>JANUSC010000083.1:52500-652500 GCA_025200525.1 Camellia lanceoleosa | reverse complement strand
CATGTAATGGTTTTGATTACCTGTGCTTCCTCTGAATCCGATGTCTCGGTTGCAACGACTGGAACTACGTGATCAACTTACTCCTGAAGTCCAGCCACCAATGCTTTCAAGGTGACTGTGTCCATTTATCTGTTTGTGACCGTCTCCGTCCTCTCCGTGCCAGAGAGCCCAGTCGCGATCAATCATCAACAAGCATGCTGCGGCTTTATCCCAAACAAGGGGCAACTTTCCGTTGCCCTCTGTCACTGTAAGTTGCCATCCAAACTAGGGGCAACTTTCCGTTGCCCTCCCCCCGTCCCTTCAAGCAAGCGGCAATTTTCCCAAATTGCCTCCGATCCGAGGTTGCGCATATCGAGGGTAGGTTCCGTGCCTGTCGAGCAATGACTGTTTGCAAAAATAGTTTTTGGAAATTTTTACTGAGGTTGACAATTTTCTCGAAAATTATTTCATTTTCCAAAAATTGGACCATGTTTGGACCCCAAAAGGAAAACTTTCAGTGCTTACAGCCTGACTTGCATGATTTTCAAATCAAAAATTGAACAAGCATGCTAATTTGACGTTCATTTTGATCAAAAATGTTTTAAGAAAGAAAACAAAAATGGTCAAGGTAATGAAGTAGGGGCACAGTTGAGCCAGGTGTTTTGTCTCCCCCCCCCCTCATCATTAACGCACTTGCCAGAAGGGCACCCTACCTACCAGAAGGAATAGACGTGAGCTAGCTGTATTCGGCATGAATCCGCTGCTTCCTATTCATCTATCAATCACCCTGGGGAGGGATGAAAAATGAGAGAATAAAGAATAGAGAGGTGTGAGTTGAAAGAAAAGTGAGCAAAAGGGTTTTGTGAGAAAAGCTGAGCCTGAGGGCCGAGTGGCGTGAGAATCACACAAATCAGAAAGGGTGGGAAACCTGCCCGGAGGAATTGGCTCCTCAAGGTCTTTTGTTTTCAAACACGTCCGTGTGTCGTGTCTCTTGATTTGTCAGTCTCAATTCTTAGTTTTGAGTCATTCCGAGTGTATCTCGTTGTGTTTAGGTCGTGTGCCTTTTATTTTCTTCATTTGAGTCCTTTCTGCTGCGTTCAGTTGTAGGCTCGATACCCTGGTTGTGAAACCCTTTTCCAAAGTCAATCGTCTGTGCTCAGAATGCTGTGCCATTCTTTACATCTATGTGAGGCAAGAGAAGAAAAGAAATTTTGGAACGTCCGAGGATGTTTCAACTTCGACCGTTTCAGTTTTGGTGGTCCGTCTTGTCAGATTGGGCTGTTTGTTCAAAGTTTGCCGTGTGCAGAATGGACCGGGTATTGTGTTATGAGCTGTGTGCAGATTAATCCCCAACAGAATGTGGGCTATTTGTTCAGTTTGAGCAGTGTTTTGTCTGGGTTAGTTGCTGTTAGTTGGTTGGTTATCCGATTATTACAATGCAAGTGCTCAATTTTTCAGACAATAAATCAATTTCATTTACATTCGAGGTGTAATATGATACAACGTAGTGCAAAGTATGAGATATGTAAACATAACACTTTTCAGATAAAAAGTTTGTTTTTATATAATCTCTCTCAAAGTACAACTTTTGGAAGAAAGCAAAATCTGCCTGTGGCAGTGCAGAGTACTCTATCTACTGAAAAAGAGAAAAGTACAAGAAAAGAAATAAAAAAGAAAAGCAGCCAAAATTTGGGTCATCATCATCGCCTCATGCCTGGGGATCGATCCTGGCCCTCTTCCTGGCAGGAGCCCAGGAGCATCATCGGAGGTATCACTATCGGGGCCCGAGCCCGAGCCGCCCCCGACCTCCTCCTCAGACGACTCCACCTCCATCTCTGACTCACCATCACCTGGAACCGGTGCTCGTGAGCTGCTCCCGACATGAGCGTGTCTCCCCCTGGTACGGGGGAATATCCGGCCATCCCGAGTAGAAAGGGGAGGCCCAGCCGGAGCGCCAACCACTGGCGGAATCGGAAAGGGAGGCTGAAAAATACAAAAAGCAAATGCATTAGAAAACTGCCAATGATATATCGAGTGAAATCACGCAGTATGAGTACAATGTGTAAGCGAAGCGATATATCGGTGTGAAATCACGATTAATATGAGTCTGATGTGTGAAAGCCGTGAAGCGATATATCGATTAATGAATCGGTGTATGAGTACAGTGTGTGAAAGCCGTGAGCAGTTTATCAGTGTGAAATGTAGTGTATGAGTACAGTGTGTGAATGCCGTGAGCAGTTTATCAGATTTTGCGCAGTACATCAGATTGTATGGAACAGAGTATGGTTTGAGACTGTGGTTAGAAGGACATACCGGAAGGCTGTAAGCGGCCATGACATCGAGCGTCCGCTGTAACATCCCCATCAGGGAGGCATTCAGCTCCACTAACTGCCGCGTGTACTCGGAGGAAGCCTGCAAAAATGTCAGATGCATCAGTATTCTACAGAAAATCAAATAAACTGAAATGAAGTAACAATGCAAGATGCAAAGTAAAGTGATACATACCGGGGGTAAGTCGGGAATACCGGCTAACTCGTGACCAGCCGGGGGAGGAACGAAGGGGATCTGGTAGGTCTCCCCGCCCTGCCCCCTGTATGTCAACATAGTGGGCAGAGCAGGCCAACCGGTACCTCGTCCCCTCTGCACTCTGCCACTGCCACGGACTCGGGCCCTCCTCGATGCTCCTGCTCCTGCCTCTGCTCGAGCCGCCGGCACTGCAGGACTCCCTCGCTCAGTCTGGCGACCCCCGCTCAGAGGCCGTATGATGAAGGTCCGGACGTACTCAGAGTAGTCGCCCTCGCCCCTGAAGCCGTCCTCGTCCCAGCCAAGGGTGTAGTCCGCCATCTCCTGGAAAGAGAACCTCTCGGTAACCCTCATATGATCAGGAGGGTGAACCGGGACTATCTGCTCTGGCAACCCGAGGGTCTGGCACAGAAAACGCTCCCCCAGGTACCAAGCCCGACAGACCGGGCCCTCCAACAAAATCCGGTACCGAGAGGTCTCCTCGGCGCCGGCGTATCGGTCCCTCGTCACCTCTGGAAGAGCAGCCCACGGCCGCCAGGTGATCTGAAATTGAAATATAGTTGGTTATCTATTGCTATTTGAAAGATACAGTGGAAACGCAAAGCCTAAACGAACTGTAAGTAAAGCTTACCTCGGAAGAGGCGACGGTGTCGAAGAATCGCCGGAAAAAGCTGAATGCGTCCCGGGGCCTCCGGGTGCATCGACCGTCGTACCGGCGGGAGAAGGGGACAACTAGGGGAGTCTCCGTCTCCGGCACTGGCTCTAGCCTGGGAAAGTAGGCGTAGACCCACAACTGCAAAAGAGACGTCAGTATGACCATCAGAATAAGCAGAATGCAGAATAAAACAGAAATAACAGAGCCGTGTGTTGTGTGTATTTTGCGAGTGTATGCATGTGAGCAGTAATGCGATCAATGTGAAGCGAGTATGTGTGTGCGTGTACGATATCTGATCCATTTGAGCAGTGCAGTCGCGAGAATCTGAGAGTATGTAGCGAAATGTAAGCGAGAAGGAGACATACCTCCCAAGCTACGCGGTAGCCTCGAAGCGGTACTGGCACGGGAGACCGAGCTCATATAGCCGTAGAGAGTGGCCAGAGCGGCGCCGCCCCAGTCAAAGCGCAGGATATCCCTGACGTCCACCAGTGCACTGAGAAGACAGAGGGGCACTGTGTTCGCCCGGTCGGCGAAGAGGGTGGTCCCGAACAAGAACATGAGAAATCCGCGAGCATATCTCTCCACGGCCTCCTAGGTCATCGGGCTGCGTCGATGAGGAGGGGCTGGACCCGAAACTGCACCTCGAACCAGGAATACCGGACAAAGTCGGGGCGTGCAAGATGTGGAGCCGCGCCAAGCAAGTAGACCTGGGCCGCGGTCCACTCATCCATATCAATATCAAAGGGGATCGGATCACCCCCTACCCCAATGCCAGTGAGCATCGAGAAATCGTAAGGGGTCATTGTCATGTCCCCGGTCGCGGATAGGTGGAACGAATCAGTGGTGTCCCACCACCTCTCTGCCAGAGCGGCAAGGAGAGGTCTGCAGGCGGAGAGCCTGGAAAGTCCTCTGCAGAAAGCGCCGAAGCCGGCCCTATCGACGATCTGACGGACCGCGTCGGGAAGCTCAGCATACCACTCCCGAGCGACGGTATTCCCATACCCGCGAACGGTATGGGAACCTCCCTGTTTACAAACAAGCAGTTGCGAAGCAATATGAAAATGTATATTTTCGAAGAAACAGTTAAAGTCGGTACAAATCTAGCATGTGTGCAGGTTTTCAAATTCAAACAGAAACCGGGTACCGGTGTGCGTATAGTAAACTACAAGCGCGTGATGCGTCAGTGTGTTTTGAGTGGTGCAATGTAAACTTGGTGCATGTGTGCACGTTTTTTAGATGCAAGCAAACGTCAGGTTTCAGTGTACCAGTAGGTGGACTACGGCCTGTCATGTGTCAATATTCCTGAGAGGATCAGTTTAAATCTAGCATGTGTGCAAGTTTTCAAAGTTCAAACAGATGCCGGGTGTCGGTATGTTTCCGTGAATTACCGACGTGTGATGTGTCAGCGTGTCTGAGTGATTCAATGCAAGTTTAGCATGCGTGCGAGGTTTTCAGATTCAGATAAACACCGGGTGTCGGTGAGTTCATGTCAAAAATACAGTGTGTGCCGTGTGCTTGGGTGATTCAAACTAGTGCAGTGTGTGTGCATGTGTGTCAATCCTAAGTAGATATCAATTGCGAAGTCGTCTACAATCAACTACAGTGTACAGTGTATCAAGATTAAGCAGTTAAAGAACTAAAGCGACTATGGCAGTTAATAGTTCTACATTGCGGAAAATAAAGTAAGATCAAGATGTTACCTCGGAAGCGCCGAAAGACAAGTGAGAGGCCGGCTCGGGAGAGGAAAATATACGGAAATGTAGAGGAGATCGAGGGGAACAAGTCCCGAAAAGGCGGAAATAGCAAAAAGTGCACCGAAACGAAGTTTTGTTCGGTTGAAAATGTCCGAAACGCGAAGAAAATCGCGAATTCGACGAGAAAACGAGCGTGAAACGCGAGAAATCGGCAAAAAAGTGAGAGAGAATCGCTCTAGAGAGAGAGTGAAGGATTTCGGCGGTAGGGAAGTGAGGAAAATAGGGTTTCAAACCCTATTTTATAAAGCCCGGAGTGAAATGGCAAATCTGCCCCCGATCAGCCATTTTCTGCCGGTCGGCACATTTTTGTGCCGGTGGAGGAGTTCAAGCAGCCGGTGATGGCCGGTGGTCTTTCCACCCAGCCGGTGGTGTTCCCAAGACCTTGTTTAGGCTAGCTGAGGGGTTTTGGGTCTTCATAGCTCAAGAAAGTGCAAGAAAGTGCATCTCCGACGCTCAACCGACCTCCGTTTTGACCTCGGACAGTGTCTTCTGTGTGTGGCACTCAAACTCAAACAAAGATTGTATCCTTTTGTATCCTTTTGTCTTTTATAAGATTTAAGAGTTGCCCCGTCTGTGTTGCATGCATTCATCACATTGTCCGGGGCGTCGCATCGCGCTGTTTAGCGCATCACACTATCTTGTGCATTCGCACTGTCATGTACATTTGCATTGTCCCAACACTGGGTCCGGCGGGACCAAAAACACGCACGGTCCGGCGGGACCAAAAACACGCACGGTCCAGCGGGACCAAAAACACGCGCCGCCTCGCACGCCCTTCGCGACTTGCGTGGCTTTGCATTTTCGCTTGGCATGCGTGTCAAACTTGCATTGTTGCATTTTCCATCAAATGAGGTACGCGTGCCTCATTTCGCATTTCATTGCATCTCGAGGCACGAATGCCTCGTTTTGCACTTCATTTTCCATCAAATGAGGTACGCGTGCCTCATTTCGCATTTCATTGCATCTCGAGGCACGTATGCCTCGTTTTGCACTTCATTTTCCATCCGATGAGGTATGCGTGCCTCATCTTGCATTTCATCGCATTTCGAGGTACGCGTGCCTCGTTTTTGCAGTTGCCCCAAACCGGGTCCGGCGGGACCGAAAACACGCGCGGTCCGGCGGGACCAAAAACACGCGCCGGTCTAGGAGACCTTAAATCCTTGAAGGGTGCGAAACCCTTGGTATATTTTCATGCATTCGCATTGTAAATATTGCATTGTCATGCATCATCGTAGGTCATGCATATGTTTTTCATTTTCAAAAACAAAAACACAAAAAAACAATATCATGCATCATTTGCATTTCAAAAAATCAAAAACAAAAAATATATATATATTGCATTGTCTTGCATCTTTTCAACATTATCATGCATCATTTGCATTTCAAAAAAAACAAAGAAAAAAACACATGCATTGTCATGCATACATTTTGCATTCCAGTCTAGGAGACCTTAAATCCTCTGGAGGTGTAATTCCTTCGGTGTTTGTCATGCCCGAACGACTTCCGTGCTCACGGTGAGTTCCTAGGAGGCTAACGGGGATGGTGGAAACTAGAGTTCGAATGGCTCATGCCTAGAACGCAAAGGTTCGGGATTTCCGAGACTAAAGTCTGGTTTAAATACCCAGGGGGTGTACCCTCGGCTTGAAACCTGTATGGAAGCCCCATAGGTTGAGGTAGTGTGTTTACGCCTCAATTCTGGATACTGAACCAACCTAGTATACCATCCCGTTGGAAGAATAGGGAAAACTGCAATCATGGTCATTGCATCATCTGCATTGTCATGCATTTCATCCGTTTCATTGTAGATATTGCATTATAGGTTGCATGCATTCCACTGCATCACCCTCCATCTATGGCTTGCGCCTTTCCTTGTTAAGCTTGGTCTGGTATGTGCCTATACTCTTCGTGTCGAAGCATAGTTTTGCTTGTGTATCGTGCCTACACCACGCTGGTATGTTGGTTTGAGGTTGCGGCACCCTTTTCTGTGTTAGACATGGCTTGTATGCGTGCATGCCTTTCCTAGGCGAGATTCGGTTTGGCCCGCGTGCCATATCCATTGTATCCATTCCATTGCATGCATTCCACTGCATCACCCTCCATCTATGGCTTGCGCCTTTCCTTGTCAAGCTTGGTCTGGTATGTGCCTATACTCTTCGTGTCGAAGCATAGTTTTGCTTGTGTATCGCGCCTACACCACGCTGGTATGTTGGTTTGAGGTTGCGGCACCCTTTTCTGTGTTAGACATGGCTTGTATGCGTGCATGCCTTTCCTAGGCGAGATTTGGTTTGGCCCGCGTGCCATATCCATTGTATCCATTCCATTGCATGCATTCCATTGCATTGCCTCCATCTATGGCTTGCGCCTTTCCTTGTCAAGCTTGGTCTGGTATGTGCCTATACTCTTCACGTCGAAGCATAGTTCTGTATGTGTATCGTGCCTACACCACGCTGGTATGTTGGTTTGAGGTTGCGGCACTCTTTTCTGTGTTAGACATGGCTTGTATGCGTGCATGCCTTACCTAGGCAAGATACGGTTTGGCCCGCGCGCCATACCCGCCGTACATATTACATTGTAGTGTAATTGTTGCATCCGGCATTAGGATCAATCTCCATCCCCAGCGGATCGTTTCCCCACTTATGTCAATCCACCCAATATTTGTTCTGGTGTTCGTGCGTATTACTCATAGATCAGACATCGTTCTATGGGACACGGACTTGTTACTTCCATCAATCTATCTGACATTTGTGTGGTTTCGAACCGCTCGTGATTGGATCATGATTCAATTTCTTTTCAATTGCATTGCATATTTATTTGCATTGTTTATATTTGTTTTATAGTTTTGCATATCATTTGCATTACATTTAGATTCAATTGCATATCATCGCACTGTCTTGTGCACTTCATTGCATTGTCATGCATTGTTGCTAACAATATTGTACCTGTTAAGTTTGTTTTCTTTTCAGGCACGATATTGTATGTATGGTTCATTTAAAGCTGGCACGGCCAGACGAACCAGACAGGTATTGTATCCTCCGAGTGACGTATCGAGAATTGCATAATTCTCTTACATTCTTTCTGCATTATGTTGTAGTTTGGAGTTTTCTAGCTTAAAACTGTTGCATGCGTGCTTTGTTACAGCATCCTTTGCATGATCATAAGTTATGCTCGGCTTCTTGCATTTTCAGTTGCATTTTGCCCCTGCCTTCGGGCGCATATCTTGCTTGTCGTGCATGTTTGTCTAAGTCTTCGGCCTTGTCAAAAATGGGTCGTCTCTGGGCTTTGACATTCACTCCCGTCATTCTTATGACTTCCGAGTTCTGTCAAAGAGGGGCAACTGTAGACACCCCATTTTTGACCGTCCTCAAGACTTGGACATCACCGTTGGAACACTCGGTGATCATCCTTGTTTGTGTTCGTTTGGAGTTCCCGGAGTTCTCGGCTATGCGCGCCTTGCCTCAGGACCTCCGAACTCGACCGTTTGTGTTTGGTTTTGCACCAAACACTTGTGCTTTGCCTGGGAAGGGCAGGGAATGCCTTGTGAGGCATCCCCACACACCACCGGCTGGGGCTAGAGGCCACCGGCTGGATAGAGTTGCCACCAGCACTTTATTGTGCCGACCGGCACTCTTTTGTGCCGACCGGCACTAAGTTTTGTCAAAATGACACTCTTTGCCGGCCGGACACTATGCAGTTGCTTTATGAGATATTTTCATACAGCTGTGTGGTTTGGTTTCCCCTCCATACACGTGTATGGAGGGATGAGCTTGTTTGGAGACTTAGCTTGTAAGTCTTTTTGCCTATAAGAGGAAGGCTCCTCTTCTTGGCTTAGGGTGGGAATTCTAGAGAGAGTTCAGCCATTTTAGACAGACCAAGCTCTGGTTTTTAGGGTTAGAATAGATACACATCTTATCTCTCCATTTCCCTTTGTATTCTAGGTGTATAAGTTCATATTATTGCACACAAACACCTACTCTTTCACCTTTTCTTGGTGACCTCAAAGACCAGAGCTTGTTCTTGAAGTTCTTGACTGATTTGGAGCTCAAAGAAGCCACAACATCAAGCTTGGTGAAGAGGTCTACAAGGGTGAGCTAACTAGTCCTCTTTTTCCCCATTTTTGCACTCCATTTCTACTTGCTTTCAAACTGTTTTTGGGCTTAGTGTTTAGCACAAAATAGTTCTGATTTTTAGCCCTCTTTATTGTATATTAAGAGTGCTTAGTGGTTTGGGGAAGTTTGACCCCCTTTAGGCCTTGAAAAGGGTCCTTTTTTGTGCTATTTTGGAGAGATCCGAGATTTTTGTGCTTGGGCCTCTCCACTACTGAAATCTTGAGGGATTTCAGTGGTGGAGATGGTGCCATAAAGTCTCCAAAAGGGGAGGGCCACCCCCTCTCCTTGATGTCCTTGAAAAGGGCAAGTTTTGCCTCTTGGGAGAGCACCATGCTTGAGTGTGTGTTGAGCATGTTTGGTTTGCTTTCCATGCTTATTATGCCATGTTTTAATATGTCTTTAAGTTGGTTTTGGTCTCCTATGCATGCTTAGCATGGTTGCCTTGTAATGCCCTTTTTGTGCCTTAACATGCCTAGTTTGTATGCCTTCATTTTTAGCATACTTTAGGCCTAGATTTGTGAAGATTATGTGCTCATATTGCCATGTTTTAGGTCTGTCCATAAGTGTTTTGGTCAATCTTGGCATGTTTAATATGGCTCCTTTGTATCCTTGGCTTGTGAGCCTTAAGTGCATAAGTGTTGCATGCCTTTGCTTGCATTGTTTTGATGGTTTGGAACCACCTAGCATGTTATTTCAGTCCCCTAGAGGTGCTTGTATGTTTACCTTGCATGCTTCTTTGTGACTTCTTAAGCTTGTGTTAAACGCTCCATGTTTTGGCTTTAATGCATGCCTTTGGTTTCAAGCTTCTTAGATGCCATCTAAGTGGTCCTTTGGGCCTAATTTGACATGCTAAAAATCTGTTTTAGGTTGATCAATGCATGCCATGAGTGTTTGTGCTAGGTGTGGTTTAATGCCCTATTGGCTTGCCTTAACCTAAGACCATTTGCATGCTTCGTTTGGCATGCTTTGTTGCATGATTTCGCATCATGTTTAAACATGAATTTCAGAGCTTTTCATGCATGCTATTAGTCCATGTTTGTGCCTTTTAAGTGTGCATGGGAGTTGCTTATTTGTGCCTTGGGTTTAGACCATAACACTTGCATGTGTGTGAGTGTGTTTAGTCTCCATTTCTAGGCACTTTGGCCACTGATTTTAGGCCCATTTGAGTTGCCTAATTCATGTCTAAGTCTACCATTTCATTTGGTTTGCATGCTTGTGCTATATGCTTGCTTGTATGCTTGCATGAGTGCATTGCATTACCCTTGTTGCATGGTAGATAACATGACTAGGTTGCATCATGTCAACATGCATTCCTTGTCCCTTGAGTTGGTGATAGGGATTGGGACTTTGGTTTGTTTGATTTGCATACATTTGAAAGCAAAGTTGCATTTTTGGTTCTTAGGGCCATCATGCATGAAAATGCGCGATTGGTGGTCCAAGAATCGAGGCATATGCCCCTTTGAGTCACTAACATGATAAGGGATGTGTGTAGTGCATAAATGGCTTGAATTGCATTGCCTTGCATGTTGTTTCCCTCTGCTGCTGTGAGTTGCAGGTTCTGCAGAGTATTCTTGCGGCCAAAGACTATTTAGTGCCTAAGCGATCAACAAACAGCCGATGGCTTATTTTAATGCCGGTGAGCTCATTCTACTGCCGGTGGAAGTTCCACCTAGCCGATGATGTCCCCCAGTGCCCTGAGAGGTGCTCCTGGGACTTTGGCAATTTTCTGAGGAGGAGAGCAGAGGAAACAGAGGCAATCCGTGTACGGCAATGCGGTTCCAAGCCAGTCCTGAGCGCGCGCTGCTTTTGGCCCTCATCCCGAGGCAGAGGCAACAAGGTGTGGTTCAAAAACCACGCCAAATGGAGAACTTAAGCGGTCTCAAGACAAGGCGCGCGGCCGAAGGCTCCGAAAATCAGAAACTAGTCTCCAAACGGGAAAAGTGGTCTACGACCACGAAAAGTGGTCTATGACCACAAAAGGAAGGTTTATAAGACCTCCCCCTCCCTCTAGGGAAGAGAAGCAAGGCTTGGTCCACAAACCAAGCCAAAGCACAAAGAGTTCAGAGGCCCGGAGGCAAGGCACTCAGTCGAGACCCCGGAAACTCAAAACGAGCACAACCTGCATAATCCCCAAGCGCTCTATGAATGACATCTGAGTCTTAAGGTCGGTCAAAAATGGGGTGTCTACAGTTGCCCCTCTTTGACAGAACTCGAAATTCAAAAGTGACGGGAGTGAATGTCAAAGCCCAGAGACGACCCATTTTTGACGAGCCGAAGACATAGACAAATAGGCAAGATGCAAATGACATGCACAAAGCCAAACATAACTTATGATCATGCAAAGAAAGCTGTAACGAAGCAATTATACACAACAAATGCAACAGTTTAAGCGAACAAATCACAAACCAAACTACATTACATGCAGAAAGGATGCAATAGAATTATGCAATTCTCAAACTGCATCGGAACTTCTCTTGAATGAACAATACATACGATATCGTCTGGTCGCGCCAGCTTCAAATGAACCGTACACACAATATCGTGCCTGCATAAGAAAGAAACTTAACAGACACAATATAGTTAGCAACATATGTTCCACGTTACAACATGGTACAATTCCAATGCGAGACATACGCGTGCATACACGATGCCGATGGAAAGGTGCGTAGCAATGCAGGTGAAAAGTGCACAACAATGCGGGTGGAAGGGGTGCATGACAATGCAACCTAAGTGTGACGCATAACAATGCGAGTGGAGGGGGTGCATGACAATACAACCTAAGTGTGACGCATAACAATGCGAGAAAAGTGTGTGCGACAACGCAAGTGAAATGTGCATAACAATGCAAGAAAAGAGTGCGCAAGATAACGCGAACAATGCAATGAACTAACAAGTGCAAGTAAGGTGTGCAAGATAGCGCGAACAATGCAATGCACTAACAAGTGCAGGGGATGTGTGCCAGATAGCGCAAATGTAATGCAATGCACAAACAAGTGCAAGCGAGGTGCGCAGGACAGCACGAATGTAATGCATGAATCAGCGTGATACGCAAAATAGCACGATAAAATGCATGCTCAAAGCAAGTAAGGTGTGCAAAGTAGTGCGATGCGCTAAACAGCGCGAGTGTGCGAGTGCACAAAAAAGTGCGATGCGCTAAACAACATGATGCGCTAAACAGTGCGAGTACACAAGAGAGTGCGATGCGCTAAACAGCGCGAGTGCACAGGAAAGTGCGATGCGCTAAACAACACGAGGCGATGCATGCTCAATGCAAATAAGGTGCACAAAACAATGCGATGAAACAGATAGTGTCGTGGATGCAAAGGGTGACATACTCCAACCATACTGGAATCATGAGAGGAGGAAAAACAAATCCCAAAACAACCAATCAGGAGCGTGCTCAATGCAACCTCAGAAAAATTCCAAACACGCTGAACTCGTGTGAGGAAAGGGACACTCAAACCATGCTAAAATCGTGAGAGGAGGTCAAAAAATTCCAAACACGCTAAAATCGTGTGAGGAAGAAACAAACTCTAACCACGTTGAAATCGTGAGAAGAGGGGACACTCAAACCATACTGAAATCGTGAGAGAAGGTCAACAAATTCAAAACACGCAGAAATCGTGTGAAGAAGGAACAAACTCTAACCACGCTGAAATCGTGAGAAGAGGGGACACTCAAACCACGCTGAAATTGTAAGAGGAGGTCAACAAATTCTAAACACGCTGAAACCGTGTGAGGAAGAAACAAACTCTAACCACGCTAAAATCGTGAGAGAAGGTCAACAAATTCCAAACACGCTGAAATCGTATGAGGAAGAAACAAACTCTAACCATGTTGAAATCGTGAGAAGATGGGACCCTCAAACCACAGTGAAATCGTGAGAGGAGGACAACAAATTCCAAACACACTGAAATAGTGTGAGGAATGAACAAACTCTAACTACGCTGAAATCGTGAGAAGAGGAGACACTCAAACCACGTTGAAATCATAAGAGGAGGTCAACAAATTCCAAACATGCTGGAATCATGTGAGGAAGAAACAAACTCTAACCACGCTGAAATCGTGAGAAGAGGGGACACTTAAACCACACTGAAATCATGAGAGAAGGTCAACAAATTCCAAACACGCTGAAATCGTGTGAGGAAGGAACAAACTCTAACCACGCTGAAATCGTGAGAATAGGTGACACTCAAACCACACTGAAATCGTGAGAGGAGGTCAACAAATTTCAAACACGCTAAAATCGTGTGAGGAAGAAACAAACTCTAACCACGCTGAAATCGTGAGAAGAAGAGACACTCAAACCACGATGAAATCGTGAGAGGAGGTCAACAAATTCCAAACATGCTAAAATTGTGTGAGGAAGGAACAAACTCTAACCACGTTGAAATCGCGAGAAGAGGGGAGACTAAAACCATGCTGAAATCGTGAGAAGAGGTCAACAAATTCCAAACATGCTGAAATCGTGTGAGGAAGGAACAAACTCTAACCACGCTGAAATCGTGAGAAGAGGGGACACTCAAGCCACGCTAAAATCGTGACACGAGGTCAACAAATTCCAAACACACTGAAATCGTGTGCGGAAGAAACAAACTCTAACCACGCTGAAATCGTGAGAAGAGAGGACACTCAAACCACGTTAAAATCGTGAGAAGAGGTCAACAAATTCCAAACATGCTGAAATCGTGTGACGAAAGAACAAACTCTAACCATGTTGAAATTGTGAGAAGAGGGGACACTCAAACCATGTTGAAATCGTAAGAGGAGGTCTCAACAAATTCCAAACACGCTGAAATCGTGTGAGGAAGGTACAAACTCTAACAATGTTGAAATCCTGAGAAGAGGGGACACTCAAACCACGCTGAAATTGTGAGAGGAGGTCAACAAATTCCAAACACTCTGAAATCGTGTGAGGATGAAACAAACTCTAACCACGTTGAAATCGTGAGAAGAAAGGACACTCAAACCACGTTGAAATTGTGAGAGGAGGTCAACAAATTCCAAACATGCTGAAATCGTGTGAGAAAGGAACAAACTCTAAACACGTTGAAATCGTGAGAAGAGGGGAGACTCAAAACATGCTGAAATCGTGAGAGGAGGTTAACAAATTCCAAACACGCTGAAATCGTGTGAGGAAGGAATAAACTCTAACCACATTCAAATCGTGAGAAAAGGGGACACTCAAACCACGCTAAAATCGTGAGAGGAGGTCAACAAATTCCAAACACGCTGAAACCGTGTGGGGAAGAAACAAACTCTAACCACGCTGAAATCGTGAGAAGATGGGACACTCAAACCACGTTGAAATCGTGAGAGGAGGTCAAAAAATTCCAAACATGCTGAAATCGTGTGAGGAAGGAACAAACTCTAACCATGTTGGAATCGTGAGAAGAGAGGACACTCAAACCATGCTGAAATCGTGAGAGGATATCAACAAATTCCAAACACGCTGAAATCGTGTGAGGAAGGAATAAACTCTAACCACGTTGAAATCCTGAGAAGATGGGACACTCAAACCATGCTGAAATAGTGAGAGGAGGTCAACAAATTCCAAACACGAAGAAATCGTGTGAGGAAGGAACAAACTCTAAAAATGCTGAAATCGTGAGAAGTGGGGACACTCAAACTACGCTGAACTTGTGAGAGGAGGTTAACAAATTCAAAGCACGCTGAAAGAGTGTGAGGAAGAAACAAACTCTGACCACGCTGAAATGATGAGAAGAGGGGACACTCAAACCATGCTGAAATCATGAGAGGAGGTCAACAAATTCCAAACACGTTGAAATCGTGTGAGGAAGAAACAAACTCTAACCATGCTGAAATCGTGAGAAGATGGGGCACTCAAACCACGCTGAATTCGTGAGAGGAGGTCAACAAATTCCAAACACGCTGAAATCGTGTGAGGAATCAACAAACTCTTACCACGCTGAAATCGTGAAAAGTGGAGACACTCAAACCACGCTAAATTCGTCAGAGAAGGTCAAGAATTTCCAAACACGCTAGAATCGTGTGAGGAAGAAACAAACTCTAACCACGTTGAAATCGTGAGAAGTGGGGACACTCAAGCCACGCTGAAATCGTGAGAGAAGGTCAATAAATTCCAAACATGCTGAAATCGTCTGAGGAAGAAACAAACACAAACCACGCTGAAATCGTGAGACGAGGGGACACTCAAACCACGCTGAAATCGTGAGAGGTGGTCAACAAATTCCAAATGCGCTGAAATCGTGTGAGGAAGAAACAAACTCTAACCACGCAGAAATAGTGAGAATACGGGACACTCAAACCACGTTGAAATCATGAGAGGAGGTCAACAAATTCCAAACATGCTGAAATCGTGTGAGGAAGGAACAAACTCTAACCACGTTGAAATCGTGAGAAGAGGGAGACTCAAACCATGCTGAAATCGTAAGAGGAGGTCAACAAATTCCAAACATGCTGAAATCGTGTGAGGAAGGAACAAACTCTCACCACGCTGAAATCGTGAGAAGAGGGGACACTTAAACCACGCGGAAATCATGAGAGGAGGTCAACAAATTCCAAGCACGCTGAAATCGTGTGAGGAAGAAACAAACTCTAACCACGTTGAAATCGTGAGAAGATGGGACACTCAAACCACGTTGAAATCGTTAGAGGAGGTCAAAAAATTCCAAACATGCTGAAATCGTGTGAGGACGGAACAAACTCTAACCATGTTGAAATCGTGAGAAGAGGGGACACTCAAACCATGCCGAAATCGTGAAAGGAGGTCAACAAATTCCAAACACGCTGAAATCGTGTGAGGAAGGAATAAACTCTAACCACGTTGAAATCGTGAGAAGAGGGGACACTCAAACCACGCTGAAATCGTGAGAGGAGGTCAACAAATTCCAAACACGCTGAAATCGTGTGAGGATGAAACAAACTCTAACCACGCTGACATTGTGAGAAGAGGGGACACTCAAACCACGTTGAAATCGTGAGGGGAGGTTAACAAATTCTAAACATTTTGAAATCGTGTGAGGAAGGAACAAACTCTAACCACGTTGAAATCGTGAGAAATGGGGAGACTCAAACCATGCTGAAATCGTGAGAGGAGGTCAACAAATTCCAAACACGCTGAAATCGTGTGAGGAAGGAACAAACTCTAACCACGCTGAAATCGTGAGAAGAGGGGACACTCAAACCACGCTGAAATCGTGAGAGGAGGTCAACAAATTCCAAACACACTGAAATCGTGTGAGAAAGAAACAAACTCTAACCACGCTAAAATCGTGAGAAGTGGGGACACTCAAACCACGTTGAAATCGTGAGAGAAGGTCAACAAATTCCAAACATGCTGAAATCGTGTGAGGAAAGAACAAACTCTAACCATGTTGAAATCGTGAGAAGAGGTGACACTCAAACCATGCTGAAATCGCGAGAGGAGGTCAACAAATTCCAAACACGCTGAAATCGTGTGAGGAAAGAACAAACTCTAACCATGCTAAAATCATGAGAGCTGGTCAACAAATTCCAAACACGCTGAAATCGTGTGAGGAAGAAACAAACTCTAACCACGCTGAAATCGTGAGAAGAGGGGACACTCAAACCACGCTGAAATCGTGAGAGGAGGTCAACAAATTCCAAACACGTTGAAATCATCTGAGGAAGGAACAAACTCTAACCGCGCTGAAATCGTTAGAAAAGGGGACACTCAAACCACGCTGAAATCGTGAGAGGAGGTCAACAAATTCCAAACACGCTGAAATCGTGTGAGGAAGAAACAAGCTCTAACCACGCTGAAATCGTGAGAAGAGGGGACACTCAAACCACGTTGAAATCGTGAGAGGAGGTCAACAAATTCTAAACAAGCTGAAGTCATGTGAGGAAGGAACACACTCTAACCACCTTGAAATCGTGAGAAGAGGGACACTCAAACCATTCTGAAATCGTGAGAGGAGGTCAACAAATGCCAAACACGCTGAAATCGTGTGAGGATGGAACAAACTCTAACCACGCTGAAATCGTGAGAAGAGGGGACACTCAAACCACGCTAAAATTGTGAGATGAGGTCAACAAATTCCAAACACGCTGAAATCGTGTGAGGAAGAAACAAACTCTAACCACGCTAAAATCGTGAGAAGAGGGGACGCTCAAACCACGCTGAAATCGTGAGAGGAGGTCAACAAATTCCAAACACGCTGAAATCATGTGAGGAAGGAACAAACTCTAACCACGCTGAAATCGTGAGAAGAGAGGACACTCAAACGACGTTGAAATCGTGAAAGGAGGTCAACAACAACCGCCAAAGCGTGTACACGACGCAACCTGGGAAAGTCCCAAGGGACAACGATCCTAAACGCTGCTCAGCGTAAAAAGATAAATGATAAAAGATAACACAAGACGCAAATAAATGCGTTAAGTGCAAAGATACGATACAAGTAATGCAGTGCAAGATTTTTTGCGAAATGCAATAAACAAATAAAGCGACACTTTAAAAAGCCCCTAATGGGGTGAGTTGCGGTGAACCGCTCTACTGCGATGGGGATCTCCTCATTTGTGTTCTTTCAACACTTACCTTCGACTCACAGTTCAAAGGTCCTGTAATACTGACAAGGAGTAACCTCTGCATGTAGAAGTTGCGGAATGTCGCTTTTCCTCCTGATTATATGCATAACTTTCCCTATTGTTCAACAGAGTGACAGATTAGGTTGGTTCAGTATCCAGAACCGAGGTGCATACCCGCTACCTCAACCTATGGGGCTTCCACACAGATTTGAAGCCGAGGATACACCCCTGGGTATTCAAACCAGACTTTAGTCTCAGAAATTCTAAACCTTTGTGTCCTAGGCAACAGCCATTCGAACTCTAGTTTCCACCGTCGCAGTTGGTCTCCTAAGAACTCGTTGCAAACACAGCCCAGATAAATCTGGCGGGAAATGGTACTCAGGGGGAGCACTTCTAATTGCCATTCTGGCTTTGAAACAGTCAACACAGTATTTTGTTCACTCTGAACATACAACTCATACAGCACACTGTTCATTCTAAACACACAGCTCGTAACACAGTACTCTGTTCATTTTGAACACACGGCTCATACAGCAACATACAGAATGCAATGACGGAACTTGTAGAAGTCGAAACAAGCTCAGATGATCCAAATTTTCCCTATTTTCTTGTGCTTCGCAGTCCGGAACCCATATTGCTTCAGATAGGTCATGGTTTTACTGTTCTCACATGACCTGGGTTGAACCCTGCAGTTTTATGAAAGAACGAATCCTGTTTTGCACAAATGTGGAGAATGGCACCATACTCTGAGCACAAAACAAATCATTTTGAAATTGAGAAATGAGTTCCCGACTGGGTATTGAGCCTACGACTAAACACAGCGCACCACGACTCGACAAAGGAAAACAAAGGTACACAACCTAAACACATCGAGAAACACTCGAAACGACTCACAACAAGAATCGAGACAAACAAAATAGGCACACAACACTCGGATGTGTTCCAAAGGCGAGAGACCTCTCGGTTGACGGGGAGCCCAGTTTCTTCGGGTATTGTTTCCCATCCTTTTCTCATTTGTGATTCTCACATCACTCGACCCTCAAGCTCTGTTTTCTAAAAAAGCCCTTTTCTCACTTTTTCTCTCAGCGTACATCTCTCTATTCTTCAATCTCACTTCTTTTTTATCCCTCACCTAGGTGGTGGATGGATAAACAGGAAGTTGCGAGCTCTTGCCTCTAGCACTCTGCAAGATTCTCGTTCTTCTGCACACAGCTAATGAGTTCCTCCCACAGAAGGGTTGTGCTATAACTGGGTGTGTAACAAATCTACAGCTAACATCAATTGATGACGCCCTTGGCCAGTTCGGATATGACCAGACCTATCCAGACGAAGGAGTGGAATATCTTGATCCATTCTAGTTCGTGCTTCGCATATAGCTTGATGTCTTGCTGCTAGGAGGATGAAAGAGCTTTCAGCCCTTTGTTGTTAGCTCCAGTTGTGCCCTTTTCTGGCAAGTGTGTTGACAACGGGGAAAAGACAGGAAGCCTAACTCAACTGTGCCCCTAGTTCACCATTTTGACCATTTTTTTGTTTTAGTTTTCTACTAAAACAATTTTGACCAAAATGAGAGTTAGATTAACATACTTGTTCAACTTTTGATTTGAAATCATGCAAGTTAGGTTATGAGCACTGAAAATTTCCCTTTTTTGGGTCCAATAAATGGTCCAGTTTTTGAAAAAATGGAGCAATTTTCGAGAAAATTAGTCAACCTCAGTAAAAATTCTCAAAAACTATTTTTGCAAATGGCCACTGCTCGACCAACACAGAATTTTCTCTTGAGATGCACAACCTTAGATCCAAAACAATGGAAAATTGCCCCTTGTCTAAATAGCACTGCATGGCAACAGAAAGTTGTCTCTTGTTTGAATGGCAATCATGACTGCTTTGTATGTAACGAAAAGTTGCCCCTTGTTTGAATTGCACCGCAGCACACTATATGGCAACGGAAAGTTGCCCCTTCTTTGTATTGCACCACAGCACACTGTAACTAGTTCTCATAGTGAAGATCACAACCGAACTCTCGGATACAGAAACGACAAAGATGATCAGAACCATTACATGGACACAGTCGATTTGCAAGTGTTTATGGTTGGACTTCATAATGATGTTGCCTACGTATCCCAAAGATGGGAATCAAGCCTTATGTAGTTCGGGGTTAAGATACACTCGGGTATTAACCTCTTCTTTTGCGCTCTAACTTTTGCCAAGGTTGCCATTCCGGGTTTTCAACCCTGTGAGCTCTGTTTTTCTTTTCTTTTCATTTCTTTTCATCTTTTCATTTCTTTTCTTCTTTTCATTTCTTTTTTTTTTCATTTTTTTTCATTTTCTTCATTTTTTCATTTTTGTTCTTTTCTTTGCTCTTTTCTTCTTTTTCTTTATTTTTCATTCTTTGCATTTTTCCTTTTCTTCTTTTTTTTCCTTTTGCTTTTTCTTTTGCTCTAAGCCATCTGAATCCAGGAGAATGGCTGCTATTCGCTGATGATGTAGAAGTCCATCCAATAGGGGCTGAAGTTGCCCCTAGTGTTGCAGATAGGAACTCGGTTGTTCTTCAGCAATACTTTCTTCTTTCCTCCGTTCTGGGATTTGACATTCTTTCTGATCTTCATTGGTTTGCAAAAGGACTCATCCTTTGAATCTTTGAACACATTTGACATTTTTTTTTTTTGCCCCTAGTTCAAGGGCTGTTTCTGACCTAACTTTGCAAGCTTCTTTTGATGACATCTGATCTTCTTGATATGACTTTTCTTGCCGCTGGTTCATGGGCTGCTTCAAATCTGACCTCACTTCATGATTGACCTTTGAACATTCTGAATCCAAGTTCAAGGTTTGAAAGTAAGGGTTCGAGTTTGAAGACTGAGAGCGATCCTAGGCTACACAATCTCAAGAGTGATTCCACCAAGGTCTTCACAGGACGGCGCAAAACATTTTCTGAAATCTTTTAAGAAAGCGACTAGTCGCTCGCGTTGAAGACAATGCGAAACCAATTTGGATCAAGCCAGGATCCTTCTCAGTACTCACATTAACAAGCATGATCTCAATCATTAAGGGCTTAGCACACCTCTCTTTCTCTCAATTGATCAAATTTTGCAAAACCCAAGGAATTCTTCCATCTTTGTTTTCATCACAATGTTCAAAAAGTTTTGAAAAACTTAGGTCAATCCAATAATTTTCAAAGCACAGAAAAGTAGGTGAAAAGTACTGCCATTTCATTAAAATTTTCTGGCACAACAGGTTCGAGGTAGAAACAAACACAAAAGCGTGAAAACCACTGCTGTTTCATTCAGATCTTCTGGCGCAACTGACCCCATGGCGAAAACAGACTCAAAAGAGTGGGTGTAAAAGACAAAAACCAAAACAAGCAAGTGATGTCCATGGTAACACCCCGAAATCACCTAACTCTAACAAAAAGGACGGACTCGACTGAATACCCAAGTCAAAAAGCACAAAAACTTGCATTTGCAAAATGCTCAAAACAGTGCGTGCCATACGCTACATCTAGAGTAAACTGAGCGCCGCCCGCAGGTGGTTCATTCCCCTTACCATATAATCACATGATCCCCCGAGTTCACTGATCCAGTGACAATAGACTTTGCTGAGCATGGTGGGATGATGACCTCGTTGTCAATCAAATCTTGTACTTCGTGGCGAAGACGAAAGCAGTTGTAGGTGTTATGACCAGTTTGTTGATGGTAGGCACAATACTGGGTAGCATCATGCGAGAGAGGGAGGTTATTCGAGAGAGGACGAGGCTCGAGGGGTTTGAGATGGCCCTTTTCAGCAAAGATTTGAAAAGCCTTGGACAAAGGCATATAGAGGGCATGGAAGACCCTGCGACCTCGAGGTAGATACTTCGAGGTTTGCGGATTTTTGTTGGGTGCACTAGCAAAGGGGTCAGCAGGTGTTGGCTTGGTTTTCTGATCTCTTCCGAGTGCAGGGTTAGAGCTCAAAGGATCGTTTCTGGTATGACGGCCCTTCTCTCGGTTCTCCCCTTACTTTGAACTACTCTCATTTTGAGTGACGAAAGTGTCATCCACAGTTTTTGCAATAATTTCGAGCACTTGTTGTTTATTCAGTTCTTCAGCTTTCAAAGCCTCAATAACCCATAGAAGGTGTTCATAGGGGTTAATGTCTGCCCCTACCTTGTTCTTTCCACTTGCCTCAGCTTGGTCGAAGGTTTGGGTCGCTACATCAGTGCGAAGTCCGGTTGTTGTCAAAATGTCATTGCCCAAACTTGGGGTGGCTTCAGGTTGGCCAATTTCAATTACAATTCATCCCAAGAGTGGGGAGTCTTCTAACATTAAATTTTCGGCATGTGATGTGGTTAATGGCAGAGCCGATATTCCAAAGGCTAGATCAGCCACATTTCTCTGAAGATCGCCAATCATTCCCATCAGCTCAAAAGTAGTGGGCTTCTGGGTTTGAAATGATTGGGGTTCCAAGACTGGATGTGTGGTAGGTGCCCCAGACGGGCGTTGTATTTCAGCATCGGTCTCACCCTGCATGGTGATTCCCTAGTTTAATGCTACTGTCATGACCCCAATTTCTTCTGAATTATGCGTCATCATAAGTCTATTTGAATCGAGCAGGTGGTGTATGGTGACTAACGGATCAGATGAACCGGTGAGCCTTGACTGGCCTTTCTCTGCCTTGCCTCAGTGAAGGAAAATACTAGCTGCTCTGAACCGAATCTCTAACCTGACAAAGCCTATCAGCACTAGTCCAATGTACTGGGGGGGATATTTGGAGCCTTCTGAAACTATGGTTTCGAGACCCTACCTAGCAAAAGAGAAAATAGACAACATCTCAACCCAATTTCACTGGAATAGATACAAGCATAGCTGAATGACTGCACTCTCTACTGAACTCTGCCCAAAATTCTGCTTGTAAACCGATACCCTCAGGTAAAACTGATTTCTCCCAAAATACTGATGCCCTCAGGCCTGATACCAAGACTTGCAAACTGATACGCACATTCCTGTAGAGACACACTCTAAAAGCACATAGCAAGCAAATGAGAGCCAAAACACCCCTATGTTGGGGTAGGGTTTCCCTGTCCTATTTTGTCAGGAGCTAGGGTTTACTACGCATGCAGCGGTTTCAAACAACCTACAATCAGGTAAGCAACCTGTCCTAGTTTGGAATGGTCACTATGGATTCCGATATGCACTAGGTCGAATGGTCAAAAAGGGTGCCCCAGTAAAAATCAGGGTTTTTGTTCCCATCGTGGCAGAGCCTGTAACCGGTCGACCTTATGGCATGCAGCTTCAGGCAAACTGCTCAGGAATAGCAGACGGCGAACACGGTGTCCTAGGCACACCAATGCAAATGCAATGCAACGAAACACATAAGTGTAGTCAAAACAAGATATCATGAGTTCGAGTCAAGTTTTCTAAATCCCGGTAATGAGTCGCGAAATGTAGACGTGCACGAGCGTCCAGACTCATGCGAAGGCGCGAAATTCATTTTGTTCTCTAACTACTATAGTTCGGACTCAAATGTCACGGTTCTGAATCTAATCTCACAAAGTGCAATGTGAGACCGATAAATCACCAAAGAGTCCAAATCTGGCAAATCGTTTTGGAAAACTGATTTTTATAAAGAAGTACCAAACATGGACTGCTTTGCCAGATACAGAGTCGCCAGCTAAATATTCTAAATTTTGGGGGGAATTTAGGAAACCCTGACTCGTGCCGATGGCCACGTGTCTGTCATCACCAAAGTTTCCTCGGCTCGGGAACTTGAGTACGAGAGGGGAAGGTCATGCAATGAGCACCCCTGCTCGCCCGATCAAAGATCGGCCTTTACTAACATGATATTTTGTTTTTAAAAACACATGTGTTCTTATTCCGATTATTAACCTAGAATTACTATGTGATGCGCATAGCATACAAGTATAGACTAGATCGCCTAAGTTGGAACAAAGCATTGCATGTTCGTTTGTTGGAAAACGGTTTAAAGTTTGCTACTCGCAAGTAGGCTAAAATGAGAATTTCGATGAATTGTTCCAATTCAAGTAATCCAACCTTCACCCACAGGCATTCAGGCAGTTAAACACTTAAGTAGTTAGCCTAATGGCAAGCATGCTTTCATGGCAACATTAACACACATGCAGTATGCTAAAGCGTAAACACTCACAGTGTACTCCGAGCCAAAACAGAGAACTGGTTAGAAATCATGCATGATTCTAGGTCATGTTAAGATGGCTAATGCAACACATGCGTAAATGCAGCTAAAATAGGCTCGGCTATTCTAGAATGTCATGTGAAATGCAACTTGATACATGTATTCAAATTGGAATTGAAATACAATGCAATTAGTATGATACGCTGAGCCCGGTGCATACAAGACAGATGAATGGATGCACGCTTGCAAGCATAAGGTATGCTAATTGAAATATGCCCTAAAACTAACCATCGTAAGCGGTTAAGTAAAAGGGAGAAAGAAATGGGGGTTGGAAGACATATATCACACACACGCACGCTTATTACAACAATTGGCCCTCTCAACGAAGGGACCAAATAAGAAGCTAACTAGCTAATCTAAGCTAATTAAACTAATTATTACATCACAACACTAATTAACTAATCCTAGTTAACTAATTTATTACAAAACAAATTGAAATAGCTAAACGCATTAACTATTAAAAGGTATAGAACCAAAGCATAAACTAGCTAAGGAAAACAGTAAAATAGGAGCCTTGAGGCGATAAGTGTATGCATGCCCGGTCGCTTCGTTTTGAAATCCGCTGCGATGCCCCAACTTGCCTCTGTTTGCAATTGTCCTTAGAACCTTGCACCAAGCTCCAGAAAGCTTCCAACTCACCTTGGAGACTTGTAGGGATGCTGCTGACTAGTTGTTGAGGAAGGAGGCCACCTACCAACCACTTTCTGTGCTGAAAAACCAGAAAAAGTGGTCAGCCAGCTAGTATTATCGGTCACCGAGTTCTTTCTACTAAAGCGCAATTTCTTGCAGAGATAGCAAGAAAGGACATGGCAATGTATTTGCAAGATATGTGTGCACAACCACCCTCCCTATCATTTCATAAACTCAAGGGAGTGTGGTTCTCGACTCTCGGGCCACCAATCACGCATCTCGATGCATGATGGCCGAGAAGCCAAATTGCACAATTCAATATGAAATGAATGCACACATAAACACATAAGGCCTAAAACTCTATCATGTGTGATCAAGAGCGTCGGCAACCGAGAATTGAGGCACGTTTCATCACTTTAAGCATGAAACGCCCCT
This sequence comes from Camellia lanceoleosa, assembly GCA_025200525.1. Classification (NCBI taxonomy): domain Eukaryota; kingdom Viridiplantae; phylum Streptophyta; class Magnoliopsida; order Ericales; family Theaceae; genus Camellia; species Camellia lanceoleosa. The sequence continues at coordinate 627,703 of JANUSC010000083.1, read as the reverse complement.
CATTTCCCGTGTTTGGACTAACACCTATTCCAAACAACAATGCAAGCAACTCAAGCATGTGAACATGTAATGCAACTTAAGCATGTAAATATGCAATGCAAGGCCTACAAGACACAATGCAACTACATGGCATTGACAATGCAAGGGACAAATATGCAACAACATGCAATGCAACATGATCAAACTACCAATGCAAATGGCATGCATGGTCAATGCAACGCAAGGCAAGGTTCTAAACACAATGTAATGCATGCATGCACAATGCAATGCAACAAGGGCAACTTATCAATGCTAGGGACATGCATACTCAATGCAAGGCAACACAAGCATGCAAACAACATGAAAATAAACATGCTAAATGGACTTAAACCAAAAAGGCATAGACCTTAGTCATGCCAAAAATCAGTGCCCATAATGATGAAACATGAAGGAATGAAAGCAAGACAAGCATGCATGCCAATTAGCTCAAGAATTAAGGCATAAGAACACAACTCTCAAGAGTGCTCAAATAGTGACAAGCATGGGAGTATAACAACAATCGAAGCTCAGAAATAAGATATGAAATGATGCCAAATCATTCAATCAACACAAGTATAGCATGCAAAGGTCCCTAAAGCATGAAACTAGTAAAGAGGACTACAAATGGGGCATGCAATACATGGCACAAATGCCTGAACCAGCCACAAATAGAGTTCAAGTGGGTCTAAACAAGGACCAAAACAAACTGAGATGAGGGCTCAAATGCCTAGGCATGCATGCATGCACACTTGGCCACGAGCAAGGCAACAATGCACAACCCTTAAAGGCACTCAAAGGGTGAATGAAGTGGGAACATGGCAATGCTATAAGCTCTAAAATGTCATGTTAAATGATGTCAAATTATGTACACAACACAAATAAAGCATGTTATGGTGCTCAAAGCTTGAAGCTAGCATAGGCATTTGTACTACAACTATGCAAAACATGAAGCATATGGTTAAGGCAACCCAAAACAGTCCTAGAACATGTCAAAATGAGTCTAGAACATGAAGGAAGCCAAAATAAGCTAGCATGGAGAGCATGAAGCATGGAATATGCAAGGCCAAAAGGAAGGATTACACTACACCTACCAAGACCAAGCATGGGATGAATTAACCAACAAAAATCAGAGTTATATCATGGCAAAATAACCCCAAAAATGTACCGAAACGATAGCTCGCAAGCTTAGGCATGAAGGCATACGCAATGGCTCATGTTAAGGCATAAAGGGAAAACCCTCCAACGCATTGAATAAGTGACCAATGCAAGTGCATGACCATGAAACATGGACTGAAATCACATAATAAATGATGCCAAATCATTCAAATGGGCCAAGCAATGCATGCTAATGGACTTGATACATAAAGCTAACATGCTAGAATGCATTATAGCTATACAAAGCAAGTCATGCATGACCAAAACAACACAAATCAGGGCTTAAGCATGCTAAAACATGAACAAAAGCTTCTTATAGCTAAGCCAAAAGCATGCTAGAATGGCATGTTAAATTATGATACACAATAGGCTAACTCACGTAAATGCACTACAAGTGCATGGAGCATGCAAGGGCCAACCAAACCAAACCTTACCTTAACAGAGGTATGACATGGTAAAACACCACCAAAAACATGCTGAGATGGACTCAAAACAAGCTATAATGACATGCTACTTCATGAAGCATACAAAGCTAGTTTATGAGGATTACACTACAAGTGTATTATGCATGCAAGGGATGATCAAGACAACCAAAAAAAGTGGCATGCCATCTCAAAATAACCCCAAATACATGCTAAGAACAAGCCAACACAAGCTTAATAAACATGCTCAAACATGAGGCATATGAAGCAAGTATACAAGACACAAGGAGAGGGGATGACCCTCTCCTATTTGGGACCCTAAAACCACCTTTCCACCACTGAAAATCCTCTAGATTTCAGTGGGAAAGGTCATGTGAAGACTAGAACAAGAGCCAAAAGGCATGGCTCAAAACAAGGCCTAACAAGGCCTAAGAGGGGGTAGACCACCCCCAATGAAAAAGTGACTTTAAACAAACATTTTAATGACTGAAAAATAGAAATTTTTGTAGTAGGAAGTTAAGCTTAAAACAACATGCAAATGGGTCGAAACGCTTAAGCAAAACAAAGAGTTAAAGGGTTAGTTGACTCACCCTTGTAGAACCTCTTCAAGGCTGCAACTCCAGTAGCTTTCTTGGATCAAAACCAGTCCAAAAGCACCAAAAACAACCTCAAGAAGCCTCAGCAACAAAAAGATGGTGATTGAGTGTGTGTTTGTGTGTTAAAGTGTGGTAAAACTACACTTTTAAGGCACAAAATGAAGAATAAGAGCAAGATAGATACAAGTATGTATGTATAACTCTCCAGCCTCTTTTTTTCTGAACCTAGAGGAGGGAGGAGGAGCTTCCCTCTTATAGAGAACAAAAGCAAAGCTTGTTAAGGAAGCTAAGGGTCCAAGGCCATCCCTCCATACACGCGTATGGAGGATGGTTCTGGTGCCTTCCAACTGTGCCAGCTGGAAGAAAATATCTCCAAAAAGGTGACAAAAAGCAGCCGATCACTTGAAGTGGTCGGCCAGCTACTTATAGTGGTCGGCCGACCACCACAAGTGGTCTCCCAGAAACAAAACTGGTCGGCCATAGGTGGGAGTGGTCTACAGCATGAAAACAATGCAGTGGTGTAGTGGCCGACCAGAAAAGGTGGCCCAAAGACCAATAAAACTAGTTGGCCAACTAGAAAACTGGTTGGCGGGGAAGAAAGTGGTCTCCAAGGGGAAAAACTGGTCTCCCACCCTTGTACCACCTTCCATACAAGGAAAACAAGGTTTGTACCAAAAACAAACCACAACGGATGCAAGACGAGAGACTGGAAGGCAAGAAACGTAGCCGAAAGCCTCGAAAACTAGTCTACGGGCACCAAAAGTGGTCTCTCGGACCACAGTGTCCCTCTAGGCAGAGGCAACAAGGTGTGGTTCAAAAACCACGCCAAACGCAGAATGTTAAGTGGTCCTGAGACAAGGCGCGCGGTCGAAGGCTCCGAAAATCAGAAACTAGTCTCCAAACAGGAACAGTGGTCTATGACCACAAAAGGAAGGTCTACAAGACCTCCCCCTCCCTCTAGGGAAGAGAAACAGGGCTTGGTCCACAAACTGAGCCAAAGCACAAAGAGTTCAGAGGCCCGGAGGCAAGCCACTCAGCCGAGACCCCGAAAACTCAAAACGAGCACAACATGCATAATCACCGAGCGCTCTATCGATGACGTCTGAGTCTTAAGGTCAGTCAAAAATGGGATGTCTACACCGAGCCTCGGTACATGCAACACAAATGAATGGATGCAAATATGCAAGCATAAGGTATGCTAATTGAAAATGTCTCTAATCTAACCATCAAAAGCGATTAAATAAAAGAGAGAAAGACGTGGGGTTGGAAGACATACACACACGCACGTACACTTATTACAACATTACGCCCTCGTGAACGAGAGTCCGAATGAATAAGCTAACTAGCTACGTGTAGACACCCCATTTTTTACCGTCCTCGAGACTTGGACTTCACCGCTTGAACACTCGGTGATTATCCATGATTGTGTTTGTTTTGAGTTCCCGGAGGTTCCGGCTGCGCGTCGTGCCTCAGGATCTCTCAACCGGCTTGTACTGTTCTTGGTTTTGCAGCAAGGACTTGTGTGCTTTTGTACCTGAGGGTAGGAGGAGGCTTGTTGGCCACCCCTAAAACCCACCGGCTGTCCCTGCACACCATCGGCACTTCTTTGTTCCCATCGGCAGTGTTTTCATAAAATCCATGGCCGGTCGGCACTTTATTCTGCCGACCTGCACTTTTTTGTGCCGGTGACCTTTTTTGCTGGCCGGTTTGCACCCTTTGCACCCTCAGGGATAGTACATGCTAGCTGTGCCAGCGGGAGTGCACCCTCTACACCTTTGAACCCCATAAACCTTCTAGAAGGTTGAACCTTTGGCCAAGCTTCTTGGAGAAGCTTGGCCAACTGTCCTAGCCTCTTCTAGAAGCCCTTGACTCCCTTGAATCCCTTAAACCCCTTGACTCTTTTTCTTTTGCTTAGCCATTATGTTTCTTGGCCTATATAAGCACCCCTCCCCTCCCTTTGTCAAGGGTTAGCCATTTTTCAACAAAAAACCAGAGCTTCTATATCTATATATCTGCCATATACTCCCTCTCTCTAGATTTTCCCTCTCTCTCCTCTTGTGTGTGTGTTTTTAGGCCTAAAAGTGCACTTTTACCTTACTTTTGCACCATTACGCACACTACTACACCTTAGCTCGAGATTGAGAGGCTTGGAGGGTTGTTTGTTGAGGTTTTGGACTGCTTTTGATCAGAAGAAGAGGGCTGTACCACCTGTTCTTCAAGGGCTCTTCAAGGGTGAGCACCGTACTTTAGATTCCCCATTTTTGCAACAAGTTGTTACCTATCTTGCTTTGTGTTTTGAGCTTTGTGTATAACTGAAAAAAGGCTTATATTTTCATGCTTAAGAACATTCATTAAGGGTGTTTTGTGGTTTGAGTGCAAACTCACCCTCTTAGGCCTTATTTTTGGCCATTTTGGTGCCTTTTCTTGAGGCCTTGTTTACCTTGGTGTTTTTGGTCTTCTCACCACTGGAAACCAGTGGGTTTTCAGTGGTGAGGAAGGTGCTTTGGAGTCTTGTATAGGGAAGGGACACCCCTCTCCCCTTTGTCCCTCTTTTGCCTTTGTTTTTGGCTTAAAGGATAGCATGTATGAGAACTTGCATTTGGCTTCATTTCAGAGCTTATTTGGACGTTTTGGGACATGTTTTACCTCTATCTAATGATGGTTTGTTGGCCTCTTTCATGCATATTACACTTGCTTTGCATTACTCTATTTGGCATAGAAATGTATCTTGTATTTAAGCCATGATTCTTGCATGTATTAGCACAATTCCATGAAGGCATTAGCATCATTTGGCCATCATTTAAGCCACTGATTTCGTCATGTTTGGCATGTTTGACATGGTTACTTTGCATTAGGGCTTGTAAGTCTTGAGATGTGAGTCCTTAGCATGCATTTGGTTAGGCTATTTTAGTGACTTGGAATCATCTAATATGCTATTTCAGTCCTTATGCCATGCTTATATGTCTCCATTTATCATCTCTTCCATGTTTTGAAAGGTTGGTCTCTTATGCTTTAAAATGGGCATTGTGCATGCTTGTATGTTCTAGGCATTTGAACTACCATATCATTGGGTTTTGGGGTGTGTTTTTGGTGCTTTGAAAACCTGTTTTGGTTGTCTAATATATGCCATGAGTGGTCTTGTTAGTGGTGGTGGAGTACCCTCTTTTGTGCCTGAGCTTTAGGCTCATTAACTTGCATGTTTGCATAGCATTTTGTGTATGGTTTTAGGCATGTTTGGCCACTGTTTTGGGGTGGATTGAGGTCTGCCCCTTTATGATTTAAGTCCACTTTTGCATGCTTGTCTCATGTTCCTTGCATACTTGCTTCACTAAGTGTTGTAGCATGATGATCCTATGCTTGATTTGTCCTTGTTTGCATCGCATTTGCATCTTGTATGCTCTAGCACTTTGTATACTTAACATGATGTTGCATAGCATTTGGCATGCCTTGCATTTTTTGCATCATATTGCATTGTTAAGCCATGTTTGCATAACATGCATTGCATTGCTTGGTTTGGGGTGTCAAACCAAGTGTGAGAGATGAAAGGTGTTTGTACTTTAAGTGACAAAACACATTTCACTTCTCATGTCACTAAGGCCCTTGATCTTGACATGATAGGGCCTTGGTTCTCATTTTGTGTGTTGCATGCATACTTACATTGAATTGCACTCTTGGTCCCTTAGGCCATCATGCATCAAAAGGCATAATTGGTGGCCCAAGGACCAAGGGCCATGCTTCCTTGAGTCCCATACATGATAGGGGGCATTGGCCATGCATACATATGCTCAAAATTCCATACCATGCACTGTTTGTCTGCTGTTGCTGTCGAAACTATCTTCTGCAGGAATTGTTTGCCGACCGGCAGAACAGAGTGCCGACCGGCCATTTGTTTGTGGCCCATAACCTCTCAAGCAGCCGATGGTCATTTTAAACGGCCGATGGTCATTTCCTCTAGCCGATGGTGTACTGCAGTGTGTATAGAAGGTGTCCTGGGACTTTGGTAGTTTTTAGAAAGGCAGGACAGCGAAAACAGAGGCAGCAGTGGCATGGTACAGGTTTTCCGGGCAGGACGGACTCGAGCATGCATCATCACGCGTATCCCGAGGCAGGGCTGAGGCCCCCTTTCTTTTTATATTTGGTTTAATTTGATAATTAGAATTTTTGCAATGATTTATTCTGTACTTGGACTGTACTACTTGGACTGTATATTCTTTTGGTCCCTCTGTGCGAGAGCATATTTGTAAACAGTGTGTGTGAGTGGTGTGTATGTCTTCCAACCCCCACTTCTTTCTTCCCTTTTATTTACCTGCTTATGATGGTAGATTAGGGCAGGTTTATTTTTAGCATACTTTATGCAATGCATGCGTGCATTCATGCATTTGTTTACATGCACCGGGCTCGGTACATCATACAAACTGCATTGTATTTTCGATTCCAAATTGAATACGTGTGTCGAATGATTGCATTTCACATGCCATTTCAGGATTAGCCGAGCCTACTCTAAATTGCATCATTGCCTGTGTTGCATTAGCCACTTAACATGAACTAGGGACATGCATGTTTGCTAACTAGTTTATTGTTTTGGCAAGGAGTACAATGTAAGTATTTATGCTTTAGCATCTCGCATGCGTGTGAATGTTAACATGACAGTGTGCTTGCCATACGGCTAAGTGCTTATATGAAATAAACTGTTTGAATGCCTGTGGGTGGAGGTTGGATTGTCTGAGTTGGAATGACTCGTTCAAATCCGTGTTTTTAGCCTACTTGCGAGTAGTAAATTCCAAAGCATTTTCAAAACAAACGGATATGCAATGCTTGTTTCCAAATTAGGCGATCTAGTCTATACTTGTTTGCTGCGCGCACAACATAGTAATTCTAGGCTAATTAACCGGAATAAGAACACATAACGTTTTCAAAAACGGATATCATGGTTAGTAGAGGCCGGTCTTCGGACCGGGCGAGAGGGGGTGCTCATAGCTGACCTTCCCCAATCGTACCCAAGTTCCCGAGCCGAGGCAACTTTGGTGATGACGGATATGTGGCCTTTGGCACCGAGTCAGGGTTTCCTAAATTCCCCCATTTTAAAAAATATTTAGGTGGCGACTCTGTATCTGGCAAAGTAGTCCATGTTTGGCACTTCTTTTCAAAAATCTGTTTTTCTCAAAACGATTTGCCAGAGTTGGACTCTTTGGTTCAGATTAAGAACCGCGACAAACAAAAACGGAGAGTCCGAACTGTAGAGTGAGGCCCACGGGCGCGGCTACACTACGCTAATTAAGCTAACTATTACAAAACGAAACTAATTAACTACTCTAGTTAACTAATTAATTACAATATGAATTAATTAATTAAATAATTACAACACTTGTATGAATGAATTAGCTACGACTAACTAATTAAACAAGGCAAGTAAATGGCCTCGAGGGCGAGGGACGCATGCATGCTTGGTTGGTTTCCTCTCGAAAATGCACCGCCTTGCCATTGGGCACCTGTGTTTGCACTTGCTTAAACACCAACAATGCTGCCAACTTCCAGAACACCTCTACTCCAACTCAAGAACACACTTGTGCAAAATTTCATTTCTGGCCGGTCGGTTACCAATGATGTCTATTGGCCACCATTGGTAGCTGGTCGGCTACTGATGGTGGCCGGTTGGCCACCCCTTCTCTGAACTTCTTTTTTTTTGCTGCAATAGAGAGCAAATAGAGGCAAAGCAGTGTATTCTCAAGGAGTGTATGTACTGCTACCCTCCTTATCATCACACAAGCTCAAAGGAGTGTAGCTCTTGGCTCCCAAGCCATCAACCAAGCATTTTCATGCATGATGGCCAAAGAACCAAGCTTGTACAAGCTTAATGAGTGCAAAACAAGACTCAACAAAACCACAACCCTATAATGTATGATCAAGGATGATGGTGACAAAGAAAAGTGGCACGTTTCATCACTTTGAGTATGAAACATCCCATTTTTCTCGTGTTCGAATTAACGTCCAATCCGAACACATGCATTGCAACATGAAAGATGCTTATCTTGTCTCTTTTACTTGTTCATTTTTATTTACTCATTTTAGCTTACCAATCCATTCTTTAATTGATTAGTGCGAAAGGTGAGTGTCCTCTAATGGAAAGAGGGCTTAAACCACAAGTGCCTTGAGCATGAAAAAGACCTCATGCCGTTGGTTAGTAGAAACCCTCAAAAGAGGATTGAAACCATTAAGCACAAGTGTCCACTTTCACACTCAAGCCAAAAGGGGTTCAAAACCACTTTCAAAATAAATGAAAGAGTGAAGAATAGAGGGAGATTGCAGAGATTCTAGTGCTGAAATGGAATGTAAAGACACTAAAGCATGCAAGCAACTCATGTAATTCATGCCAAAAAGCCTAAAACATTAAGCTAGTGAAGCCTCTTTACAGTATAACCACGCAATACAAGCCTCAAAGGACCAAACCAACTCAAAACAAAGCTGAAACCAGTCAAAATGGTAGCAAAGATATGCTGAGATTAAGATACAAAATGCTAGAAAAACATGCTCACATGTTAAGCTATCTAGGCATGTAAACAAGACACAAGGAGGGGAGGCTACCCCCTCCAATTTTGGACTTCAAAAGAAAGTTTTTGCCACTAAAAAACCTCTGATTTTCAGTGGTTAAAAGGCCCAAAAATTTTGATTTGAATGTGAGGAAAGATGGCACAAAAAGCTTAACAAGCAAAGGAGCAAGAGGGATGGACAACCCCTCAACTGAAAATGGCCTCAAACCAACATGTTTAGGTCATAAAAAATAGAGGTTTTGGTATTTGAAAACCTGGCCAAAAATAGTACAAAAAGATGGTAAAACAAGTTATGCAAAACAAGTTTTAATGGTGACTGTAGACGCGCCTCGAGGACTCCCGAAGCTTCGCGCTTTGCGAAGTCCCGAAATCTCGTTTGTTCTCTAGCATACTACAGTTCGGACTCAAATGTCACGGTTCTGAATCTAGTCTCGGAAAGTGCAATGCAAGACTGATAAATCACCAAAGAGTCAAAATCCGACAAATCATTTTGGAAAACTGATTTTTAATAAAGAAGTGCCAAACATGGACTGCTTTGCCAGATACAGAGTCACCACCTAAATATTTTGTTTTTGGGGAAATTTAGGAAACCCTGACTCGTTGCCTAAGGCCACGTGTCCGTCAACACCAAAGTTGCCTCGGCTCGGGAACTTGGGTACGATTGGGGAAGGTCATGCAATGAGCACCTCCGCTCGCCCGATCAAAGATCGGCCTGTACTAAGCATGATATCTTGTTTTTGAAAACACATGCATTCTTATTCCAGTTATTCCAGTTTTGAAAACACATGCATTGTCTTGCTCGTTATTTACGTAGTTCTGCATTCCCTATAACTGGCATTGTCTTGCTCGTTATTGGCGTAGTCCTGCATTCCCTATGACCAGCATTGTCTTGCTCGTTATTTACGTAGTCCTGCATTCCCTATAACCGGCATTGTCTTGCTCGTTATTTGCGTAGTCTTGCATTCCCTATAACCGGCATTGTCTTGCTCATTATTTGCGTAGTCTTACATTCCCTATAAGTGGCATTGTCTTGCTCGTTATGTGCATTGTCTTGCACCCATCTAACTTGCATTGTCTTGCAAACTTATCTAACTTGCATTGTCTTGCAAACTTATCTAACCTGCATTGTTTTGCAAACTTATCTAACTTGCATTGTTTCGCAAACTTCTCTAATTTGCATTGTTTCGCATACGCTTAACTTGCGCTATTACGTTCGTTATTTACATTGTTATGTACGTCTTTAACTTGCGTTGTTTCGCATGTTCTACCTGCATTGTTATGCACACTTTACTCGCGTTGTCACGCAGTTTTAAACTGCATTGTTATGCATGTTTCTAACAATATTGTACCTTTTAAGTTTCTTTCTTTTACAGGCACGATATTGTATATACGGTTCATTTGAAGCTGGCGCGACCAGACGAACCAGACAGGCACGATATTGTATGTGCGGTTCATTTGAAGCTAGCGCGACCAAACGAACCAGACAGGCACGATATTGTATGTACGGTTCATTTGAAGCTGGCGCAACCAGACGAACCAGACAGGTATCGCGTACTCCATGTGAGACGTAGCAAGAATTGTATAATTCTCTTACATCCCTTCTATATGTAATGTAGTTAGATTTGTATTTGCCTGCTTAAAACTGTTGCATGTTTTGCTTTGTTGCATTCTTGAGTTATATTGCATTTGGCATGCCCCTTTTGTTAAGTTGCTTTGCATGTTTGCATATATTGTCCCTTGCATGTTGTTGCATACTTGCCCCACATGTTCTTACATGCTTGCCTATCCTTGAATGTTGCCACATGCCTTGCATGTTTGCATGCTTGTTTAGGTTACATTGCATTTGGCATGCTTATTACCATTAGCCTTGTATGGCATTGTCCTTAACATGCTTCATGTTGTATTAGTTTTGCTTGCATGTTTGCATCCTTTGCCTCTTGATCAAACATGATGGAGGTTGGGGTCCCTTATGTGTTTTCTTTTGTGCATTTCATTCCATATTGAATTGCACATTCGGCTCCTTTGGCCATCATGCATCGAAATGAGTGATTGGTGGTCCGAGGGTCGAGGACTACACTCCTTTGAGTCTCAAACATGATAAGGAGGGTGGTCATGCAAACAATGCCTTGTAAATGTATTGCCATGCTCTATTTGTCCTCTGCTACAGCAACACAGCATTCTGCAGGAAGAAATGGCCGGTCGGCCATCTTCAGTGCCGGTCGGCTAAACATTGTTGGCCTAGAGCTTTACATTTGGTCGATGACTAATTTCCCATGGCCGATGGCCCTATCTCTTGGCCGATGGACTCTTAGAAAGTCCCCAAGCTGGTTCAGAAGTGTCACAGAAGTTGGCATAGTTTTCAGAGGTACAAAGCAGTGTAAACAGAGGCAACATGTTACATGGTGATGGATTTCCGAGCGAAGTCGTCCGAGCACGCATGCATCCCTCTTCCCGAGGCTGTTTTTACTATTTTCATAGCTTAATTGATTTGTTTAATTAGTTAAATGTTGTGTAATAATTAATTAGCTTGTTAGTTAGTTAATTATGTAATTTGTATTATTCTTTCGGTCCCTCCGTCGAGAGGGCGCAATTGTGTAATAAGCGTGCGTGTGTGTGATGCATGTCTTCCAACCTCCACTTCTTTCTCCCTTTTACTTAACTGCTTACGATAGTTAGTTCTAGGGCATGTTTCAATTAGCATCCTTATGCTATGCATGTTTGCATCATTCATCTGTATTGCATGCACCGGGCTCGGCTCATCATACTAACTGCATTATATTTCAATTCTAAGTTCAATACGTGTATCAAATTGTTGCATCTCACATGCTATTTTAGACTAGCCGAGCCTATTCTAGTTGCATTTTGTATGTGATGCATTAGCCATCTTAACATGGACTTGGATCATACATTGATTACTAACATGTTCTTTGTTTTGGGTTGGAGTACACTATGAGTGTTTATGCTTTAGCATCTCGCATGTATGTGAGTGTCAACATGACAGCATGCTTGCCATGAGGCTATTTGCTTATGTGATATAACTGCCTGAATGCCTGTGGGTGAAGGTTGGATTGCTTGAATTGGGACAATTCATTGAAATCCGCATTTTTAGCCTACTTGCGAGTAGCAAACTTCAAACTATTTCCAAATAAATATGAGATGTTTTGTTCCAACTTAGGCGATCTAGTCTATACTTGTATATTGTGCGCATCACGTAGTAAGCTAGCTAATAACCGGAATAAAAACACATGTCTTTTCAAAAACAAGATATCATGCTTAGTACAGGGCGATCTTCGGATCGGGCAAGCAGTGGTGCTCATAGATGACCTTCCCCAATGGTACCCGAGTTCCCGAGCCGAGGCAACTTTGGTCATGACGGACACGTGGCCTTAGGCAACGAGTCGGGGTTTCCTAAATTCTCCCAAAACAAAATATTTAGGTGGTGACTCTGTATCTGGAAAAGCAGTCCATGTTTGGCACTTCTTTCTTAAAAATCAGTTTTCCAAAACAATTTGCCGGATTTGGACTCTTTGGTGATTTATCAATCTTGCATTGCACTTTGTGGGATTAGATTCAGAACCGTGACATTTGAGTCCGAACTGTAGAAGCATTGAGGCCCTCAGGGCGCGTTTACACGTACCTTGACTGTGCTTCGCACGTTCGAGATTATGGTTCATGCATTATGATGGTGAATGGCATATTTGGGATAAACAGTGCTATAATCTATGTATTTTTGCTAGTGAGTATAGCGTTGTGCAGATAGGTTCATTTATATTTATTGGGATACATAACTATTGTGACAACCTGGAATTATGTTTTACATGAATAAATGGGTTACAAGACCTATAATAAGATATGATGGGCCTAAGGCTGTTTCGTTATACTGTGACATGATATGAACTGTTCAGTCTTTAAGACTCATAAGTTTTGGGTATGGAACAAAGTGCTGTACAGAACTAAGTACTACAATGGAAGTCACCTATAGGGTCCGTATCAGTCACCTCTTGGGTCCATAGAAACATGTATTGGGCCCAAGGAGAGGTGGAGACATGTCGATGTTCCATCTACTCCATGATAAGATGCAGTGATACGACAAGATATGTTTGGGCCTAAGGCCATTTGCATTATGATGGGCCCGAGGCCGTTTTGCTTTATGTTGGGCCTGAGGCCATTTTGTACTATGTTGGGCCCGAGGCCATTTTGGAATATGACGAGGGAGACATGTAACGTTAGATAAATATTCTCTAAGACATATGCTTATTCACACCAATCTCGTTACATTATTATTATTCACCGAGCCTTGCTCACTTTGTTTTTATATATGTTTATGTAGGTGATCAGCTTGAAGGATAGCCCTAGGTCAACCTGTGTGCTTTGTTGACCCTGTTGTATCGAGCCTTCCCAAGTGGAAGCCTTTTGCCTTTTTGTGGAATTTCTTTTATATCGCATATTGTTAGGTCATTGGTTTTGTTCAATATCTTGTTAATATGTATAACTTTTAAATTATTAACTTTTGGTACATAACTGGGACTAGTTGATTGTGGACTGTGTATGACGTATATATATCTATATAGGATGTCACATGCTTTCAGTCTTGGCATTTATGCACTCCTCTATGGGCGTTTTGTTATCATTAGCTTCCACTTTAGGCCCCATTGTTTTACGAATATTTTGTTGGATTTTTGTTTTGAGGCCAAGTATTGGCCAATCATGACCTAAACTTTTAGGGGCGAGTTTGGGTCGTGACATGTGGGGAGATGTAGCTCAATGTGCTAACAGCTGGCACAGTTGTCAACAAATATCTAAAATATCTGGAAAAATGGATCAGTAGCCGGCCACCACGGTGGCCGTCACCACACCAATGGCCGACAAGCACGAGCCATGGCCGACAGTCTCTGGTGGTGGCCAACAGGTCACCACAAGTCCCAAGCACCAAGTTTTGATCCAAAACAAGGCATAGAAAGGACAAGGTCCGAAGGCTCAAAGATAGGGCGTTCCGCCGAGGACTTTGAGCACTCAAAACGAACAAAACAATCACAATCATCAAATGCACAAGTGATGACATCCAAGCCTTGAGGACCGTCAAAAATGGGATGTCTACACATATTCACAAACATTTTTCAAATAAAACATGAAATCAAATGTTCCAATTTTTGCAAATTAGTCTACACCTTGTAAGGCCACCTAGTAATGCTAGTCTACTAAAACCGAAACAAGAGCATATAACGTAAACAAAAATTGCATTATGATTAGTAGAGGCTGATCTTTGATCGGGCGAGTGGGATGCTCAATTCATGACTTTCCCCTCTCGTACCTAAGTTCCTGAGCCTAGACACTTTGGTGATGATGGATAAGTGGGCTTTGGCACAAGTCTCGGGTTTCCTAAATTTCTCAAAAATATTTAGGTGGCGACTCTGAAATCTTGCAAAGTAATCCATTTTTGGCATTTGATTCAAATATTAATTTTCCAAAAGAATTGCTAGATTTGGACTCTTTTGTATTTTCATTGTTTCACATTGCACTTTGTGAAATTAGATTCAGAACTACAAGAGTCTGAACTGTGGGGCTAGTCGTATCCGAAAGGAGCACGAAAAGCAAGCCACAACCATTAACAATTCATTTACCCAAATTTGGTTTCATATTATGACCCAATCTAAAAGATCAACAATAAGATTTTAATCGCAACTTTTACACAAATTTCCAAACACTTCCAAAATTCAATTAAACTTGTATATGTGTGTAGACAACCCATTTTTTATGGCTCTTACGACTTAGATGTCATTGCATGCACACCTGATGATGAGTTTATGTGCTCGCCAAGTGCTCAAAGTCCTCAGCAGAATGCCACAACTTTGAGCTTTCAACCCTACACCCTTGTTGCTTCATTCTTTGACCAAGCCTTGGTTCTTCAAGCCTGCAACCATTGGTGGCCTACCGGCCACCTTTTTGGGCTGCCAGCCATCACTCTTTGCTATTGGCCACTAATGTGGTCTGCCGGCCACCAATTTCTTTTGTAGATATTTTGTGACAACTGTGCCAGTTGTTTGCACAGATGCATGCATCTTCACCCACGTGTAGGGATGGATATGTTTAAGGAGAATTCATGTTTTCTATATATAGGAGACCTCTCTCTCATGTTTTAAGGTTAGAAAATTATAAGATCAAAATTTTTCTTCTCTCTCTCTCTCTCCCTAGGAAATTCCTACACTTTTGCCTACAAATCCTTAACCTTTGCCTATACACCCTTAACTAAACCTTCTCATTTTTTAGCTGAGGTACTGTTGAGCTTGGTTTGAGCTCTTGAAGGGTGTGTTGTCTTGGTTTTGTTGCTTGAATTGCTTCTTCTCTTCAAGAGGTATAAGGCTTTACCTATTTGCTTACTTTCTCTACTATTATTCTTGCTATTTTCCAACTATTTTGGGGCTATAAAAGCTCTGTGTTTTTGGGATGAAGCTTGGGTTTTAAAGCCATTAAAGGTTGAGGTGTTGATAGCCCTTTTTTGCACCTTGTTTTGGAGGCCTTTACTCTTGTGTTTTCCACCCTTGCATCATCTTTTTTTGATCTTTCAAACACTGATTTTGAGAGTTATTTCAGTGGTCAAAATCATGTTTTGAAGTCCAAATTTGAAGGGGTTAGCCTCCCATCCTTGTGTCTTACTTACTAGTCTAGTTTGTGCCATGTTTTAGCATATTAATCTAGCTATTTTTAGCTTAATTACAACATGTTTTAAGACTTATTTTAGACTGTTTTAGCACTGTTTTGGGCTATTGGTTGCATTTGAGCTTTGTTTTGCATGCTTGTAATGTAATTATCCTCATAAGTCTAGTGTTCTAGGCCTTAGACACCATCTTGTTTGAGTTGATGGCATTTATTTATGGTTTTCCATACTTGTGATCACCATTAATCACCTCTACAACCTCCCTCATTTCTTGGCTTTTGTTTTGCTTTGAAAGTGGTTCAAACAACTTGTTTGTTCAAACCATGAGATTAAGATGTCATGCTTAATGGTTTAATCCCTTTGGGGTTCATTACCAATGGTATGATGTCTCTGTCATGCCTAAAATAACTTTTGGTTTGAGCCTTCTTTCCCTTTAGAGGACTTAAACTCACTATTGGACTCAATTGATTAAAGGATGGATGGTAATCTAAAATGAAGTAATTAAAATTATGGCTAAAAATGGTGAAAGATAATAATTTGGTTGTGTTCAATGGGACGTTAATTGAACACATGGAAGCTTGAGGCATTTGATACTCATTAGTGATGAAATGGTTCAAGTATCCAAGGTCACCATTGCCCTTTATCAATTCATGAAAGGGAGGAGGTTAGAGTCTTATTTGGTTGCATTTATTGAAATTGCACACTTTGGTTCATAAGCCATCATGTAATGAAATTGCTTGAGTTGGTGGTTTGTGAACCAAGTTCATTACTACTTTGATTTGCTCATGAAAAGGAGGGGTGAGTTGTGCAGACAACCCTTGAAAATACCCTATGCATGCTCTGTTTGTTCTCTGTTGTAGTAAGATGAACTGGGTAGTAGTGGTCGGTAGGCCACTTTCCATGGCCAGTAGGTGGCCGGTAGACCACCTTTGATGGTTGGCTGGCCATCACTAGTGGATGCAGCCCTCATCACTGGCCGCCACCATCGATGCAAAATTCAATAGTGTGTTTTTGAAGCGAGCAGAGTTATTCTGGAAGTGGACAATAGTGTTAGTGTTCTATTTTGCAACAGAGGCTCTTTGAAAGCAAAAACAGTGGCTTTTCGGGTGGAAACCGAGCATGTGCATGAGCATTCCTCGCGTGCCAAGCATGTTTTAAGTTTAAATTGTTGTAATTAATTAGTTGTAGCTAGTTAATTTTGTAAAGTGTTGTAACTAATTAGTTAGTCAAATAGTTATTCAATTTCATTTTGTAATTAGTTAGTTAACTAGAATAATTAGTTGATTCATTTGTTGTAATAATTAGTTAAGTAGTTTAGCTAATTATTCATTTTAGTTTGTAAGAGTTAGATTAATTAACTTAGCTTTCGCTAGTTAGCTAGTTAGTTCAATCGGACTCTCCTTCGTGAGACTGAAATGTTGTAATAATGTGTATGTCTTCCAACCTCACGTCTTTCTCCATTTTACTTACCAGCTTATGATGGTTAGTTTAGGGACATCATGTTTTATTTAGCATTCTCCATGTTTGTATCCATTTGTATCGATGCACCAGGCTCGGTTCATCATTCTAACTGCATTGTTAGTTTAATACTTCTTTGAATACGTGCTTAGACCACATGTTATTTAATTGATTCATATGCCATATTAGTAGCCGAGCCTATTAGTTGCATTTTCGCATGTGTTGCATTAGTCATGATACATAGTTAGGAATCATGCATTTTTCTAACTAGTTTCTCTTTTGGCTTGGAGTACTTGGTGAGCCTTTACTCGCTTTAGCATATTGCATGAGTGTGATTGTTGTCAAGTTTAACATGCTTGCCATGAGGCTAGGTGCTTAATTGATAAACTGCTTGAATGCTTGTGGACGAAGGCTTGTTGTTTAATTGAAATAATTTGAATAATCTTCATATGCGATCACTTTTTCAAGTGGTACATATTCGAAACAATTTTCAAAGCTAAACATGAATCAAATGTTCCAATACTTGCAAAATTAGTCTATACTTGTGTGTGTGTGCGCATCACATAGTAATGCTAGCCTAATAAATCGGAACAAGAGCATATAGTGTACATAAGATTCATATCATGATTAGTAGAGGCCAATCTTTGATCGGGCGAGTGGGGGTGCACAATTCATGACATTCCCCTCTCGTACCTAAGTTCCCAGGCTGAGATAATCTTGGTGATGACGGACACGTGGCCTTTGGCCCAAGTCACGGGTTTCCTAAATTTTCCAAAAATATTTAATATTTAGTTGGCGACTCTGTATTTGGCAAAGCAATCCATTTTTGGCAATTTGAGTCAAAAATCGATTTTCCAAAAGATTTTCCAGATTTGGACTATTTGGTGTTTGTCAATTTCATATTGCACTTGTGAGATTAGATTCAGAACCACAAGAGTCCGAACTGTAGGGCTTATTTGGACTTTCGAAAAGGAGGCGCACAAAAGACGAGCTACAGTTTCTGGCAACTCTGCTGGGAAGTTAAAGAACTTGACTCAAAATTCATGATATGAAACTTTATCTATACTTATATGTTTTTTTGCAATTGCATTTGCATTTGTGTGTTTAAGTCACTGTGTTTTCCATCTGCTATTCCTGGACGGTTTGCAAAAGGCTTGCTTAAAAGCTTGCCAAAAGGTTGACCGGTCGCGAGCTCTGCCACGATAGGAACAAAACCCTTGGATCTGGACTACCGCTGTACCGTTTGATCCTCCTTTCACTTCTCGATGTTAGGTGTGAAAAGTATATTAGGTAGTCTTGCTAAGGTACCCTTTTTTGACCATTTGGCCTAGTTACATAACGAAAGCTGTAGAGACTGTTCCAAACTAGGACATGATGCTTACCCAAAATACAGGATTACATGGAACCGCTTTGTTTGTTTGAATATCCCCCAATTCGTCTTACATATTGCACAACTTTCCTTTTCTTTCTGTCTAACCATGCGGGGGTAGTATCCTTTGGATCCCCTATCCTTATGTCCGCCATGTTCTGCACAACAATCAATCACAATATGCACAAAAATATATATATATATATATACACAATAAACATGGATTATAATCGTTAGCGTCATCAGAGTACATTTAACGTTGCTATCAATCTTTTCTTATATATTCAGAAAATATGCATAAGGCCTAGGTCTTTTCTAGACATCCTAAAGCTCAATGGATTCGTGTGTGAGATAGCAACTCGTGCTCTGATACCACTTGTCACACCCAAACCCGCCCCTAAAAGTTTGGGCATGACCTATTCAGAAACGGACATATAACCTGGTATATATAACATATGGGGCCTTGCCGGAAGCACAAAACATTAAAAGTATACTGATACAAACAAACTCCATTGAGCTACTTCTAATATGCCAGGATCTCATACATCACATGCATCATAATAGGCAGATAAGGTCCAGAATATCCTTCAATAGTACTTATACACAAACACATATATGCACTCCAAATTTCTATAATCGGGCATGCACAAAACCATTGAAGTTATATACATTCAACCTTAGATGGCCAACCAAAAGTAAGCCAATCATCTTAACAGACTCCACAAAACAAGTGGCCTCGTATAGTGCCTGGACACACGAAGGTTGACAAAAGAAAACAGGCGTCATGGGCTAGGACTGACTACCTGGTTGGTTACCTACAGAAACAGACATAACAGAGAGTGAGCCGGGCTCAGTGAATAGTAATACATAAATAAAACAATGCTTGACTTGAACATAATATTAAAGCGTATGAAAATGCAGAGTTCACATAGTTAGCCTGCTTCTGTATTCATTTCATAATGGCCTTAGGCCCAGTCTTGAACATAAAAGCTTGAAACATCACATCTTAAATCATAATGACTTGAAGCCCTTGAATAGAGTGGCATAATTCCCTTGAAACACGTGGCATGAAAGCCCTTGAAACATATGGCATGAAAGCCCTTGAAACGTATGGCATGAAAGCCCTTGAAACATATGGCGTGAATGCCCTTGAAACATGTGGCATGAAAGCCCTTGAAACATATGGCATGAAAGCCCTTGAAACATATGGCATTAAAGCCCTTGAAACAAAGAACTTGTAACATCCTTGAACTTGTAACATACGTGAACTTGTAACAGACTTAAACTTGTAACATACATAAACTTGTAACAACATAAACTCGTAACGTACATAAGCTTGTAAACTTGTAACATACATGAACTAGTAACATGCGTAAACTTGTAACATACGTGAACTTGTAACATATTTGAACCACGGTATTATTACCCCCGGGTAAGGGCCTTGCGCTAAGGATACCTTAAATACCTTTATATAAATGAACAATCAATCAGTGATTCAAAACGTAACATGTTAGGAAATAGGGCATTTCTTGTCATATCATGTTATTATCGTACGCTTAACAAAGATAGAAATAATTCACATTCTCATGAGGGTTACATAAACATGTTAAACTTTTGCCCTTATGTCGTGGTTTCTGAATAATTTCCCATTCACGCGAATACACATAGCCTTCCAATTATTCTGATTCATCGAAGGTGTCTACCCTTGATAACCTGTAACTGTCATTCTTCAAGAATGAACATAATTTCTCTTTATTCTTTAAGAAACGACGTAGTTCACTTGATCTATTGATCAGTAACACATAGAAGCATACACCTTTGTTTGATCATTCGTCTATGTTAACATAGTTGACTTGTAATTAACAAAGTACTAATGGTAATCGTTACACCAGTCACATGAGTTAACTTAGTTAACTTAAGTCTAACAGGACATTCCTGATAAATATTAACAAAAGGTAAGCATGTTGTACAGATTGAATGATATCAGAGATACGTGAATACCATGACTCCATAGTGCTGATACGTTCTCTTGGTTCGTCATGAATTACTATAGATATCTTGCACATAACGTTAGTATTCTTTGTCAACAATAAATAAAATGTATTGCGCAATAATGCCTTTAGATTTTCCAATTAACATACTTGCAAGGAATAGTATGGTAACAATAAGAATCATTAACGATCATTGAATGTACGACTACCGTACTACTACTCACAGTGGTAGGTCTCTGATAGCGGTGAAACGATGTCCTCGTCTTGACCTACAAACATAATGCACATAGCAGATTATGAGAATAAAATCAATCTCTTTTTATTCCTCACTCCATAGTTATGATGGTTCTAGACTCATTATTCCTCCATAGGTTATAATCCATGCCTCATAAAATAGGAGGAATCGATAGGAGAAAGGTTCAGGCGAAGAAACAGTACAAATTCAGTAAATAGAAAGTGAACAGTCGTCACTAATTTGGGCATAACTATTTTTGTACTTATAATTTTGGAGTGAGACCACCACCATTGGAAACTAGACTTCCGGGGATTGATTTTAGGCTCAAGAATCACTCAAAACAGAGTCCGGATGCAAAAGATATGCTTATTCAAAGTTACTCAGCATAAGCTGAAACAGGGGTGGCCGCTCGTGCGCCCACTTTGGCCGCTCGTGCGGCCCAATTCCGCTCGAGCGGAAGAACCCGGCCGCTCGAGCGCCCAAAAACAGAATGAAAACCTATTTTTTTTCCCTCTTCTCCGCACGTGCAGCCATGGCCTCCGCACGTGCGGCCTGGGCCCTGTTTGGCAGTCCGAAGTGCATACAAAACTCCATTCTTGGTGAGCATTCATAAGGTCTAAATTAGATCTTTTAAGTGCCAATTCATGGTTCAAAAATCATGTAATTAAACAAATACAATCATACACAATCTCAATCATACACAATCTAGGTTGAACTAGATCTTTAAACCCATGAACACAACTTGATCACACCTACTTGTACTCAAACATGGAGAATCAAATATAAGAGGCTATTTCCTTTACATTCAGTCCCTTTATTCTTCATGATGCTCACATACAAACACATGTAGCCATATACTTACATAGTTGGATTCAAGCTTAACAATTTAAAGGGCAAGATATAAATTCCTCTAGATCATACAACATCAAGACATTTCTACTTCAATTCAAGGAAGAGGGTTGAACTAGAGAAATTAAACTTACCTTAAGCTTTAGAATCTCTACACCCCTTTAACTTCCTCACTTGTTCCCTTGAAGACCCAATCTCTTCCTTTCAAACCCTTATTCCTCTCCAGGAGATATTTTCAAGTTTTGATCATGCTTAAGAAAACTTAGTTATAGATATTCATATATAAAAGTATATAGGACAAAATCCAATCGTTTAATCATTCCAAAATTGAAATTTCGTAAACATGCTTAATATTACTTAAAAATTATGCTAATCGCAAATGTAAAATCAATTTCAGATAATTAAGTCTCTAAGGCTTCCAATCTCTGATTCAAACATTATAATGGTGACAGATACTTTTTTTATTCAACAGATATGAACCTATATTCATAGGATCCACTTAATCAAACTTAATTTCATACGAAATTTCACAATAGGCATATAAATACACAGAATAAGGGACTAAAAGCATACCAGAAAGCATGTACGAGGGTCGGGTTATTACACTTCAAAGACGTTTTCGCGTGGTCCTATGAAGACATGCCTGGAATTGTTCTTGAGATTGTACAGCATCGGATCCCTCTTGACCCCAAGGCCCGACCCGTCAAGTAGAAGTTGTGAAGAATCCGTCCGAATTGGGCGTTAAAGATCAAAGAAGAGGTTACCAAGCAGATTGAAACAGGTTTTTTGTTAGTATCTGAATATCTGACTTGGTTGGCCAACATTGTCCCAGTGCCGAAAAAAGATAGTAGAATTCGAGTGTGTGTAGACTTTTGGGATTTGAACAGAGTCAGTCCGAAGGAGGACGACTTTCCTCTACCTCACATCGATGAATTAGTGGACTTCACTGCAGGTCATGCATTGTTATCCTTTATGGATGGACTTTTCGAGCATAACCAGATTCTGATGGCACCCGAGGACAGAGAGAAAACTGCGTTTACTATGTCGTGGGATACCTACTGCTATCGGGTTATGCCGTTTAGGCTGAAGAATGCCAGGGCTGCCTATCAAAGGCTACGACCATTATTCCACAAGATATGATCCACAAAAAGGTTGAGGTGTACGTGGACGACGTGATTGTCTAGTCCAAAGAAAGATAGGGCCACTACACCGCTTTGAAGAAATTCTTTCAACGGATTAGAGAATACAGACTGAGGTTGAATCCGTAGAAATGTACTTTCGGCGTAACAGCAGGGAAAATGTTGGGCTTTTTGATCACACAGAGGGCATCAAAGTAGATCCTTCCAAAATCAAGGCCGTCCTAGAAATACCAAGGACTGAAAAGGAGGTGTGAGGCTTTCTGGGTAAAAGTGCAATTCATAAGATGGTTTATTTCTAAATTAACCTTGACTTGTGAACCACTATTTGGTCTCCTGAAGAAAGGAAGGAAGTTTCGAAGGGATGATCGATGTCAATGCCTTTGAGTAGATTAAGCAATACCTTTAGAATTCACCTGTATTGTCGCTGCTAGAGTCGGGGAAGTCTTTGATTCTATATCTGTCAGTCACAGACACCACAATGGGATGCATGCTTGCTCAAGAATCTAAGGATAGGATGGAGAAAGCCAACTACTACTTGAGCAAGAAAATGCTGGATTATAAGACCCGCTACACTCCGTTAGAGAAAGCTTGCCTAACCTTGGTATGGGCTACTAGGAAGTTGAGGCACTACTTGTTAGCTCACTATGTAATCCTGGTTTCAAGATTAGATCCTATTAAATATCTTTTTGAGAAACCAACGCTTACAGATCGGCTAGCCCGTCGGTTGCTTCTTCTCTCCAAATTTGATCTCAAGTATGTTACCCGCAAGTCGGTCAAGGGGAGAGTTGTAGCATAGTTCCTAAAAGATCACCTAGTAGAAGGAGATGAAGCGGTGGAGTACCTGTTCCCAAATGAAGCCATTCTGTAAGTAGAGGAGGAGACTTGGACGATGTACTTTGACGAAGCATCCAATCAGTATGGTTATAGGATAGGTGTGTTGCTAATAGCACCTGACGACTCCCATATACCTTTAGCCTTCAAACTCTGGTTCAAGGTATCCAATAACGAAGTAGAATATGAGGCGTGTATCGCTGGTTTGGAAGCCGCCCTGGAACTAGGGGCAAAAAGGTTGGACGTCATCGAGGACTCAAACCTAGTTGTTTCTCAAACAAATGAAGACTGAAAGGTCAAAGAAGAAAATATGAATGTTTATCGCCAGACCCTAGACGTTCGGATTCCTAGGTTTGAAAAGCTGACTTTCACGCATCTATTGAGAGAGAACAACAGGTTCGCTGATGCTTTATCAACTATATCTTCTATGATAGATATCCCGCTTGGAATCCGGACTCGTCCAATTATCATTGAGCAGAGATACACGCGCGGCCTATGAGACTATCACCGCAATAGATGAAGCACAAAACAAACACCCTTGGTACTATGATATTTGGAACTTCTTAAAAAAGAAGATTTATCCACCAGGGGAAAATGCCAAGGACAAAAGAGGAATACGGTGAATAGCCATCCAATTTATCATCTACAAAAGTAAACTGTACAAAAGAGGTCATTTGGGAATGCATAAGTTGTGTGTTGAATGAGAGGAGTTGAAGTGCTTGATAGAGGTCATCTATGGAGGAGAGTGCGGAGCGCACATGAATGGAGTAATGTTAGCCCGAAAGATTCTCAGGCAAGGTTACTACTGGTCCACTATGGAGGAGGATTGTATTGGTTTTGTTCAGCGATGCCACAAATGCCAAATTCATGCTAATCGCATGAATATCCCACCATCAAAACTGTACAACATG
Organism: Camellia lanceoleosa; assembly: GCA_025200525.1. Taxonomy (NCBI): domain Eukaryota; kingdom Viridiplantae; phylum Streptophyta; class Magnoliopsida; order Ericales; family Theaceae; genus Camellia; species Camellia lanceoleosa. The sequence goes on along the minus strand of JANUSC010000083.1, from coordinate 603,526 downwards.
ACTTCACCAAGGCCTTTCTCGGTCTGGGGAATCAATGTTATCGGTGCAGTCACACCAAAAGGGTCGAATGGGGATGAATACATCCCGGTGGCAATTAATTACTTTACAAAGTGGGTGAAAGTTCAGTCCTATGTTGCATTGAAAGTATCGCATTTGGCTAAGTTCATCCAGAATAATATCATCTGCCGATATGGAGTCCCAAACAAGATCATATCAGATAATGACTCCTACTTCAAGAAAGAGGTGATAGACTTGTTGGAGAAATGCAATGTGGCTTTTCATAAGTCATCTACATACCGCCGCAAACCAATGGAGTCATGGAGGCCGCCAACAAGAACATCAAGAATATTTTGCGAAGATGGTTGAGACCTACAGGATCGCCAAATAAATTACCATTTGCACTGGGGTTATAGAACTTCAATCCAAACGTCCCACGTGGGCAACTCCTTATCTCTCGTCTATTGGATGGACGTTGTTCTCGCCAATTGAAATAGAAGTCCCGTCATTACGAAGTTATGGCCAAGTGTCAAATAGCATAGGCGATCGGGCAACAGAAGCGTATTCAAGAGTCGATGTTGTTTGATGAGAAAAGGATAAAAGCATTGTATCATGTTCCGGGCTATCAACGCAAAATTGCTAGGGATTTTAACAAGAAAGTTAAGTCTCGGAATCTCAAGGGGGGAGATATGGTGCTGAAAGATAATCGAGCTCCCATCCATGACTCTAGGGGCAAGTTCAGACCCAATTGGACTGGTCCTTATATCATCAAAATTATCTGGTCGAGTGGAGCTATCATTCTCAAGGACCTGGATGGCCTAGAATTTTCCCATCCAATCAAGATGGACAAGTTGAAAAAATACTATCCCTGAGAGGCTCGCTAGGCCAAAAATCCGGAAGGGTGACCTAGGCAAAAGTTAGAGCACGAAAAAATTGACATAAAGAAAAACTAAGCTTGCAAGGTTAAAAACCCTAAAGGGCGGCCTCGGCAAAAGTTAGAGTGCAAAAGGAGAGAGTAAATACTCGAGTAAACCTGAACTAAACTACGTAAGACCTGATTCCTATCTTTGGGATACGTAGGCAACTTCACCCTGAAGTTCGGCTGTAAACACCTCCAACTCAACTGTCCTGTCCATGTGTCTGATCAAGTCATCTTTATATGTTCTCCACCTGAGGGTTTGATTATGATCTTTACTCTGAGAGAAGAGCTAGTTACAATGCTGAGCAGTGGTGTTCAATCAAGGGGCAATTTGTGATCTTTGGATTCGGTGTTGTACATCTTAAGGTTTGATTCTGTGCGTGTCCAGTGGTGAGTACATCTTGAGGATTGATTCTGTACGTGTCCAGTGGTGATCCTTTTTGAAAATGGTTTTGGAAATTTTTAATAAAAGTTGATTTTGTTCAAAATTTTACCTTTTACAACTTGGACCATTTTTAGACCAAAAGGAAAATTTTCAGTACTCACAACTTTAATTTCATTGATTTTAACATAAAGTTCTCCAACTCTCTTATACAAATCAAAGTTGCTTTTATTATATTCAAAAAAAAACTTGAAAAGAAAGGTCAAAGCAATAAACTAGGGGCACAGATGAGTCAGGTGCTCCTACGTCCCCTGCTTGTGCTTGTAGAAGCTTCTAAAGCCTAAGTGGGCCCGGTTTGCGCCTCATCATCGAGCTAAGCCAAACATTCGTTAAAAAGGGCGTAACTAAAACCAGGGGCAGGGGCCAAAAGCTCTTTTGTCCTCCAAGCAGTAAGGTACCTAGCCAAATGTGAACCTCGGATGAGGAATGAAACTGGGTACTCTACCCCCTCCTCTGGGTGAGTCTGATCATGTCCAAACTGACGTCTGAACTGGAAGGGGAAGTAGAACACACAATGTGTAAGGCCGATCAATTGAATACCAGGCTACCGAGCCATGTTGTAGTTCATCTCGGTCAGGTTAAGCTAGGGGCAATGCCAAGCTATGTCAGCAGCAGATCTGTTGTACATCTAGTGGCATCACTACCCCTCGTTCGGAAAATCCACTAGTCGGTGGTAGAAGAAATGGCCTCAAGCTAAGTACTCAGGGCAAGAGTCCACTATCTTCAGCTTATCCAAAAGCCACACCTCGGGAGGGATGAAAGAAAAGAGATATTAAAGAATAGAGAGGTGTATGTTGAGAGAAAAGTGAGAAAAGGGCTTTGAGAGAAAAATAGAACATGAGTGCCGAGCGATGTGAGAAGCACATATAAGCAAGGGTAGGAAATAATACCTAAAGAAGTAGTGGGCTCCCAGCGAATCTGGTAGTCTCTCGCCGATAAAAGGCGTTTAAGCCCATCAAAGTCTCAGCTAGCACCAAGCCAATGCAACTCTTGCCTTCTTTCAAACCTTGGGTCACTTCGACCAACCGAATGCTGGACCCGCCGAAACTTAGGGCAAGAAGGAAATGAGCCAGCATACATAAGCAAAGGGTGTGTTGCCTAAAACCCCGCCATAAAAGGTCGCCTCGATCACCAACGTCAAAAAAGTGATGAATCAGGCTGGGAATATCCAACTCTCAGTTGTGAACCAAAGATCGAGCCTCGTGTAAATTGAGCCCACGCATCCGTCCCAAAGCTTGAATGTAGCCAAAATGGGATTGAGGTATGATTTCCTCATCGCGCCGGGATTCTATTAGTGCTTGAAATTCTTCAATTGTCGGGCATATCTCTTGTCCCCCGAAGCAAAAGACATGTGTAATCGGGTCCCAACATCCTGTCACGGCATGAAGGAACGGAATACAAAGTGGAGAACGGCTTAACGAAAAAAGTGCATTTGTGCCAAAACTCCAAAAACTAACCTTTTCCGAGCCGTCTAAAGTCGCAATCCAATCAGAGAGCTTTTCGGCAAAAAGCGGCTCCATTTGTGAAGAAATTGCAGATGAAATGAAGTTCTAGAGAAGAATTCATGAAGTTGGACCTTTTGTAGAAGATAAGGCTTTGAGTGGACGCTAGCTGTCAAAAATCTAGTGATTCCCACATTTGATGACCCCCACGTGGCCGGTAGGCCACATTGGTGGCTGGGGCCACCTCTTGTGGTCAGCATATAGCCGACAAGCTTTATCTCTAACGGCAGCTGTAGACACCCCATTTTTGACTGTCCTCAAGACTTGGACGTCATCGTTTGAACACTCGATGATCATCCATGCTCGTGTTCGTTTTAAGTTCCCGAAGGTCTCGGCTGCGTGCCTTGCCTTAAAATCTCTCGACTTGTCTGTTTTGTGCTTGGTTGTGGACCAAGGACTTGTGTTTTTGCTTCTGAGGGATCCCTACAACCCATCGGCTAAGGCATGATGCCATCGGCCTTGCCTTCTTGCTATCGGCCAAAAGTTTTGGCCGATCAGCACTCTTTGTGGTCGATTGGCTCTTTGTTTGGTCGATCGACCATATTTTCTGGCCGAACCCTTTCCATCTGCTTTTTGCAGATATTTCCTGCCAGCTGTGACAGCTGGTATGCACAATTCACATCCTCCATACACATATGGAGGGATTTGCACCTTATGCTAACTTCTCCAAGAAGCTTTGGAATTGAATTCCTATAAGAAGGGAGCTCCTTCTCCCTTCTCAGAGGTTCAGAAAGTTGATATACAAGTTATATATATCTCTCTATATTTCCTCTCTCTCTACATTTGTGTGTGTATTTGTGCTCAAAAGTGTAGAATCTTCATACTATTGCACACAAACACCTAGTAATACACCTTCCTTTTGTTGCTGAGGTACTAGGGAGTTGGTTTTGGTGTTCTTGGGTGGGTTTGAACTCAAAAAAGTTGCTGGAATAGTGTTCATCTATGTCTATCAACTCAATGCGAGAGTGAGAATACCAATTAAGCACATAAACATGTGGACATATATACATGTAAACATCTAACAAACTAAATTACACTTGCAACTTTATGTCTTAGAAAAGAAGCATCAACACAAAGATGTTTCTAGATAACAGTGACTCAAATGAAGCAGGCAGGAAGCATCTCTTTTAAGGGGCAAGAGGCAAACAAGTAGATGGATATTCATGGCTTAATATGTAGAGAATCTATTTCAACATAAACAACTATGATTCATGTTAACACAAAATAACCCAAAATCATCCAAGGAAAACAAACCAACATAAAATATATATATATATATATCAAAATCGTAGAACAGTAAAAAAAACTTAAACTAAGCTAAAGCATCAGGAAAAAAAATTTGAGCGTAAATTCAAAAGGAAAAATAAAAATAAAAACACAAAAAGTTGACAAATTTTCCGTTGTACAACTCTCAATTAACTAGCAAAATTGTCCATTGAAACTCCAGTCACTTTAGATAAATCTGTTGGAAGTATAACTTCACTACCAGTACTTATACATAAATTGTTTAAGAAAGTGCAATTATTAATTATGATAATAAAATATAAATTAAACATAGTTAAAAACAAGATCGAAAACATTCAGCATGCTTGGTTAGAGTTTTCCAAAAACTCTTTTCAAAAAATTATACTTTCTTATTTTTCGTGCTTTTTTGTTTTTACTGAATTTTTTTAATATTTTAAGCAATTTTTTTTTTTACTTTTTAGACATACCTAACATAAACATACCTAAAAAGTAAAAAAATTGTGAAAGAAACCTTTTAAAAATTCACAAAATACCAAAAATACAAACAAAAAAAAAATACGAGAATTCAGTACATTTTTTGTATTTTTATGTATTTATTAATTTTTTAAAATATTTTTTCACAAATTTTTTACTTTTTAGATACATCTAAATAAGGTGCATCTAAAAAAGTAAAAAAAATGTTTAAAATTTTAAAAATATTCACTAAAAATAATAAAAAAAATACGAAAACTAAAAAACTCAGTTTTCAAAAAACTTAATCCAAAAAACTAAAACCAAATACACTGATTGTCATTTGCATGCACAGTGATTAAAAAGGGCACTTTTATCAAGCATGCATGTTGTGTACACTGCATACACACAAACAGAGAGGGAGAGGGGGGAGTTACACTTGGCCTATTGAGTTTTTTTTTCCTTGTTAAGAGGCAGTGGAAGCTTTCTTAGGATATTATCATCAATTTTCCTGAACTGCGTCTGAATGATCTTTTGAGCTACAATCAGCTTCTCGTCAATTTGATCCTGGTACTTCTCATAAAGCACAGGAACCGACAGACTAAGAAGAACCCCTATCAGATAATCAAATTGAATTAAAATATTCTATGGAAAGCCTTGTGTACTTATATATAGGGAAAAGCCACGAAGAAACTCACCAATATAGACCAAGGTAAGGAAGTTGAAGAAACTACCAATGTAAGAAATTATCCACAAGACCAATGCAACCTAAAGACCAAAGCCACATTACATTGGCACATTCAACTATTTATATGTCTCTGTCAAATCCATAACACAAAAATCAAACCTATTTTGGACATAAAAATCAAACCCATTTCATAATTTCATAGAAATTAAACACTTCAACCAATGAGCCCTTAACCGAAATTAATACAAAAATAAACTAAAAAAGCATCTAAACCCTAGATGAATGTGAGAAATGGAGAAATAGGGGAAGGGAAAGAGAGAGATAGAGAATGAACCAGAGAGATGGCTTGATAGAGAGAGAGAGAGAGAGAGAGAGAGAGAAAGAAGCAGATCATAACGCCCAGGAGAGGACCGAACAGAGAGAAACAGAGACGAACCTGTGATTTGCGGCAGTGTTTGTGGTGATTTCAGCGTCGACGGCAGTGGCGGTGGTGGCGACGTAAGACGGTGGAGACGGACGGTGGCCAGCGACGGTGGTAGTGACAATCGATGGTGAGCGGGCCTCTGGTTTGTAGTGAGTGGTTTGTGTTTGTGAGACAAAATAGATACAAAAAAATAACTGTGAAACAGGAGGGCGCCAATTCATAAGCTCCCCTCTAATTTTTTTGGCCTACTTTTAGCGACCAAATTCTATTTAGTCGGCAAATAATAGTCAATATTTGTCTAATTTGGCTACTAAGTATTCTTTTTGTCGGAAAACACTAACCATCCAACGACTAAATTATTTTAGTCACTGATAGTTTAGTAAATAAGCCTATCTTTTGGCGACTAAACTTTTTTTGGTCGCCAAAAGGCTATATACGCCGACTAAAATCATAATTAGTAGCCAAAAAATAGACAAACGCCTACTAAAACATTTTTAGTCACATATTTACATGAATTTTAGCTACTAAATTTTTTTTAGTCGCCAATAACTAATATATGGCTACTAAAAAATTTTAGTAGCTAAAATGCTAAATATTGGCGACTAATAGCAAGATTAGTCAGTAAAGGTATGACTTTTGAATTTGGTCGCCAAATTTGGTCACTAAATATTGAATTTTTAATTGAATTTCTCTAGTTTGGACCAGAGAAATTCTCTGGTTTGGAAATCTATAGTTTGTTTGTGTATATTCCTTGGTTTCAATGCACACCAACCATGATGTGCAATGGTTTGGTTTTGAGTAAATTTTAAGCTCATCATGAGATTACAGATGTTTGGGGTTTGAAGGGTTCTGACTTGTTTGCAATATATGTTAAAAGAGTTTGAATCCAGTGAAATTTCAATTTTCTCTGCCCTATTTTGAATTTTCTCTGTGATATATCCAGAGAAATTTAGAATTTTCTCTGTGATGTATCCAGAGAAATACTCTGGATCAAATTTTCTCTAGATCGATGTTAAGAGACCTTAGACATTATGAAAATATTGAATGTCCTTTATGCTATAAAATCTTAATACCATGAACCTTAAAAAAAAAAAAAATCCCCTTGTTTTTTTAGTGGCTTACAATTTATGGGGTTTAAAATTGTTTGGTTTCATTTTCAAAATTTATTTTCTAAAAAAAATAAAAATTAGTGTAGTAAAAAAATAAACATCAAAAAGATTCTTTTTATTTTTGTACGGAAAAAGGAAAACAATTTGAAAATAATGAGTGATTTTGAATTTCTTATTATATTTTCCTCAAATTTATTTTTAATGTTTTTCAACCTGATTTAAAACACAGGTTGAGTTCAAAATTTGGGCAACAAAAATCTAATGTAGTGTATGGTAACGTTTACATTTTTTATTTATATTTACAAAAATTTTAGCATTTGGTGACATTTACGTTTTTTATTTATGTTTAGAAAAATTTTATAAACTGGTTTTTATTTATTTTTAGAAAAGCATAAACTAAAAACGTGTTTGGTTTGAACAAAATATTTGAAAAATTTTAAAAACATAAACTAAAAAATATATTTGTTCAGGCCTAAAATATTTATATTTATTTTTTTATTATTTATGACAATGGGATCATAAACATTATAATTGGGAAAAAAAATTAATTAAACAAAATTAATTGAAAAAAAATTAATTGAAACAAATTTTTTGAAAAAAAAATTTGTTAGTCAAATTTTTAGATTTCTGTTTAAAAACCAACGTAAACTCATTTTTTGAGTTTACGTTTTTTCCTCAAATTTACAAACTCAGACAACCATTTATAAACCAAAAAAATTATCGAACAAGTTTTTATGACAATTTTTAAAATTTTTATAAAAATACATTGAAAACTGAAAACGAAATGGTTAAACTGGTTTTTGTTTATTTTTAGAAAAACATAAACTACAAACGCATTTAGTTTGAACATAATGTTTAAAAAATTTTAAAAACATAAACTAAAAAATATGTTTGTTCAGTCATAAAATATTTATATTTATTTTTTATTATTTATGACAATGGGATCATACACCGGGGTTATTTTTTTTAGGATCCCTGGTATTAAGATTTTATAGCATAAGGAACATCTAATATTTTCATAATGTCTAAGATCCCTCAAATTGATCTAGAAAAATTTCATCCAGAAAATTTTTCTGGATTTTCCAGAGAAATCCAGAGAAATTCTAGACCAGAGAAATTCTAGACTAGAGAAATTCTTTCTAACCCAGAGAAATTCTCTATTTCTCTCCAGAGAAATTTCGATTTTGTTGAAAAAATCGATAATGCAGAAAAAATCCAAAGTCAGAACCATAAATGCAATAAGAACAATCAATTTGGAGTTGAAAAGTAGAAATCAAACCCAGAGAAATTTTGATTTTGTTGAAAAAATCACTAATACAGAGAAAATCCAATACCAGAGAAATTCTTTGTTTCTCTCCAAAGAAATTTCGATTTTGTTGAAAAAATTGCTAATGTAGAGAAAATTCAAAGTCAGAACCATAAATGCAATAACAACAATCAATTTGGAGTTGAAAAGTATAAATCAAACCCAAAGAAATTCTTTGTTTCTCTCTAGAGAAATTTCGATTTTGTTGAAAAAATCACTAAAGCAGAGAAAATCTAATACCAGAGAAATTTGAACAGCCAAAGACCTACCAGAGAAATTCTCTATTTCTCTCCAGAGAAATTTCGATTTTGTTGAAAAAATCGCTAATGTAGAGAAAATTCAAAGTCAAAACCATAAATGCAATGAGAACAATTAATTTAGAGTTGAAAAGTACAAATCAAACCCAGAGAAATTTCGATTTTGTTGAAAAAATCGTTAATGCAAAAAAAATCCAATACTGGAGAAATTTGAACAAAGCAAAGACCTTCACATAAGTCTTCTCCTAGTTCTATCTTTGGCTAAAAACCAAAGTCCACAAACGGGGTCTGCTCGCTCACTCTCTTTTGATGAATTGCAATAGAACTACAACATAATAAATATACTCCAACAAGTACACTCAATTAAGCATTTCTCATCAATTCTCTACCCAAAAAAAAAAAACCACAATTTGAGTAAAAAAAACTGACCTTACCACTGACAACATCGTCGGCGAACTTGCACACAGCTTCAAGCGTTTTCTCAATCTGCAACCTCAGGATTGACTTCGAAGCAAGCTTAGGGTTTCGAAGCTAATAATGCCCAACCATTCACCTCTCATCAAGATTCGCAATCGATCCTTTTTCAAGCTCTTCCATAGCTTTGAAAGCCGCTTGAAACTTGGGCACCATCTCCTCTACGAACTCGTCCGTGAATCCGATTCGACTCATATCCAAATACAACCCCAAATCCTTGTGCTGATAGAGCCAATCAACGTATCTCCGCCACAACTCTCTCGGATTTTTCAACAATCCTTTCTTCTTCTCCTTCGACAAACCATCGTTGGTCCTCGACAAGCTTGCTGGGATGTCTCGATCTACGGATTGAGAAGAGAGAGTTGAAGCTCGATCGAAGAGCTTCGATCGATTAAGGAAAGCAATCGAGTCTCCTGAAGGTGAAGAATAGGAGAAATGCAATTTCGACTTTGAATTTGGATTCATATTTGGGTTCGGATTCCGATTCCGATTCCGATTCTGATTCTGATTCGTTTTCAGAAGAGAAATTTGGAGAGGTTTGGATTTAGAGAGAGAGAGAGAGACAGATGAAATAGGGAAGACAGTGAGAGAAATGAGATTTGGTTTAAGAGAGTCAAATTTCTCTGTAATATATGGGTGTAGGGTTAAGGGGTTTTAAACATTATAAAATAATATTATGGATCTCTTCCATTATTAAAAATGGGAGAGGGACCTTAGACTAATTTCTCCATCATACACATTATAATTGAAAAAATAATAATAATTTAAAGAATTAATTGAAAAAAAATTAATTGGAAAAAATTAATTGAAAAAAAAATTAATTGAAAACAAATTATTTTAAAAAACATAATTGAAAAAAAAATTATTTGGAAAAAAAATTTGTTCGTCAAATTTTTAAATTTTTGTTTAAAAACCAACGTAAACTTATTTTTTGAGTTTACGTTTTTTTCTAAAATTTACAAACTAAAACAACTATTTATAAACAAAAAAATTATCATACAAGTTTTTATAATAATTTTTAAAATTTTTGTAAATATAAACTGAAAACTGAAAATGAAATAGTTACCAAACAAACCCTAACAAATACAGCTTCATTGTATGGTATTAGCCCAGGCCAACACAATATACAAATAAAGGCCCAACAATAAAAAATGAAAACAAAACTTCGGCTAACAAACAGAGCTTCAGGCCCAGACCAAAACAATGTAAAAATAACGGCCCAAACCTGTGGGTTTGGGCCCAAACAAAAACATTAAACAAATAAAGGCCGAAATAATAAAAAAATTGGGCAGCAAAATAATAATAAACAGAGCTTCAGGCCCAGTCCAAAACAATGTAAAAGTAAAGGCCCAAATCTATGGATTTAGGACCAGTCCAAAGCATTATACAAATAAAGGCCCAATCCATATACAGAATTTGGGCAACAAAACAAAAACAAACAGAGCTTCGGGTAACAAACAGAGCTTCAGGCCCAGACCAAAACAATGTAAAATTAAGGACCCAAATCTATGGGTTTTGGCTCGGGAAATGCTATGGACACCAAATAATTTACTAAATTTTTTATCAAACTGCTCACATTGGTGTGTGGAATCCACACTCATATAAAAGGTTTGGTAAAAATTTTAATAAATTATTTGAAATCCCTAACATGACTCTTTAGACTCTGACCAAAACATTATACAAACAAAAGGCCGAAACAATATACAAAAGTCGGACAACAAATAACAACAAACAGAGTTTCGGGTAACAAACAGAGCTAAACAAATAAAGGCCCAATGGGTTTGGGCTTTTTTTTGCTGTATGGATTTTAAATTTGCGACGTGGACTTTACTACAAAGCAACTTTGTCGTTGTGTAATCGATCCAGTTTGGTTGGGTTGAGAAAATAATTTGCATCAAATGGAAATCTTGTTAGTTGAGAAGTCAAAATCAACCACATGTTAGGGTTTGCTTTTCATTTTTAATTTAAAAAAGAGATTCATGTGAGATTTGAGATGTGTTACATAAACTTATAAAATTGCACATTGGGAATAAATAGAAAAAATGTGGAGAAATTAATCAGTGCTTTTGGAGAAAGTTTAAGTGGTGCTCGAAATTAATAATTATTGATCTAATTATAGAACACATCACTTTTGTGTTTAGTTTTAGAACACAATGTAAAATATGACTGTTAGTAACATGAATGGAGCATTGAATAATTTCTCATAGGGATTGCTTTATAATTGTCTTTCATCGTAATCTTTATTACACAACATATATATATATATATATATCTATTGGCCATTATTTCTTGCAATGTTAAAAATTTATTAAAAAAATATTCAAATATAATATTTCAGTTAGTTTAGCCTGTATTGGTATAATTTTTTCAAAATCAAAACATATTATATCTTATGAAAAATTGATCAAACATTGAAATTTCAATTGTTTTTTTGGAGTGGTCGATTTAGTTTGAGCGATTTTTTTTTTTTTACAATCTTACATAGATGTTAATCCAATGAAGTGTCATTTTTTATGATACAATTAAAATTAAAAGGACTAAAGTAGAATTTGGTAAAAGTAGGACACAATTAAAAAAAAATTATATACAACGAAGGGTGACTTCTTAATTAATTTCATCATAAAAAATTTGGTAAAAAATTGGTCTTACACCTAGGGCTGTTCAAAAATCCGTTCAAACAGGTAATCCAAACTGAACCAGACCGAATCTTGCGGTTTGGTTCGGTTCTATTAAGAATTGGTTTGATTTCGGATTAAGAAATATGAGAACCGTAAAAACGGTTCGTTTAATGGATTTTATGAAAAAATCGCGGTTCGAATCGAACCGAACCGAACCGAACCGAATTTTAAAAGATATATATATATATATAATATCAAGTTTTATTTTTATTAATTGGTTTCTTATAATTTTAATGTATTAGGATGGTATAGATATTTTAATGTTGAGTAATGCCTTAATATTATTAGTTTTTATCATGAGTTAAATGTAATTAGTTTGAGTAATTATTTTGCTAATATTAATAATTTATTCTTGTAAATAGAAATTTTTGGAACCGTGAACCAAACCGAAACCGAACCATCTTTTCGGTTTGATTCTGGTCCGGTTTTACAAGTGTAATGGTCTGGTCTGGTTCTCAAAATTACAGAACCGTTAAGATCGGTCCGATTCTTAAATTTTCTCAAAACTGAACCAATATGGACCATGTACATCCCTACTTATACCACCTTGAATGTAATTTATGTTCTCTTTTTGGGTCCAAAGGAAAAGCTGTTGGGCTTTGAAGATGCCCCAATTGATTCTAAAAATGACACGAAACTTTATAGAGATCCAGAGCCAAGTACAAACGCACCAAAATATAGGGGTATTACTGTAAAACTCGTAACTTTTTTTTAAGTTTTATACTTTTTACCGTCCGCTGTAAGGGGACTGAAATTAAAAATTAATGAAAAGTAAGAGGGTGAGTTTGCGTCCTTTTTTTCCTTTTCTTTTTTTTTTTTTTTTTTTTTATCTCTTCTTATTTATTATTATTATTATTATTATTTTTATGGGCAAACACTCATTTGCAGCTTTTATCATTGAAATTTATTTTTATGTTCAAAGCATTTATTCACCTTTGTTTGGCAGAGAAATTAAATATGGAGAGGTGAAAAAGGCTAATAGGGGAAAGTTAATGGGAACAGAAAGATATGAGCATCAACTTTGAATTAGCATTTAAGTTCAGCTTGTACAAACATAGGAGTGGGTTCACCGAGCCAATAACAAAATTAAAAAAAAATACTTTACAACCCTACTACTTGAACTTTAAGTCGATTATAATGAGTTGATTTCACTAACTATTGATGTGATGTATATTTTTTATTTTATTTTATTTTTTTTGTTCCATGCCAACTTATTAGAACTTTTGTTTAAGCAACTCCTTTAAACTTTCTAATCACAACTGTAAAATTAGTTTATTTTTTCTTAAAATAAGAAAAAACATTCTCATAAAATTTATTTTAAAAACAAATTTATGAATCATAATCAATTTGAGTTTTAGTTATATCTCATCAATTTTACATCAATATGGTACATCTCACTTTAAATCTACTCTTACCCAAATTGTTTAAAATGGTATAAAAAAAGGGATTAAATTACATACGGCTTTACATCAATATTATTTCATACCTACCATTTACCAATTAAATTTTTTATTGATAAATCTCATTTCAAAGTTTTCTAGTCCAATAAATCTATTAAGAAAAATTATAATATAATTAGTTTCATATATTTATATTTTTATTCCATGGGTCTTTTTTTCCTGGTTATTATTATGTGGTGAAATATTATACCTTTATGTCTATTGTTGATATGTATACATAGAAAAAAGAAAAAGATACTGTATACAAATTTCTTTTTTGTTTTTGTTACTGCCACTATTTTGGTAGTTATCATTATTTACGTTTTTCTTTTTGATTAGTTTCATTTACATTTGTGGTATTGTTTCATTATGTTAGAGTTTTGAAACTCTCTATTTGATAGGGTTTAGAAACTCTAATTTACACATGGTGGTGAAATAATATTATATCCCTCTACTGTTGCGGTGAAGTTTTGTGTTCCTCTATTGTCACTTAGTGTTCGAAATTTTCTGTTCATCTATTGTTGTAAGTCGAAACTCTGTTTATATCCCGTCAATTTTGTTACAAATATATTCTTCAAATGTGGGTTTAGTTTGATTTGGATTGGTGGAATGGTAAAATTGCATAGATTGTTAATGATAGTGATAAAGATGATAATGAAGATCAGAATGTACGTTGGTGATATTTTTTTGTTTTTAAAGTGATTGAGGTTTTTTTTTTTTTTTTTTTAGATTTCTAATTCTATTGCTATTATTATTTCTATTTTTTTGTCAATCAATGTAAATGTTCGCATTTCACATTGTTTGAAAGTCTAAGAAATAAGTGTTGGAATATAGATATAAACATAATTATATATTTTGCAAGTTGTGAATGTTCACATATCATTAGTTATTTGTTACTATACTTATTGTTTGAAAAATCATTTTTTGTTACCATTAAATAATTGAAATAGTCTTTTTTTTTCAATTTTGTTTCATGTTGCAATGTGAATGTTCACATTGGTATGAATTTAGTTTTTCTAAGGTTAGTTGTGTATGAATTATAAATTGTGAATATTCACACTGTATTTTGATGAGTTTTTTTTTTTAAAGTTTTTTTCGAAAATTAGTTGTATTTTGTTTTTTTATTATTATGCTAGTTGGTTGATGTCACGACCCAAACCCGGCCCTATGGGTTTAGTACCGTAACCGGCTAGTAATCCGAGATTACCAAAGGCTTCTTGAAGATCTGATACAAGAAACAGATGTATCTGGCGGAAGCCAATACAGTAAACAACTAGTGTCCATTGGGCTGTGATAATCTGTATGCCAAAAACATTTTTCATGCATTCATACAGTTCAAACAGTACAGTCTATACAATCATTTACAAACATTCAGTGCGGGGACCTAATCCCTCGATAACGGGATAGTAAAATAGTAAACAATATATACAGTGATACACAACAGTAGGGAGACCGATAGGGGACACAAAAACACCCCAAGCCATGGCATGGCAACTCGGAACCTCGCAATGAGGCACATAGACTGGCTTGACAAAACTGGGGACCAACCCACGCTCCTAGCTCCGGTCTGGCTGCTGAGAACCTACATATATATATAAACAGTGAGCTAAAGCCCAGTGAACAACATAAAGCGTAAAGAGGTTAAGAATGAATGTCCTTACAGTAATGAAAACGGTTCATTAAACAGTATCTCAATCTTTCAGTATTTCAGTCAATCAATCATATGTGGTACATCCATTAGCCTATCAGTATGGTCCAAGGGACCGGATCTTAACAGACCCAACAATAGTGATGATCATCAATCAATAAACGGTATGGTTCCACGAGGGAACCGACAGAGCTCTGTAACGGTAACAGTAAACAGTAAGTGCTAAGGATGCCACAGTACAGTTCAGAATATAGGACATACATTCGTTCAATAAACAATATCAGTTCAGTAAACAGTTCAGTTCAGTATTCAAAAGATAACCATTTCGAACATATCTTTATGCAATCTGTTACTCACAGTCTCGAGAGGTTCTTTAAGCAATTTTAATTGGGTAGATAGGTAAAATAAATTCATTTTTTATACTTACGTAAAATAAGGAGGGTTTGTTTAATCTTGGAGTTAGCATTCTACTCTTAAGGGCAATTTTGTCCTTCACATTATTGCCCTTTTAATAGTATGAAGCTTCTAATTAGGAAAATTCTATTTTCACACACCAAGTTTCCTTACTTCACACACTTGATAAATTTTTTCAGAATCACAATTTTATTCTTTTGAGCTATTTCACCGCCGACCATCGCCATCTATGCCCAAACCTCAACCATACAAAACAGGAAACAACACCAGATTGTATAACTTCTTCAATCGGCAAACTTCATTCTGAAAATGAAATTTGAACAATTAATCTTCCAAAAGTTAATCAGAAGAAATATAGCCGCATATATCAAAACGTGATCATATATGTCACGGCTCAAACCCACCCCCATAGGTTTAGCGTCGTAACCGGCCAATAATCATTGGATTACCAAAGGCCTCTTAATAGAATTTCATGTAATTAGGGGTTGCAGAAGCAAATATATAAACATACATAGTCCATTGAACTGTGAAGACATACATGGGACAGATAATTTTAAACTTTTATAAGCTGACGAGTGACGTCAAAGGTATAGTAATTACACGTCACTTTATACACTCTACATACAAGTAGGACTTGTCCATAGTCAAAACAAAATGACCAAATTCTGAAATACAAAACAAATATGACCACGAGACTTGACATGATCTGAAACCTCATCGGGAGGTGCATAGGGTGGCTGACAAAACGGAATTTCAGGCCATCAACTTTGAGCCTGGTCACGCGTTCGATCACCTACATACATAATATAAATAGTGAGCGAGAGCCTAGTGAATAATAACCAAGTAAAGGGTTTTAATGAATAATGTTCATCACATAGTCAGAAATCAGAGTTTATATCAGAGATAGATTCTTATCAGAAATAGAGTCTTATGCATGTTTAGATTCCAAATCACAAAAAGATTCATATACATGTTCATATTCATTTTCATATTCAGATTTTGCATATGATTATACATGGTACATCCATTAGTGCTAACAAATCTGATGACCCATAAAGGGACGGCCTTGAAGGCATTCTGATGACTCATGTGCATAGAGACGTTTCCGATAACCCATGAAGGAACGACCATAAAGGCATTCCAATGACTCATGTGCACAGAGACATTTATGATAATCCATAAAATGATGGCCATAATGGCATTCCGATGACCCATAAAAGGGACGCATATCATATGATACTAAGGATGCCATAAATACATTTCCAAAACTTAGACAACCATTCATTCATTTAAAACATAGCATTTCAGAAAATTGATCATTTCATATCATCAAAAAATAATTAAAGTTAAACATAACTTTACAAAGTTATTATTCACAAATAACAGATGGCTTCAATAGTCGAATAGAGTAGACAATTCAAATCTCTTGAGGCGCGTGACCTATACGGGTACAAACGAATACATACAAAATTACACACTCGGAAATATTAACTTAGTTCTTCTTAGTCTTTGTGTGTTTTTACTTCTTTATCCTCATTATGATATCTTAAACATGACCTAGGAATGCTTAGGATGTAATGAGGATGCCAAAATGCGTTAGAAAATACTTGGTGAAATTTCTGAAAATAGAGTCCCCGCTCGAGCGTAGCTTTCCGCGCTTGAGCGGGCTAGCAAACACGTGAGGGGCTGCTCGAGCTCAACCT
The DNA here is from genome assembly GCA_025200525.1 of Camellia lanceoleosa. Lineage (NCBI taxonomy): Eukaryota > Viridiplantae > Streptophyta > Magnoliopsida > Ericales > Theaceae > Camellia > Camellia lanceoleosa. The sequence continues at coordinate 586,831 of JANUSC010000083.1, read as the reverse complement.
TCCACGATCGAGCGATCTGCAAATTTTGAAAAAGTACTGGTTATGTGATTTTCACGCTCGACGGTCGCTCGAGCGTGAGACTCAACTCCCCGCTCGAGCGTAACTTTTGTCGCTCGAGCAGTCAGTAAAACATGAAACTTCTGGGAGCATGCACTTCACGCTTGAGCAGACTTCTGGTCATTCGAGCGAAGATGCAAAAACAAAGGTGGTCGCTCGAGCGCAAGGTATTCCGCTCGAGCAGAATGCAAAATCTAAAATTTTCAGATTGCACTCTCAAGCTCCAAACTCGAATCCAATGATGAAATTCATGTTCTTTTGGATGGAAAACTTAAGACAACTTATGTAAACTTGGAAAACTTAGTGAATTTAGGATCGTTTCACAACATCAAGGTTCAGGAACATGTGAATGGTACAAAATTCAAACTCAAAGCTTTGAAACATAACATGCATGAGTTGTTATAAACTTCAACCTCCGAAAACAAGATCAAAGGAGGTCCAATGGTGAGAAATGTTATGAATTCTTCAAACCATGATAGAATTACAACATGTATGAGAGAAAATCTTTGAAAACACTTCAAAATACTATGAAACATGCATGCATGCATGATTTGAGTTACAATTCTTCAAGTTTAACTCAAATTTTATATCAACCTTCCTAATTCCTTTGAGTTCAAGTTCTACGCATCATATTTAGACAATATAAAGGTTGAATCTTTGCCTAGACTTCTCAAAATTAAGGGCTAGAGACTTAATTCTTGAATCTCTAGGTTCAATTCTATCTCTTCTTAACAAGTCTCTTAGGTGAGCTCAATCTCCTTATTGTTCTCCCTCTCTCACGTTCGTGTGTATGTATAGGCTCAAAAGTGTGTTGAATGAAGGAAAAAGGGATGAGTGAAGGCAAAAAGGTGTCTTATATGGGCTTGCCTGATGATAGCTAATCAAGGCTAATCACATTAGCATCAAATTAATCTATTTAAATCGTTTCGAATCAAATTTTAATTAAACCTACTAAAAATTTCTATAAATCTCGAATAATACATATATCAAGTTAATTTCTGAATCGGATGTCGATAAGGCCTTCAATTCACAAACAAAACGGAAACATGAACAGATCTTTTTATGTTTAACAGATATAAATACAAACAATGCAATGCACAAGTAATTGATTCAGGATTTCTTCTTAATTACTTGTTAGGCACATTTAAGCATGGATTAACGTTAATTATGGGTCGGGGTTGTTACAATATACCTATTGAAAGCAATTTACGGAATTGTGTAGTAGCCTCCAGTTGTAAATTGTTATCATTTGACCAAACACCAGTAACCAAGGAATAAAAACTCTCTAACTGCAATCAAATCAACAGACCCCAAAACCTCAAACAAAACATTAATCACACCTGAACCTTATGTGTGTGTGTGTGTGTGTTACAAAGCAAACTGATACCCAAACTTGCAAACTGATATGTACATTCCCTGTAGAGATACACTCTAAAAGCACATAACAGATAAGTGAGAGCCAAAACACCCCTATGTTGGGGTAGGGTTTCCTTGTCCTATTTTGTCAGGAGCTAGGGTTTCACTATGCACGCAGCAGTTTCAAACAACCTATCATCGGGTAAGTAACCTGTCCTAGTTTGGAATGGTCACTATGGATTCCGAATATGCACTAGGTCGAATGGTCAAAAAGGGTGCCCCGGTAAAACCGGGGTTTGTATTTCCATACTGTCAGAGCCCACAACCGGTCAGCCTTATGGTCATGTCTTGACAAGGCAAGCCTCCGGCAAACCGTTCAAGAATGGCAGATGGCAAACACGGTGTCCTAGGCGCACCAATGCACATGCAATGCAAAGAGACACATAAATGAAATCAAAACAGGATATCACGAGTTCGAGTCAAGCTCTCTAAAATCCCCAGCAGAGTCGCCAGAAACTGTAACAAGCCCGCGAGGGACCTCGGCTACAGTTCGGACTCCCCTTTTTGTTTGTTGCGGTTCGTAATCTGAACCAAAGAGTCCAACTCTGGCAAATCGTTTTGAGAAAAACAGATTTTGAAAAGAAGTGCCAAACATGGACTGCTTTGCCAGATACAGAGTCGCCACCTAAATATTTTATTTTGGGAAATTTAGGAAACCCTGACTCGGTGCCAAAGGCCACGCGTCCGTCATCACCAAAGTTGCCTCGGCTCGGGAACTTGGGTACGATTGGGGAAAGTTAGCTATGAGCACCCCCTCTCGCCCGATCCGAAGATCGGCCTCTACTAACCATGATATCCGATTTTGAAAACGTTATATGTTCTTATTCCGATTAATTAGCTAGAATTACTATGTGATGCGCACAACACAAAAGTATAGACTAGATCGCCTAACTTGGAAATAAGCCTTGCATATCCGTTTGTTTTGAAAATGTTTTGGAATTTGCTACTCGCAAGTAGGCTAAAACACGGATTTCAATGAGTTATTCCAACTCAAACAATCCAACCTTCACCCACAGGCATTCAGGCAGTTTATAGCACGTAAACACCTAGCCACATGGTAAGCATGCTATCATGTCAACATTCACACGCATGCGATATGCTAAAGCATAAAATACTTACATTGTACTCCGTGCCAAAACAGTAAACTAGTTAGCAAATATGCATGACCTAGCTTATGTGAAGTGGCTAATGCATCGCATACAAAATGTCACTAGAATAGGCTCGGCTATCCTAAACATAGCATGTGAAATGCACGAGTAGCACGTATTTCAAGTTAGATTTGAAATGTTGTGCAGTTAGCATGATGCGCCGAGTCCGGTGCATGCAATACTGATGAATGATGCACGCATGCATAGCATAAGGTATGCTAAAATAAACATGTCCTAATACTAACCATCAAAGTAGGTAAGTAAAAGGGAGAAAGAAGTGGGGGTTGGAAGACATGCACACACTCACCCACACTTATTACAAATACGCCCTCGCTCGGAGGGACCAAAATAATAATACAAATTAATTAACTACGCAAGCTAATTAATTATTACAAATTGCCTAATCAATTAACTAATTAATTAGGTCAGGAAAAACAGTAAACTGCCTCGTGAAGAGAGCCTAATGCGTGCGCGCTCGGATTCCGCTCGGAAGTGCACTGCCATGCATAGACTGCCTCTGTTTTCCCTGCTCTACTCCTCTGAAGACTGCCAAAGTCTCTAAATTACTTCCCTGGACACTGGGGGACACCACCGGCTTAGTAGAATCTCCACCAGCAGTAGTATGTGGTCACCGGCACAAAATGAATCCACCGGCCATCGATTGATTGCCGGTCGGCACTAAATACTGCCGGTCGGCAATAAGTTCCTGCAGAACCTGTTTGACAGCAGCAGAGGACAGAATCTTGCATGGCAATGCAATTCAAGCCATGTATCCACCAAACAAGTCCCTTATAATGTTTAAGGCTCAAAGGGACATGGTCCTCGATTCTCGGACCACCAATCATGCATTTCCATGCATGATGGCCCAAGAATCAAGTGTGCACTTTCATGTCAAATGAAATGCAACCTAAATAATCAAAGGGGCCCAATTCCTATCACTAGATCAAGGAACAAGGCATGCATGTTTATGTGTGCAACCCTAAGCATGTTAGCTAGTATGCAACATGGGATGCAAACAAGTGAGCATGCAAGTAAGTAAGAAACCATGTGAGGTGAGCATGCAAACAAGCAAATGATGGACTTAAATATGACTTAGGCATCTCTAATTAGGCCCAAAATGTAACGCCTTCAAAATAATACTAAACCCATCAATATAAACATGCATTAATATAAGGAAGACCAACAGTTTCTATTCATCAGAGTACTTCATTACAAGAGATATTACATATTAACAGCAAAAGCTAATGCCCTAAAGGCTTACATCTTTCCAAGTTAACACTTGGTTACAAAAGAGAGTACTAGCTCAATTACACATTAAGCCCTTGGCTTGAATCTACATATAATACATCAAAAGAATAGGACAATAAAAATGATGTCCGCCTCTGGCCTTCCAAGCTATGTCCTTGGAAGTGTCACGCTACCTGCACCTGAAAATGATGTTCCCATATAGGGTGAGCTACAGCCCAGTAGAAATACACTAAACCAACTATGAACAATGACTAAAAGATTAGCAACTGATAGATGGTCAATACTCACACATCCACTTACATCATTTTACAATTCCAAGACAATTAGGTCTATGTTACAATTCACCTTCCATTTCTTATTCAACTTTGAGTTTGAAAACTAGGCTCAGTACTCTGGCCAAAACATTTGATGAGACTATGACTCATCATTAGAACACTTTCGAAATTCATTAAAGATACATATATTGGTGTTGTATCAAAAACACATAAACCACTTCCATACTTTACTTATGATACACATGTTGGTGTTGTATCAACTTAACATAGAAACATTTTCTATACTTCACAATTGATAACGATATACATTTTAGTGCTATATCAAATCAATCCAAACACTTCCGTACTTCACAAAACGACAATGATATACATGTTAGTGCTATATCAAATCAAACAAACAACACTTCAATTGATAAGCATATGAGCTGTACCAACACTTCAATCGATAAGCATATGAGCTGTATCATAACTGCAATGGGAGAGCATATGAGCTGCATCCCCGGGTTCATCCCCCATCTCCCCATAACCATTAACCGGTTTAGAGGTACATCCCCCATCTTCCCCTAAACCGTGGAGTACATCCCCCATCTCCTCCCATACACAAGTAATGCATATGACACAGAATCATATACGTAATCAATCAATACATAAGGTTAATGTATTCTACCCACCGTCTACACATAATGCATATAAACACTTTGGTCATATGCACAATCAATCAATACATAAATTTAATGTATTCTACCAACCGTCATACTCCATGACACATCCAATTGATTAGTTTTAGTTTGCCTAATCATCATGCATTGTCTACAACAATCAATACTACCCTCCACCGGTAGTCCAAAGCAATTGTCTCTAAACATGAAATAAGTGCACAATGGATAATATATCAATATTTCAACTAGGTGAGCAATGAATGACTCAACTACACCTTTTAATCCCATACATTCTCAATTTCAACATTCTCAATCTAATTCCTCATTTTCTTTAATTAATTACATGCATTGATTAATTAAACCAATTAGGGCAAATTACCATAATTCACCGAACAACCCTAGGGCTTCATTTCTATCGATGTTCCAACATTAAGCTCATTTCTCTATGTTAAACATGCATATTGGTTCATTTTAAATAAAACCCCAACTTTTATAAAATTACATAAAAACCCCAAACTTTCTCAAAATTACGCAACAACCCCTAACATATCAAAATGCTAAAATTCAAAGACAAAACTCATAAGATGGAGTAGGTTATCCCTACCTCGAAGTTAGAGCCCAAACGGAGATGAAGACCCAACGACCCACGTGCTCCAAAACCAAATATTTTCAGATTAAATCGAAGCCCAAGTCACCCTCTATCTTTTTAACAAAGCACTTAGGGTAGATTCACACTAGAAAGAGATGATTTCTTAGAGAGAAGACAAGTCTAGAGAGAGAGGATCTCGGATTTAGGGTTTGGAAATCAAAAGATTTAAAAAAAATGATTTGAAATCCGCTGCTGTCTCGCTGATATAAACACGCTCGCTCGAGCGAAGGCCTTCTCGCTCGAGCGACCAGACACAGGAAACACTCGCTCGGGCCAACAACCCAGAAGCTGCGCTCGGCGGCAGCTTCGCTTTCGGCGAAGGACGAACCAGATCGCTCGAGCGAAGAAAAGCTCGCTCGAGCCAAGAATTCCAGTGTTCAGGTCCTAGTACCAGGGCAATCGCTCGCTCGAGCGAATCCCCCCTGGCTCAACCCACCAGAGACAAAAACTCAACTCTCGCTCGAGCGACCAAACCCTGGCTCGAGCGAAGAACAAAAGACAGAAGCTCGCTCGAGCGACCAACTCCTCACTCGAGCGAAGGTCCAAAATTCTGGACAGCAACACTTGGTTCCCAAACACAACCAACCTGTAACAAACCTGCCTAACACATCCTATAACTCAGAAACAAAGTATGAAAGAACGTAAACAAGGTTTAAACAACTACTAACATCTACGGACACAAGTCCAGATCACTGTACAACAAGGGTTAAAACCCGGGATCGCTATACAAAATCAGTGGCCAAAATGCTAAATACATGAAAGCAAATGTTCATGCAAGCATGCAAAGATACTTGGTTCAAGACTTAAGCATAATGAAGCAACTTTTAAACGCATTTAAAAGGGACAAACATTGATTAATGGCATGCAAAGTAAGCTCTGAAATCATGTTATGAGAGGGGCCAAACCAACTCAAACAAGACAAACAATAGCATGCAAGTGGTCCAAGACCCAAGGCTCACCAAAGGGGCATGGAACCACACTTAATGTAATCACACATGGCAAGACTTAAATGACCAAAATAGAGTTTTAGTACATAAAACCAAGCCCAAAAGACCACCTAGATGGCATCTAAATGGCTTGAATTCAAAAGCATGCACAAATGCACTTTCAAGGAGCATACAACACAAGCTCATAAGGCATTAAAGAGGCATGCAAGGCAAGCATGCAAGCATGTTAAAGTGACTGAAATAACATGGAAAATGACCCCAATCCACTAAATCAAAGCAAGTAATGCATGCATCACATTCACACACTTAAGGCCAACAAACCAAAAATGCAAAGAGACTATATAATGCATGCTATGATCGACCCAAACGACTATGAAAAGACCTAAAGCATGGAAAAATAAGCACAAAAGCTTCACAAAGCTAAGCCTAAAACATGCTAAAACAAAGGCTTACAACCTAAGGCATGTTAGGGGCTAAACATGGCATTACAATGTAGGTATGCAAGGCATGCATGGTGTACCAAAAAAAACTTAATACAACGTTATATCATGACATAATAAGCATAAAATACAGCCATAGCATGATCAACAAACACTCAAACATGGTGCTCCCTCAAGAGGCCAAAATAGGTCTTTTTCAAGGACAACAAGGAGAGGGGGTGGCCCTCTCCTTCTTGGGACTTCAAAGCATCATCCTCACCCCTGAAATCTCTCAAGATTTCAGTGGTGAGGAGACCCAAACACCAAAGTCCCGGAGCTCACACAAAATGGCACAAAACAAAGGCCAAACAAGCCTTTAGAGGGGTCAAACCTTCTCAAAGCTTAAGGCACTCTTAACAAACTATTTAGAGGCCTAAAAAACAGAACTTTTATGTATTAAACACTAAGCTTAAAAACAGTTCTAAGATGGCCAAAAATACAATGCAAAAGTGGGGTAAAAAGGGACTAGTGTCTTACCCTTGAAGAACACCTTCACAAATGATGGACCAGCAGCCCTTTGAGCTCCAAAACAGCTTCAAAGCTCCAAGAACAAGCCTCAAGAACCTCAGTTTCAAGAGGATGGTGTGATGGTAGGTGTTTATGCACAAAACTAAGCCTAAAACACACACAATGGCAATAGAGGGAGAGATATAGATATAGGTTAGATACATTATTTCAAACCCTAAAACCAGAGCCTCCTTACTCTCTTCTTCAACTTCTCTAACCCTAGAACAAGGGAGAGAAGGCCTCCTCTTATAGAGGAGGCAATCTTGTGAAGCTTACAAGGTAAGCAAACAAGAAGGGCATCCCTCCATACACGTGTATGGAGGGGAAGCCAATGCAAGACAGCTATGATAAAATATCTGCAAAAGTAGATGCACAGTAGTTGGCTGGCCAAAGATGTCATTTTGACAAAATTTACTGCCGGCCGACAACAAAGAATGCCGACCGGCAACATACATTGCCGGTGGCATAAAACCCTGGCCGGTGGCCTCTAGCCACGGCCGGTGATATGTGGGGATGCCTCACAAGGCGTTCCCTGCCCTTCCAAGGCAAAACACAAGTGTTTGGTGCAAAACCAGACACAAAACGGTCAAGTTCGGAGATACTGAGGCAAGGCGCGTAGCCGAGACCTCCGGGAACTCCAAACGAACACAAACAAGGATGATCACCGAGTGTTCAATCAGTGACGTCCAAGTCTTGAGGACGGTAAAAAATGGGGTGTCTACAAATTGCTTCAACACAATTCCCAGTTAAGTTTCTTCATATACATTGGAATGACTAAACAAGGAGGACGGAAGTCGTCTGGCGCCCAACAAGAAGGATAGAGGTCACAAGGCACCCAACAAGGAGAATGGATACCTGTGGTGAGGCAAAGTGGAAGACAATGAACATAGAAACAGAAAGGCAGCACAGATATCTTCACTGTGTTCGTGGTCAACTTATCAAATTCAGTGAATTCAAAGGGTCTCTCCAATCTTTTTACAAAGTTTTGGGTGTAAAGGATGTTTTTATTCCACATAAGCGAAGAAGGGCTACGAATACAAGATTCGGATTTGCGAGGTTTGATTGCATTGTGGCTGCCACAATAGCAGTTCAGAAGGCAAACGGTCTTTGGGTGGATGATAAAGCTTTAGAGGTAGAGTTTGCAGATTTTGGCAAGGAAAAAGTAAATGATAAAGTTGTAAGAGGTCCAGTATGTACCCAAACTAAGAATCAAAAGGTCCAAGGTGGGATAGGAAGAAGTGAAGTAACATCCTTCACAGATCAGAGATCATATGCAGAGGTTATAACAGGCAAGAAGAGTGTTGATGGTGGAAACATTACTTTAAAGGCAGAGGAATTTGGAAATAGGTGACTGTATGAAAGTATAGCGGTGTGTTTGAAGGCTAAATATGCTAATATTAGCTTGAAAAAGGAGTTTGAATCAGTTGGTATTGAGGATATTCTGGTAAGAAAAAGTGGAGGACGAGATGTAGTTATAACATTCAAATCAAAGGAAGATATGGAACTAAAACTAAAGCCAATAAAGGAGTTAATATTGGACTGGTGTGATCATATTTATGAAGGGAAACCAGGATTAGTGCTGGAGCAAGAGAGAAATGTCTGGATTAGTTGCTATGGCATTCCACTAAATCTATGGAACAGTACTAACCTACAAAGGATTGGTGGATTGTGGGGACAAGTTATAGACTTCGATAGTGATATAAACTAGCCAGAGGCATTTCTGTGTGCTAAGAAGAAGATCTCAACCAGCTTTATGGAGCCAATTAATAAGGTTGTTTATCTGGAAAGCATAATTGCACTGCATCCAGTGAGAGTATGTGAGGAGCAATTGGTAATGGTGAAAACAGTGAAAAGGAAGTGTGGGTGTAATAAGCCTCAAGTTATGGAAGAGAACGATGAAGAGGAACATGATGATGTCATGGATGGAGGTAGCAGTGAAGAGGAAGGTGATGATGACATGGAGGATGAGTTAGCCCATGAACTGGAACATATGTCTAATGTGGCACAAGATCATGAGCCAGGTGGGCAGAGTAGGAGTGAGAAGATAGAGAAGGAGGTGAGATGGAGGAGTGAGACTGAAATTGCAGAGTCCAGAAGTGGCGTGGGAAAAGTGGCCAATACAAAGGGTTGTAACACAATGATGGAGGCGAGAAACCAAATAAACGGCTCTATAGATAAAGTGGGTGGGTGTCAGAGAATTGCTGGCCAACTACTCACGCCTGGTTATATTAGAAGTTCGAGTGGGTCAAGTCTGTTTAGACCTGGAGTGAATATTGAAGTGGTATTGGGCCACAATCAATTATCATGTCAAGTACATGGGCTACAACATGTTCAAAATGGGCCTACAGTACAAGTTACTAACACAACTGTAAGGAATGGGGCAGTAGGGCTTGGTATTAGAAATTCAAGCATGTCTGAAGCCCATGATAAAGAGCCCAGCACTAGATCAGTAAGCAATACAAAAGGAAAGTTGAAGATTAGTAGCAGAAGGAAATACAACCATCAATGGACAAAGAAGGGATATTGCGATTTAGTTAGGGGGTATGTGTAGACCACCCGAGAACTCCCGGCTCCGCGCGTAAGGGCGCAAATTGTGGTTCTAGCTACTGCAGTTCAGACTCCTGCCACGGTTCTGAATCTAATCTCACAAAGTGCAATGTAAGACTGATAAATCAGCAAAGAGTCCAAATCCGGCAAATCGTTTTGGAAAATTGATTTTAATAAAGAAGTGCCAAACATGGACTTCTTTGCCAGATACAGAGTCGCCACCTAAATATTTTATTTTGAGAAATTTAGGAAACCCTGACTCGTGCCTGAGGCCACGTGTCCGTCATCACCAAAGTTGCCTCGGCTCAGGAACTTGGGTACGAGAGGGAAAGATCATGCAATAAGCACCCCCGTTCGCCCGATCAAAGATCAGCCTTTACTAACATGATATGTTGTTTTTGAAAACACATGTGTTCTTATCCTGGTTATTAACCTAGAATTACTATGTGATGCGCACAACATACAAATATAGACTAGATCACCTAAGTTGGAACAAAACATTTCATGTTCGTTTGTTTGAAAACGATTTAGAGGTGCTACTCGCAAGTAGGCTAAGTCATGGATTTGCCACTCTCAAATGGGCTTAAAACTCACATTTCGATGACTTGTTCCAATTCAAGTAATCCAACCTTCATCCATAGGCATTCAAGCAGTTAATCACTTAAGCAATTAGCCTCATGGCAAGCATGCTAACATGGCAACATACACATCTCATGCAGTATGCTAAAGCATAAACACTCACAGTGTACTCCGAGTCAAAACAGAGAACTAGTTAGAAATCATGCAAGATCCTAGTTCAGGTTAGGATGGCTAATGCAACACATGCAACTAAGATAGGCTCGGCTTATTCTAAAATGTCATGTGAATGCAACTTGATAACATGCTGTTGAACACGTATTCAAGTAAATGTATTGAAATACAATGCAATTAGTATGATGCGCCGAGCCCGGTGCATGCAAAACAGATGAATGGATGCACGCATGCGAAGCATAAGGATGCTAATTGAAATGTGCCCTAAAACTAACCATCGAAAGCAGGTAAGTAGAAGGGAGAAAGAAATGGGTGTTGGAAGACATGCATCACACACACGCATGCTTATTACAACAGTGTTGCCCTCTCGACGGAGGATCCAAATAATAAGCTAACTAGCTAATCTAAGCTAATTAAACTAATTATTACAAGCCAACTAATTAACTAATCCTAGTTAACTAATTATTACAAAACAAGCTAATTAACTAACAAGTTAACTAACTAGTTATTACAAGACAAATTAAATAGCTAAGCGCATTAATTGATTTAAGTACAAAACCAACTAGCTAGCTTAGCTAAGAAGCTAAGTAAAGTAGTAAAGAGATGTCCTTGGAGGGAGAAGAGTATATACATGCTCGGTCGCCTCGTTCGGAAATCCATTGCGATGCCCCAACTTGCCTCTATTTTCAATTGTTCTCATAACACTGTACAAAGCACCAAATACCTTTTGCTCCACCATGGGAACCTCCAAGAGCATGGCCGATCACTTAGTGATGTTGGAATCGCAAGAAATTTGGCGGGTAAGTAGAAAACGTGATTTTAGGAAAGATCCATGATAATGTAGCATGCATGGCCATGCGATTCTTAGATCAAATGGACAGACAATGCGAAAGCCAAAAACGGGTCGGGCTCAAAATCATGTGAAATTTGTCAAGTTAGTAGAAAATGTGATTTAAGTAAAGATCCATGATGATGTAGCATGCACGGCCATAAGATTCTTGGATCAAATGGACAGGCAATGTAAAAGCCAAAAATGGGCTCGGCTCGGAATCGCATGAAATTTAGTTGGCCAGTGGAAAACTTTATTTTAAGAAGGATCTGTGATGATGTTGCATGGGCCGGGCTCAGAATCGCGTGAAATTTGGCAAGTCAATAGAAAATGTGATTCTAGGAAAGATCCATGTTGATGTAGCATGCATGACCATATGATTCTTGGATCAAATGGATAGATAATGCGAAAGCCAAAAATGAGCCAACTCGAAATCGCGTGAATTTTGGCGGGTCATGTCATGACCCGAATCCGCCCCTAAAAGTTTAGGTCATGGCCGGCCAATACTTGGCCTCAAAACAAAAGTCCAACAAAATATTTGTACAAAAATGGAGCCTAAAGCGGAAGCTAATGATAACAACACGTCCATTGAGCAGTGCGTAAATGCCAGGATTCAAAACATATGACATCATGTGTAGATATATACGTCATACACAGTCCACAATTTACTAGTTCAGTTATGTACAAAAGTTAATAATTTGAAAGTTATACATATTAAACAAATAATCTTCCAAACCGATGACCCAACAATGTGTGATATCAGAGATATTCCACAAAAGGCAAAAGGCTTCCACTTGGGGAGGCTCGATATAACAGGGTCCAGAAGGCTCCTCGAGATAAAAACAAAGTGAGCAAGGCTCAATGAATAATAATAATGTAAAGCAAATCGGGTAGTTAGGCATGTGTCTTAGAGAATGTTTATTTAACATTTACGGTCTCCTTCGTCATACTACAAAACGACTACGGGCCCAACATAATACAAAACGGCCTCGGGCCTAACAGAATCTTATCGTGTCACTGTATCTTATCATGGAGCAGACAGAACATTGACATGTCTCCGCCTCTCCTTGGGCCCAATGCATGTATGTATGGACCCAAGAGGTGACTCATACGGACCATAGAGGTAACTCCCATTGTAGCACTTAGTTTCGTAAAACATTTTGTTCCATACCCAAAACTCATGAGTCTTAAAGACCGGACGGTTCATATCACGTCATAGTATAAACGGAATGGCCTTAGGCCCACCATATCATATTATAAACATCTCACATTTCATATCTATATTCCATATTACAGATCTTGCAACCCATTCATTCACATATAACGTAATTTCCAGGTCGTCACAATAGTTATGTATCCAAATAAATATAAATGAACATATATGTACAATGCTACACTCACCAGCAGGAATACATGGATTACAACACCATTTATCCCACATATGTCGTTCACCATCATAATGTATAAACCATAATCTTGAACGTGCTAAGTACAGCCAAGGTGCGTAATTCATAAACAAAAATATAAGAATAAATATATACATATATCGTTACACAATTATTACTCACAGTGATACGGTTGAACGATGGTCCCCCCCTGCACGTGCCCTATACAGAACACACAACTCGTAAGTACATCACTTTTCTTTAGTTTTCTCCTTTTTCTTCTATGTCCGATTCGCTAAATCCCATGCAATTAAACGCATTACAGAAACATCAAATGGGCATATTAACACGTTCAGAGGGTTGAAAAGAGCAAAAGAAAGTAACAGGATTTTCCATCTTTGGCCGCACGTGCAGAAAGGTGTGCCGTACGTGCGGCTCTGCACGTGCATTTATTTCAGAATGTAATCTTGGTCCCCCTTGTTTTCCGAAAGTGCGACTGTGATCCCCGCACGTAAGGCTGTGCCTCCTAAACGTGCGGCCATGGGCCTCATACGTGCGGTCGCATGCTTCGCATGCTCTGTTTTCAGCAGTCCGAAATTCATCAAAAACTTAGCTTTCCAAGGTACCTCACTACAACATTTCTTAGTTTAGTGACATTTGAAAGTGCCGCAAAACTATTCTTTTTTTTTTTATCGGCAAACAAAAGCTTTATTGATGAAAAAACAAGTACAAAGTACAAGAAAATACATCAATAAAGGGGAAGGAAGTGCAGAAGCATCACAGTGCGCTAAGTGATCCCAACTAGGTTGGCACCACCGAGCTCACCTTATCATTTGCTAGCACCCCAAGTTGGTGAGAGACCAACGGAAAGAAAAAAGAAAAGGAAAAACCAAAGCTGCAGCAGCTTTAGAGTCCAGAAGACAACACCAAAGCTGCATTAGCAGCTTAAACCCCTTAAAACTCCCCTCCATGAATCATTGCTGCTTAAATCCAAAGAGCCAAGATTGAACACCTGGAAATTGAACTAACACCTGGAACAACACTACTTCTCAGTAATCAACTGCATCGACTTAGTGACTAACAACCCTACCCTTAGATTCCTTAGTGTAGTATCTGCAGCCCATCACTAGATGACTGATCTATATTGTACCAACCAAGAGCACACTCTACAAATACATCTAGGTAAATTTGACCACGAGCAAATGATGCAGAATTTAAACCAACCCAACAGAATTCACCACACCCCAGCAGAATTCACCAACCACCAGATGTTACACCAGCAACAACTGATGAAGATCCAAGAGCTCCATAATCACCACCAGCAGACTATCCCAACTGCAAAGCACCCCAGCAGCAAGCACCCTCAGCAGAAGGATATTTCATTGGCAACACCAAAGCCACCTGCACATCAACAAAGAAACTCCCCAAACACCCAGAGCAACACTACAGCAAACACTCCCATACAAAAGCAGCAGACACTCCAAACAAAAGCAGCAGACACTCCCCAAACAAAAGCGCCAGTAGCTCTGAAACAGGGGAACTCTGTTTGATCTTGCCTTGAACAGCTGTAGACCTTCACCCAAGCCACACGCCAAGATTTGAATCAACCTCCACTAAATCAGGATCTGCTGCAATGCAAATTCTGAAGAACATTTCTTGCCTACAAATTCAACTACAAGCATATACTGAGTGCATATACAAGTAGACTAAACCTGTGCAAATTCTGAGTGCATATACAAGCAGACCTCAACCCAGCAGATACACAAAGCAGATACATAAAGCAGACCAAGAGCAACCCACCAGCAACCAGCAGGCCAGACTCTGTAGGATCTGAATCAAACTCCACTAAACCAGCCCTCTCTGCATTGCAAATTCTGAAGAACATAGCATGCCTACAAATTCCAATAGACCTCTCAACCCAGCAGAAACACAAAGCAGACCAAGAACAACCCTGCAGCAGCCCGCAGACCAGACTACCTGCAGCAGATACCACCATCTGACTAAGCCCCTGGACAAACTTTGTAGCAGCCAACTCCAAGACCAGATGTGTCACATTCCTGAACACCTCAGGCACCTTCCAATACAGAAAAACTCCCCCAGCATCAGCTGCTTAGCTACAGCATCAGCAGATTAGCAACACTCACCCCTATCAATGCAGCATCTCACCTGTTTCAAATTTGCCACAATATCATGCACTGAGTAATTCACTCCCTTGACATTTGACTTAACCCATAGTGCAATTCTAATTTTCAGGAGCTTCATCATCTGTGCAAACACAACATTGCCATTGTTAAATATGCAATCATTCCTAAGTTTCCATAAGGACCATAGCATAGCCAAAGGGACAACCTTCCACATATTGAACTCATTCTTTTTAAACTTCATACCAGACCACCATTGGAGCAAAACTTCCACAGTACCTGGTGTCACCCACTGCACCTCCCACCAATTAACCAAGTCAGACCATAATTGCCAAACTAATGGGCATAAAAGCAACACATGACTAATGGTTTCTACCTCTTCTTTGCAAAACACACATAGGGGGCTCACATTGGCAGGTAGAGCTCCAATCCTATGCATAAATTCTGAGGTTTTTATTCTCCCTTTCCAAGCTAACCAACTGAAGAACTGAGCCTTTGGGGGTGCAACATTTCTCCAAAGGAACTTTGAGATGCTAAACACGGATCCATTCACTAACTCCAAACTTTTCCATACTGAAGCCACAGAGAACATTCCTGTGTTATTAGCCTTCCACCAACAGTTATCCACAGTCAAAGGATTTATATTTGGAGCCTCTGCTAATAATACACTCAGCCTTTGAACTTCCTCCTCCTCCCAAGCTAAGAGTGATCTTCTAAATGCCATCTTCCAATCACTGCCCTGCCCTTTCCGTTGATAGAAGAACTGCAAGGAACCTTCCTTTTCCACTGATAAACTAAACAATCTAGGAAACTCATCCGTAAGACTTATATCATTGAACCACCTATCCTTCCAAAATTGTATCCTCTCACCATTTCCCATAACAATCCTGAAATTTTGGGAGAAAAATTCAGTCACTACACTGTTTGAGGAGGCTAAAGATGCAATATCTTTCCACACTGTAGATACCATTGCATTTGACACTGGTTCTGGTTTCCACCTGCCTCCCAAGCCACCATATCTGCTACATACCACCAGTTTCCATAATGAGTGATGCTCTCGACCATACCTCCACCACCATTTAATTAACAAACACACATTAACATCACTGAGCCTTCGCACACCCAACCCCCCTTGGGCTTTACTTTTACACACCTCCTTCCATTTAACTAAATGAATTTTCCTTTGGGTTTCAGAACCTCCGCAAAACTATTCTTCTAATGACATTTTTTGGTCTTGTGGCATTTTGAACAAGTGCCACAGTAGATACTTGCAAGTGCCACTGCACCATCATGGCTAAAAACTTTCAATGACATTTTAATGTCATGGTAGATATTATTTGTGGCACTATCAAACGCCATTAAAAAAAGAGTTAGTGACACTTATAAGTGTCATTACACCATCAAGACTAAAACCTTTCAGTGACACTTTAATGTCATGGTAGGCACTATTCGTGACACTATCAAGTGCCATTCGTGACGATAATTCGTTGTAGAACAGTTTGATCCGCTCTTGTAGAGACTCGAACCGCCAACCTCCCGCACCATAAACCTTATACACCACACTGTTCCCACTACACCTCTATAGCACCATATGATTATATATGCAATATATATTATTTATATAGTACATACATCTATATTAATATAAAAGTATATGTATAAACATAATTATTTTATTGAACATAATTTATGTAAAGTAAACTATTTACTAGTACAATAAAAAAGGACCACTTTTGGCAACTAAAAATATTTTTTAGTGGCCAATTCTATACTTTTGGCTACTAATTGTTTTTTAGTTGCTAAAAAACTTAACTTTTGCTGACCAAAATCGGATTTGGTCACCGAAGATGCACTTTCAACTACCAAAATTTTGGTCGCCAAAAAATTTAATTCCTGCCTTAGGATTTTAGTTCTCCCGCGCTAAAAATAACCACTTTTGGCGACTAAACCTATTTTTTAGTCGCCAATTGTAGACTTTTGGCTACTAAAATTTTTTTAGTCACCAAAAGGCTTTACTTTTGGCTACTAAAATTTTTTTAGTCAGTAAAACTCATATAATCAGTGACCAAACTTATTTTTAGTTTCCAATTGTAGACTTTTGGCTACTAAATTTTTTTAGTCACCAAAAAGCTTTACTTTAGGCTAATAATTTTTTTTGTCACTAAAACCGATATAATCAGCGACCAAACTTAGTTTTGGTCGCCAATTGTAGACCTTTGGCTACTAAAATTGTTTAGTCGCCAAAAAGCTTTACTTATGGCTACTAATGTTGTTTTGGTTGCTGAAAGCTATACTTTCAGCGACTAAATTTTTTTTCGTCAGGAAATTTAGTTGCCGAATATGCTTTTTCCTGTATTGTAGATTGAGTTTAATTTATTTATTTTTAATCATTTACAGCACTCTAAAAAATTTTAAAATATATTGACATTTTTTGTTTTTTCAAAAATGCCATTATAAGCTTGGAAAGTTTTTGACTTAGTGGAATTTCTCAAAATGCTATAAAATATTTGTTTATGAAACTTTTCACCTAAGTGCCATAAAAAGTAATTTGCACCAACCTAGTGTCCTGACATTTTTTAAAAAATGCCATTGCTACTAAAGTTTAGTGGCATCTGTTGGTAAATGTCATGAACATAATTTTTTGTGTCATTATTTTATAAAATGCCATAAAATTGATGTGACATTTCTTTATTAAAATGTCACTAGAGCCTTATATGTTTGTGGCTTTGTGGCATTTATCTAAATGTGTCACCAAATATTATTTTTGTGGCATTTTCTAAAAACATGCCACTAGTATAGTGTCACTAAAGTGTGTTTTTGTTGTAGTTTTGTGACACTTGTTCATTGAAATGTCACTAGAGCCTTTTATGTTTGTCGTTTTGTGGCATTTTTCAAAAACGTGACACTAAATATCATTTTTGTGGCATTTTCTAAAAATATGCCACTAGTGTAGTGCCACTAAAGTATGTTTTTCTTGTAGTTTTGTGGCACTTGTTCATGGAAATGTCACTAGAGCCTTTTATGTTTGTCGTTTTGTGGCATTTTTCAAAAATGTGCCACTAAATATCATTTTTTGTGGCATTTTCTAAAAATATGCCACTAGTGTAGTGCCACTAAAGTATGTTTTTGTTGTAGTGCCTCAAGGCTCAAATACAAGTAAAATTCTTTTCAATAACACAATATAGGAACATAACATACATGAATCCCAAACCTAAATAAATCATAATTCATTTAAAGGCTATCTTTATAACTTGAGGTTCATATTCTTTTCATCTTTTCATAATGAACTCAAAAGGAATATAATATATTGTAGACACTCCATTTTTGACTGTCCTCAAGACTTGGACGTCACTGATTGAACACTCGGTGATCATCCATGTTTGTGTTCGTTTGGAGTTCCCGGAGTTCTCGGCTACGCGCCTTGCCTCAGGATCTCCGAACTCGACCTGTTTGTGTCTGGTTTTGCACCAAACACTTGTGTTTTGCCTTGGAAGGGCAGGGAATGCCTTGTGAGGCATCCCCATACACCACCGGCCATGGCTTGAGGCCACCGGCTGGCTCTTGTGTCCATCGGCAGTATATTCTGCCGACCGGCACTCTTTGTTGCCGACCGGCACTAAATTTTGTCAAAATGACATTCTTTGCCGGCCGGTTACTGTACAGCTGCTTTTTCAGATATTTTGAGACAGCTGTAGGGCTTTGGCTTCCCCTCCATACACGTGTATGGAGGGATGCACTTGTTGTTTGCTTAGTGACTAAGCTTACAAGATTGCCTCCTCTATAAGAGGAGGCCTTGTCTCCCTTGCTTTAGGGTTAGAAAGTTGAAAAGAGAGGTTGAAGAAGCTCTGGTTTTAGGGTTTCAAAGTAGTGTATCTAACTTGTATCTATATCTTCCTCTCTTAGTAATCTTGTGTGTGTTTTGTCTCATTATTGCAAACAAACACATAGTAGAACACCTTGCCTTGGTTTCTTGAAGGACCAGAGGTGATTCTTGAGGTTCTTAGGTGGTTTTGAGCTTGAAGAACCAGCTGGAGCTTCATCCTTGAAGAGGTCTACAAGGGTAACCACTTTACTCCCTTTTTACCCCATTTTTGCACTCCATTTTTCCCTATCTTAGAACTATTTTTGTGCTTGGTGTTTAATACAAAAAAGTTCTGTTTTTTAGGCCTCTAAATAGTTTGTTAAGAGTGCCTTAAGCTTTGAGGAGGGTTGACACCTCTAAAGGCTTGTTTGGCCCTCATTTTGTGCCATTTTGTGAGAGCTCCGGGATTTTGGTGTTGAGGTCTCTTCACCACTGAAATCTTGAGGGATTTCAGTGGTGAAGATGATGCCTTGAAGTCCCAAGAAGGAGAGGGCCACCCCTTCTTCTTGTTGTCCTTGAAAAGGACCTATTTGGCCTCTTGAGGGAGCCTTGTGTTTGGTTGTTTGTTGGTTATGCCATGGCTATATTTTATGCTCATATTGCCATATTATAACTTTGTATCATGTTGGTTTTAGTACTCCATGCATGTTTTGCATAGATGCTTTGTAATGCCTTGTAATTGCCTCAACATGCCTTAGGTTGTTAGCCCTAGTTTGAGCATGCTTTAAGCTTAGATTCATGAAGATTTTGTGCTTATTTTGCCATGCTTTAGGTCTGTCCATAAGTGTTTGGGTTGATCTTGACATGCATTATATAGCCTCCTTGCATTTTAGGCTTGTTGGCCTTGAGCATGAATGTGTAGCATGCTTTGTTTGCATCATTTCAATAGGTTTAGACCATTTGCCATGACATTTCAGTCCCTTTGGCATGCTTGTATGCTTGCTTTGGTTGCCTCTTGGTTGTCTCTTGAGCATGTGTTATATGTTCCTTGAAAGAGCACTTGTGCATGCCTTCATATTTGAGCCACTTAGATGCCATCTAAGTAGTCCTTTGGCCTTGTTTTAACATGCTAAAAACCTGTTTTTAGTTGTTTAATGCATGCCACGTTTGTTATGCTAAGTGTCCATCAAAGCTTCATTACCTTGCTTCAAGTGTTTGGACCATTTGCATGCTAATGCTTGCTTCATTTGAGTTGGTTTGGCACCACATTCTAGCTTGATTTTCAGAGCTCATGTTGCATGCTAATTGTCCATGATATCCCCTTTCAAGTGTGCTTGAAAGTTGCTTGTTTAATGCTTTAAGTATTGGACCATGAATGCTTGCATGTGTGTGTATATTTTGGCCCTTCTTATTTTGGGCATTTTGGCTGCTGATTTTAGGCCTATTTGGAGTTTCCTAAGTCATGTTTAAGTCCAACCTTTTGCTTAATTTGTATGCTTGTCTTGTATGTGTGTTTGCATGTTAACATCCATACATTACATTGTCCATGTTGCATGCTAGCTAACATGTTTAGGATTGCATTGCATCAATGCGCATGCTTGGCCTCTTGAGATGAGCATGATAGAGGTTTAGCACCCTTTTGTGTTTGTTTGGTTTGCATGCATTTGAAATTAAAGTTGCACACTTGGTTCCTTGGGCTATCATGCATGGAAATGCGTGATTGGTGGTCCGAGAATCGAGGCACATCCTCTTTTGAGTCATTAACATGATAAGGAGTGTGTTTGGTGCATAAATACCTTGAATTGCATTGCCATGCAAGTTTTGTCCTCTGCTGCTGTGAGTTGCAGGTTCTGCAGGAACATATTGCCGGCCGGCAGTATTTAGTGCCGACCGGCAGTCAATTGATGGCCGGTGGGCTCATTTTGTGCCGGTGACCACCTTCTACTGCCGGTGGAAGTTCTGCTCAGCCGGTGGCATCCCCTAGTGTCCTGAGAGACATTCCTGAGACTTTGGCAGTTTTAAGAGGCGAAAGCACGGAAGCGAGGCAAACCATGCATGGCGGTCAGATTCGACCGATCCGGCCCTCATCACGAGGCAGTTTACTACTTTAATTAGATTAATTAATTATTTGATTAATTTAATGGGTTTGTAATATTTAATTAGCTTGCGTAGTTAATTAATCTGTATATTCTTTTGGTCCCTCCGAGCGAGGGTGAATCTGTAATAAGTGTGTGTGAGTGGCGTGTATGTCTTCCAACCCCCACTTCTTTCTTCCCTTTTATTTACCTCCTTATGATGGTAGATTAGGGCACGTTTATTTTAGCATACTTTATGCAATGCATGCGTGCATTCATGCATTTGTTTACATGCACCGGGCTCGGTACATCATACAAACTGCATTGTATTCTAATTCCAACTTGAATACGTGCATGGAATGATTGCATTTCACATGCTATTTTAGGGTTAGCCGAGCCTACTCTAAATTGCATCCTTGCCTGTGTTGCACTAGCCACTTAACATGAACTAGGTCATGCATGTTTGCTAACTAGTTTATTGTTTTGGCACGGAGTACTATGTAAGTATTTATGCTTTAGCATCTCGCATGCGTGTGAATGTTAACATGACAGTATGCTTGCCATGCGGCTAAATGCTTACGTGATATAAACTGTTTGAATGCCTGTGGATGGAGGTTGGATCACCTGAGTTGGAAAGACTCGTTGAAATCCGCATTTTAGCCTACTTGCGAGTAGCAAAAGCTAACACGTTTTTCAAAACAAACGGATATGCAATGCTTATTTCCAAATTAGGCGATCTAGTCTATACTTTTGTGTTGTGCGCATCACATAGAAATTCTAGCTAATTAATCGGAATAAGAACACGTAACGTTTTCAAAAACGGATATCATGGTTAATAGAGGCCGGTCTTCGGACCGGGCGAGAGGGGGTGCTCATAGATGACCTTCCCCAATCGTACCCAAGCTCCCGAGCCAAGGCAACTTTGGTGATGACGGACACGTGGCCTTCAGGCACCGAGTCAGGGTTTCCTAAATTCCCCCATTTTAAAAATATTTAGGTGGTGACTCTGTATCTGGCAAAGCAGTCCATGTTTGGCACTTCTTTCAAAAAAAAATTGTTTTCTCAAAACGATTTGCCAGAGTTGGACTCTTTGGTTCAGATTACGAACCGCAACAAACAAAACGAGAGTCCGAACTGTAGTGCAGCACGCGGGGTCCCTCGCGGGCATGTTACAGTTTCTGGCGACTCTGCTGGGGAGTTTAGAGAGCTTCACTCGAACTCGTGATATCCTGTTTTGACTATATTTATGTGTTTCTTTGCATTGCATGTGCATTGGTGCGCCTAGGAACACAGTGTTTGCCATCTGCCATTCCTGAACGGTTTGCCGGAGGCTTGTCTTGTCAAGGCATGACCATAAGGCTGACCAGTTGTGGGCTCTGACAGCATGGGAACACAAACCCCGGTTTTACCGGGGCACCCCTTTTGACCATTCGACCTAGTGCATATTCGGAATCCATAGTGACCATTCCAAACTAGGGCAGGTTGCTTACCCGATAATAGGTTGTTTGAAACCGCTGCGTGCGTAGTGAAACCCTAGCTCCTGACAAAATAGGACAGGGAAACCCTACCCCAACATAGGGGTGTTTTGGCTCTCACTTATCTGCTATGTGCTTTAGAGTATATCTCTGCATATATCGCGGTTGCGGTTTGAGTTGGCAGGGCACCACCGATATTATATTATTGAGAAATCGATTGCTATGTATCGATTGATCTTGAAACGATGAATTACGAGGAACGATGAGTAAAGTAAGTGCGATTGTTCGCTACACGTGTTTGATCTGTTTTGGTGAACGCCGCTGCCTGTTTTCCTTTCAGTTCAGAGAATTCAGAAAGTTGATACAGAATAGCCAGTGTTCCCCCCTTGCTGAGGCAGGACTTATATGATGACGCAGAACTCAGAAGAGATAGTGGTTATGACGGCCGCGTTGGATCAAGGAGTTACCCTACAGGATGAGACCAGTGTTGATCTACCATATCCACCCAGGTCGCCTGTTGCACACCCGGTCTGGGCACCTCAGTTATATCAGGCTCGCGAGCCCACTACATTTGAGTTAATGGGGATGATAGGTGATCTTCAAAGGTCCGTGGTGGATCTCGCCTATGGAATGTCAGTTTCATCGCCAGCAACACCATATGCCGGGAGTTTTGTACCTCAAAAGCCCCCGCTACTGGGGCGAATTGTGATTGAACTTAGCCAACTGGAGATGGCCTCCAACTATGGCAATGATGTACCAGTATCAACCCAAACCCTCAATCAGGCTGAGGCCAGGGGCAAAGACAAAGCAAAGGCAGATGCCGATCCCATTGAGCGGCTGCTGTGGGCAGTCGAGGCTTTGAAAGCCAGGGAGATGAACAAACAACAGGTATCCGCATTTATAACCAAAATTGTGGATGATGTCTTCTCCACTCCACCTAAGGGTAGTTCAAGTCAGTCAGAAAATCGGGACAGGCCCCGTCATGCCAGAGTAGTTCCTTCCATTCTCAACCCTACACCGGGGAAAGATCAGAAACCCAAGGCAGTACCCGCCGATCCGTTCGCTAGTGCGTTTAGCAAGAGCACTCAGGCTTCCAAGTACCTGCCTCGAGGGCGTAGGGCCTTCCATGCTCTGTATATGCCATTGTCAAAGGCGCTTCAGATTCTTGCTGAGAGGGGACATCTTAAACCCTTGGAGCCCCAACCTCTGCCAAAGGCTCTCCCAGCGGGCCATGATGCTACTCAGTACTGTGCGTACCATCAGCAGACTGGCCACCCCACTGATAACTGTTTCTGCCTCCGTCATGAGGTACAGGATTTGATTGACAACGAGGTTATCCTCCCACCCACTTCAGCTAAATTTGTCACTACCCAGTTATTGGATTTTGAGGACACCGACACCGCAAGTATGTGATCAAAGGGTGAACCGCCTGCGGGCAGCGCCTCGAGTTTTTTGATGTGGCGTCTGGCACGCATTTTTGAGCATCTGCGAATGCTTTGTTTTGTAAATCCTGGCTTGGGTGCCGAGTCAGTGTTTCGAGTCTGTCTCTCTGTCTTGAGTCAGTCCTTTTTGCTTAAGGGTCTGTCTTGTTGTGACGAGTCGGTCCCCCTCTGTATAGAATACCAGGTGATTCTGGGGTTGTTGCCTCGAACACCATTTTGCTTTGTAATCACTCCTTTTGCTTTCTTTTGAGTCTGTCTCTGCTGTGGAGCCAGTTGCATCCGAGAAACCTGAATGAAACAGCTGCGGCTACCATGTTTCCATGCTCATTGTTTGTTTTGGGCTAGTTGTGCTAAGGAATTTGAGTGGAGTGACAGTACGTTCCACCTGCTCTTTTGCACCCTGAAAATTATTGTATTGACCTAAGTTTTTCAAAACCTTTTTGAACACTACGGTGATAAAAACGAAGAGGAAGGAATTCCTCGGGATTTGCAAAACTTTGATCAAATTGAAAGAAAGAGAGGCATGCTAAGCCCTTGATGATTGAAATCATGTTTGTCAGCATGAGTACTGGGAAGGACCCTAGCTTGATCCAGACTGGTTCCACACTATCTTCAGCGTGAGCGATTTGTCGCTTTCTTAAAAACTTTCAAAAACAAAATATTTTGCGCGATCCTGTGAAGACCTGTGTGGAATCGCTCTTGAGATTGTGCAGCCTAGGATCGCTCTCAGCCTCAAGTTTCAACCCGTTCGTTTTGTACCTCGAGCTCATTCAGACTGTTCAATGGTCAGCTATCAGAGGAGGCCCGTGTGGCCAGTTTTGAAGTAGCCCTCGAACAAGAGGCACCGAAATCAGAGCAAAAGATTAGATCTCACCAGAAGAAGCTCGTGAAGCAATCGTGATGGACTCCTTTGCAAAGCACTGCAACAGTCATCTCCTAGACACGGAGAGGCTTCGATTTCAAAAACCATTTGGCATGGACTTGTTACACTTTTACCCTCTGAGAGGCTCGCTGGGCCGAAAACCCGGAAGGGCGACCCAGGCAAAAGTTAGAGCAAGAGAAAAGAAATGCAAAAAAAAAGAGAAAAGAAAGAAAAATATACAAAAAATACAAAAAAAATAAAAAAAGAAAAATGCAAAAGAAAAGAAAAAAAAGAATGAAAAGAAAAAAAAAAGAAGAAATGAAAAAGAAAAGAAAAACATAGCTCGCAAGGTCGAAAACCCGCATCGGGCGCCTTGGCAAAAATTAGAGCCTGAAAAGTGAAGGTTAAAATACCTGAGTGTACCTTAACCGGAACTACGTAAGGCTTGATTTCCATGTTTGGGATACGTAGGCAACTTCATCCTGAAGTCCAGCCCCCAGCGCTTTCATAGCGTCTCAGTCCATGTAATGGTTTTGATCACCCGTGCCTCCTCCGAATTCGATGTCTCGGTTGCAATAATCGGAACTACGTGATCAACTTCCTCCTGGAGTCCGGGCACCAACGCCTTCAAGGTGACTGTGTCCATATATTGTTTGTGGCCGTCTCCGTCCTCTCCGTGCCTAAGAGCCCGGTCGCGATCAATCATTGATGAGCATGCTGCGGCATTATCCAAACAAGGGGCAACTTTCCGTTGCCATGCGTCGCCGTAAGTTGCCGTCCAAACTGGGGGCAACTTTCCGTTGCCATGCGTCCCTTCAAGTAAGGGACAATTTTCCAAATTGCCTCCGATCCGAGGTTGCGCATTCGAGGGTAGGTTCCGTACTTGTCGAGCATTGACCGTTTGCGAAAATAGTTTTTGAAAATTTTTACTGAGGTTGACTATTTTCTCGAAAATTATTTCTCATTTTCCAAAATCGGACCATTTGTTTGGACCCAAAAAAGGAAAATTTTCAGTGCTTACGGCCTGACTTGCATGATTTTCAAATCAAAAATTGAACAAGCATGTTAATCTGACGATCATTTTAGTCAAAATTGTTTTAGAAAGAAAACAAAAAAATGGTCAAAATGATGAACTAGGGGAACAGTCGAGTCAGGTGTTCTGTCTCTCCCTTATTATCAACGCACTTGCCAGAAAGGCACCCTATCTACCACAGGAAATAGCCGTGAGCTAGCTGTATCGGGCGTAAACCCGCAACTTCCTATTCATCTATCAATCACCCCGGGGAGGGATGAAAAATGAGAGAATAAAGAATAGAGAGGTGTAAGTTGAGAGGAAGAAGCGAGCAAAAGGGTTTTTGTGAGAAAAACCGAGCCTGAGGGCCGAGTGATGTAAGAATCACAAAAATCAGAAAGGGTGGGAAACATACCCGGAGGAATTGGCTCCTCGAGGTCTGAGGCCTTCGGTTTCCTAAAACATGTCCGTGTGTCGTGTCTTTTGATTTGTCGGTCTCAACTTAGCTTTGAGTCTTTTCCGAGTGTATCTCGTTGTGTTCAGGTCGTGCGCCTTTTGTTTTCTTCACTTGAGTCCTTCCCGCTGTGTTCAGTCGTAGGCTCGATACCCCGGTTGTGAAACCCTTTTCCAAAGTCAATCGTTTGTGCTTAGAGTGCTATGCCATTCTCAACATCTATGCGAGGCAAGAGAAGAAAAGGGAAAATTTGGGACATCCGAGTGTGTTTCAACTTCAACTGTTCCAGTTTTGCGGTCCGTCTTGTCAGATTAGGCTTTTTGTTCAGGGTTTGCTGTGTGCAGAATGAACCGAATGTTATGATACAGGCCATAGGTAGCCTAATCCCCAGCAGAATGTGGGCTGTGTTTCCAGATTAAGCAGTGGTTTGTCTGGGTTGTTTGCTGTTAGTTGGTTGGTGTAGACGTCCGCGAGGGACCTCGCTACAGTTCGGACTCCCGGGCTTTTTTGTTTAGTTGCGGTTCGTAATCTGAACCAAAGAGTCCAACTCTGGCAAATCGTTTTGAGAAAACAATTTTTTGAAAGAAGTGCCAAACATGGACTGCTTTGCCAGATACAGAGTCGCCACCTAAATATTTTAAAATGGGGGAATTTAGGAAACCCTGACTCGGTGCCGAAGGCCACGTGTCTGTCATCACCAAAGTGACTTGGCTCGGGAGCTTGGGTACGATCGGGGAAGGTCAGCTATGAGCACCCCCTTTCGCCCGGTCCGAAGACCGGCCTCTACTAACCATGATATCCGTTTTTGAAAACTTTATGCGTTCTTATTCCGGTTATTAGCCTAGAATTTACTATGTGATGCGCACAACACAAAAGTATAGACTAGATTGCCTAATTTAGAAATAAACATTGCATATCCGTTTTGTCTCGAAAAACGTGTTGGTTTTTGCTACTCGCAAGTAGGCTAAAATACGAATTTCAATGAGTTGTCCCAACTCACGCAACCCAACCTCCACCCACAGGCATTCAAACAGTTCATCACGTAAGCAATTAGTCGCAAGGCAAGCATACTGTCATGTTAACATTCTCACGCATGCGAAGTGCTAAAGCGTAAAAAACTTACATCGTACTCCGTGCCAAAACAGGAAACTAGTTAGCAAACATGCATGACCTAGTTCATGTTAAGTGACTAATGCAACACAGGCGTAGATGCAATCTAGAGTAGGCTCGGCTAACCCTAAACATGGCATGTGAGATCAAATAGCACGTACTCAATTTGGAATTGAATTACTTATGCAGTTTGTATGATGTACCGAGCCCGGTGCATGTAAACAAATGCATGAATGCATGCATGCATAGCATAAGGTATGCTAAAATAAATATGCCCTAATCTACCATCATAAGCAGGTAAATAAAAGGGTAGAAAGAAATGGGGGTTGGAAGACATACACCCACTCACACACACTTATTACAGATATGCCCTCACTCGGAGGGACCAAAATAATAATACAGTCCGAAGAATAAATGAATTAATTATTACAAAATTCTAATTACTTAAAAAAATCAAATAAATAAAAGAAATGGGGCCTCAGCCCTGCCTCGGGATGCGCGAGTGATGCATGCTCGATCCGACTTGCCCGGAAAACCTACACCGTGCCACTGCTACCTCTGTTTTTGCTGCCCTGTCTCTCCAAAAATTACCAAAGTCCCAGAACACCTTCCATGGGCCTTGCATAACACCATCGGCTGGGAGGGATGGCCACCGGCTGCTTATGGTGACCACCGGCTGCAAAATAAGTTATCGGCCAAACATACAGTGCCGGTCGGCACTAAAGATTGCCGGTCGGCAATAAATTCCTACAGGAGACAGTTTTGACAGCAACAATAAACCAGCAGTGCATGGTATGGAATTTTGGGCATATGTTTGCACCAACCATACTCCTTATCATATTTGGGACTCAAAGGAGTATAGTCCTTGGTTCTCGGACCACCAATCGCGCATTTCGATGCATGATGGCCCAAGAGCCGAGTTGTGCACTTTCAATGGAATGAAATGCATACAAACAAACAAGAGGCCCAACCTCTATCATGGTGATTCAAGAGGCTAGGTATGCATGCCAAATGCAACCTAAACATGTGAGCTAAGTAGCTCACAAGCATGCCAAAACCAGCGGCCGTGAGATGAAAATGAGACGCCTAGAAATGCGTGCACACGTGCACGCAAAACGAGGAAATGGCATACGCAATGGAATATGACTAAAATGGCATATAGAATGCAACATGGACTTATGCTAACATGAGAGAGCCTCAGCCACACTCACATAAGAAGCCGTCGGATAAAACTGAAGTGCCTCGAAATGCGTGCACACGGGCACGCAAACCAAGGCAATGGCCCTAAGGCATGAAATGGCATAGAAAATGATATGCAAATATGCAAATGAATTTCAGCAACTACAAATGATGCAAAACAGTCCCGAAAGTTGGCGAAATGACACCAAATGCACGGAATGGTCCCGAAATGCGAGATTAGGCACCCGAAATGGCCTATAACTATGCAAACATGCACAATATGGACATGGAATATGAAAACAAAAGCTAGGCAGCCCAAAAAATAGCATTTTCACAGTACAAAACATGGCCAAACAGCAAGCATAGATAGGGCTACAATGGCATTCAAGAAGTAGGCCAACAAGAGGCTATAACATGAGGTGTGCAATGCATTCACCAAACGAACAAAGACCCTTAACAAATCATGCCAAGAAGGTCAAAATATGACCATTTTCAGTTCTGATCATGGCCAAAAACCGAAGCTAGATAAGCCTAAAAAAGCATGCAAAAACAAGGGTAAAACATGGATTCAAAGCAAGTGGCGTATAGAACATGAAAGCAAGGTTGAGCCCTTCTTCAATGTTGAAGAGGGGCTCAAAATAGGCCTATTATCAGCTTACATCAGGCCCCAAAATAGATTGTACACAAGCCAAATATACTATGCAAGAAACATGGCATACAAGGGGGGAAAGAGATAGGTGCTAGATGCAATCACCAAACAGCAAGGGGCCCTCAATCAAACATGAAGAGGACCCCAAAATAAGACTATTTGAAGCTTGGGTCGGAGCCCAACGATGCTCGCAAGAAAGGCTAAGAAATGAAGCAAGAAAAGGCTAGAAATGGGAAGAAAGTGACTCACCCTTGAAGACTAACTCTTGGCTGCCTCTTTGACTGAAAAACAGTGCCTCCTAGCCTCTGAGAAGACCTCCAAGCCGCTGGAAATGGAGTGGGGGTGGTGGTGCTAGGTGGTGGTGAAGAAATGGCCCAAGAACATGGACTTTTGGGGGCTTGGATGGGATAGATATAGAGAGATGGAGGGATATGTGTATGTATATCAGATATATGCCCTATATCTCTGGTTTTTTTGTTCCAACCATCCAACCCTAGACAAAGGAGAGGAAGCCTTCCTTATATAGGCAATGTAAAGGGCTCCAAGCTTCTCCAAGAAGCTAAATGAAAGGGGCAAAGGGTGCAAATGGCTCATGGCTTCTAAGAGAAGCTAAAACAGCTGGCCAAGCTTCTCCAAGAAGCTTGGCCAAAGGTTCAACCTTCTAGAAGAGGTTTGGGGGTTCAAAGGTGCAAAAGGGTGCAAAATAACCTCACATATGCACGTGGATCTGGTTCTGTGCATCCCAGCTGGCACAGCTGGTATGCACCAGGCTTGGAGGGTGCAAAGGGTGCAAATCGGCCATGAAAAGAGGTCATCAGCACAATAAATGGCCGGTCGGCACAATATATTGCCGACCTGCACTTTATTCTGGCCGGTCGGCTAGATAGAGTGCCGGTGGGTAGCCGGTAATGTCAAGAAGTGCCGGTGGATGTCCAGATTGAAGCCCCAGAAGTTAGCTTTCCAATGGCGCAAACCTTGCATTAAAATTCCTTCTATGGAAAAAGTTATGCCCTATTTGGTGAAGCCGCGCAGACTCGATCCAACCGAGATGATGCCCAGCTTCAACCAATCATATCTCCTCCACCTGGACTTGGATCTAGGAGATTCTTGAATGAAAAATGAAGCCCCGGAACTCTTCTTTCCAATGGTGGTGGCCTCATAGCTTAACTCCAAGTATGCAATTGAATAAGCCCGATTCAGCGAGGGCTGCTCGATTTTCTCCCACCCGGATTCATGCCGAACTTCTCCCAGACCAGTTTTCTCCTCTCCTCTTCTCTTTTCTTCAACTCCAAACCCCTAAACAAAGTGTTTTGAAAGATTTGCCTCTCTTCTTGCCGGAGAAACTGAACCTGTGCCCTGCACATCTCTCAACACCAAGCAAACCATCAGTAATGCCCAAGTCTTGAGGGCGGTCAAAAATGGGGTGTCTACAGTTGGTTATCCGATTATTACAGTGCAAGTGCTCAATCTTCAGACAACAAATCAACTTCATTTTACATTTGAGGTGTAGTATGATGCAATGCAGTGCAAAGTATGAGATATGCAAATATAACACTTTTTAGATAAAAGTTCGTTTCATATCATCATCTTTTCAAGTACAAAATTTTGAGGAAAACAAAAACCTGCCTGTGGCAGTACAAAGTACTCTATCTACCAAAAAGAGAAAAGTACAAGAAAAGAAATAGAAACAAAAAAAACAGCAAAAGTCTGGGTCATCATCATCATCAGTGGCCTCACGCCTGAGGATCTGTCCTCGCCCTCTTCCTGGGCAGAAGTCCAGGAGCATCATCAGAAGTATCACTGTCTGAGCCCGAGCCCGAGCTGTCCCCGGCCTCCTCCTCAGATGACTCCGCCTCCGCCTCCGACTCGCCATCGCCTGGAAATGGTGCTCGCGAGCTGCTCCCGACATGAGCGCGCCTCCTCCTGGTGCGGGGATATGCTCTGCCGTCCCAAGTGGAAAAAGAAGGCCCTGCCAGAGCGCCGCCACCCACTGGAGGAATCTGGAAGGGAGGCTGAAAAGGCGTGAAAGGCAAATGCATCAGTATATATGAAGCAGTGAATCAGTACAGAATGCAGTGTATGAGCACAGTGTATAAATGCCGTGGCGATGAATCGGTCTGAGAATCACGGTGTATGAGTCTGATGTATAAATGTCGTGGCGATGAATCGATGAGAATCACGGTGTATGAGTACATTGTATAAATGTTGTGGCGATGAATCGTCTGAGAATGCGATGTATGAGTCTGATGTGAATGCCGTGGCGATGAATCAGTCGCGTAATCCGATGTATGAAGTCAGTGTATGGATGCCGGAGCGATTTATCGTGTTATGTAATGCATCGACAGGCGAAACAAAGTGTATGGTTTGTGACTGTGGTCAGATAAAACATACCGGAATACCGTAGAGGGCCAAGATGTCAAAGGTCCGCCGCAGCATCCCCATCATGGAGGCATTCAGCTCCAGGGACTGCCGGGTGTACTCGGATGAAGCCTGTAGAAGTGTAAGATATATCAGTATTCTGTGGAATATCAAAGGAATCAACTCAGAGGAAGTGACAATGCAAAATGCAAAACGGAGTAATACATACCGAGGGCAAGTCGGGGACACCGACTAGCTCGTGATCAGCTGGGGGAGGAGCGAAGGGGATCTGGTACGTCACCCCATCCTGCCCTCTGTATGACAGTAAAGTGGGCAGGGCAGGCCAACTCGTCCCTCGCCCTCTCCGAACTCCGCCCCTGCCACGGACTCGGGCTCTCCTCGACGATCCCACTCCTGCCTTTGCCTGAGCCATTGGCGCCGCGGGTCTCTCTCGCTCAGCTCGGCGACCGCCACTCAGAGGCTGCATGATGAAGGTCCGGACGTACTCCGAGTAATCGCCCTCGCCTCTGAAGTCGTCTGCCTCCCAGCCAACGGTGTAGTCCGCCATCTGCTCAGTGGTGAATCTCTCGGTGTCCCTCATGTGCTCAGGAGGGTGCACCGGGACTGTCTGCTCAGGCAACCCTAGGGTCTGGTGTAAGAAACGCTTGCCCAGGTACCAAGCCCGACAGACCGGGCCCTCCAACAAAATTCAAAAACGCGAGGTATCCTCCGCACCGGAAAATCGATCCCTCATCATCGCTGGAAGAGCAGCCCACGGCTGCCAGGTGATCTGGAATTGAAATACAGTTTGTTATCTATTGCTATTGAAATATACAGTGGAAAAGCGAAGCTTAAATGAACTGTAATTAAAACATACCTCGGCAGGGGTGATGGTGTCAAAGAATCGGTGGAAGAAGCTAAAGGTCTCCCGGGGCCTCCGTGTGCATCACCCGTCGAAGCGACGTGAGAAGGGGACAACTAGAGGGGTCTCCGTCTCCGGCACCGGCTCCAGTCTGGGGAAGTAGGCATACACCCATAACTGCGAAACAGATGTCAGTATGACCATCAGATCAAGAAGAATACAGAATAAAGCAGAAATAACGGAGCCGTGTATTGTGCAGTGTATTGTGCAGAGTGTACTGATGTGTGCGATGTCTGATCGATTAAAAGCGGTATGTATGTGTGCGTGTAATGCGATATCTGATCGGTCTGAAGCAAACTGAGTATAGTCTGATCTGAAAATGTAAAGCAGAAATGTAAAGCGGAGAAAAAAACGTACCTCCCAAGCCCGCCAGTAGCCTCCAAGCAACTGCCCGCTGCCACGGGAGACCGAGCTCATGTATCCGTAGAGGGTGGCCAGAGCCGCGCCACCCTAATCATAACGCAAGACGTCTCGGACATCCACCGGTCTTGCCGAGTAAGCGAGAGCCTGGCGTTCGCGGTCGGCGAAAAGGGTGGTCCCCAGTAAAAACATCAAGAAGCGCATCTTGCTCTCTGACCGAATCGGTCGCCGGGCCTCCTCCACGCTTGCAGGAACTGCACCTCGAACCAGGAATAGCGGACAAAGCCTGGACGAGCAAGAGGTGGCGCCTCGCCGAGCAAGTAGACCTAGGCCGCGGTCCACTCATCCATATCGGTGTCGAAGGGGATCGGATCACCCCCCACCCCGATGCCGGTGAGCATCGAGAAGTCGTAGAGAGTCATCGTCATGTCTCCCGCCACAGATAGGTGGAGTGAATCGGTGGTGTCCCACCACCTCTCTGCGAAGAAGAAGAACTGCGGTGATAAGTCGGTCGGCCCCTGCGGCAAAGCGCCGGCACAGTCCACGATCTGGCGAACGCCTCGGGAAGCTCAGCGTACCAATCTCGGCGACAACGTTCCCCATACCGCGGACGGTATGGGAATCCCCCTGTTTTCAAGAATACAGTTGCAAAGTAATGCTAAATACACCGGTTTTGTAGGGCATGAAAAATTGAGATAAATATGGCATGCGTGCGTGTTTTGATTCAAGCAGATCTGGGTGCGGTGTGCTCCTGATGAACTAGCGTGTGATGCGTCAGCGTGTTTGAGTGGTTCAGTGTAAATATGGCATGCATGCAAGCTTTTCAGATTCAAACAGA
Organism: Camellia lanceoleosa; assembly: GCA_025200525.1. Classification (NCBI taxonomy): domain Eukaryota; kingdom Viridiplantae; phylum Streptophyta; class Magnoliopsida; order Ericales; family Theaceae; genus Camellia; species Camellia lanceoleosa. The sequence goes on along the minus strand of JANUSC010000083.1, from coordinate 553,256 downwards.
TACCGGGTGCCAGTATGCTTACAGCAAACTACAACGTTTGATGCGCCTGCGTGTTTGAGTGGTTCAATACAGATATGGCATGCGTGCAAGCTCTTCAGATTCAAATAAGTACCGGGTGTCGGTGAGTTTGCGGTGAAGTACAGTGTGTGCCGTGTGTTCGGGTGATTAAGGCTAGTGCAGTGTGTGTGCATGTGTCCGTCTTAAACAGATATCAGTTGCAAGTATGATTGCGATCAACTACAGTATATAGTATATCAAAACTAAGCAATTAAAGAATGTAATCAGCTATGGCAGTTGGTAGTTAACAGTTCTACATTGCAGAAAATGAAACAGGGAAAGAGCGTTACCTCAGAAGCGCCGAAGGATAGGTGAGAGGTAGGCTCACTCAGGAGAAGTGCTGGGTCCAGCGCCCGGTCAAAGCTGCGGAAATGGCAAAGACCATCAGGTGGTAGGACGTGGATCGCCGGGCGATAGGTCGCCAGGTCGAAAGGACGCTCGCTCAATGGGAGGAGCTCGACCCCGGGATCCATCTCGTGGTCCGGGGAAGTCCCGACGTGTGGAACGTCGTCAGCCATGGCAATGGAGGTGAGAAAATAGCCGGAAAAGGAAAACCGGGCTAGAATGTGAAAAGTCAACCGAAAAAGTCAACCCCGAGAGGGCCGAAAATGGCCGGAAAGGCCGGGATGTGAAAATACACGAAAATGAAGAGGAAAGCGAGGGGAACAAACCCCAAAAAGGTGGAAATGGCAAAAGAGGTACCGAAATGAGATTTCGATCGGTTGGAAATGTCCGAAACGCGAAGGAAATCGCGAATCCGACGACGAAACGTGCTTAGAACGCGAAGAAAACGAGGAAATGAGGGAGAGAAATCGCTCTAGAGAGAGAGGACACAAATTTTTGGCGGAGAAAAAGTACGAAAATAGGGTTGGGAACCCTATTTTTAAAAGACCCGAGGCAAATTGTCAAAACTGCCCCCGATCAGGCACTTTTGGCCGGTCGGCACTATTTTGTGCCGGTCGGCACAATATTGTGCCGGTGAAACTTTTCTGCAGCTGGTGGTGGCCACCTAGTCCGGCCGGTGATGTTCCCACAGCCTTGTTTAGGCCATATGAGTAGTTTTGGGTCTTTATAGCTCAAGAAAGTGCAAGAAAGTGCATCTCCGACGCTCAACCGGCCTCCGTTTTGACTTCGGACCGCGTCTTCTGTGTGTGGCACTCAAATTCATGCAGTGATTGTATCCTTTTGTCTTTTACAAGATTCAAAAGTTGCCCCGTCTGCGTTGCACGTATCTACCACATCGACTGGCGCGTCACATCGCGCCGTCATGCACATCTCTTGTGACTTGCATTGTCTCGCTCGTCACTCGCATTGTTTTGCATATTCGTGTGGCATGCTTGTCACACTCGCATTGTTTTTCATTTTCGTGTGGCATGCATGCCTCATGTGCATTTCATTTTCTATTCAATGAGGTATGCGTGCCTCATTTTTGCATTTCATTTTCCATCAATGAGGTATGCGTGCCTCATTTTGCATTTCATTTTCCATCAATGAGGTATGCGTGCCTCATTTTGCATTTTATTTTCCATTCAATGAGGTATGCGTGCCTCATTTGGCATTCCATTTTACATCAATGAGGTATGCGTGCCTCATTTTGCATTTCATTTTCCATCAATGAGGTATGCGTGCCTCATTTTGCATTCCATTTTACATCAATGGGGTATGCGTGCCTCATTGTGCATTTCATTTTACATCCATGAGGTATGCGTGCCTCATGTGCATCTCATTTTACATCAATGAGGTATGCGTGCCTCATTTTGCATTTCATTTTACATCCATGAGGTATGCGTGCCTTTTGTGCATTTCACTTTACATCAATGAGGTATGCGTGCCTCATTTTGCATTTCATTTTCCATCAATGAGGTATGCGTGCCTCATTTTGCATTTCATTTTCCATCAATGAGGTATGCGTGCCTCATTTTGCATTCCATTTTACATCAATGAGGTATGTGTGCCTCATTGTGCATTTCATTTTACATCAATGAGGTATGCGTGCCTCATTTTGCATTTCATTTTCCATCAATGAGGTATGCGTGCCTCATTTTGCATTTTATTTTCCATTCAATGAGGTATGCGTGCCTCATTTTGCATTCTATTTTACATCAATGAGGTATGCGTGCCACATTTTGCATTTCATTTTCCATCAATGAGGTATGCGTGCCTCATTTTTCATTTCATTTTCCATCAATGAGGTATGCGTGCCTCATTTTGCATTTCATTTTACATCAATGAGGTATGCGTGCCTCATTTTGCATTTCATTTTCCATCAATGAGGTATGCGTGCCTCATTTTGCATTTCATTTTCCATCAATGAGGTATGCGTGCCTCATTTTGCATTCCATTTTACATCAATGAGGTATGCGTGCCTCATTTTGCATTTCATTTTCCATCAATGAGGTATGCGTGCCTTATTTTGCATTTCATTTTCCATCAATGAGGTATGCGTGCCTCATGTGCATCTCATTTTACATCAATGAGGTATGCGTGCCTCATTTTGCATTTCATTTTACATCCATGAGGTATGCGTGCCTCATGTGCATTTCATTTTACATCAATGAGGTATGCGTGCCTCATTTTGCATTTCATTTTCCATCAATGAGGTATGCGTGCCTCATTTTGCATTTCATTTTCCATCAATGAGGTATGCGTGCCTCATTTTGCATTCCATTTTACATTCAATGAGGTATGCGTGCCTCATTTGCATTCCATTTGACATTCAATGAGGTATGCGTGCCTCATTTGCATTCCATTTTCCATTCCTTGAGGTATGCGTGCCTCATATGCATCATCTCGCATCCTTTGAGGTATGCGTGCCTCATTTGCAATACATTTTGCAACCCGGTCTAGGAGACCTTAAATCCTCGGGAGGTGCAAGACCTTCAAGTCGCGTTGTCTAATGCATCGCGCTATCGCGCATCCCTTTGCATTTTAGCATTCATCCCATCGCATTATCTTGTGCATGCCCGGTCTAGGAGACCTTAAATCCTCGGGAGGTGCAAGACCTTCGGTGCATTGAGGTGCACAGTTCATCGCATTTGGCATGCATCTCACAAGCATTTTAACGCGCACAGTCCGCACTATCAAACACGCCCGATCTAGGAGACCTTAAATCCTCGGGAGGTGCAAGACCTTCGGTGCATTAAGGTGCACCTCATTGCATTTGGCATGCATCTCATCGCGCTATCTGCGCATCTCATTGCATTTGGCATGCATTTCAATTACGCTATCTTGCGCACCTCACTTGCATTGTCATGCATGCACCGAGGCAACGGTCCGACAGGACCCAAAACACGCACGGTCTAGGAGACCTTAAATCCTTGGAGGGTGCAAAACCCTTGGTACATTGTCATGCATTGCATTGTAAATATCGCATCGTCATGCATCATCGTAGGTAGTGCATGTGCCATGCATTTCAAAAAAAAAAAAAAAACAAAAAAAAACAAAAACAAAAACATCATGCATCATATGCATTTCAAAACAAAAATACATATGCATTGTCTTGTATTTTTCCTAACATCATGCATCATTTGCATTTCAAAAACAAAAAAACAACATGCATTGTCATGCATACATTTTGCATCCCAGTCTAGGAGACCTTAAATCCTCTGAAGGTGCAATTCCTTTGGTGTTTGTCGTGCCCCCAGGGGGTGTACCGTCGGCTTGAAACCTGTATGGAAGCCCCATAGGTTGAGGTAGCATGTCTGCGCCTCAATTCTGGATACCGAACCAACCTAGTATACCGCCCTGTCGGGAGAATAGGGAAAACTGCAATCATGGCCATTGCATCATCTGCATTGTCATGCATTTCACTGTAAATATTGCATTTACATTCCATCCATTGCATATTTGTAGATATTGCATTGTAGGTTGCATGCATTTCACTGCATCACCTTCCGTCCATGGCTTGCGCCTTTCCTTGTCGAGCTTGGTCTGGTATGTGCCTATACTTTTCACGTTGAAACACAGTTCTGCATGTGTACGCGCCTATTCCACGCTGGTATGTTGGTTTGAGGGTTGCGGCACCTTTTCTGTGATTAGACGCGGTTTGTATGCGTACATGCCTTTCCTAGGCAAGACTTGGTCTGGCCCGCGTGCCATGTCCATCGTACCCATCCCTTTTCATGCATCCACTGCATTCCCCCATTTATGGCTTGCGCATTTCCTTGTTGAGCTTGGTCTGGTATGTGCCCATACTTTTCACGTCAAAGCACTGTTCTGTATGCGTGCAGTTCTGTGTTAGACATGGCTTGTATGTGTGCATGCATTTCCTAAGCGAGATACGGTTTGGGCCGCGCGCCATATCCATTGTATATATTACATTGTAGTGTAATTGTTGCATCCTGCATTAGGATCATTGTTCTTTCCTCAGCGGGTCGTTACCCCACTTATGTCATTCCACCCATTACTTGTTCCTGTGTCCGTCTGCATTACTCATAGTTCTGCATGTGTACGCGCCTTGGTCATTCCACGCTGGTATGTTGGTTTGAGGGTTGCGGCACCTTTTCTATGGTAGACGGACTTGTTACTTCCATCAATCTATTTGACATTTGTGTGGTTTTGAACCGCTCATGATTGGATCATGATTCAATTGCATTGCATATTACATTGCATATTATTTGCATTGTTTATATTTGTTTTGTAGTTTTGCATATCATTTGCATTACATTAGATTCAATTGCATATCATCGCACTGTTTTGTGCACTTCATTGCATTTTGCATGCATTTCAATCGCGCTATCTTGCGCACCTCATTTGCACTTGTCAGTGCACTGCGTTGTCACGCAACTTTTGATTGCATTGTCATGCATATTGCTAACAATATCATACTTGTTAAGTTTGTTTTCTTTTCAGGCACGATATTGTATGTACAGTTCATTTGAAGCTGGCGCAACCAGACGAACCGGACAGGTATTGTATCCTCCGAGTGAGACGTATCGAGAATTGCATAATTCTCTTACACGCCTTTCTGCATTGTAGTGTAGTTTGGAGTATGCTAGCTTAAAAGCTATGCATGTGTAGCCGTTCTGACTTTCTTTGCATGATCATAAGTTATGCTTGGCTTCGTGCATTGTCTTGCATTTTGCCCCTGCCTTCGGGCGCATATCTTACTTGTCTTGCATGTTTGTCTAAGTCTTCGGCCTTGTCAAAAATGGGTCGTCTCTGGGCTTTGACATTCACTCCGTCATTATTATGACTTTCGAGTTACTGTCAAGAGGGCAAGCTGTAGACACCCCATTTTTCGTCCTCAAGACTTGGGCGTCCGATTGAACACTTTCGGTGATCATCCATGTTTGTGTTCGTTTGGAGTTCGGAGTTCTCGACTCTGCGCCTTGCCTCGGGATCTCCGAACTTCGACTTTTGTGTCGGGTTTTGCACCAAACACTTTTGTTTTGCCTTGGAAGGCGGGGAATGCCTTGTGAGGCATCCCATACACCACCGACCATGGCTTGAGGCCCGGTGGCTCTTGTGTCCATCGGCGGTATATTACGCGACCGGCACTCTTTGTTGCCGGCCGGTACTAAATTTTGTCAAAATGACATTCTTTGCGGCGTTCTTGTCTGTTGCTTTTTGAGATATTTTGAGGCAATTTGTAGGGCTTTGGCTTCCTCCATACGTGTATGGAGGGATGCACTGTTGTTTGCTTAGTGACTAAGCTTACAAGATTGCCTCCTCTATAAGAGGAGGCCTTGTCTCCTTGCTTTAGGGTTAGAAAGTTGAAAAGAGAGGTTGAAGAAGCTCGGTTTTAGGGTTTCAAAGTAGTGTATCTAACTTGTATCTATATCTTCCTCTCTTAGTAATCTTGTGTGTGTTTTGTCTCATTATTGCAAACAAACACATAGTAGAACACCTTGCCTTGGTTTCTTGAAGGACCAGAGGTGATTCTTGAGGTTCTTAGGTGGTTTTGAGCTTGAAGAACCAGTGGAGCTTCATCCTTGAAGAGGTCTACAAGGGTAACCACTTTACTCCCTTTTACCCCATTTTTGCACTCCATTTTTCCCTATCTTAGAACTATTTTTGTGCTTGGTGTTTAATACAAAAAGTTCTGTTTTTAAACCTCTAAATAGTTTGTTAAGAGTGCCTTAAGCTTTGAGGAGGGTTGACACCTCTAAAGGCTTGTTTGGCCCTCATTTTGTGCCATTTTGTGAGAGCTCCGGGATTTTGGTGTTGAGGTCTCTTCACCACTGAAATCTTGAGGGATTTCAGTGGTGAAGATGATGCCTTGAAGTCCCAAGAAGGAGAGGGCCACCCCTTCTTCTTGTTGTCCTTGAAAAGGACCTATTTGGCCTCTTGAGGGAGCCTTGTGTTTGGTTGTTTGTTGGTTATGCCATGGCTGTATTTTATGCTCATATTGCCATATTATAACTTTGTATCATGTTGGTTTTAGTACTCCATGCATGTTTTGCATAGATGCTTTGTAATGCCTTGTAATTGCCTTAACATGCCTTAGGTTGTTAGCCCTAGTTTGAGCATGCTTTAAGCTTAGATTCATGAAGATTTTGTGCTTATTTTGCCATGCTTTAGGTCTGTCCATAAGTGTTTGGGTTGATCTTGACATGCATTATATAGCCTCCTTGCATTTTAGGCTTGTTGGCCTTGAGCATGAATGTGTAGCATGCTTTGTTTGCATCATTTCAATAGGTTTAGACCATTTGCCATGACATTTCAGTCCCTTTGGCATGCTTGTATGCTTCCTTTGGTTGCCTCTTGGTTGTCTCTTGAGCATGTGTTATATGTTCCTTGAAAGAGCACTTGTGCATGCCTTCATATTTGAGCCACTTAGATGCCATCTAAGTAGTCCTTTGGCCTTGTTTTAACATGCTAAAAACCTGTTTTTAGTTGTTTAATGCATGCCACGTTTATTATGCTAAGTGTCCATCAAAGCTTCATTACCTTGCTTCAAGTGTTTGGACCATTTGCATGCTAATGCTTGCTTCATTTGAGTTGGTTTGGCACCACATTCTAGCTTGATTTTCAGAGCTCATGTTGCATGCTAATTGTCCATGATATCCCCTTTCAAGTGTACTTGAAAGTTGCTTGTTTAATGCTTTAAGTATTGGACCATGAATGCTTGCATGTGTGTGTATATTTTGGCCCTTCTTATTTTGGGCATTTTGGCTGCTGATTTTAGGCCTATTTGGAGTTGCCTAAGTCATGTTTAAGTCCACCCTTTTGCTTAATTTGTATGCTTGTCTTGTATGTGTGTTTGCATGTTAACATCCATACATTACATTGTCCATGTTGCATGCTAGCTAACATGTTTAGGATTGCATTGCATCAATGCGCATGCTTGGCCTCTTGAGATGAGCATGATAGAGGTTTAGCACCCTTTTGTGTTTGTTTGGTTTGCATGCATTTGAAATTAAAGTTGCACACTTGATTCCTTGGGCTATCATGCATGGAAATGCGTGATTGGTGGTCCGAGAATCGAGGCACATCCTCCTTTGAGTCATTAACATGATAAGGAGTGTGTTTGGTGCATAAATACCTTGAATTGCATTGCCATGCAAGTTTTGTCCTCTGCTGCTGTGAGTTGCAGGTTCTGCAGGAACATATTGCCGGCCGGCAGTATTTAGTGCCGACCGGCAGTCAATTGATGGCCGGTGGGCTCATTTTGTGCCGGTGACCACCTTCTACTGCCGGTGGAAGTTCTGCTCAGCCGGTGGCATCCCCTAGTGTCCTGAGAGACATTCCTGAGACTTTGGCAGTTTTAAGAGGAGCAGAGCACGGAAAACAGAGGCAAACCATGCATGGCAGTGCGATTCCGAACCAGTCCCGAGCATGCGCTGCATCCGGCCCTCATCACGAGGCAGTTTACTACTTTAATTAGATTAATTAATTATTTGATTAATTTAATGGGTTTGTAATATTTAATTAGCTTGCGTAGTTAATTAATCTGTATATTCTTTTGGTCCCTCCGAGCGAGGCGCATAATAAGTGTGAGTGGCGTGTATGTCTTCCAACCCCCACTTCTTTCTTCCCTTTTATTTACCTCCTTATGATGGTAGATTAGGGCACGTTTATTTTAGCATACTTTATGCAATGCATGCGTGCATTCATGCATTTGTTTACATGCACCGGGCTCGGTACATCATACAAACTGCATTGTATTCTAATTCCAACTTGAATACGTGCATCGAATGATTGCATTTCACATGCTATTTTAGGGTTAGCCGAGCCTACTCTAAATTGCATCCTTGCCTGTGTTGCACTAGCCACTTAACATGAACTAGGTCATGCATGTTTGCTAACTAGTTTATTGTTTTGGCACGGAGTACTATGTAAGTATTTATGCTTTAGCATCTCGCATGCGTGTGAATGTTAACATGACAGTATGCTTGCCATGCGGCTAAATGCTTACGTGATATAAACTGTTTGAATGCCTGTGGATGGAGGTTGGATCACCTGAGTTGGAAAGACTCGTTGAAATCCGCATTTTAGCCTACTTGCGAGTAGCAAAAGCTAACACGTTTTTCAAAACAAACGGATATGCAATGCTTATTTCCAAATTAGGCGATCTAGTCTATACTTTTGTGTTGTGCGCATCACATAGAAATTCTAGCTAATTAATCGGAATAAGAACACGTAACGTTTTCAAAAACGGATATCATGGTTAATAGAGGCCGGTCTTGGACGGCGAGAGAAGTGCTCATAGATGACCTTCCCCAATCGTACCCAAGCTCCCGAGCCAAGGCAACTTTGGTGATGACGGACACGTGGCCTTCAGGCACCGAGTCAGGGTTTCCTAAATTCCCCCATTTTAAAAATATTTAGGTGGCGACTCTGTATCTGGCAAAGCAGTCCATGTTTGGCACTTCTTTCAAAAAAAATTGTTTTCTCAAAACGATTTGCCAGAGTTGGACTCTTTGGTTCAGATTACGAACCGCAACAAACAAAACGAGAGTCCGAACTGTAGTGCAACGCGCGGGGTCCCTCGCGGGCGTGTTACATATATGTACATATATAGAGAGACCAAAACATGAAACCTTGAAGCTATTTTCACAAGCTAATTTAAAACAACCCAGAATACAAGAGTTAACTCTCAATTTAAATAACACAATGAAACTTGATGATTTTCATGGATTTTGCTTCGAACAAGTTCTTTAACTCAAAACCCTAACTTAGGTGATTATAAAACTTCATTTTAGTGATTGGTATTCATAAATCAAAGGGAGATTTAGGGTTTTTGAGTGTTTTTCACTCACCTTGACCTTCAATCTGGAGTTTTCTCAAATTCTTTAAGCTCTTACTTGATTTCCCCTCTCTCTCTCTCTCTCTCTCTCTCTCTCTCTCTCTCTCTCTCTCTTCTATTCTCCTTTTCTTCTTTCCCAGGAGATATTTTGTGTTGAACAATAACTAAGCCATGGTCCTAGTAGCCTATTTAAGGCTTAAACCCAAATTAATCAATTTAATTCATTACGAATCAAATTTTTACAAAACTTTATATTATAACCTAAAAATCATGCTAATCATAATTGTAAAGTCAATTTTGGGTTATCACACCTCTAAGGCTTTCTATTTCCAAACCAAAGGTCTCAATTTTAACAGATTTTTCTAATAACCGAGAGATATAATGTTATAATCACATAAATCGCATAAGTAAACACAATTTCACCATCAAGCATATAATTACTCATATAATTAAAGGCTTAAAGCATATAAGAGGGTCGGGTTGTTACACTCTTCCCCCCCTTAAATAAGTTTGGTCCCTCAAACTTATAATAGAACAAGATCAGAAGTCTTAGTCACTTAGCATTATCTAGTTCCATCACGGATGTTCAAGTTCAGTCATATAGAATTTAAACCAACTCCATATGGTTATTCTGTAGGATCATGTGTAAAGTAAGATAAGGCTGTAGCAATAGTAGACAACGTTTATAATCTCAGAGTTTCCTGTCAATAAGTGTCATAACATTAAGTTTCAGGTACAGTGGCTTGGTAGTGGTCATTCTCTTAAACGCGTTCCGCCTTTATTCTTGACTATGTTCGTAACCAGGTTTGGATCAAGTTTTAACGATTATAATCCGATCAACGAAAACAATCATATCTAGTTAGATATAAGTTTTACCAATTCAAGCCAACAAGATTTTACTTTATCATTTGTAGCCAAAGTAAATTTCGTTCTATCAACTCAAGGAGAACGTTAGAGATTAGATCCCAATTCCATACATACGTAACATCTCCATAACATAGTCCTCGTAGGCCATTTTCATACAAGTTAGGATGGGTGAGTTGGTATATTTTCATAAATAGCACACAAGTGAAAGATGCCTCTGGTTGGAGTAATTCATTGTTTACATTCAGCATGTGTTCACAAAGTATTCAAAATGTAATATTTAGTTCCTTTTGCTACAAAGCCGTCAAAATCATAATACCTATAGTTCAAGGTCATATATTGTAATACTAGACCAGATCGGTTCTATAGGATAGTAAACAAATTTCCAACAGGTCGTAGTTTATCAAATCTCATAAACAAGTATGTATTCTCTTGGTTTTTTTTTTTTTGAAATTTGGGAGTTCATCTGTAATTCCCAAGAATATTTCAAATCCTATGTCAATTCCCTCATGTTCGATACAATTACAAGTCTAATCTCAACCCTCTAGCATTGCTTATCTACCGAAGTTCATTCATCATCCCACTCCTAAAATTTTACATATGGAGTATTTCACTGGTGCAAGTTTGTAGGTCTAATAAACTTCTAAGTTCAGCCAGCTCGTTCCCAAGGTTTTTCGAATTCAAAATGTTTAATTTCCATTCTAATTACCAAATAACTATTTACACAATATCTACACTAATCGTTTCATTTATGCTCATAATCATCTCAATAGACTACTTGCCGGCTACTGTATGAGGACTAATCAACATATTCTGCATGCTCATAGGGTTAAACATAAAAGTTGTCGATTAGTAGAGATTCAAGAGTATGCAATTCTAATACCATTTCATAGCAATAATATCAAAATATCGAACATAAAATCAATCATCTAATTACCATTACATTTCATGTCAGAGGATATATAGATTTCCTTAAATCAATTTTTCACACATAACGTCGCATATAAAAAAAAGGGTTAATCCTGTGGTTCACCAATCTAACACACATGTCGTGGATATCCATATCAAATAATATTCCAAGCAAGGATGTATACATGTACTAGGTCAAAATCAATCAACAGATCGGCATTTGATTATAAACAGTATAAATACCTGGATCGACAAGTTCAGGGTTCTGGGTGTTTTCTGACACAAGTGCAATTGCTCTATCCTGATTAGTAATTTGAGAACAGTTCCTTATCATATGGTCCATTTCACCACATCTGTAACAAGCTCCAGAAATTCGGTGACAGGCTCCTCGATGTTTCTTACTACATTCGTTACATATCGGTGTTGTATTCCTTGTAGAGTTTGGAGTGTGTGATGACCCCACATTTTGCTTTTTAAAGGATCTCTTCCTTGTGACTTTCAACCCATAACCTTGGTACTCTCGCGCTGGTGGCGGCAATGATTCTTGTCGTTGTTGTAGCGATAACTGATTTTGTGGTCTTAGGATCTCCACCATTTCTTGTACTATACCTTCCAGTCTATCGAGTCGGGTTGTGAAGGAGCTTTCTACCTCATTTTCCCTTAGTTCTTCCATGATCTAGTCACACTCGTATTACGTAAAATAAACACTGATACACATGGGTATACGATTTACATATCATTGCAACATCTGTAAGCATATGCATAATAATGATTGCATACTTATCATACTGAATACATACTAGACAATTACACACCTACCCATATTCATAGTTTTTATATACACCTCTTTGTAACATTGAAATGCACAAAAGCAATAATTTAAGATTCACATGGTCATATACTTGCATTATATCAAAACAACACTTGCTTGTACACTTTCACATGACAATTTATCTCTTATGTTCACATCAACGACAAGATCAGAATCATGCATGTGCCTACACAACCTTCGAATACGTACTGAAACAATACTCGTACTTCTACATGCATTCCCCTAGTTCATTTTCAATATTAGCATTAGCACAACACAAATGCACACTACTTTCATTTTCGTAGTTTCCGCTCTTATTTCTTTGAAAACGTGTTCACACATTCCACCTCATTTGTCTTTCCATTGACTGTTCTCAATGGCACATTTCATAACCATAGGCTAGTAATTCTTTACATTTTTTTTTTTTTTTTGTATGCTAGTTGATCAAAGGCAAAATTAAAATCAATGCCATTGGTCCCCTTACTAGATTCTAAGAAAGGTCGACACACATATATTCTTGCCACTACTATCAATACTATATTCCAATGTCCAATTAGTGCCGACGTAGATCAAGGTGTCATATATATCAGTTCGTATCAAAATGTCGGTACATAGTGTGAGAACCAATCTAATAAAGTAACAAAATTACAAGTTCAAGCTTGTCCATAACCTCGTCCGTAACCTTGTCTGTAGTAAAGGTAACCTATTAACAAATTTCAGTCAAAGGATTATATGTAAAAATTCAGTCAAGCAATACATTTCAGGGGTACTTCTCAATTAAAGTTTGGTTAGTCTATGTACCCATCATAGATTAATGAAACAATTTTACTCCAATTTCTTCAGCAAATTTAATTTAGTAAGTGCCCCCCCCCCCCTTTTATATATATAGTGTAGTTCAAATATATTCCACCAGTTCACATGCATTTACTTCATTTCATTTCAGATGTCTTCACAACAGTTCACATGGTCGTGTTCATGACAATTCACACACGCACACATGCCAATGCAATGCTCCTAAGTTTTTTCTACAACACTCTATAGCTCAAATGGACCCGTGTGTTGGGGAGTAACTCGTGCTCTGATACCAACTGTCACGACCCGAACCCGCCCCTAAAAGTTTAGGTCATGACCGGCCAATACTTGGCCTTAAAACAAAAGTCTGACAAAATATTCGTACAAAAATGGGGCCTAAAGCGGAAACTAATGACAACAACACGTCCATTGAATAGTACGTAAATGCCAGGATTCAAAACATATGACATCATGTATAGATATATACGTCATATACAGTCCATAATTTACCTACATAAACATATATAAAACAAAGTGAGCAAGGCTCAGTGAATAATAATAATGTAAAGCAAATCGGGTAGTTAGGCATGTGTCTTGGAGAATATTTATTTAACATTTACGGTCTCCTTCGACATACTACAAAACGGCCTCGGGCCCAACATAATACAAAATGGCCTCAGGCCTAACCGAATCTTATCATGTCACTATATCTTATCATGGAGCAGACGGAACATCGACATGTCTCTACCTCTCCTTGGGCCCAATACATATATGTATGGATCTAAGAGGTGACTCGTACAGACCCTAGAGGTAACTCCCATTGTAGCACTTAGTTTCGTACAACACTTTGTTCCATACCCAAAACTCATGAGTCTTAAAGACCGGACGGTTCATATCACGTCATAGTATAAACGGAACGGCCTTAGGCCCACCATATCATATTATAAAAATCTCACATTTCATACCTATATTCCATATTACAGATCTTGCAACCCATTCATTCACATATAATGTAATTTCCAGGTCGTCACAATAGTTATGTATCCAAATAAATATAAAGGAACATATATGTACAATGCTACACTCACCAGCAGGAATACATGGATTACAACACCATTTATTCCACATATGTCGTTCACTATCATATTGTATAAACCATAATCTTGAACGTGCTAAGTACAGCCAAGGTGCGTAATTCATAAACAAAAATATAAGAATAAATATATAGATATATCGTTACACTATTATTACTCACAGTGATACGGTTGAACGATGGTCCCCTCCTGCACGTGCCCTATACAGAACACACAACTCGTAAGTACATCACTTTTCTTTAGTTTTCTCCTTTTTCTTCTATGTCCGATTCGCTAAATCCCATGCAATTAAACGCATTACAGAAACATCAAATAGGCATATTAACACATTCAGAGGGTTGAAAAGAGCAAAAGAAAGTAACAGGATTTTCCATCTTTGGCCGCACGTGTGGAAGTCCTTCGTCGTACATGCAGAAAGGTGCGCCTGTAACCACGCCCGCGAGGGACCTCCGCGCTACAGTTCGGACTCTCCTGCTTTTTTCTTGTTTAGCTGCGGTTCGTAATCTGAACCAAAGAGTCCAACTCTGGCAAATCGTTTTGAGAAAACAATTTTTTGAAAAGTAGTGCCAAACATGGACTGCTTTGCTAGATACAGAGTCGCCACCTAAATATTTTTTAAAATGGGGGAATTTAGGAAACCCTGACTCGGTGCCGAAGGCCACGTGTCCGTCATCACTAAAGTGACTTGGCTCGGGAGCTTGGGTACGATCGGGGAAGGTCAGCTATGAGCACCCCCTCTCGCCCGATCCGAAGACCGGCCTCTACTAATCATGATATCCATTTTTGAAAACTTTATGCGTTCTTATTCCGGTTATTAGCCTAGAATTTACTATGTGATGCGCACAACACAAAAGTATAGACTAGATTGCCTAATTTGGAAATAAACATTGCATATCCGTTTTTGTCTCGAAAAACGTGTTGGTTTTTGTGCTACTCGTAAGTAGGCTAAAATTCGGATTTCAACGAGTTGTCCCAACTCAGGCAATCTAACCTCCACCCACAGGCATACAAACAGTTATATCACACATAAGCATTTAGCCGCATGGCAATCCTACTGTCATGGCAAACATTCACACGCATGCGATATGCTAAAGCAAAAACACTTACATCGTACTCCGTGCCAAAAAAAACAAATAACCTGGTTAGCAAACATGCATGACCTAGTTCATGTTAAGTGGCTAATGCAACGCAGGCATAAATGCAATCTAGAGTAGGCTCGGCTAACCCTAAACATGGCATGTGAAATGTTTTACGTAGCACGTATTCAATTTGGAAATTGAAAGTTACGATGCAGTTTGTATGATGTACCGAGCCCGGTGCATGTAAACAAATGCATGAATGCACGCATGCATCGCATAAGGTATGCTAAAATAAGTATGCCCTAATCTACCATTGTAAGCAGGTAAATAAAAGGGATAGAAAGAAGTGGGGATTGGAAGACATACACCCACTCACACACACTTATTACATTTTTGCCCTCACTCGGAGGGACCGAATAAATAATACAGACCGAATAAATAATTAACTATTCTAGCTAATTAAATATTACAAAATTAACTAAATTAATTAAATTAATTAACTAATCTAATTAAGCAATAAACCGCCTCGGGATGAGGGCCAACTGCGGCGCTTTCGGTGGCGCTCGGATTGCCACGATTGCCTCTGCTCTCCTCCTCAGAAAACTGCCAAAGTCCCAGGAGCACCTCTCAGGGCACTGGGGGACATCATCGGCTAGGTGGAACTTCCACCGGCAGTAGAATTAGCTCACCGGCACTAAAATAAGCCATCGGCTGGAAATGGACTGCCGGTCGGCACTAAATGCCTGCAGAACCTGCAACTCACAGCAGCAGAGGAAAACAAAACACAAGGCAATGCAATTCAAGCCATTTATGCACTACACACACCTCTTATCATGTTATTGACTCAAGGGGGCATGTGCCTCGGTTCTCGGACCACCAATCGCGCATTTTCATGCATGATGGCCCTAAGAACCAAGAATGCAACTTTGATTTCAAATGTATGCAAATCAAACAAACCAAAGTCCCAATCCCTATCACCAACTCAAGGGACAAGGAATGCGTGTTGACATGATGCAACCTAGTCATGTTATCTACCATGCAACAAAGGTAATGCAATGCACTCATGCAAGCATACAAGCAAGCATATAATACAAGCATGCAAACCAATGAAATGGTGAACTTAAGCATGATCTAGACAACTCCAAAAGGCCTAAAATCAGTGGTCAAAGTGCCTAGAAGTGGAGACTAAACACACTCACACACATGCAAGTGTTAAGGTCCAAACCCAAGGCACAAATAAGCAATTCTCATGCATACTTAAGAGGCACAAACATGGACTAAAAGCATGCATTAAAAGCTCTGAAATTCATGTTAAACATGATGCCAAATCATGCAATGAAGCATGCCAAACAAAGCATGCAAATGATCTTAGGCTAAGGCAAGCCAATGGGGCATTGAACCACACCTATGCAAGGCAATCATGGCATGCACTAAACAACCTAAAACAGATTTCTAGCATGTCAAAACAAAGCCAAATGGCTACTTAGATGGCATCTAAGAGTCATGAAGTCAAAGGCATGCATTAAAGCCAAAACATGGAGCATTTAACACATACTTTTAAAGCATCAAAGAGACATGCTAAGCAATCAAACAAGCATGTGTGAAGGACTGAAATAGCATGCAAAATGGTTCCAAACCATAAAAAAGGATGCAAACAAAGGCATGCTACACATACATGCTCTTAAGGCCAACGAGCCAAATACAAGGGAACCATATTAAACATGCCAAGATTGACCAAAACACTTATGGACAGAGCTAAAACATGGTAATATGAGCACAAAAACTTCACAAAAGCAAGCCTAAATCATGCTAGAAACCAAGGCTAACAAGCTAGTCATGTTAAGGCATCAAAAGGGCATTACAAGGCAACCATGCTAAGCATGCATAGGAGACCAAAACCAACTTAAAACCAAGTTAAAACATGGCATAATAAGCATGGAAAACAACTCAAACATGCTCAACACATACTCAAGCATGGTGCTCTCTCAAGAGGCAAAACTTGCCCTTTTCAAGGACACCAAGGAGAGGGGGTGGCCCTCCCCTTTCTAGGACTTTATGGCACCATCTCCACCACTGAAATCCCTCAAGATTTCAGTGGTGGAGAGGCCCAAACACACAAGTCCCGGATCTCTCCAAAATAGCACAAAAATGGACCCTTTTCAAGGCCTAAAGGGGGTCAAACTCCCCCAAACCACTAAGCACCCTTAACATACAACAAAGAGGCTTAGAAAACAGAACTTTTATGTATTATATACTAGGCACAAAAACTATTTTAAGCTAAGTAAAAAGGAGGTGCAAAAATGGGGTAAAAAGAACTAGTTTCTTACCCTTGTTGACCTTCTTCAAAGATGGTGGTGTGATGGCTTCCTTGAGCTTCAAACCAACCAAGAACTACCAAAAACCAGTCCCTAGGACCTCTGTCCCAAGAGGAAGGTGAAACACTAGGTGCTAGTGTGCAAAAGTAAGGCACAAAACACCTAGTTTAACAAGAGAAGGATAGATATAGGATAGATATATATTCTCTAACCTAAACCAGAGCTTCCTCTCTGTCTAAAATGGTTGAAACCTCTCAAGAATTCCAACCCTAAGCCAAGAAGAGGAGCCTTCCTCTTATAGGCAACAAAGACTTACAAGTTAAGTCTTCAAACAAGCTCATCCCTCCATACACGTGTATGGAGGGGAAACCAAACCATACAGCTGTATGAAAATATCTCATAAAGCAACTGCACAATGTCCAGCCGGCAAAGAGTGTCATTTTGACAAAACTTAGTGCCGGTCGGCACAAAAGAGTGCCGGTGGCAACTCTAGCCAGCCGGTGGCCTCTAGCCCCAGCCGGTGGTGTGTGGGGATGCCTCACAAAGCATTCCCTGCCGTTCCAAGGCAAAACACAAGTGTTTGGTGCAAAACCAAACACAAACAGTCGAGTTCGGAGGTCCTGAGGCAGGGCGCGCGCAGCCGAGAACTCCGGGAACTCCAAACGAACACAAACATGGATAATCACCGAGTGTTCCAACAGTGACGTCCAAGTCTTGAGGTCGGTCAAAAATGGGATGTCTACAGCGCCACACGTGCATTTATTTCATAATGCAATCTTGGTCTCCCCTGTGTTCCGCACGTGCGACTGTGATCCCCGCATGAACAGTTGTGCCTCCCACACGTGCGGTCGCATGCTCTGTTTTCGGCAGTCCAAAACTCGTCAAAAACTTTGCTTTCCAAGGTACCTCAAGGCTCAAATACAAGTAAAATTCTTTTCAATAACACAATATAGGAACATAATATACATGAATCCCAAACCTAAATAGATCATAATTCATTTAAAGGCAATCTTTATAACTTGAGGTTCATATTCTTTTCATCTTTTCATAATGAACTCAAAAAGAATATAATATATGTACATATATATAGAGACCAAAACATGAAACCTTGAAGCTATTTTCACAAGCTAATTCAAAACAACCCAGAATACATGAATTAACTCTCAATTTAAATAACACAATGAAACTTGATGATTTTCATGGATTTTACTTCGAACAAGTTCTTTAACTCAAAACCCTAACTTAGGTGATTATAAAACTTCATTTTAGTGATTGGTATTCATGAATCAAAGGGAGATTTAGGGTTTTTGAGTGTTTTTCACTCATCTTGACCTTCAATCTGGAGTTTTCTCAAATTCTTTAAGCTCTTACTTGATTTCCCCTTTCTCTCTCTCTCTCTCTCTCTCTCTCTCTCTCTCTCTCTCTCTCTCTCTTCTATTCTCCTTTTCTTCTTTCCCAGGAGATATTTTGTGTTGAACAATAACTAAGTCATGGGCCTAGTGGCCTATTTAAGGCTTAAACCCAAATTAATCAATTTAATTCCTTACGAATCAAATTTTTACAAAACTTTATATTATAACCTTAAAATCATGCTAATCATAATTGTAAAGTCAATTTTGGCTTATCGCACCTCTAAGGCTTTCTATTTCCAAACCAAAGGTCTCAATTTCAATAGATTTTTCTAATAATCGACAGATATAATGTTATAATCATATAAATCGCATAAGTAAACACAATTTCACCATCAAGCGTATAATTACTCATATAATTAAAAGCTTAAAGCATATATAAGGGTTGGGTTATTACAGGTCAATAGAAAATGTGATTTTAGGAAGCATCCATAATGATGTTGCATACATGGCCACATGATCCTTGAATCAAATGGACAGGCAATGCAAAAGCCAGAAAAGGGCCGACGTCGGAATAGCGTAAGATTTGGCGGGTTGGAAGAAAATGTGATTTTAGGAAGGATCGTGATAATGTAGCATCCATGGCAATATGCTTCTTGGATTAAATGGACAGGCAATGTGAAAGCCAAAAATGGGTCGGGCTCGAAATTGCTAGAAATTTGGTGGGCTAATAGAAAACAAGATTTTAGGAAAGATCCATGATGTTGTAACATGCAAGGCCATATGATTCTTAGATCAAACGGACAGATACTGCGAAACCCAAAATTGGGTTAGGCATGGAATCGTGTGAAATTTAGTGAGTCTATAGAAAATGTGATTTTGGGAATGATCCACGATGATGTAGCATGCATGGCTAAACGATTCTTGAACCAAATGTACAGGCAATGTAAAGGCCAAAAAATGGGCCGGGCTCGGAATCGCGTGGAATTTGACGAGTCAGTAGAAAATGTGATTTTACAAAGGATCCATTGTGATATAGTTTGCATGGCCAAATGATTCTTGGATCAATTAGACAGGCAATGTGAAAGCCAAAGACGGGCCTGGCTAAGAATCGCGCGAAATGTGGTGGGTCGTTGGAAAATGTGATTTTGGAAAGGATCCATGATGATGTTGCATGCATGGCCATGCGATTCTTGGATGAAATGGAAGACAGGCAATGCAAAAGCAAAAAACAGGCCGAGTTCGGAATTGATGGAAATTTGGTTGGTCAGTAGAAAACGTGATTTTATGAAAGATCCATGATGATGTAGCATGCAAGGCCATATGATTCTTGGATAAAATGGACTGACAATGCGAAAGCCAAAAACGGGCCGGGCTCAGAACCGCGTGAAATTTGCCGAGTTAGTCAAAAATGTGATTTCAAGAAAGATCCATAATAATGTAGCATGCATGGCTGAACGATTCTTGGATCCAATGTACAGGCAATGCGAAAGCCAAAAATGGGCCAAGCTCGAAATCACTTGAAATTTGGCGGGTCAGTAGAAAACTTGATTTCAGGAAGGAACGATGATGTGATATAACATACATGGCCATATGATTCTTGGATTTAATAGACAAGCAATATGAAAGCCATAAACGGATCTGGCTCAGAATCTCGTGAAATTTGGAGGGTCAGTGGAAAACGTCAAGTTAGGAAAGATCCATGATAATGTAGAATGCGTTGCCATGCGATTCTTAGATCAAATGGACAGGCAATGCGAAAGATAAATATGAGTCGAGCTTGGAATCGTGTGAAATTTGACAGGTTAGCAGAAAACCTGATTCTAGGAAGAATCTGTGATGATGTAGCATGCATGTCCAGACGATTCTTAGATCAATCAAACAGGTAATGCGAAAACTAAAAATCGATCGGGCTCAGAATCGCTGGAAATTTGGCCGATCAGTGGAAAACGTGATTTTAGGAAAGATCCATTATGATGTAGCATGCAAAGCCATATGATTCTTGGATCAAATGGATAGACAATGTGAAAGCCAAAAACAAGCTACGCTTGAAATCGCGTGAAATTTGGCAAGCCTGTAGAAAACATGATTTTAGGAAAGATCCACGATGATGTAGCATGCATGGTTAACCGATTCTTAGATCAAATGTACAGGCAATGCGAAAGCAAAAAATGGGTCGAGCTCGAAATAGTGTGAAATTTGGCGGGTCAGTAGAAAATGTGATTGTAGGAAGTATCCGTGACGATATAGTTTGCAAGGCCATATAATTCTTGGATCAATTGGACAGGCAATGTGAAAGCCAAAAACTGGTCGAGCTCAGAATCGTGTGAAATTTGTCGAATCAGTAGAAAACGTGATTTTAGGACGAATCCATGATAATGTAGCATGCGTGGCTAAATGATTCTTGGATCAAATATACAAGCAATGTAAAATCCAAAAATGGGTCGGGCTCAGAATCTCATGAAATTTGGCGGGTCAATAGAAAATGTGAGTTTAGGAAGGATCCATGATGATGTAGCTTGCATGGCTATACGATTATTGGATCAAACAGACAAGCAATGCGAAAG
This sequence comes from Camellia lanceoleosa, assembly GCA_025200525.1. NCBI lineage: Eukaryota > Viridiplantae > Streptophyta > Magnoliopsida > Ericales > Theaceae > Camellia > Camellia lanceoleosa. The sequence goes on along the minus strand of JANUSC010000083.1, from coordinate 532,229 downwards.
CCAAAAACGGGCTGGGCTTGGAATGGCATGAAATTTGGTGGGTCAGTAGAAAACGTGATTTTAGGAAGGATCCATGATGATGTAAAATGCATGGCCGTCTGATTCTTGGATTAAATTGAGAGGCAATGTGAAAGCCAAAAATGGACCAGGCTAGGAATCACGTGAAATTTGGAGTATCAGTGGAAAATGTGATTTTAGGAAGGATCCATAATGATGTAGCATGCATGGCCAAACGATTCTTAGATCAAATGGACAGGCAATATGAAAACCAAATACGGATCGTGCGAAATTTGGCGGGTCAGTAGAAAACGGGATTCTAGGAAGGATCCATGTTGATGTAGCATGCATGGCCATACGATTCTCCGATCAATTGGACAGGCAATGCGAAAGCCAAAAACGGGTCAGGCTCGGAATCGTGTCAATTTTGACAGGTCATTAGAAAACGTGATTTAAGTAAAGATCCATAATGATGTAGCATGCATGCCCAGATGATTATTGGATCGAATGGACAGACATTGTGAAAGCCAAAAATAGGCCCAGCTTAGAATCGCGTGAAATTTAGTGGGTCAGTAGAAAACATTATTTTAGAAAAGGATCCGTAATGATGTTTCCTGGGTTGGGCTCAGAATAGCGAGAAATTTGGCTGGTCAATAGAAAACGTGATTCTAGGAAAGATCCATAATGATGTAGCATGCGTGGCCATATGATTCTTGAATCAAATGGACAAACAATGTGAAAGCCAAAAATGGGCGAGCTCAAAATCACTTGTGATTTGACAGGTCAGTAGAAAATGAGATTTGGGGAAGGATCCATGATGATGTTGCATATATGGCCATATGATTCTTCGATCAAATGGACAGGCAATGCGAAAGCCAAAAAAGAGCTAGCCTCGGAATAGCGTACGATTTGCCGGGTCAATAAAAAACATGATTTTGGGAAGGATCCATGAGGATGTAGCATGCATGGCCATACGATTCTTGGATCAAATGGACAGGCAATGCAAAAGCAAAAAAACGGGTCGGGCTAGGAATCGCAGAAAATTTGGCGGGTCAGTAGAAAACGTGATTTGAGAAGGAATCCATGATGATGTAGCTTGCATTGCCATAAGATTCTTGGATCAATTGGACAAGCAATGCGAAAGCCCAAAACGAGCCGGGCTCAGAATTGCGAGAAATTTGATGGGTTAGTAGAAAACGTTATTTTCGAAAACATCCATGATGATGTAGCATGCATGCCTATATGATTCTTTGATCAAATGGACAAGCAATGCTAAAGCCACATACGGGCTTGGCTCGAAATTGCGTGATATTTGGGAGGTCAGTAGAAAACATGATTTTAGAAAGGATCCTTAATAAAGTAGCATTCATGGCCATACGATTCCCGAATCAAATGGGCAAGCAATTCAAAAGCCAAAAATGGGTCAGAATGGGATTCGCGAGAAATTTTGCAGGTCTATAGAAAATGTGATTTTAGGAAAGATCCATGATGATCTAGGGTGCATGGCCGTACGATTCTTGCATCAAATGAATAGGGAATGCGATAGCCAAAAAGGGGCCAGGCTCAAATTCAAATGAAATTTTTCGGGTCTATAGATAACGTGATTTTAGGAAGTATCCATGATGATGTAGCTTGCATGGCAATAAAATGGATCGATTGAACAGGCAATGTCAAAGCCAAAAAAGGGACAGGGTCAAAATTACTTGAAATTTGGAGGGTCAGCAGAAAATGTGATTTTGGGAAATATCCACGATGATGTAGCATGCATGGCCATACAATTCTTTGATCAAATAGGCAATGCGAATGTCAAAAACGAGATGGGCTTAGAATCGCATGAAATTTAGTGGGTCAGTGGAAAAGGTGGTTTTAGGAAGTATCCATGATGATGTAGCATCCGTGGCCATGCGATTCTCAGATCAATTGGACTGGCAATGCGAAAGCTAAAAATGAGTTGCACTAGGAATCGCGTGAAATTTGGCAAGACAATAGAAATCGTGATTTTAGAAAAGATCCATGACGATGTAACATGCTTGGCCATACAATTCTTGGATCAAATGGATAGGCAATGTGAAAGCCAAAAATGGCACGGACTCGAAATCGCGTGAAATGTAGCGGGTGTGTGGAAAACGTGATTTTGGGAAGTATGCATGACAATATATCATATGATTCTTGGATCAATTGGACAGGCAATGCAAAAGCCAAAAATGGGCCAGGCTCGGAATCGTGTGAAATTTGGTAGGTCAGTGGAAAATGTGATTTTAGAAATGATCCATGATGATGTAGCATGCATGCCATACGATTCTTAGATCAAATGGACAGGGAATAAGAAAGCCAAAAATGGGTCGGCCTTAGAATCGCATGGAATTTGGTAGGTCAGTGGAAAATGAGATTTTAGAAAGGATCCATGATGATGTAACATGCATGGCCATACGATTCTTGAATCAAATGGACAGGCAATACGAAAGCCACAAACAAGCCGAGGTTGGAATCGTGTGACATTTGGCAAGTTTATAAAAAATGAGATTTTAGGAAGGATCCATGATGATGTAGCATGCATGTCCATACAATTCTGGGATCAAATGGACAAGCAATACGAAAGCCAAAAAGGGGTTAGGATTAGAATCGCGTGAAATGTGGTGGGTATGTGGAAATAGTGATCATAGAAAAGATCCTTCATGTAGCTTGCATGGCCATACGATTCTTGGATCAATTGGACAGGAAACGCAAAAGCCAAAAATGGACCGGGCTCGAAAAACGTATTTTTAGGAAAGATCCATGATGATTTATCATGCATGGCCATACGATTCTTGGATCAAATGGACAGGTAATGAGAAAGTCAAAAACGGGCCGGGCTCAGAATCGAGTAAAATTTTGCGGGTTCGTAGAAAACTTGATTTTTGGAAGGATCCGTGATGATGTAGCTTGCTTGGCTATACGATTCTTGGATCAAATGGAAGAGCAATGCAAAAGCCAAAAATGGGTCGCGTTGAGAATCGTGTGAAATTTGGCAGGTCAGTGGATCACACGATTTCTGAAAGGATCTATGGTGATATAGCATGCAAGGTCAAATGATTCTTGGATCAAATGGGTAGGCATTAGGAAAGCAAAAAATGGGTTGGGCTCGGAATCGCGTGAAATTTGACTGGTTGGTGGAAAACATGATTTTAGGAAAGATCAATGATGATGTAGCATGCATGGCTATACGATTCTAGGATCAAATGGAAAGGCATTGCGAAAGCCAAAATTCGGTCAGGATCTAAATTGCGTGATATTTGGTAGGTCAGTGGAAAATGTGATTTTTGGAAGGATCCGTGATAAGGTAGGAAGCAAGGCCATACAATTCTTGGATCAAATGGAATGTGAAACCCAAAAACGGGCCAGACTCGAAATCGAGTGAAATTTGGCTGGTTGGCAGAAAACTTGATTTTAGGAAAGATCAATGACGATGTAGCATGCATGGCTATATGATTCTTAAATCAAATGGAAAGGCATTGCGAAAGCCAAAAACGAGTCGGACTCAGAATCGCGTGAAATTTTGTGTGTCAGTGTAGAACGTGATTTTAGGAAGGATCCATAATGATGTACCATGCATGGCGATGCGATTCTTGGATCAAATGGACATATGTGAAAAAGCCAAAAACGGGTAGGGCTCAAAATCGCGTGAAATTTAGCAGGTCAGTAGAAATCGCGATTTTAGGAAGGATCAATGATGATGTAGCTTGCATGACCATACGATTCTTGCATTAATTGGACAGGCAATGCGACAGCCAAAAATAGGCCATGCTCAGAATCGCGTCAAATTTGGTAGGTCAGTAGAAAACGTGATTTTAGGAAGGATCCATGATGATGTAGCATGCATGGCCATACGATTCTTGGATCAAATGGACAGGTAATGTAGGAGCTAAAAATGGGGTCTGATCGGAATCACGTGAAATTTGGTGGGTCAATGGAAAATGTGATTTCAAGAAGGTTACTTTACGATGTAGCATGCATGGCCATATGATTCTTGGATCAAATCGACAGGCAATGCAAATGCCGAAAATGGGCAGGTCTTGGAATAAGGTGAAATGTGGCGGGTCATTAGAAAACGTGATTTTAGAAAGGATCAATGATGATGTAGCATGCATGGCCATCCGAGTCGTGGATCAAATGGACAGGTAATGCGACAGCCAAAAATAGGCCGAGCTAGGATTCACGTGAAATTTAACGGGTCAGCAGAAAATGTGATTTTTGGAAGGATCCATGATGATGCAGCATGCATGGCCGTACGATTCTTGGATCAAATGGACAACTAATGCGAAACCCGAAAACGAGCCAAGTTCAGAATTGCGTGAACTTTGGTGGGTCCGTAGAAAATTTGATTTAAGGAAGGAGCCATGATGATGTATCATGCATGGCCATGCGATTCTTTGATCAAATAGACAGGCAATGCGAAAGCCAAAAATGGGCCAGGCCCGGAATCACGTGAAATTTGGCGGGTCAGTAGAAAACATTATTTTAGGAATGATCCTTGATGATGCAACTAACATGGCCAAATGATTCCTGGATCAATTGGACTGGCAATGCAAAACCCAAATACAGGCCGGGCTCAAAATCGCGTGAAATTTGGCGGGTCGGTAGAAAAGGTGATTTTTGGAATGAGCCGTCATGTTGAAGCATGCTTTGCCATACGATTCTTAGATCAAGTGGACAGGCAATGCGAAAGCGAAAAAGGAACGGGCTTGGAACCTCGAGAAATTTGGCGGGTTTGTAGAAAATGTTATTTTTTAAATGATCCATGATGATGTAGCTTGAATGGCCATACGATTCTTGGATCAAATGGATAGGCAATGTGAAAGCCAAAAACAGTCATGCTCGGAATTGCGTCAAATTTGTTGGTTTAAAAGAAAACGTGATTTTTTAAAGAATCCATGATAATGCAGTAGGCATGTCCATTCAATTCTTGGATCAAATGGATAGTCAATGCGAATGCCAAAAACGGACCAGGCTCAGAATCATTTGACATTTGGTGGGTTAGTCAAAAACTTGATTTTAGGAGAGATCCATGATAATGCAGTATGAATGTCCATACGATTCTTGGATCAAACGGACAAGCATTACAAAAGACAAAAACAGGTCGGGCTCGGAATCACACAAAATTTGGTGGGTCAGTAGAAAAGGTGATTTTAGGAAGGAGCAACGATGACGTAGCATACATGGCCATATGATTCTTTGATCAAATGGACTGGCAATACGAAAGCCAAAAATAATATGGGCTCAGAATCGCGTGAAATTTGGCGAGTCAGTGGAAAATGTGATTTTAGGAAGGATCCATGATGAGACAGCATGCATGGCCACACGATTCTTGGATCAATTGGACAGGCAATGCGAAAGCCTAAAATGAGTCAGGCTCGAAATCACGTTAAATTTGGAGGTTCAATAGAAAACATGAAATTCGGCGGGTCAGTGGAAAAGATGATCATAAGAAGAAGCCATGATATTATTGCATGCATGGGCAACCGATTCTTGGATCAAATGGATAGGCAATGCGATAGCCAAAAATGGGCCGGGTTCGGAATATGGTGAAATTTGGCGGGTCAGTAGAAAATGTGATTTTAAGAAGGATGCATAATGATGCAGCATGCATGGCCATACGATTCTTGAATCAAATGGACAGGCAATGCGAAAGCCAAAAACGGACCAAGCTCAAAATCGCTTAAAATTTGGTAGGTCAATAGAAAATGTGATTTTAGGAAGGATCCATGATGATGCATGGTCACACGATTCTTGGATCAAATGGACAGGCAATGCGTAAGCAAAAAAATGGGCCGGGCTCGGAATCACATGAAATTTGGCGGGTCAATAGAAAATGTGATTTTAAGAAGAATCCATGATGATGCAGTGTGCATGGTCATACAATTCTAGGCTCAAATGGACAGGCAATACGAAAGCCAAAAATGGGCTGGGCATGCAATCGCATGAAATTTGGCAGGTAAGTAGAAAAGGTGATCTTAAAAAGGAGCCATGCTTGGCCACACGATGCTTGGATCAAATGCACAGGCAATGCGAAAGCCCAAAACGGACCCGGCTTGGTAACGCGTGAAATTTTGCGGGTCAGTAGAAAACGTGATTTTAGGAAGAATCCATGATGATACAACATGCATGGCCATACAATTCTTGGATCAAATGGACAGGCAATACAAAAGCCAAAAATGGGACAGGCTCGGAATCGCGTGAAAGTTGGCAGGTCCATGGAAAACGTGATTTTATGAAGGATCCATAATGATGCAGCATGCATGACCATACGATTCTTGGATCAAATGGTTAGGCAATGTGAAAGCTAAAATCAGGTTGGGATCAGAATTGTGTGTAATTTGGCGGGTCTGTAGAAAAGGTGACCTTAGGAATGAGCCATGATAATGTAGCATGCACGACCATACAATTCTTATATCAAACAGACAGATAATGCGATAGCCAAGAATAGTTCGGGCTCGAAATCGAGTGAAATTTGGCGGGTCAGTAGAAAACATGATTTTAAGAAGGATCCATGATGATGCAGCGTGGATGGCCATACGATTTTGGGTCAAATGGACAGGCATTATGAAAGCCAAAAACAGACTAGGCTCGGAATCGCTTGAAATTTGGCGGGTTAGTAGAAAATATGATTTTAAGAAGGATCCATGATGATGTAGCATGCATGACCATACAATTGTTGTGTCAAATGGACAAGCAATGCGTAAGCCAAAAACGGGTCGGGCTCGGAATCGCATGAAATTTGGCTGGTCAGTAGAAAACGTGATTTTTGGAAGGATCCATGATGACATAGCAAGCATGCCTATAAGATTCTTGGTTCAAATGAACAGCCAATGCAAAAGTCAAAAATGGGTCGGGCTCAGAATTGCGTGAAATTTGGCGGGTTAGTAGAAAACACGATTTTAGAAAGGATCCATGACGATGAAGCATGCATGGTCATACAAATCTTAGATCAATTGACAGGCAATGCGAAAGCCAAAAACGGGTCTAGCTCAGAATGGTATGAAAATTAGCGGCTTTATAAAAAACATGATTTTAGAAAGGATACATGACGATACATCGTGCATGGCCATACAATTTTTGGATCAAATGGAAAGGAAATGTGAAAGCCAAAAAGGGGCCGGACTCAGAATCACATGAAATTTGGCATGTCAATAGAAAATATTATTTTAGAAAGGCTCCATGATAATACAGCTTATGTAGCGATACGATTCTTCGATCAAATGGACAGGCAATGCGAAACCCAAAAATGGGGCAGGCTTAGAATCATGTAAAATTTGGTGGGTTAGTAGAAAACGTGCTTTTAGAAAGGATCAATGATAATGCAGCATGGTTGGCTGTACGATTCTTGGATCAAATAGATAGGCAATGCGAAAGCCAAAAACGGCCCGATCTCGGAATCGCGTGAAATTTGGCGGGTTAGTAGAAAACGTGATTTTAGGAAGCATCGACGATGATGCAGCATGCATGGCCATACGTTTCTTGGATCAAATGGACAGGCAATGCGAAAGCCAAAAGCGAACCAGGTTCAGAATCGCTTGAAATTTGGCATGTTAGTAGAAAACGTGATTTTAGGAAGGATCAATGATGATGCACGAAGCATGCCAATACAATACTTGGATGAAATGGAAAGGTAATGCGAAAACTAAAAACGAGACGGCCTCAAAATCGCATGAAATTTAGCGGGTCAGTTGAAAATGTGATTTTAGGAAGGATCCTTGACGATGCAGCATAGATGGTCGTACAAATCTTGGATCAATTAGACAGGCAATGCGAAGGTCAAAAATGATTTGGTCTCGAAATCACATGAAAATTAGTAGGACTGTAGAACATGTGATTTTAGAAATGATCAATGATGATGCAGCTAGCATGGCCATACAATTTTTGGATCAATTAGACAGGCAATGCGAAAGCCAAAAACGGGCCAGATTCTGAATGACGTGAAATTTGGCAGGTCAGTAGAAAAGGTGATCTTATGAAGGTGCCATGATGATGTAGAACGCATGGCCAAATGATTCTTGGATCAAATGGAATGGCAATGCGAAAACCAAAAACGAGTCAGGCACGGAATCGCGTGAAATTTGTCGGGTCAGTAGGAAACTTGATTTTAAGAAGGATCCATGATGATGCAACATGCATGGCGATATGATTCTTAGAACAAATGGACAGGCAACGCGAAAGCCAAAAACGGGCCGAACTCAGAATCATTTGAAATTTGCCTAGTCAGTAGAAAATGTGCTTTTAGGAAGGATCAATGATGATGCAGCATGCATGGCCTTACGATTCTTGGGTCAAATAGACAGCCAACGCAAAAGCCAAAAATGGGTCGACCTCGAAATCATGTGAAATTTGGCGGGTCAGTAGAAAAGATGATCTTAAGAAGAAGCCATGATATTGTTGCATGCATGGCCATACGATTCTTGGATCAAATGGACAAGCAATGCAAAAGTCAAAAATGGGTCGGGCTCGAAATTGCATGAAATTTGACGGGTCAGTAGAAAACACAATTTTAGAAAGGATCCATGACGATGCAGCATGCATGGTCATACGAATCTTGGATCAATTGACAGGAAATACGAAAGCCAAAAATGGTTCGGGCTCAGAATCACATGAAAATTGGCAGGTCTATAGAAAACATGATTTTAGAAAAGATCCATGATGATGCAGCATGCATGGCCATACAATTTTTTGATCAAGTGGACAGGCAATGAAAAGGAAAAAATGAGCCGGACTTAAAATCACGGGAAATTTGGTAGGTCAGTGGAAAACATTATTTTATGAAGGCTCCATGATGATGCAACTTGCATGGCCATACGATTCTTGGATCAAATGGACAAGCAATGCGAAAGCCAAAAATGGGGTTGGATCAGAATCATGTAAAATTTGGTGGGTTAGTAGAAATTACGATTTTAGAAAGGATCAACGATAATGCAGCATGCATGGCCGTACGATTCTTAGATCAAATAGATAGGCAATGTGAAAGCCAAAAACGACATGGCCTCGGAATCGCCTCAAATTACACGGGTTAGTAGAAAATGTGATTTTAGGAAGCATCGATGATGATGCAGCATGCATGGCCATACGTATCTTGGATCAAATAGACAGGCAATCCGAAAGACAAAAACAGGCCGGGATAGGAATCGCGTGAAATTTCGCGGGTTAGTAGAAAAGATGATATTAGGAAGGAGCCATGATGATGTAGCAAGCATGGCCATACGATTCATGGATCAAATGGACTGGAAAAGCGAAAGCAAAAAACGGGTCAGGCTCATAATCGTGCGAAATCTGGCAATTCAATAGAAAACGTGATTTTAGGAAAGATCTGTGATGATACAACATGCATGTGTTTACAAGTCATGGAACAAATGGACAGTCAATGCAAAAGCTAAAAAAGGGCGGGTTCGGAATCGCTTGAAAATTGGCAGGTTAGTAGAAAACATGTTTTTTTGAAGGATCCATGATGATGCAACATGCATGGCCATACGATTCTTGGATCAAATGGACAAACAATGCGAAAGCCAGAAATAGGCCAGGCTTTGAATCGCTTGAAATTTGGTGGGTTCGCAGAAAAGGTGATCTTAGGAAGGAGCCATGATGATGTAGCACACACAGCCATACGATTCTTGGATCAAATGAACAGGCAATGCAAAAGCTAAAAATGGGAAGGGCTCAGAATCGCGTGATTAGAAGAAAACATGATTTTAGGAAGCATCCATGATGATGCAACAAGCAGGGCCATACGTTTCTTGGATGAAATGGACAGGCAATGTGAAAGCCAAAAATGGGCCGAGCTTAGAACCTCCTAAAATTTCGTGGGTTAGAAGAAAATGTGATTTTAGGAAGGAGCCATGATGATGTAGCATGCATGGCCATGCAATTCTTTTATCAATTGGACTGGCAATCCAAAAGCCAAAATAGGCTGGGCTCAGAATCTCGTGAAATTTGGCGGGTCAGTGAAAAACGTGATTTTAAGAAAGATCTATGATGATGCAGCATGCATGGCCATACGATTCTTGGATCAAATGGACAGGCAATGCGAAAGCCAAAAACAGGCTAGGCTTTGAATAGCATGAAATTTGGCAAGTCAGTAGAAAATTTGATTTTAAGAAGTATCCATGATGATGCGGCATGCTTGGCCATACAATTCTTGGATCAAATGGACAGCCAATGCGAAAGCCAAAAACGTGCCAGGTTCGGAATCGCATGAAATTTGGCGAGTCAATAGAAAATGTGATTTTAGGAAGAATCCATGATGATGTAGCACGCATGGTCATACAATTCTAGGCTCAAATGGACTGGCAATGCCAAATCAAAAAATGGGCTATGCTCGGAATCGCGTGAAATTTGGTGGGTCAGCAGAAAAGGTGATTTTACAAAGGATGCATGATGATGCAGCGTACATGGCCATACGATTGTTGGATCAAATGGACTGGCAATGCAAAAGCCAAAATAGGACCTGGCTAGGAATCGCTTAAAATTTGGCAGGTCAGTAGAAAACGTTATACTAGGATGGATCCGTGATGATGCAGCTTGCATGGCCATACTATTTTTGGATCAAATGGATAGGAAATACGTTAGCCAAAAATGGGTCGGGCTCGTAATCGCGTGAAATTTGGCGGGTTAGTGGAAAACGTGATTTTAGGAAGGATCCATGATGATGCAGCAAGCATGGCCATATGATTATTGGATCAAATGGACAGGCAATGGGAAAGGCAAAAACGGACCAAGCTCAAAATCGCTTGAAATTTGGCGAGTCAGTAGAAAACGTGATTTTATAAAGGATCCATGATGATGCAGCATACATGGCCATACGATTCTTGGATCAAATGGACAGGCAATGCGAAAGCCAAAATCGGGCCGGGCTCGAAATCGCATGAAATTTGGCGGGTCGGTAGAAAAAATGATTTTAGGAAGGATCCATAATGATGTAGCATACATGGTTATACGATTCCAAGCTCAATTGGACAGGCAATGTCAATGCCAAAAATGCGTCGGGCTCAAATCACATGAAATTTAGTGGGTGTACAGAAAATGTCATTTTAAGAAGGATGCATGATGATGCAGCATACTTGGCCATACGATTTTCTTGGATCAAATGGACAGGCAATGCAAAAGCCAAAAACGAACCCAGCTCGGAATCACTTATAATTTGGCGAGTCAGTAGAAAATAGGATTTTATGAAGGGTCCATGATGATGCAGGAAGCATGGCCATACGATTCTTGGATCAAATGGGTAGGCAATGCGAAAGCTAAAAACAGTCATGGCTCTAAATCGCGTGAAATTTGGTGGGTCAGTAGAAAAGGTGATCTTATGAAAGAGCCATGATTATGTAGCATGCACAGCCATACGATTCTTAGATCAAATGGACTTGCAATGCGATAGTCAAAAATAGGTCGGGCTCGGAATCAAGTGAAATTTGGCGGGTTAGTAGAAAACGTGATTTTAAGAAGGATCCATAATGATGCAGCATGCATGGCCATACGATTCTTGGATCAAATGTACAGGCAATGTGAAATCCAAAAACAGACCAAGCTCAGAATCGCTTGAAATTTGGCGGGTTAGTAGAAAACGTGATTTTAGAAAGGATCCATTATGATGCAGCTTGCATGGCCATATGATTGTTTCATCAAATGGACAGGCAATGCGAAAGCCAAAAACGGGTCAGGCTCGGAATCACGTTAAATTTAGCAGGTCAGTAGAAAACGTGATAAGGATCCATGATAATGTAGCATGCATGTCCATATGATTCTTGGATCAAATGGACTTTCAATGCGAAAGCCAAAAATGGGTCGTGCTCCTAATCGCGTGAAATTTGATGGGTCAGTAGAAAACATAATTTTAAGAAGGATCAGTGATAATGCAGCATGCATGGCCATACGATTCTTGGACTAGATGGACAAGCAATGCGAATGCCAAAAACTGGCTGGGCTTTGAATCACGTGCAATTTGCCAGTTTAGTAGTAAACGTGATATAGGAAGGATCCATGATAATGTTGCATGCACGGCCATACGATTCTTGGATCAAATGGATAGGCAATGGGATAGCCAAAAATAGGTCAGGGTCGGAATCGAGTGAAACTTGGTGGGTCAGTAGAAAATGTGATTTTAAGAAGGATCCATGATGACGCTGCATGCATGGCTATACGATTCTTGGATCAAATAGATAGGCAATGCGAAAGCTAAAAATGGGCTAGGCTTTGAATCGCGTGAAATTTGGCAGGTCAGTAGAAGGTTATCCTAAGAAGGAGCCATGATAATGTGGCAAGCATGGCCTTACGATTCTTGGATCAAATGGATAGGCAATGCTATAGCCAAAAATAGGTCATGCTCGGAATCGAGTGAAATTAGGCAGGTTAGTATAAAACCTTATTTTAAAAAGGATTCATGATGATGTAGCATGCATGGCCATACGATTCTTCGATCAAATAGATAGGCAATGAGAAAGCCAAAAACGGACCAGGCTTGAAATCGCTTAAAATTTGGCCGGTTAGTAGAAAACGTGATTTTAGGTTGGATCCATGATGATGCAGCATGCATGGCCATACAATTCTTTGGTCAAATGGAAAGGCAATGCGTAAGCCAAAAATGGGCCGAGCTCGGAATTGCATGAAATTTGGCGGGTCAGCAGAAAACGTGATTTTAGGAAAGATCAATGATGATGCAGCAAGAATGCCCATACGATTCTTGGATCAAATGCACAGGTAATGCGAAAACCAAAAATAGGATGGGCTCAAAATTTCGTTAAATTTTGCAGGTCAACACAAAACGTGATTTTAGGAAGGATCCATGATAATGCATCAGGCATGGTCATACGAATCTTCGATCAATTGGACAGGCAATACGAAAGCCAAACATGGTTTCGGCTCGAAATCCCATGAAAATTGGCGGGTTTGTAAAACGTGATTTTAGAAATGATCCATGATGATGCAGTAAGCATGGCCATACAATTTTGGATCAAATGGACAGGCAATGTGAAAGCCAAAAACAAGCCGAACTCAGAATCACGTGAAATTTGGCAGGTCAATAGAAAACATGATTTCAGGAAGGATCCCTGATGATGTAGTATGCATGGCCATACGATTCTTGGATCAAATGAACAGGCAATGCGAAAGCCAAAAAATAGGTCAACCTTGAAATCGAGTTAAATTTGACGAGTCAGCAGAAAACGTGATTTTAAGAAGGATCCATGATGATGCAATATGCATGGCCATACGATTCTTGGATCAAATGGACAAGCAATGCGAAAGCCAAAAATGGACCAAGCTCGGAATCGCTTGAAATTTTGCAGGTTAGTAGAATACATGATTTTAGGAAGGATCGACGATGATGCACCAAACATGCCAATTCGATTCTTGGATCAAATGGACAGGTAATGCGAAAACCAAAAATGGGCTGGGCTTAGAATCGCGTGAAATTTAACGAGTCAGTAGAAAACGTGATTTTACAAAGCATCCATGACGATGCAGCATGCATGGTCATAAGAATTTCGATCAACTGGACGGGTAATGCGAAAGCAAAAAATGGGTTGGTCTCGGAATCCCATGAAAATTGGCGGGTCTATAGAAAATGTGATTTTAGAAATGATCAATAATGATGTAGCAAGCATGGCCATATAATTTTAGATCAATTAGACGGGTAATGCGAAAGCTAAATACGAGCCGAACTCAGAATCACTTGAAATTTGGCAAGTCAGTAGAAAACATGATTTCAGGAAGGATCCATGATGAGGCAGCATACACGGCCATACGGTTCTTCGATCAAATGGACTGGCAATGTCATAGTATAGAAGTGCCCGAACGTCCCGGCTCTGCGCGCGAAGGCGCGAAATCGTTTTGTTCTTAAGCTACTACAGCTCAGACTCAATGTCACGGTTCTGAATCTAATCTCGTAAAGTGCAATGCATGACCAATAAATCACCAAAGAGTCCAAATCCGGCAAATCATTTTGGAAAACTGATTTTTATAAAGAAGTGCCAAACATGGACTGCTTTGCCAAATACAGAGTCGCCACCTAAATGTTTTACTTGGAAAATTTAGGAAACCCTGAATCGTGCCTAAGGCCATGTGTCCGTCATCACCAAAGTTGCCTCGGCTTGGGAACTTGGGTACAAGAGGGGAAGGTCATGCAATGAGCACCCCCGCTCGCCCGATCTAAAGATCGGCCTTTACTAACATGATATTTTGTTTTTGAAAGTACATGTGTTCTTATTCCAATTTATTAATCTATCATTACTACGTGATGCGCACAGCACACAAGTATAGACTAAACCGCCTAAGTTGAAACAAAACATCTCATGTTTGTTTGTTTGAAAATGGTTTGAAGGTGCTACTCACAAGTAGGCTAAGACTTGGATTTGCCACCCTCGAGTGGGCTTAGAAAACATGATTTTGCCACCTTAAGTGGGCTTAAAACTCGCATTTCGATGAATTGTTCCAATTCAAGCAATCCAACCTTCATCCACAGGCATTCATGCAATTAAACGCTTAAGCAGTTAGCCTCATGGAAAGCATGCTATCATGGCAATACTCACACTCATGCAAGATGCTAAAGCATAAACACTTACAGTGTACTCCGAGCCAAAACAGAGAACTAGTTAGAAATCATGCATGATCCTAGTTCGTATTAGGATGGCTAATGCAACACATGCAAAATGCAACTAGAAATAGGCTCGGCTATTCTAAGATGGCATATGAGATGCAACTTGATAACATGTTGTTGAACACGTATTCAAGTAGATGTATTGAAATACAATGTTGTTTGTATGATGCGCCGAGCCCGGTACATGCAAGACAGATGAATGATGCACGCATGCGAAGCATAAGGATGCTAATTTAAATATGCCCTAAAACTAACCATCAAAAGCTAATAAGTAAAAAGGGAGAAAGACGTGGGGTTGGAAGACATTCACACACTCACGCACACTTATTACAAAATTCACCCTCTCAACGGAGGGTCCGAATGAGTACACTAAGCTAGCTACGCTAAGCTAAGCAACTAATCTAATTATCTAATTAGACTAATTATTACAGCACCGAATTGAAAATTAGTTATGCTAAGCTAATTAAGAATTTACAATGATGGAATCAATTAGCAAATACATCAACTAATTAAACAGCAAATTAACTAACTACACAAAGCAGTTAAAACAGCCTCGAGGAGAGGGGTATATGCATGCTCGGTCGACTTCGCTCAGAAATCCACTACCGTGCCTTATGTTGCCTCTGTTTGCACACTTATGTATCTCTGAAAATTGTGCCAACTTCCATAGTGCTTTTGACCCACCTTAGGAACAATCTGAGAGGTGGTCGGCCAAGAGGAAAGGCTATCGGCCAAGTTTAATGGTCATCGGCCAAATTTCAAGGCTATCGGCCAACTTTGATAGCCGATTGGCACACTAGATAGGCGATCGGCCAATTCTTCCTGCAAACTCTCCTTTTGCTGCAACAGAGCACAAACAAAGGCATGGCAATGTATTTGCAAGAAAATGTATGTGCAACTACACCCCTTATCATGTCTAAGGCTCAAAGGTGTGTAGTGCTCGGCTCTCGAGCCATCAATCACACATTTCGATGCATAATGGCCAAAGAGGCCGAGTTGCACAAATCAATGTCAAATGAATGCACAAAAACACATAAATGCCTTAACCTCTATCATGCTTGATCAAGAGTGTCTGTGACCGAGAATTGAGGCACGTTTCATCACTTCAAGTATGAAACGTCCCTCATTCCTCGTGTTTGGACTAATGCCCTATCCAAACGCAATGCAATGCAAGGTATGCTAAACACAATGCAAATGACAAGCATGCAAACAACATGGCATGCAACAACATGCAACAATGTCATGCAACAATATGTAAACAAACATGCAATGGGAAAGGCCATAAAATGCAATACTCAATGGACCAAACCACATATGGAAAGACCTAAGAAGGTCTAAAACAGTGGCCAACACACCAAGATTTAGGCACAAAAGGGTCAAAAACAAACACTCATGTGATGGCTCATCAACTAGGCACAATAGGACAGCTCTTAAACACAAGCAAGAAGTGACAAATGTGAGAGTGTGGCAATGAAGTGAACTCTGAAATTTCATTCCAAATGAGACTAAATCATGCACATATGACAAAAAAAGCATGCTAGTGGGCTCAAAGCTTAAAGCTAGCCAAAGGACTTACACCATAGCTATGCAATACATGAAACATATAGCCAAGGCAACCCAAAATAGTCCTAGATCATGCCAAAATGAGTCTAAAACATGCATGGAGCATCACCAAAACAAGCTAACATGAAGTGCATGAAGCATGAATTTGCAAGGCTAATAAGGAGTATTGCACTACACCCAACAAAACCAATCATAAGGTGTCTTCACCAACAAAAATCAGAGCTATATCATGGCAAAATGAGACCAAATACACACTGATATGGCAGCTTACAAGCTTAGGCAAAATGGTATACGCAATGGCTCATTCTTAAGGCATAAAGAACCAACTCCTCAAAGCATGGAAAGAGTGACAAATGCAAGTGTATGACCACACTACATGTACTGAAATCACATTTCAAATGATACCAAATCATGAAAGTAGTCCAAGTAATGCATGCTAGTGGCTTGGAAACTCAAAGCTAACAAGCTAGAATGAACTATGGCTATACAAAACATGGCATGCATGACCAAAACAACACAAATCAAAGCTTAAGTATGGTAAATCAAGGCTAAAAGCTTCTTGGAGTTGAGCCAAAATATGCTAGAATGATGGTTCAGACACATGATGCATGTTAGGCTATCATGCAAGATTGCACTACAAGTACGTGAAGCATGCAAGATGCTATCAAACCAACCTAAAACAGAGTTGAGGCATGCCAAAATAACACCAAAAACTTGCTGAAATGGAACCAAACATGCTAGACAAACATGCTACTTTGATGAGCCATCTATACAAGCATGCAAGACACAAGGAGAGGGGATGACCCCCTGTAGACTGCCTGAACGTCACGGCTCCGCGCTGCGAAGGCGTGAATTCGTTCTGTTCATTAGCTACTATAGTTCGGACTCAAATGTCACGGTTCTGAATCTAATCTCACAAAGTGCAATTTGAGACCGATAAATCACCAAAGAGTCCAAACCCGGCAAATCGTTTTGGAAAACTGATTTTAATAAAAGAAGTGCTAAATATGAACTGCTTTGCCAGATATAGAGTCGTCACCTAAATATTTTATTTTGGGGGAAATTTAGGAAACCCTGACTCATGCCTAAGGCCACGTGTCCATCATCACCAAAGTTGCCTCGACTCGGGAACTTGGGTACGAGAGGGGAAGGTCATCCAATGAGCACCCCCGCTCGCCTGATCAAAGATTGGCCTTTACTAACATGAAATGTTGTTTTTGAAAAACACATGTGTTCTTATTCCATTTATTAACCTAGAATTATTATGTGATGCACACAGCATACAAGTATAGACTAGATCGCCTAAGTTGGAACAAAACAATGCATGTTCGTTTGTTTGAAAATGGGTTTGAAGTTTGCTACTCGCAAGTAGGCTATATCAACGATTTCGATGAATTGTTCCAATTCAAGTAATCCAACCTTCACCCACAAGCATTCAGGTAGTTATATCAAATAAGCAGTTAGCCTCATGGCAAGCATGCCTTCATGGCAACATTAACACACATGCAGTATGCTAAAGCGTAAACACTCACAGTGTACTCCGAGCCAAAATAGAGAACTAGTTAGAAATCATGCATGATTCTAGTTCAGGTTAAGATGGCTAATGCAACAAAATATGCCCTAAAACTAACCATCGTAAGTGGTTAAGTAACCATCGTAAGTGGTCGGCCAGCTAGTATTACTGGTCGGCCGACCAGTTGTTGCTGCCAAACTGCAATTTGCTGCAACAGAGAGCAAGAAAGGGCATAAGGCCATGGCAATGTATTTGCAAGGTATGTGTGCACAACCACCCTCCCTATCATTTCTTAGGCTCAAGGGAGTGTGGTTCTCGACCCTCGGGCCACCAATCACGCATCTCGGTGCATGATGGCCGAGACGCCGAATTGCACAATTCAATATAAAATGAATGCACAAATAAACACATAAGGCCTAAAACTCTATCATGTATGATCAAGAGCGTCGGCGACCGAGAATTGAGACATGTTTCATCACTTCAAGTATGAAACGTCCCTCGTTTCTCGTGCTCGGATTAACACTTAATCCAAACAACAATGCAACAAGTAACATGCAAACATGAAATGCAACTTAAGCATGCAAACATGCAATGCAACTTAAACATGAAATCATGCAATGCAAGGCATGCAAAACACAATGCAACTACATGGCATACACAATGCAAGGGACAAGTATGCAACAACATGCAATGCAACATGATCAAACTACCAATACAAATGGCATGCATAGTCAATGCAAGGCAAGACAAGATTCTAAACACAATGTAATGCATGCATGCACAATGCAATGCAACAAGGGCAACTTATCAATGCTAGGGACATGCATACTTAATGCAAGGCAACACAAGCATGCAAACAACATCCAAATAAACATGCTAAATGGACTTAAACCAAAAAAGGATAGACCTCAGTCATGTCCAAAATCAGTGGCCATAACACCAAAACAAAGGCACCAAAAGCATACATAAGCATGCAGATGCAATGGCCCATCAAGTAGGCTTAAGAGCACAACCCTTAAGAGCTCTCATGAAGTGATAAACATTGAAGTGTAACAACACTATAGGCTCTGAAATTAGGTAAGAAATGATGCCAAATCATTCAAACAACACAAGTATAGCATGCTAAGGTCCTTAAGCATTAAAGCTAGCAAAGAGGACTACATAGGGGGCATGCAATACATGGCATAAAGGCATGAACCAAACATGGACAGAGCTCAAATAGGTCTAAGCAAGGACCAAAACATGTTACGATGAGGGCTCAACGGCCTAGGCATGCAAGCATACACACTAAGCCACAAAAGAGGCAACAATGTACAACTCTTAGAGGCACTCAAAGGGTGAAAGAAATGGGAACATGGCAATGTTATACACTCTGAAATAACATGTTAAGTGATGCCAAATCAAGTACATGATACAAATGAGCATGTTATGAAGCCCAAAGCTTGAAGCTAGCAAGAGCACTTGTACTATAGCTATGCAAAACATGAAGCATGTGGTTAAGGAAACCCAAAATAGTCCTAGAACATGTCAAAATGAGTCTAAAACATGTTTGGAAGGAAGCCAAAATAAGCTAACATGGTGAGCATGAAGCATGGAATATGCAAGGCCAAAAGGAAGAATTACACTACACCTACCAAGACCAAACATGGGATGACTCAACCAACAAAAATTAGAGTTATATCATGGCAAAATAACCCCAAAAACATACTGAAATGATAGCTCGCAAGCTTGGGCATGAAGGCATACACAATGGCTCATGTTAAGGCATAAAGGGCAACCCTCCAACGCATTGAATAGATGACAAATACAAGTGCATGACCATGAAACATGCACTAAAATCTCATAATAAATTATGCCAAATTATTCAAATAGGCCAAGCAATGCATGCTAGTGGACTTGATACACAAAGCTAACAAGCTAGAATGCACTATAACTGTACAAAGCATGGCATGCATGGCCAAAACAACACAAATCAGTGTTAGAGCATGCTAAAACATGGACAAAAGCTTCTTACATTTAAGCCAAAAGCGTGCTAAAATGACATGTTAAAGCATGAGACACATTAGGCTAATTCATGGAAATGCACTACAAGTGCATAGAGCATGCAAGGGGCCATCAAACCAAGCCCTAACAGAGGTATATCATGGTAAAATACCACCAAAAACATGTTGAGATGGACTCAAATCAAGCTAGAATGACATGCTACTTCATGAAGCATACAAGACTAGTTTATGAAAATTACACTACAAGTGTATTATGCATGCATGAGGTGACAAAACCAAACCAAAACAATGGTATGACATATTGAAATAACCCCAAATACATGCTAAGAACAAGTCAACAAAAGTTTAATAAACATGCTCAAACATGAGGCACTCAAAGCAAGCTTACAAAACACAAGGAGAGGGGATGACCCTCTCCTATTTGAGACCCCAAAACCACCTTTCCTCCACTGAAAATCCTCTGGATTTCAATGGTAGAAAGGTCATGCAAAGGCTAGAACAAGAGCCAAAAGGGATGGCTCAAAACAAGGCCTAAGAGGGGGTAGACCACCCCCAACAAGAAAGTGACCTTAAACAAACATTTTAAGGACTTAAAAATAGAAATTTTTGCAGTAGGAAGTTAAGCTTAAAACAGCATGCAAATGGGTCCAAAAGCTTAAGCAAAACAAAGAGTTAAAGGGTTAGTTGACTCACCCTTGTAGAACCTCTTCAAGGCTGCAACTCCAGCAACTTTCTTGGATCAAAACCAGTCCAAAAGCACCAAAAACAACCTCAAGAAGCCTCAGCAACAAAAGGATGGTGTTTGAGCGTGTGTTTGTGTGTTAAAGTGTGGTAAAACTACACTTTTAAGGCACAAAATGAAGAACAAGAGCAAGATAGATACAAGTATGTATGTATAACTCTCAAGCCTCTTTTTTCTGAACCTAGAGGAGGGAGGAGGAGGTTCTCTCTTATAGAGAACCAAAAGCAAAGCTTCTTAAAGAAGCTGAGGTTCAAAGGCCATCCCTCCATACACGTGTATGGAGGATGGTTCTAGTGCCTTCCAGCTGTGTCAGCTAGAAGAAAATATCTCCAAAAAGGTGACAAAAAGCAGCCGACCACTTGAAGTGGTCGGCCAACCACTACAAGTGGTCTCCCAAGAAGCAAACTGGTCGGCCATGGGTAGGAGAGGTCTACAAACTAAAAGTAAGGTGGAGGTGTGGTGGCCGACCAGAAAAGATGGTCCAAAGACCAAGAAAACCAGTTAGCTGACAAGCAAACTGGCTGGCAGGAAGAAAAGTGGTCCCCAATCGGAAAAACTGGTCTCCCACCCTTGTACCACCTTCCAAACAAGGAAAACAATGTTTGTACCAAAAACAAACCAAAAAGGATGCAAGACGAGAGATCGGGAGGCAAGGCGCTCAGTCGGGAGCCTTGAAAACTGGCCTACGGGCATCAAAAGTGGTCTGTGACCACAAAAGTGGTCTCCCAAACCACAGTGTCCCTCTAGGTGGAGGCAACAAGGGGTGGTTCAAGAACCACGCCAAACAGAGAACGTTAAGCGGTCCCGACACAAGGTGCATGGCCGAAGGCTCCGAAAATCGGAAACTGGTCTCCAAACGGGAAAAGTGGTCTACAACCACAACAGGAAGGTCTACAAGACCTGTCCCTCCCTCCAGGGAAGAGAAAACAAATTCAGTCCACAAACCGAGCCAAAGCACAAAGAGTTCAGAGGTCCGGAGGCAAGGCATCCAGCCAAAAACCTTGAAAACTCGAAACGAGCTCAAACATGCATAATCACCGAGTGCTCAATCGATGACGTCTGAGTCTTAAGGTCGGTCAAAAATAGGGTGTCTACAGTTACCCCTCTTTGACAGAACTCGGAAGTCAAAAGGTGACAGGAGTGAATGTCAAAGCCCAAAGTCGACCCATTTTTGACAAGGCCGAAGACTTAGACAAATAGGCAAGATAACAAAGAGATGCGCCCGCAGGCTGGGGCAAGATGCAAATGACATACACAAAGCCGAACATAACTTATGATCATGCAAAGAAAGCTGTAACGAAGCAATTATGCAAAATAAATGCAACAGTTTAAGCGAACGAATTCAAACCAAACTACAACTCATGCAAAAAGGATGCAAGAGAATTATGCAATTCTCACTGCGTCTCACACAGAGTACATACAATATCGTCTGGTCGCACCAGCTTCAAATGAACCGTACATACAATATCGTCTGGTCGCACCAGCTTCAAATGAACTGTACATACAATATCATGCCTACATAAGAAAGAAACTTAACAGGTACAATATAGTTAGAAACACATGCTCCACATTACACCATGGTACAATTCCAATGCGAGATAAATGCGTGCATACAAAATGCCGATGGAAAGGTGTGTAGCAATGCAAGTGAAAAGTGCACAACAATGCGGATGGAAGGGGTGCATGAAAATGCAACCTAAGTGTGACGCACAACAATGCGAGTGGAAGGGGTGCATGACAATGCAACCTAAGTGTGACGCATAACAATGCGAGAAAAGTGTGTGCGACAATGCAAGCGAAATGTGCATAACAATGCAAGCAAAATGTGGGTGCATAACAATGCGACAAGTGGTGTGCATAGCAAATTCAAGAGAGGAAAGTGTGCATAACAACAGGAGGGAAGTGTGACTTCAATAGCGTGTTTGAAGCAAAATGTTGAATAAAGAAGTACAAGCCTTAAAGAGAGAAACTCAACCGTAACCTCCAATTTACCTCTCGGAGGGGTGACGTGTACTCAAAAAGGAAACACTTTGCTCTTGACGAGTAACGATGAGCCACGCATCGAAGACTTGAATTGAGGTTCCCGCGGGGACATTTTTGAGCCGAAAAGTGTACTTTTCTTGTACTTTCTCAAGAGCCGAGGACTCCAATCATCACCAAAACACACAAGGAAAACAATTGAACCTTGGGGACCTCCCAGGAGGGATGGCTGACCACCTAGGAAGTTGGCCGACTAGTTGTTGACCACCAAAGTGGTCGGCCGACCAGAAAAACTGGCTGGCCGACCAGTTTATGAAACAGGGGCAGTTTTGGTCTTTTAGCTTCGGTTCTTTAAGTACACAACCCCAAATCAGTTTTGCTCACAACCACAAGGCTGAAATACATTCTCCTTTGCTCCTAGACCCTTTTGTCTCTCAGATCTGCACTTTATACGCGTTTTCCAACGCCCCACGCGAAGTTGTTTCACGAAAACTTTCGATTCTCTTCGTTTTGAACCGATTAGAATTTATTTTCGGAGCTTCTTTCTCGATTTTCACCACTTGAGGTATGTTTCTCTCAAAGTTTAGCACCTTTTCTCGGGCGTTGACTTTTGTTGACTTTTTCTCTTCCCGAGAGTTGACTTTTGTTGACTTTTTGCAATTTTGGCCCATTTTGCTCATTTTTGCATCTTTTGCAAATTTCTTCAGATGGCCGATGATATTCCGTATGGCGGAGGTTCTCCATATGCAGAGGATGAGCCCGACATTATACCATTGCCTATGAGGATACGGTCGTTCGACCCAGAGGAGTACCACCCACAGGAGCATATCCTACCTCCTAGCACCTTCCACTACTTCACGGACTTCGCACGACGGGCACCCGTAAACCTGCTGTTACGGGAGCCGGAGTCTCACCTGTCTCATCACGTGCATGAGGTGCGTACTTTACTTTTGCATTTCTGCGATGCATTTTGCACTTCTTGCACATTTCATGCTTTCGATATGTATCATATCTGCTCGTTCTGAACACACACAACACTTCACTCATCCTGAACGCACAGTTCATACTTAGCATAATGCTGACTTGGCAAACAGTTCATTTCGGGCACACAACATATTTGGGCACACAGCACATAACACTGCTCGATCTAAACACACGGCTCATAACATAGTATTCTATTTAATCTGAACACACAGTCCATAACACTGCTCAATCTGAACACACAGTTCATAATACAGCATTCTGTTTAATCTGAACACACAACTCATAACACTGCTCAATCTGAACGCACAGTTCATAATGCAGTCTTTGCTTAATCTGAACACACAGTTCATAACGCAGTGTTTGCTCAATCTGAACACAGTTCATAATGCAGTTTTTGCTCAATCTGAACACACGGTTCATAATGCAGTTTTTGCTCAATCTGAACACATAGTTCATAACGCAGTCTTTGCTCAATCTGAACACACAGTTCATAACGCAGTTTTTTGCTCAATCTAAACACACGGTTCATAACGCAGTTTTTGCTCAATCTGAACACATAGTTCATAACGCAGTTTTTGCCCAGTTCATAACGTAGTTTTTGCTCAATCTGAACGCACGGTTTATAACGCAGTTTTTGCTCAATCTGAACACATAGTTCATAACGCAGTCTTTGCTCGATCTGAACACACAGTTCATAACGCAGTCTTTTGCTCAATCTGAACACACAGTTCATAACGCAGTCTTTTGCTCAATCTAAACACATAGTTCATAACGCAGTCTTTGCACAATCTGAACACACAGTTCATAACGCAGTCTTTGCTCAATCTGAACACACAGTTCATAACATAGTCTTTTGCTCAATCTGAATACATAGTTCATAATGCAGTCTTTGGTTTAATTTGCACGCATCATAGCACACTGTTCAATTTGAACACACAGTTCATAACACAGCATTTGGTTTAAATAACTTAGCACACTGCTCAATCTGAACACGCAGTTCATAACACAGTATTCGGTTTAATTTGCACGCATCATAGCACACTGTTCAATCTGAACATGCAGTTCATAACACAGTATTCGGTTTAAATAACTTAGCACACTGCTCAATCTGAACACGCAGTTCATAACACAGTATTCAGTTTAATGTCATAACATAGCACACTGCTCAATCTGAACACGCAGTTCATAACACAATATTTGGTTTAATGTCATAACATAGCACACCGCTCAATCTGAATACGCAGTTCATAACACGATATACTTTTTCATAACATAGCACACTGCTCAATCTGAACACGCAGTTCATAACATAGTATACTTTTTCAAAACATAGCACACTGCTCAATCTGAACACGCAGTTCATAACACAGTACACTTTTTCATAACTTAGCACACTGCTCAATCTGAACACGCAGTTCATAACACAGTATTCGGTTTAATTTGCACGCAGCTCAATACATTTCATTTTGAACACACGGCTCATGTATTTCATTTTGAACACACAGCTCATATTTTTCATTCTGAACACACAGCTCATATTTTTCATTCTGAACACACAGCTCATACTTCATTCTGAACACACAGCTCATATTTTTCATTTTGAATGCAGGTATCCTCCTTTTCACACGGGGTTATGGATCGATCCTTGCGAGGGAGTGGTATATGGAGCTCCTAGATGCTGTCCGACATATTGTGGATAAGGCAGGGTTTGGTCCATTCTGTGCGAGATGGTCACGTCATCCAGTGAGCAGGACCCTCCTGGGCGCACTTGTAGAGAGATGGTGGGACACCACCAATTCCTTTCATTTTTTAGCCACCGGGGACATGACGATGACCCCATATGACATCTCCATATTGACGGGCCTTGACGTGGGAGGTCGGCCGATCCCATACGATGCAGATATGGGTGCGTGGGAGGCCGCTTGGATTTATCTGCTCGGAGCCCGTCCGCCGATCAATAGATCATCAAGCAGGGTCAGGTACACTTGGTTCGCTGAGCAGTATCGGAGGACTACGCCCCAGACCATCGAGGCCATACAGCAGTATGCCCGGGGATTTTTAATGTTCCTCCTCGGGACCACATTGTTCTCTGATAGGGGAAACACAGTCGGGCTTTATCTACTCAGTGCTCTGGTGGACCTATCACAGGTTCAGCATTTTGATTGGGGTAGTGCTTCCCTCGCTACCCTTTACTGCTACATGAGCGCGACCTCCCGTGAGCGGGGGACCATAGTTGGAGGCTACTGGTGAGCCTAGGAGGTACATTCTGCCCTCTTGATTTACATTTCTGTTTTTCATTATCTGTAAACTGCACACGACACACATTACATTCTGTACTCTACATTCTGCACTCAGCATTCTGCATTTTCTGTATATTCTGTATTCGTATTTTGCACTCAGCATTTTGTATTTTCTATACATTCTGTATTCTGAAAACCACTACCTTTCCTTTCATAGCTGTGGGTTTACGCGTACTTCCCGACACTGGCCCTTGAGCTGGAGGTCGAGGCACTTCTTGAGATCCCTTACTCACGCAGATTTGAGGGTCGGTGCCAGCGCAGGCCCCGGGAGACTCTACCATACCTCCGACAGTTCTTCGACACTGTACGAGCGACGGAAGTAATCCAGAACTCTCAGTTCTTCATGCTTTCAGCTTTGATTCATTATGACATCTAATCATTTTGTGCATTTGCTACATGCAGGTCACCTGGCAGCCTTGGCTCAACATGCCACGAAATTCTCGATTTCTGTTCGCTGGGTCATAGGGTACCTCGCGATATAGGGTTTTGCTTGAGGGACCGGTCGGCAGAGCCTGGTTTCTTGGAGAGCGCTTCATGCGCCAGACGATAAGCAAATCCGATCAGGACATCCCCTCACTACCCCCACCGGAGATGCGGTCCGCAGGGGGTCTCACACCCCGGAAGGCGGAGGACCTTATGTTGGGTATTGACGCGGTTCTTTTCCTGGAGGAGGGGGATTACACGACATACGTCCATACGTACCTGATGCCTCCGCTGTCAGGTGTCCATACCCCCAGGAGGAGAGCTGCTGACATGCCTTCCTCGAGTCGTGCCTGAGCTGGAGACATTCCTTCGACTAGCGGGGCCAGCACATAGAGGGGTGGGACTAGAGGGATGCCCTCGACTTGGCAGTGTGCCGGGTGGCCAGACATTCCAGCCGAGCTGACAGGCTGGCAGTATGGGACACCATACCAGATTCCATTGGAGCCTCCATTGCCCAATCACCGATATATCAGAGACCCTGACTCACCACTGGTATGCTCCACAGTCTTCATTTATCATTCAGATATTTAGACATTCATTCATTCACTGATGACTTCAACTTGTGTCTGCAGCCTCCCAGAGAGTATACCGAGGGATTGCTCGGGGTGGTGGCCTCGCTCAAGGTCATGGTCTTGCGGAGGGAGACACTGCTGCACTCCTACAGTATCCCGGTATTTTCCAGTCTCCTTGCATTTATCATACTTCTAATGACATACGAAACTGAACATTTCAATACATTGATTCACTGCATGTATAGAGCACATCTGTCACATCACATTCATACACTATATCTGCATGCACTCACTCCATGCATCATTCTTGCATCTGAAAAACATACTCTAGCTGATGTATTCAAACTGTCTTTTCAGGTCGCACCTGTACAACCCAGGCCATCCAGGCCTTCTCGAGCACCTGCCAGACAGGATTACGAGTCCAGCGAGGAGGAGGAGTCATCTCATCTTCAGTCGAAGACATCCGTGGGTAGAGATGATGACTCTGGTTCCGGTTCGGAGGGTGGAGGCGACACCGAGGAGGCTTCCGAGGATAGCGGTTACGATTCAGATGGAGATGCCGACGATGGTGGCTCAGAGGCCGCTTAGCCGAAGAGGGTGAAGAGGGCCTCTCGGTCTTGAGCTTGTTAGCACTGATGCAGATGCTCCTGCTTTATTTTTCTTTTTACATGTAGTTGTATCACAATGTACAGCTTAGGCAGTTTTATTTTCTTCAAAACTTGTACCCTGTTGTAAAATGTTGTAAAAAGAGTACATGATGGAATGAAAAAGGCTTTTTTGTTCAAAAAGTGTTGTACTTGTATTTTAAGCATCGCATCGCATCATTTTGCACAAAAATGAGATTGAATGGAAATTGATCATCGTGTATTGCCAAGTCAGGTAGTGAACCAACGCAACAACACAACTCAACTCAATTCGTTAAACGAATTAACAACTCGATAAACAAATAAGCAACAACTCGATAAACAAATGAGCAACAACTCGATAAGAAAATGTATTTTGGACAAACAAGGCGACGAAACACATCGAAAACAGAGGTAAACTCGGACCTTCAACACTCTCAGCACACAAGAAAGCTAGAGTGTCTCTTCTGGAGGCAAGGCAAAGGCTGCAGACCACTTTTGCTCCATGGCCGACCATCAAAAGTGGTCTCAGGTTCACGTAAAAGTAGTGGTGACGGAAAAACTGGTCGGCCAACTAGTTTTCCTGGGGACCTCCAGTTTTCTAACACTTGTCCTCCAAACAGCGCCTTATCCTCTATAAAGGTTCCAGCTTCGTAGTTCCCCCATTCTAACTCAGTTTTGCACCAAAATGGAGGCATTTCTCATCCAAAATCTCACAAATTGGATTGCTACCTTGGATGGCTCGAAAAAGGTGAATTTCTGGGGCTTCGGCATAAATGCACTATTCATGCTGAGTTGCACCCCACTACGTCTTCCATTCCTTCATGCCGCGACAAGGTTTTGGAATCCGGTAACACACGTTTTTAGCTTTGGTGGACAAGAAATGTGCCCGACTTTCAAAGACTTCCAAGCTTTTATGGAATCCGAACGCGAGGAATAGATTTTGCCACAATTCCGCATTGGCCATATCCAAGCCTTGGGACGGATGTGCGGTCTCACTATGCATGACGCTCAGTCTTTGATCCATGTGTAGACACCCCATTTTTGATCGTCCTCAAGACTTGGACGTCACCGCTTGAACACTCGGTGATTATCCATGTTTGTGTTCGTTTGGAGTTCCCGGAGTTCTCGGCTACGCGCCTTGCCTCAGGATCTTCGAACTCGACTGTTTTGTGTCTGGTTTTGCACCAAACACTTGTGCTTTGCCTTGGAGGTGCAGGGAATGCCTTGTGAGGCATCCCCACACACCACCGACAGTGGCTACAGGCCACCAGCTGGTTTTTGTTGCCACCGGCAATATATATTGCCGGTCGGCACTCTTTGTTGCCGGTCGGCAGTCAATTTTGTCAAAATGACAATTTTGGCCAGCCGACTATTGTTCAGCTGCTTTTGGAGATATTTTAAAACAGCTGGCTGGCATTTGCTTCCCCCTCATACACGTGTATGGAGGGATGGACCTCTTAGTTTGCTTAACTTGTAAGTTTTACAAGTTTGGTTGCCTATAAGAGGAACCCTCCTCTTCTTGGCTCAAGGGTTGGGGAGTTAGAGATATTTTGGAGAGAAAACACAGAGCAAGCTCTGGTTTTAGGGTTTGAGTTACATACACATCCTATCTCTATGTTACTCTTGTGTGTGTTTTAGTCCATACTATTGCACACAAGCACCTAGTCTTTCACCTTTCTTTGGTTTCTTCAAGGACCAGGGCTTGTTCTTGCTGTTCTTGGCTGGATTAGAGCTCAAGGAGGCCACAAGACCACCATTTGTGAAGAGGTCTACAAGGGTAACAACTTTACCTCCTTTTTACCCCTTTCTTGCATCCTATTTTTACCTATCTTAGAACTATTTTTGTGCTTAGTGTTTAACATAAAAAAAGTTCTGTTTTTAGGCCCTCTTGATTGTTTATTAAGAGTGTTTTGTGCTTTGGGGAAGGTTGACCCCTCTTAGGCCTTGTAAGGCCCTTGTTTTGTGCTATTTTGTTGAGCTCTGGGATTTTGGTGTTTGGGTCTCTTCACCACTGAAATCTTGAGGGATTTTCAGTGGTGAAGATGATACCTTGAAGTCCTAAGAAGGAGAGGGCCACCCCCTCTCCTTGTTGTCCTTGAAAGGGACACCTTTTGGCCTCTAGAGGAAGCCTTTGTTAGAGTGTGTGTTGATCATTTCTAGGCTATTTTCCATTCTTATTATGCCGTGATATAACATTGTTGTGTGTTGGTTTTGGTACAGCATGCATGTTTAGCATACCTACCATGTAATGCCTTGTGATTGCCTTAACATGCCTTAGGTTGTTAGCCTTTGTTCTAGCATGTTTTAGACTTAGCCTTGTGAAGGTTTTGTGCTTATTTTGCCTTGTTTTAGGTCTGTCCATAGGTGTTTGGGTTGATCTTGGCATGCTTAGTATAGCTCCTTTGTATTTGAGCTTGTATGCTTCAAGTATGAGAATGTGTAGCATGTGTTGCTTGCATCATTTTGGTGGTTTGGAACCACCCAACATGTTATTTCAGTCCCTTTGACATGCTCATATGCTTACCTTGGATGCCTCTTTGTTGCCTTAAAAGCATGTGTTGTATGCCCTATGTTTTGACCATTGTGCGTGCCTTTGAATTCAAATCATTTAGATGCCATCTAGTTGGCCTTTTGGGCTTAGTTTTATGTGTTAAAACTCTGTTTTTGGTCGCCTAAGTCTCGCCATGTGTGGTTGTACTAAGTGTAGTCCATTGCTTCTTTGGTGAGCCTTGAATGCTTGGGGCCATTGTTGCATGTATAGCTTGCTTTGTTGCTTGGTTTGGCACCATGTTTTACATGATTTTCAGAGTTTATGATGCATCCTAATTGTCCATACTTAGCCTCTTTAAAGTGTGCTTTAGAGTTGCTTGTTTAATGCCTAAGTGTTGGTCCAACTTACTTGCATGTGTGCATGTGTGTTTAGCCTTCATTTTTGGGCATTTTGCTACTGTTTTAGGCCTATTTAGAGTTGCCTAAATCAAGTTTAAGTCCACCTCTTCATTAGTTTGCATGGCCATAATGTTTGCTTGTATGCTTGCATAAGTGTCTTGCCATGCCATGTTGCATCCTTAGCTTGCATGCCTAGGTTGCATTGCATCTTGCATGCATGCCTTGTTCCTTGATTTGGTGATAGGAATTGGGCCTTGGCTTGTTTGTTTGATTTGCATTTCATTTGACATGAAAGTGCACACTTGATTCTTTAGGCCATCATGCATGGAAATGCGTGATTGGTGGCCCAAGAATCGAGGCACATGCCTTTTTGAGTCACAAACATGATAGGGGGCATGATTGGTGCATACATTGTTTGAATTGTATTGCCATGCAAGTTTTGCCCTCTGCTGTTGTGAGTTGCAGGTTCTGCAGGCATTGTTTGTCGACCGGCGACAAATGGTGCCGGCCGGCAGTAAATCATCAGCCGATGGATTCATTTTGTGCCGGTGACCACAATTCACTGCCGGTGGTAATTCTACTCAGCCGGTGGTATCCTCCAGTGTCCTGAGAGGCATTCCTGAGACTTTGGAAGTTTTCAGAGGAGCAGAGCAGGGAAAACAGAGGCAGACTATGCATGGCAGTGCGATTTCGAGCCAGTCCCGAGCATGCGCTGCATCTGGCCCTCTTCCCGAGGCGGTTTACTGTTTTAATTAGATTAATTAATTTGTTTAATTTAATGGGTCTGTAATATTTAATTAGCTTGCGTAGTTAATTAATTTGTATATTCTTTTGGTCCCTCCGGGCGAGGGCAAATCTGTAATAAGCGTGTGTGAGTGGTGTGCATGTCTTCCAACCCCCACTTCTTTCTTCTCTTTTATTTACCTGCTTATGATGGTAGATTAGGGCACGTTTATTTTAGCATACTTTATGCTATGCATGCGTGTATTCATGCATTTGTTTACATGCACCGGGCTCGGTACATCATACAAACTGCATTGTATTTTCGATTCCAAATTGAATACGTGTATCGAATGATTGCATTTCACATGCCATTTCAGGGTTAGCCGAGCCTACTCTAAATTGCATCCTTGCCTGTGTTGCATTAGCCACTTAACATGAACTAGGGACATGCATGTTTGCTAACTAGTTTATTGTTTTGGCACGGAGTACAATGTAAGTATTTATGCTTTAGCATCTCGCATGCGTGTGAATGTTAACATGACAGTATGCTTGCCATGCGGCTAAGTGCTTATGTGATATAAACTGCCTGAATGTCTGTGGGTGGAGGTTGGATTGTTTGAGTTCGAAAAAACTCGTTGAAATCCGTGTTTTAGCCTACTTGCGAGTAGTAAATTCCAAAGCATTTTCAAAACAAACGGATATGCAATGCTTGTTTCCAAATTAGGCGATCTAGTCTATACTTGTTTGCTGTGCGCATAACATAGTAATTCTAGGCTAATAACTGGAATAAGAACATATAACGTTTTCAAAATCGGATATCACGGTTAGTAGAGGCCAGTCTTCGGACTGGGCGAGAGGGGGTGCTTATAGCTGACCTTCCCCAATCGTACCCAAGTTCCCGAGCTTAGGCAACTTTGGTGATGACGGACACGTGGCCTTCAGCACCGAGTCAGGGTTTCCTAAATTCCCCCATTTTAAAAATATTTAGGTGGCGACTCTGTATCTGGCAAAGCAGTCCATGTTTGACACTTCTTTTCAAAAATCTGTTTTTCTCAAAACGATTTGCCAGAGTTGGACTCTTTGGTTCAGATTAAGAACCGCAACAAACAAAAACGGAGAGTCCGAACCGTAGCACGAGGTCCCACGCGGACGTGTTACAGTTTCTGGCGACTCCGCTGGGGACTTTAGAGAGCTTGACTCGAACTCGTGATATCCCGTTTTGACTATGTTTATGTGTTTCTTTGCATTGCATGTGCATTGGTGCGCCTAGGAACACAGTGTTTGCCATCTGCCATTCCTGAACGGTTTGTCGGAGGCTTGTCTTGCCAAGGCATGACCATAAGGCTGACCGGTTGTGGGCTCTGACAGCATGGGAACACAAACCTCGGTTTCACCGGGGCACCCTTTTTGACCATTCGACCTAGTGCATATTCGAAATCCATAGTGACCATTCCAAATTAGGACAGGTTGCTTACCCGATGATACGTTGTTTGAAACCGCTGCGTGCATAGTAAAACCCTAGCTCCTGACAAAATAGGACAGGGAAAACCCTACCCCAACATAGGGGTGTTTTGGCTCTCATTTATCTGTTATGTGCTTTTAGAGTGTATCTCTGCAGGGAACGTACATATCAGTTTGCCAGTTTGAGTATTTGGCCCGAGGGCACCAGTGTTAGTGTTGTTGAGAATCAATTATCTACGGGTATCAGTTCAGTCTTGAGAACAGTGATTCTGGGGAACAGTGATCAGTAGTAGAGTGCAGTTGTTCGACTACACATGTGTTTGATCTGTTTGAGCTGAAACGCTGCTTATTTTCCTTTCAGTTCAGAGAATTCAGAGAGTTGATACAGAATAGCCAGTGTTCCCCTCTTGCTGAGGCAGGGCTTATGATGGCACAGAATTCAGAAGAGATTGTGGTTATGACAACCACATTAGATCAAGGGATCACCCTACAGAGTGAGACCGGTGTTGATATGCCGCATCCTGTGTCGCACCGGGCACCCCAGTTATATCAGGCTCGCGAGCCCACTACGTTTGAGTTAATGGGGATGATAGGTGATCTCCAGAGGTCCGTGGCGGATCTCGCTTATGGGATGTCAGCTTCACCACTAGTTGCACCATATGCCGGGAGTTTTCTACCCCAGGAGCCCCCGCTACTGGGGCGAATTGTGATTGAACTTAGCCAACCGGAGATGGCCTCCAACTATGGCAATGATGTACTAGTATCAACCCAAACCCCCCATCAGGCTGAGGCCAGAGGTAAAGACAAAGCGAAGGCAGATGCCGATCCCATTGAACAACTGCTGTGGGCAGTCGAGGCTTTGAAAGCCGGGGGAATGAACAAGCGACAGATATCTGCGGTTGTGACCAAAGCTGTGGATGATTTTTTCCCCACTCCACCTGAGGGTAGTTCAAGTCAGTCAGAAAATCGGGATAGGCCCCGTCATGCCGGAACAGTTCCTCTCATTCCCAACCCTGTACCCGGGAAGGATCAGAAATCCAAGCCCGCACCTGCCGATCTGTTCGCTAGTGCTTCTAGCAAGAGCACTCAGGCTTCAAAGTACCTGCCTCGAGGGCGTAGGACCTTCCATGCTCTATATATGCCATTGTCAAAGGCGCTTCAGATTCTTGCCGAGAGGGGACATCTTAAGCCCTTGGAGCCCCAACCTCAGCCAAAGACTCTCCAAAGAAATATGACGCTACTCAGATCAGGCGTACCATCGCCAGACCGCCACCCCATCGATAATCTTTCCACCTCCGTCATGAGGTACAGGATTTGATTGACAACGAGGTTATCCTCCCACCCACCTCAGCTAAATCCGTCACTACCCAGTTATTGGATTTTGAGGACACCGATACCGCAAGTATGTGAACAAGGAGTGAACTGCCTGCGGGCAGCGCCTCGAGTTTTTTGATGTGGCGTCTGGCACGTATTTTTGAGCATCTGCGAATGCTAGTTTTGTAAATTCTGGCTTGGGTTTTGAGTCAGTGTTTTGTTTTGTTTTGAGTCCGTCTCCCTGTCGTGAGTCAGTCTTTTTTGCTTAAGGATCTGTCCTGTTATAGCGAGTCAGTCCCCCTTTTGTATAGAATACCAGGTGATTCCGGGGTTGTTGCCTCGAACACCGTTTTGCTTTGTAATTATTTCCTTCGTTTTCCTTTTGAGTCTGTCTCTGCTATGGAGCCAGTTGCATCCGGGAAACCTGAATGAAACAGTTATGGCCATCAAGTTTCTGTGCTTACTACAATTTTGGGCTAGTTGTGCCGAAGGATTTGGGTAGAACAGCAGTACATTCCACCTGCTCTCTTGTGCCCTGAAAATTATTGCTTTGACCTAAGTTTTTTAAAACCCCTTTGAACACTGCGCTGATAAAAACGAAGAGGAAGGAATTCCTCGGGATTTGCAAAACTTTGATCAATTGAAAGAAAGAGAAGCATGCTAAGCCCTTAATGATTGAAATCATGCTTGTCAGTGTGAGTACTGAGAAGGACCCTGGCTTGATCCAGACTGGTTCCACACTATCTTTAGCCCGAGCGAGTCATCGCTTTCTTAAAATTTTTCAAAAACAAAGTGTTTTGCGCAGTCCTGCGAAGACTTGTGTGGAATCACTCTTGAGATTGTAGAGCCTAGGATCGCTCTCAGCCTCAAGATTCGATTCGTTTGTTTTGACCTCGAGCCCATTCAAAACGTTCAACGGTCAACCCCCATACGAGGCCTGTGTGGCCAGATTCAAAGCAGTCCTCGAACAAGAGGCGCTAAAGTCAAATCGAGAAGATCAGATCTTGCCAGAGGAAGCTTGTGACGCAACTATGAGGGATTCTTCTGCAAAGCATTGCAACGGCCGTTCTCCTAGATACAGAGGGGCTTCAATTACTAAAACCATTTGGCATGGGCTTGTTACACTTTTACCCTTTGAGAGGCTCG
Organism: Camellia lanceoleosa; assembly: GCA_025200525.1. Classification (NCBI taxonomy): domain Eukaryota; kingdom Viridiplantae; phylum Streptophyta; class Magnoliopsida; order Ericales; family Theaceae; genus Camellia; species Camellia lanceoleosa. Next base: position 497,382 of record JANUSC010000083.1, on the reverse strand, counting down.
CTGGGTCGAAAACCCGGAAGGGCGGCCCAGGCAAAAGTTAAAGCAAAAACAAAAAAAAAACAAAAATATATATAAAAAAGAAGAAAAAGAAAAAGAGAAAAAATGCAAAAAAAACAAAAAAAAAAGAACAAGAAAATCAAAAAAAAGAGAGAGAAGAGAATGATAGAAAAGAAAATTTTGAAAAGAAAATGAAAAGAAGCTCACAAGGTCGAAAACCTGCATCGGGCGCCTTGGCAAAAGTTAGAGCCTAAAAATAGCGAAGGTTAAAATACCCGAGAGTACCTTAACCGGAACTACGTAAGGCTTGATTCCCATGTTTGGGATACGTAGGCAACTTCATTCTGAAGTCCAGCCCCCAGCGCTTTCATAGCGTCTCAATCCATGTCATGGTTTTGACCACTTGTACCTCCTCCTAATCCGATGTCTCGGTCACAGCAGCTGGAACTACATACTCAGCTTCCTCTTGAAGTCTGACCACCAATGCCTTCCAGGTGACTATGTCCATATATTGATTCAAACCGTCTTCGTCTCCTCCGCGTCCGAGGGTCCGATCGTCATCAACAAAGACTGGCCTACAGCATGCCGCAGCATCATATCCAAACAAGGGGCAACTTTTCGTTGCCATGCATTGCCATAAGTTGCCCTGAGTTGCCGCCCAAACCAGGGGCAACTTTCCGTTGCCCTCTCCCCCTTTAAGCCAGGGGAAATTTCCATTCCCCCCGATCCAAGGTTGCGCATCTCGAGGGTAAGTTCTGTGCTCGTTGAGCATTGACTATTTGCAAAAATAGTTCTTGAAAATTTTTACTAAGGTTGGCTATTTTCTCGAAAACTATTTCATTTTCCAAAATCGGACCATTTGTTCGGACCCAAAAAGGAAATTTTTCAGTGCTTACAGCCTGACTTGCGTGATTTTCAAATAAAAAATTGAACAAGCATGTTAATCTGACGATCATTTTAGTCAAAATTGTTTTAGAAAGAAAACAAAAAAATGGTCAAAGTATTGAACTAGGGGCACAGTTGAGCCAGGTATCCTGTCTTTCCCCCGCCGTCAACGTACTTGCCAGAAAGGCACTCTATCTACCAGAAGAAATAGCCGTGAGCTAGCTGTATCAGGCATAAACCCGCAACCTCCTATTCATCTATCAATCACCCTGGGAAGGGATGGAAAATGAGAGAATAAAGAATAGAGAGGTGTAAGTTGAGAGAAAAAGTGAGCAAAAGGGTTTTGAGAGAAAAACCGAGCCTGAGGGCCGAGTGACGTGAGAATCACAGATCAGAAAGGGTGGAAAACATACCCGGAGGAACTGGCTCCTCTAGATTTGAGGTCTCTCATTTTGTAAACGTCCGTGTGTCGTGTCTTTTGATTTGTCAGTCTCAACTTCAGCATTGAGTCTTTCCCGAGTGTGTCTCGTGGTGTTTAGGTCGTGTGCCTTGTATTTTCGCTACTGAGTCTTTCCCGCTATGCTCAGCTTTAGACTCGATACCTCGGTTGAAAACCTTTCTTTATTTCAAAAAATCGTTTATGCTCAGAGTGTTGTGCCATTCTCTACATTTATGCGAGGCAAGAGAAGAAAAGGGAAAATTTGGGACATCCGAGTGTGTTTCAACTTCAACCGTTTCAATTTTTGTGGTCCGTCTTGTCAGATTGGGCTGTTTGTTCCAAGTTTGCCGTGTGCAGAATGAACCGAGTATTGTGTTATGAGCTGTGTGCAGACTAATCCCCAACAGAGTATGGGCTGCGTGTTCAGGTTGAGCAGTGATTTGTCTAAGTTGTTCGCTGTTAGTTGGTTGGTTATCCGATTATTACAGTGCAAGTGCTCAATTTCCAGACAACAAATCAATTTCATTTATATTTGAGGTGTAATATGATGCAATGCAGTGCAAAGTATGAAGTGTGCAAATATAACACTCTTTTTTTTAGACAAAAGGGTTTGTTTCATATCATCTTTTCCAAGTACAAAGTTTTGAGAAAAGCAAAAACCTGCCTGCGGCAGTACAGAGTACTCTATCTACCAAAAAGAGAAAAGTACAAGAAAAGAAAAAGAAGAAAAACAGCAGAAGTCTGGGTCATCAGTATCATCAGTGGTCTCACGCCTGGGGACCCGTCCTCGCCCTCTTCCTGGGCAGAAGCCCAGGAGCATCAGGAGCATCATCGTTTGAGCCCGAGCCCGAGCTGTCCCCGGCCTCCTCCTCAGATGACTCTGCCTCCGCCTCCGACTCGCCATCGCCTGAAACTGGAGCCCGCGAGCTACTCCCGACATGAGCGCGCCTCCCCCTGGTGCGGCGGTATGCTCTGCCGTCCCAAGTGGAAAGAGAAGGCCCAGCCAGAGCGACGCCACCCACTGGAGAAATTTGGAAGGGAGGCTGAAAAAGCGTGAAAGGCAAATGCATCAGTATATATGAAGCAATGAATTAGTAATGCGCAGGGCAGTATGAGTACGGTATGAATGCCGTGAGCGTGAATCGATGTAATGCGCAGGGCGAGTACAGCGTATAAATGCCGTGCAAAGTGAATCGCGTAATGCAATCAGGCGAGTACAGTGTATGGATGCCGTGAGCAGTTTACCAGGTGTTGCGTAATGCATCAGATTGTATGAAACAGTGTATGGTTTGAGACTGTGGTCAGAAGAACATACCGGAATACTGTAGAGGGCCAAGATGTCAAAGGTCCGCTGCAGCATCCCCATCATGGACGCATTCAGCTCCAGGGACTGCCGAGTGTACTCGGAGGAAGCCTGTAGAAATGTCAGATACATCAGTATTCTGCGGAATATCAAATGAACCGAAATGAAGTGACAATGCAAGATGCAAAACGAAGTAATACATACCGGGGGCAAGTCGGGGACACCGACTAGCTCGTGATCAGCTGGGGGAGGAGCGAAGGGGATCTGGTAGGTCACCCCATCCTACCCTCTGTATGACAGTAAAGTGGGCAGGGCAGGCTAACCCGTCCCTCGCCCTCTCCGAACTCCGCCCCTGCCACGGACTCGGGCTCTCCTCGATCCCACTCCTACTCCTGCCTCTACCCGAGCCACCAGCGCCGCAGGTCTCTCTCGCTCAACCTGGTGACCACCACTCAGAGGCCGCATGATGAAGGTCCGGACGTACTCTGAGTAGTCGCCCTCGCCTCTGTAGCCGCTCTCGTCCCAGCCAATGGAGTAGTCTGCCATCTGCTCGGTGGTGAATCTCTCGGCATCCCTCATATGCTCAGGAGGGTACACCGGGACTATCTGCTCAGGTAACCCTAGGGTCTGGCGTAGGAAACGCTCGCCCAGGTACCAAGCTCGACAGACCGGGCCCTCCAGCAAAATTCGGAAACGCGAGGTATCCTCAGCACCGGCAAACCGATCTCGAATCGTCATGCAAGGAGCCCACGGCCGCCAGTGATCTCGAATTAAAATACGCTTTGTTATTCATCATATTGAAATATACAGTGGAAAAGCGAAGCTTAAATGAACTGCAAGTAAAGCATACCTCGGCAGGGGTGATAGTGTCGAAGAAGCGGCGGAAGAAGCTGAATGTCTCACGGGGCCGCCGCGTGCATCTCCCGTCAAAGCGGCGTGAGAAGGGGACGACCAGAGGAGACTCCGTCTCCGGCACCGGCTCCAGTTTGGAGAAGTAGGCATACACCCACAACTGCAAAACAGATGTCAGTATGACCATCAGGTAAAGCAGAATACGGAATAAAGCAGAAATAACAGAGCCGTGTGTTGTACAGTGTATTGTGCATGGTAAAGTGTAGTATGTGTGCAGTGGTGTAAAGATACAAATAAGTGTGAAACAGACTACAGAGTACAGTACAGAGTACAGAAAATATAGAGCAGAAATGTAAAACGGAGAAGAAGACGTACCTCCCAAGCTCGCCAGTAGCCCCCGAGCAACTGTCCGCTGCCACGGGAGGCTGAGCTTATATATCCGTAGAGAGTGGCCAGAGCGGTGCCACCCCAGTCGTAATGTAAGATATCTCTGACGTCCACCAGTGCGCTGAGCAGGCAGAGAGGCACTGTGTTCGCCCGATTGGCGAAAATGGTCGTCCCAAACAGGAACATGAGAAAGCCACGTGCATATCTCTCCACGGCCTCCTGAGTCATCGGGGCTGCATCAACAAGGGTGGCGGACTCGAATCGCACCTCAAACCAGAATATTTGACGCCGGACGCGTGCGAGGCGGTGCCTCGCCGAGCAAGTAGACCTGAGCAGCGGTCCACTCATCCATGTCCGTATCAAAGGGGATCGGATCACCCCCTACCCCGATGCCTGTGAGCATCGAGAAATCATAAGGGGCCATCGTCATGTCCCCTGTCGTAGAGAAATGGAATGAATCGGTGGTGTCCCACCACCTCTCCACCAGAGCAGCGAGGAGAGGTCTGCATGTAGTGAGCCTGGAGAGTCCCCTGCAGAAGGCGCCAAAGCCGGCCTGGTCCACGATGTAGCGAACTGCATCGGGTAGCTCGGCGTACCACTCACGAGCGACAGTGTTCCCATACCCGCGGATGGTATGGGAATCTCCCTGTTTTCAAACAAATAGTTTCGAAGCAATATGAAATGTACAGTTTTGAAGAAACAGTTAAAGTCGGTACAAATCTAGCATGCGTGCAAGTTTTTCAGATTCAAACAGATACCGGGTGCCAGTGTGCTTATAGTGAACTACAGCGTATGATGCGTCAGCGTGTTTGTATAGTTCGGTACAAATCTAGCATGTGTGCAAGTTTTTAGATTCAAACAGATACCGGGTGCCGGTGTGCTTATAGTGAACTACAACGTATGATGCGTCAGTGTGTTTGTATAGTTCGGTACATATCTAGCATGCCTGCAAGTTTTTGATTCAAGGTGCCGGTGTGCTTATAGTGAACTACAACGTATGATGCGTCAGCGTGTTTGTGTAGTTCGGTACAAATCTAGCGTGCGTGCAAGTTTTTCAGATTCAAACAGACACTGGGTGCCGGTGTGCTTATAGTGAACTACAACGTATGATGCGTCAGCGTGTTTGTGTAGTTCGGTACAAATCTAGCATGCGTGCAAGTTTTTCAGATTCAAACAGATACCGGGTGCCGGTGTGCTTATAGTGAACTACAACGTATGATGCGTCAACGTGTTTGTATAGTTCGGTACAAATCTAGCATGCGTGCAAGTTTTTCAGATCCAAACAGATACCGGGTGCCGGTGTGCTTATAGTGAACTACAACGTATGATGCGTCAGCGTGTTTGTATAGTTCGGTACAAATCTAGCATGCGTGCAAGTTTTCAGATCCAAACTGATACCGGGTGTCGGTGTGCTTACAGTGGACTACAGCGTGTGATGCGTCAGTCTGTTTTGAGTGGTTCAGTGTAAACATGGTGCACGTGTGCACATTTTTCAGATTCAAGCAGATATCAGGTTTCAGTGTACTAGTAGGTGGACTACGGCATGTGATGTGTCAGTGCTCCTGTGAGGATCAGTATAAACGTAGCATGTGTGCATATTTTCAGATTCAAGCAGATGCTGGGTGTTGGTAAATTTGCAGTGAAATACGGTGTGTGCCGTGTGTTTGGGTGATTGAGGCTAGTGCAGTGTGTGTGCATGTGTCGTTCTTAAACAGATATCAGTTGTAGCTGTTTGTGATCAACTACAATGTACAATGTATCAGAGCATCAGAGCTAAAGCAATCAAAGAATGTAATCAGCTATGGCAGTTGACAGTTAAAAGTTCTACATTGTAGAAAATAAAATAGAAAAAATGTTACCTCGGAAGCGCCGAAGGATGGGTGAGAGGCAGGCTCACATGTGGCTCGGATCCAGCCATGTCGAAACTCTGAACTGGCGTGTCCGTCGAAGCGAACATGAATCGCCGGCCGGTAGGTCGCCGGGTCGAACGGACGCTCGCTCAAAGGGAGGAGCTCGACCCCGGGATCCATCTCGTGGTCCGGGGAAGTCCCACCATGCGGAATGTCATCGGCCATGTCAAGAATAATGGGAAAATGGTCGGAAAATGAAAATCGGGCTGGAATACGAAGAGTCAACCGAAAAGTCAACCCCCGGGAGGGTGAAAAATGGCCAGAAAGGTCGGGATGTGAAAAGGCACGGAAATGAAGAAGAAAGTGAGGTGAACAAACCCCAAAAAGGTGGAAATGGCAAAAGAGGCACCGAAACAAAAATTTGTTCGGTTGAAAATGTCCGAAACGCGAAGGAAATCAAGAATCCGACGACAAAACGGGCGTAAAACGCGAAGAAAACGAGGGATCGAGGAAGGAAAAAGGCTCTAGAGAGAGAGAGTGTGATTTTCGGCTAGGGGGAAATGAATAGAATAGGGTTTGGAACCCTATTTTAAAACACCCATGGTGAAATGTCGAATCTGCCTCGATCCAGGAACTTTTTGCCAGTCGGCAACATTTTGTGCCGGCCGGCAGAATATTTCGCCGATGGGATTATTTTGCAGCCGGTGGATAGCCGGTGGCTTCCTAGCCCGGCCGGTGATCTTCCTACAGCCTTGTTTAGGCCATATGAGTAGTTTTTGGTCTTCATAGCTCAAGAAATTGCAAGAAAAGTGCATCTCCAACGCTCAACCGGCCTCCGTTTTTTACCTCGGACCGTGTCTTCTGTACGTGGCACTCAAATTCATGCAATGTTGTATCCTTTTGTATCCTTTTGCCTTTTACAAGATTCAAAAGTTTCCCCGTGTGCGTTGCATGCATCCATCATGATGTCTGGTGCGTTGCATCGCGCCGTCATGCACATCCCTCATGCATTGTCATGCACTTTATTACAAGCGTTGTCGTGCATTGTCATGCACCTCAATACATACGTCGCCTCGCACATCATTCGTGTTGTCGTGCATCTCCTTGTTTTGCATTATCATGCATTTCAAAAAGAAAAAAAAACGTGCGTTGTCGCGCACTCGAGTTCATTTGCATTGTTTTGCATTTTCGTGTGGCATGCGTGTCACACTTGCATTGTTTTGCATTTTCGTGTGGCATGTGTGTCACACTTGCATTGTTTTACATTTGCGTGAGGCACGCGTACCTCATTGGCTTCATTTTGCATCCTTTGAGGCACGCGTACCTCATTGACTTCATCTTGCATCCTTTGAGGCACGCGTACCTCATTGGCTTCATCTTGCATCCTTTGAGGCACGCGTACCTCATTGGCTTCACTTGCATCATCTTGCATCCTTTGAGGCACACGTACCTCGTTGGCTTCATCTTGCATCCTTTGAGGCACGCGTACCTCATTGGCTTCATTTTGCATCCTTTGAGGCACGCGTACCTCGTTGGCTTCATCTTGCATCCTTTGAGGCACGCGTACCTCATTGACTTCATTTTGCATCCTCGTGAGGCACGCGTACCTCACTTGCATCATTTCACATCCTCGTGAGGCACGCGTACCTCACTTGCATCATTTTGCATCCTCGTGAGGCATGCGTACCTCACTTGCATCATTTCACATCCTCGTGAGGCATGCGTACCTCACTTGCATCATTTCACATCCTCGTGAGGCACGCGTACCTCACTTGTATCATTTTGCATCCTCGTAAGGCACGCGTACCTCACTTGCATCATTTTATATCCTCGTGAGGCACGCGTACCTCACTTGCATCATTTCACATCCTCGTGAGGCATGGGTACCTCACTTGCATCATTTCACATCCTCGTGAGGCACGCGTACCTCACTTGCATCATTTCACATCCTCGTGAGGCACGCGTACCTCACTTGCATCATTTTGCATCCTCGTGAGGCACGCGTACCTCACTTGCATCATTTTACATCCTCGTGAGGCATGCGTACCTCACTTGCATCATTTTACATCCTCGTGAGGCACGCGTACCTCACTTGCATCATTTCACATCCTCGTGAGGCATGCGTACCTCACTTGCATCATTTTACATCCTCGTGAGGCACGCGTACCTCACTTGCATCTTTTTTTACATTCCCTTGAGGCATGCGTGTCTCATTGGCATCATTTTTACATTCCTTGTGACTTGCGTTGTCTCGCTCGTCACATACATTGTTTTGCATCCCTTGTGACTTGCGTTGTCTCGCTCGTCACTTGCATTGTTTTGCATTCCTTGTGACTTGCGTTGTCTCACTCGTCATTTGCATTAGCATGCGTGTCTCATTTGCATTGGCATGCGTGTCTCACTTGCATTGTCACGCATGTTGCTAATGACATTGTACCTGTTAAGTTTGTTTTCTTTTCGGGCACGATATTGTATGTACGGTTCATTTGAAGCTGGCGCGACCAGACGAGCCGGACAGGTATTGTATCCTCCGAGTGAGACGTATCGAGAATTGCACAATTCTCTTACATCCTTCTTGCATTGTAATGTAGTTTGAAGTATCCTAGCTTAAAACTGTCGCATGTGTGCTTCGTTACAGCTTTTCTTTGCATGATCATAAATTATGCTCGGCTTCTTGCATTTTCAGTTGCAATTTGCCCCTGCCTTCGGGCGCATATCTTGATTGTCTTATATGTTTGTCTAAGTCTTCGGCCTCGTCAAAAATGGGTCGTCTCTGGGCTTTGACATTCACTCCCGTCATTGTTATGACTTTCGAGTTCTGTCAAAGAGGGGCAACTGTAGACACCCCATTTTTGATCGTCCTCAAGACTTGGACGTCACCGCTTGATCACTCGGTGATTATCCATGTTTGTTTTCGTTTGGAGTTCCCGGAGTTCTCGGCTACACGCCTTGCCTCAGGATCTTCAAACTCGACTGTTTTGTGTTTGGTTTTGCACCAAACACTTGTGCTTTGCCTTGGAGGTGCAGGGAATGCCTTGTGAGGCATCCCCACACACCACCGGCAGTGGCTACAGGCCACCGGCTGGTTTTTGTTGCCACCGGCAATATATATTGCCGGTCGGCACTCTTTGTTGCCGGTCGGCAGTCAATTTTGTCAAAATGACAATTTTGGCCAGCCGACTACTGTTCAGCTGCTTTTGGAGATATTTTAAAACAGCTGGCTGGCATTTGCTTCCCCTCCATACACGTGTATGGAGGGATGGACCTCTTAGTTTGCTTAACTTGTAAGTTTTACAAGTTTGGTTGCCTATGAGAGGAACCCTCCTCTTCTTGGCTCAAGGGTTAGGGAGTTAAAGATATTTTGGAGAGAAAACACAGAGCAAGCTCTGGTTTTAGGGTTTGAGTTACATACACATCCTATCTCTATATTACTCTTGTGTGTGTTTTAGTCCATACTATTACACACAAGCACCTAGTCTTTCACCTTTCTTTGGTTTCTTCAAGGACCAGGGCTTGTTCTTGCTGTTCTTGGCTGGATTAGAGCTCAAGGAGGCCACAAGACCACCATTTGTGAAGAGGTCTACAAGGGTAACAACTTTACCTCCTTTTTACCCCTTTCTTGCATCCTATTTTTACCTATCTTAGAACTGTTTTTGTGCTTAGTGTTTAACATAAAAAAGTTCTGTTTTTAGGCCCTCTTGATTGTTTATTAAGAGTGTTTTGTGCTTTGGGGAAGGTTGACCCCTCTTAGGCCTTGTAAGGCCCTTGTTTTGGGCTATTTTGTTGAGCTCCGGGATTTTGGTGTTTGGGTCTCTTCACCACTGAAATCTTGAGGGATTTTCAGTGGTGAAGATGATACCTTGAAGTCCTAAGAAGGAGAGGGCCACCCCCTCTCCTTGTTGTCCTTGAAAGGGACACCTTTTGGCCTCTAGAGGAAGCCTTTGTTAGAGTGTGTGTTGATCATGTCTAGGCTGTTTTCCATGCTTATTATGCCGTAATATAACATTGTTGTGTGTTGGTTTTGGTACACCATGCATGTTTAGCATACCTACCATGTAATGCCTTGTGATTGCCTTAACATGCCTTAGGTTGTTAGCCTTTGTTCTAGCATGTTTTAGGCTTAGCCTTGTGAAGGTTTTGTGCTTATTTTGCCTTGTTTTAGGTCTGTCCATAGGTGTTTGGGTTGATCTTGGCATGCTTAGTATAGCTCCTTTGTATTTGAGCTTGTATGCTTCAAGTATGAGAATGTGTAGCATGTGTTGCTTGCATCATTTTGGTGGTTTGGAACCACCCAACATGTTATTTCAGTCCCTTTGACATGCTCATATGCTTACCTTGGATGCCTCTTTGTTGCCTTAAAAGCATGTGTTGTATGCCCTATGTTTTGACCATTGTGCATGCCTTTGAATTCAAATCATTTAGATGCCATCTAGTTGGCCTTTTGGGCTTAGTTTTATGTGTTAAAACTCTGTTTTTGGTCGCCTAAGTCTCGCCATGTGTGGTTGTACTAAGTGTAGTCCATTGCCTCTTTGGTGAGCCTTGAATGCTTGGGGCCATTGTTGCATGTTTAGCTTGCTTTGTTGCTTGGTTTGGCACCATGTTTTACATGATTTTCAGAGTTTATGATGCATCCTAATTGTCCATACTTAGCCTCTTTAAAGTGTGCTTTAGAGTTGCTTGTTTAATGCCTAAGTGTTGGTCCAACTTACTTGCATGTGTGCATGTGTGTTTAGCCTTCATTTTTGGGCATTTTGGCTACTGTTTTAGGCCTATTTAGAGTTGCCTAAATCATGTTTAAGTCCACCTCTTCATTAGTTTGCATGGCCTTAATGTTAGCTTGTATGCTTGCATAAGTGTCTTGCCATGCCATGTTGCATCCTTAGCTTGCATGCTTAGGTTGCATTGCATCTTGCATGCATGCCTTGTTCCTTGATTTGGTGATAGGAATTGGGCCTTGGCTTGTTTGTTTGATTTGCATTTCATTTTCCATGAAAGTGCACACTTGATTCTTTAGGCCATCATGCATGGAAATGCGTGATTGGTGGCCCGAGAATCGAGGCACATGCCCTTTTGAGTCACAAACATGATAGGGGGCATGATTGGTGCATACATTGTTTGAATTGTATTGCCATGCAAGTTTTGCCCTCTGCTGTTGTGAGTTGCAGGTTCTGCAGGCATTGTTTGCCGACCGGCGACAAATGGTGCCGGCCGGCAGTAAATCATCAGCCGATGGATTCATTTTGTGTCGGTGACCACAATTCATTGCCGGTGGTAATTCTACTCAGCCGGTGGTATCCTCCAGTGTCCTGAGAGGCATTCCTGAGACTTTGGCAATTTTCAGAGGAGCAGAGCAGGGAAAACAGAGGCAGACTATGCATGGCAGTGCGATTCCGAGCCAGTCCCGAGCATGCGCTGCATCTGGCCCTCTTCCCGAGGCGGTTTACTGTTTTAATTAGATTAATTAATTTGTTTGATTAATTTAATGGGTCTGTAATATTTAATTAGCTTGCGTAGTTAATTAATTTGTATATTCTTTTGGTCCCTCCGGGCGAGGGCAAATCTGTAATAAGCGTGTGTGAGTGGTGTGTATGTCTTCCAACCCCCACTTCTTTCTTCCCTTTTATTTACCTGCTTATGATGGTAGATTAGGGCATATTTATTTTAGCATACCTTATGCAATGCATGCGTGCATTCATGCATTTGTTTACATGCACCGAGCTCGGTACATCATACAAACTGCATTGTATTTTCAATTCCAAATTGAATACGTGTATCGAATGATTGCTTTTCACATGCCATTTCAAGGTTAGCCGAGCCTACTCTAAATTGCATCCTTGCCTGTGTTGCATTAGCCACTTAACATGAACTAGGGACATGCATGTTTGCTAACTAGTTTATTGTTTTGGCACGGAGTACAATGTAAGTATTTATGCTTTAGCATCTCGCATGCGTGTGAATGTTAACATGACAGTATGCTTGCCATGCGGCTAAGTGCTTATGTGATATAAACTGCCTGAATGCCTGTGGGTGGAGGTTGGATTGTTTGAGTTGGAAAAAACTCGTTGAAATCCATGTTTTAGCTTACTTGCGAGTAGCAAATTCCAAAGCATTTTCAAAACAAACGGATATGCAATGCTTGTTTCCAAATTAGGCGATCTAGTCTATACTTGTTTGCTGTGCGCATAACATAGTAATTCTAGGCTAATAACTGGAATAAGAACACATAACGTTTTCAAAATCGAATATCATGGTTAGTAGAGGCCGGTCTTCGGACCGGGCGAGAGGGGGTGCTCATAGCTAACCTTCCCCAATCGTACCCAAGTTCCCGAGCCGAGGCAACTTTGGTGATGACGGACAGGTGGCCTTGACCGAGTCGAGGTTTCCTAAATTCCCCATTTAAAAATATTTAGGTGGCGACTCAGATGTCGCAAGCGGTCCATGTTTGGCACTTCTTTTCAAAAATCTGTTTTTCTCAAAACGATTTGCCAGAGTTGGACTCTTTGGTTCAGATTAAGAACCGCAACAAATAAAAACAGAGAGTTTGAACCGTAGCGCGAGGTCCCACGCGGACGAGTTACACCATGATGGAGCATTGGACATCCCCAGCTTGGTTCATCGGTTTTCTGATGCCGGTGACAGCAGCGATCATCACTGGCAGGGTTTTCGGCGACATGCGCTTTGCTTGTGCATGTTGTCTCATTTCTTGCTTGCCTCAGGCTCTAGAGGGTCTAGCATCCGTTTGATTGAGATTGGCCAAGGCTTAAGAGAGGGCAAGAGCTGCATCGCCATGACACTAGCTGAGACATTGATGGGTTTAGATGCTTTTCATCGCCGGGAGACGGCTAGATTCGCGAGAAGTCCACTACTGCTGCAGGTAACGTTTCCTACCCTATCTCACATATATTTCTCACATCACTCGGCCCTCAGGCTTAATTTTTCTCTCAAAACCTTTTCCTCACTTTTCTCTCCACGTACATCTCTCTATTCTTTAATCTCTTATTTTTCATCCCTCCCCAGATATGGTTGCTGGATAAGTTGAAGATATTGGACTCATGCCCAGCATATTCAGCTCGCGGCTATTTCTTCCAACGACGTCTAGTCGATGCCCCTGATGAGGGATGGTGGTGTGAATGGATGTGCAGTCTATCTGCTGCCAGTATTGCTTGGCGCTGCCCTTGGCTCAATCTGCTGGCAATGAGTTGCAGCATGTCTCGCCAGCCCGGGATTCAGTTGATCGCCCTGACACACTGCGTCTTTTACTTCCCATTCCGAGTACGGCACCAATTCGGCCATGATCAGACTTGTCCGGAAGAGGGGATAGAGTACTCTGCTGCATTTCCAGTCCGAGGCGTTCACCTAGCTCGGTATGCCACAACATGAAAAACTAGAGAGCTTCTGGCCCTTGCTCCCACTTTCAATTGCACCATCTCTGATGAGTGCATAGCTTGGCTTGATGAGGAGGCGCAGGTTGGGCCTACTTTGGCATCAGAGGCTTCGACCAGTTCTAGGAGGGGCGCAGGAACACCTGACTTATCCATGCCCCGAATTTATTGCTTTATCAGTACTTTCAAGTTTTCTTTATGAATGTAATAAAAAGCAACTTCAATTTGTATTCAAGAGTAGGAGAACTCAGTACTGAAATCAATGTAATTGAAGGTTGTGGGTACTGAAAATTTTCCATTTGGTCAAAAAATGTTCTAAGTCGTAAAAAGATTAATTTGAGCAAAATCAACTTTTGTTAAAACTTTTCAAAACCATTTTCAATATGGAACAGAACTGGACAAGCCTAAGATCTATCACTGAGATGCACAACCCTGGATCCCGTCGACTGGAAAGTTGCCCCTAGTCTGAATAGCACTGCACTGGAGATCACAACCGAGCTCTTGAATGCAGAATAGACAAAGATGACCAAGACGATCACATAGATAAAGTTGATCTGGGAAGTGTTTATGGCTAGACTTCAGAATGAAGTTGCCTACTGTAGACACCCCATTTTTGACCGACCTCAAGACTTGGACGTCACCATTGGAACACTCGGTGATCATCCTTGTTTGTGTTCGTTTGGAGTTCCCGGAGTTCTCGGCTACGCGCCTTGCCTCAGGATCTCCGAACTCGACCATTTTGTGTTTGGTTTTGCACCAAACACTTGTGTTTTGCCTTGGAAGGGCAGGGAATGCCTTGTGAGGCATCCCCACACACCATCGGCAGTGGCTAGAGGCCACCGGCTGGTTTTTGTTGCCATCGGCACTTTATTGTGCCGACTGGCACTCTTTGTTGCCGACCGGCACTAAGTTTTGTCAAAATGACACACTTTTCCAGCCGGACACTGTGCAGCTGCTTTATCAGATATTTTGAGACAGTTGTATGGCTTTTGCTTCCCCTCCATACACGTGTATGGAGGGATGGCCTTGTTGGTTGCTTAGCTTGTAAGCTTTACAAGCTTGGCTTGCCTATAAGAGGAGCCCTCCTCTTCTTGGCTCAAGGGTTACAAGAATTAGACATTTTAGAGAGAAGGAAGTTCTGGTTTTAGGGTTAGGTTAGATACATATCTATATCTCTTCCTCTCTTGTCTAGTGTGTGTATTTTGCCTTACTTTTGCTCACAAGCACCTACCACCACACCATTCCCTTGGAACTGAGGTTCTTGAGGCTGGTTTTGGAAGTTTTGAAGCTGGTTTTGGAGCTCAAGGAGCTGCTGGTCCACCATTGTTGAAGAGGTCTACAAGGGTAACCACTTTACCCCTTTTTACCCCATTTTTGCACCCTCTTTTTGCTTGCTTTAGAACTGTTTTTGTGCTTAGTCTTCAACACATAAAAGTTCTATTTTTTAGGCCTCTTTATTGTTTATCAATAGTGTTTTGTACTTTGGGGAGTTTGACCCCCTTTAGGCCTTGAAAAGACCCCATTTTAGGCCATTTTGTGTGAGATCCGGGACCCTTGTGTTTGGGCCTCCTCACCACTGAAATCTTGAGAGATTTCAGAGGTGAGGATGGTGCCTTGAGGTCCTAGGAAGGAGAGGGCCACCCCCTCTCCTTGTTGTCCTTGAAAAGGACAAGTTTTGGCCTCTTGAGGAAGCCTATGTTCAAGTGCGTGTTGAGCATGCTATGACTGTTTTTCATGCTTATTATACCATGATATAACATGATTCTAAGTTGGTTTTGGTACCCCATGCATGCTTAGCATAGTTGCCATGTAATGCCTTGTAATTGCCTTAACATGCCTTAGGTTGTTAACCCTCGTTTGAGCATGCTTTAGGCTTAGATTCATGAAGGTTTTGTGCTTATATTTCCATGTTTTAGGTCTGTCCTAGGTTGTTTGGGTTGATCTTAGCATGCTTAATATGGCTCCTTTGTATTGTGGCTTGTGTGCTTCAAGTAGGTGAATGTGTGACATGTATTGATTGCATTAATTTGGTGGTTTGGAACCACCTTACATGTCATATCAGTCCACTTAACATGCTTACATGTTTGCCTTGTATGCCTCTTCGATGTTTCAAGAGCTTATGTTGTACACTCCTTGAGAGTGCATGTGTGCATGCCTTCATATTTGAGCCACTTAGAAGCCATCTAAGTATTCCTTTGGCCTTGTTTTAACATGCTAAAAACCTGTTTTTAGTTGTTTAATGCATGCCATGTTTGTTATGCTAAGTGTACATCAAAGCTTCTTTGCCATGTTTCAAGTGTCTAGGCCACTTGCATGCTAATGTTTGGCTTGCTTTGTTGCTTGATTTGGCATCATTTTATAGCATGATTTCAGAGCTTTCTATGCATGCTAATTGTCCATGTTTGGTCTCTTTAAGTGTGCTTGAGAGTTGCCATGTTTGTGCCTAAGTGTTGGACCATAGTTGCATGCATGTGTGTGTGCATTTTAGTCTCTATTTCTAGGCATTTTGGCCACTGATTTTGGGCCTACTAGAGTTGCCTAATTCATGTTTAAGTCCCTCTTCTATTTTGGTTTGCATGCTTGTCTTGTATGCTTGCTTGTATGCTTGCATAAGTGCCTTGTATTGTCCATGTTGCATACTAGTTGACATGTCTAGGATTGCATCACATAAGCATGCATGCTTGGCCTCTTGAGATAAGCATGATAGAGGTTTGGCACCCTTTTGTGTCTATTTGGTTTGCATGCATTTGAAATCAAAGTTGCACTCTCGGTTCTTTGGGCCATCATGCATGGAAATGCGTGATTGGTGGTCCGAGAATCGAGGCACACCCTCCTTTGAGTCACTAACATGATAAGGAATGTGTTTGGTGCATAAATGGCTTGAATCACATTGCCATGCAAGTTGTTGTCCTCTGCTGCTACGAGTTTCTGCTACATTCGGCTTGACCGCAAGATGTTAGTGCCGACCGGCAGTCAATCTTCAGCCGATAGCTTAATTTGCAGCCGGTGGTGTTCTACCCCAGCCGGTGGTGATCCCCAGTGCCCTGAGAGGCACTCCTGGGACTTTGGAAGTTTTCAGAGGAAGAGAGCAGGGAAAACAGAGGCAATCCATGCATGGCAGTGCGATTCCGAACCAGTCCCAAGCATGCGCTGCATTTGGCTCTCCTTCCGAGGCGATTTACTGCTTTAATTAGATTAATTAATTCATTTGATTAATTTAGTTAATTTGTAATATTTTAATTAGCTTGCGTAGTTAATTAACCTGTATTATTCTTTTGGTCCCTCTGAGTGAGGGCGAATTTGTAATAAGTGTGGGTGAGTGGGTGTATGTCTTCCAACCCCCATTTCTTTCTTCCCTTTTATTTACCTGCTTACGATGGTAGATTAGGGCACATCTATTTTTAGCATACCTTATGCTATGCATGCGTGCATCCATGCATTTGTTTACATGCACCGGGCTCGGTACATCATACAAACCGCATTGTACTTTCAATTCCAAATTGAATACGTGCATCGAATGTTTGCATTTCACATGCCACTTTTAGGGTTAGCCGAGCCCACTCTAGATCACATCTTTGCATGTGTTGCATTAGCCACTTAACATGAACTAGGTCATGCATGTTTGCTAACTAGTTTCTTGTTTTGGCACGGAGTACGATGTAAGTTTTTATGCTTTAGCATATCGCATGCGTGTGACTGTTAACATGACAGTATGCGTGCCATGCGGCTAAGTGCTTACGTGATAAACTGTTTGAATGCCTGTGGGTGGAGGTTGGATTATGTGAGTTGGAACAACTCATTGAAATCCGTATTTTAGCCTACTTGCGAGTAGCAAAAAACCAACACGTTTTTCAAAACAAAACGGATATGTAATGTTTATTTCCAAATTAGGCGATCTAGTCTATACTTTTGTGTTGTGCGCATCACATAGTAATTCTAGGCTAATAATTGGGATAAGAACACATAACGTTTTCAAAAACGGATATCATGGTTAGTAGAGGCCGGTCTTCGGACCGGGCGAAAGGGGGTGCTCATAGATGACCTTCCCCAATCGTACCCAAGCTCCCGAGCCAAGGCAACTTTAGTGATGACGGACACGTGGCCTTTGGCACCGAGTCAGGTGGCGACTCTGTATCTGGCAAAGCAGTCCATGTTTGGCACTTCTTTTCAAAAATCTGTTTTTTCTCAAAACGATTTGCCAGAGTTAGACTCTTTGGTTCAGATTACGAACCGCAACAAACAAAAGGGAGTCCGAACTGTAGTGGACCCGCAAAACGAGCAGAACGGGAGTCCATCCCTCCCGGATGCGCTCGGGGACGTCTACACCTACGTATCCCAAAGATGGGAATCAAGCCTTACGTAGTTCAGCTCAGGTTCACTCGTGTATTGACACTCTCCTTTTGTGCTCTAACTTTTTCCAAGGCCGCCCCTTTTCGGGTTTACAACCTTGCGAGCTCAATTTTTATAATTTCAAATTTTTCATGCTCTAACTTTTGCCTAGGTCGCCCTTTCGGGTTTTCAGCCTAGCGAGCCACTCAGGGAAAGTATTTCTTTAACTTGTCCATGTTGATCGGTTGGGAGAACTCTAGGCCATCTAGGTCCATCAGAACAACAGCTCCACCCGATTAGATAGACTTGATGATGTAAGGGCCAGTCCAATTGGGTCTGAACTTGCCCCTAGGGTCGTGGATGGGAGCTCGGTTGTCTTTGAGCACTAGATCCCCTTCCTTCAAATTCCTAGACTTAACCTTCTTGTTGAAAGCCCTGGCAATTCTTCGTTGATAACCCTGAACATGATACAGTGCTTTCAGCCTTCTTTCATCAAAGAGCATGAGTTCTTCGAACCTGCTTTGCTGCCAATGTGCCTCAGCTATCTGACACTCAGCCAATACCCGTAACGACGGAACCTCAACTTCGATAAGGAAAACAGCCTCCATCCCGTAGACCAAGGAATACGGAGTTGCTCCAATAGAAGTTCAAATTGAAGTCTGGCAGCCCGACAGAGCAAATGGCAGCTTATCTGGCTAGTCTCGATAGGTCTCCATCATCTTCCGCAGAATATGCTTGATGTTCTTGTTGGCGGCCTCAACAGCTCCATTGGTGTAATAACCCGACCCTCGTATGTGACTCTGCTATATTTTAGTTTTTATTCAGTGCTCTTAAATGTTTAATGTGAAACTGCATGAGAATTGAAGTCAAATATATATGTGTTATGAGTGAATGCTTTATGAAAAGAACATTATCTGTTAGGCAAAGAAGAGTATCTGTTACTATTAGAACATTAAAATAGAAATTGGAAGCCGTAACGGCCTAATTATCAGAAATTGATTTTATATTGGTGATCAGCATAATTTTTAAGTAATATTAAGCATGTTTATGAAATTTTAATTTCGGCACCATAAAGAGATTGCTTTTTGTCCTATATGCTCTTATATTTGCATATATATATGTCTAAGTCTTGTTGCCTTAAGATCAAAAAACGTGGTTATCCTATTTGGAGAGAAAAACAAGAGAGAAAGAGAAAAGAATTGGGGACAAAGGGATTCAACAAGGAATTTGGAAAATTGTTAGAAGTTTGGGGATTAAATCAAAGGTAAGCTCATGATCTTCTTGTTAGAACAATTTAAAGATGTAAGTGATGTGCATGTGTGATTCTTGTTTAAATTATGCTTGAATAATAAGGGTTTTCTCAATTAGTTGTTTAGACACCTAGATTGGAGTGTTGTGTGAAATTATACTTCACTCTATGCTACCATATCATCTCTTCATGAAGCTATGTTTATATCAAGTGTTATGTTTGATGTATATGAAGAAATTGAATAACAAGAGTGAGATTATGTTGGTGAGTTTCAACTTTTGTTCAATTAATGGGGTTGTGTTGTTCATGAGTTTGATCCAAGTTGGTTTGCAAGAGTTTTGAGCCTTGATTATTATGGAATTGAAGTAGTTTTTGCAAAAGGAGAGATTAAGGTTTAAACATACCAAGTTGGACCTCAAATTCGAAGTTCAGATTTTCTGAATTCGCGTGCTCCGCTCGAGCGGAGTCATGACCGCTCGAGCGGGAAAATCACCCTCCCAGTTTTTTAAATTACTCTGTCGCTCGGCGGAGAATTCCCTTCGGCGTGAAATCGATCCTCGATTTTTGATAGCATTACCTTTTCGCTCGAGCGGACAACTTGGCGCTCGAGCGGAGGGCCTAATTTTCAGAAAGAAGTATGCTTGCTCGGTTTTGCGTGCTTGATTCCCTGAAGGTTTTAGAATATATTTCTGATGATTTTTTTAGCTAGTTATCAATTCATGTGAAGTGTAATGACGCAGGAAATGATTCCCCAATGATTTAAGAAGAAAACAAACTAATTTATAAGTTATGATTGTGTGCAGGGCACACCCCGGAAGAAACTGGCACGCCATCACAACGCTGTGAGTAATAGTGCTTTAATGCACCTTTATTCGTTAATAGTTTTATTATGAACTGTATTTCCCTTATGTAAGAATTATGTCGCATGAAGTTATGTGTTAAACGAGAAACCTCGTGAAATATGGAACTCATCAAGGAAATTGTGATATTATGAACTCATGTGGCCAAGGGGCATCTATGTACTAAGAAATTATGAGGCCAATGGCCAATATGTGAAATGTAATTATGAGGCCAACAGCCGACATGTGAAAAGTACTTATGAGGCCAATGGCCAATATGTGAAATGCGATTATGAGGTCAAAGACCGATATGTGAAATGTGAATGTGTGTGAACTCGTGAACTGTGAAACTAAGGGGCCGAAGGACATTATGTTATATTATGTGAATTCCTCAGGCCAAGGGCCAAATGGGAAATTGTGAATCAACGAATTGTCTTATGAACACAGAAGCAGACTAACTACACGGATGTTATGTTATTTTGTTTGACATGTAAATAAGTACTATTATTCACTGAGCTTGGCTCACCCTATGTTATGTCTGTTCCTGTAGGTAATCAATCCGGAGGTCGACCTTAGCTCGTGTCAGCATACTTTTGTCAGCCTAAGCACAGCCAAACTCTGGGTCAAAACCGTACTTGTGTGGAGCTGCTAGACTATAGTTTATACTCTAGTTTTGGCTTAGGATGTGATGTACATGATAATTTT
Source organism: Camellia lanceoleosa (assembly GCA_025200525.1). Taxonomy (NCBI): domain Eukaryota; kingdom Viridiplantae; phylum Streptophyta; class Magnoliopsida; order Ericales; family Theaceae; genus Camellia; species Camellia lanceoleosa. Next base: position 477,165 of record JANUSC010000083.1, on the reverse strand, counting down.
TGTTATACGCCCATCCTTAGGGCGGGATTTGTAAATGTATGTATGTATTTAGCTCTCAAAAATATATTTTCTTTGGTTATCTCTTTTGAGTGATTCATCTTACGTAATGTCTGTGATCCTGGCATGATTTAGTCGCTCAATGGATATCATATTCTCTTATTATGTATTACTCGTTGTTATTGCTTCCATTTAGGCCCCTACTTTCTATATCTCTAGCAGGTTAAGTGTCCTTTTCTGCATAGGTCATGCCCAAACTTCTAGGGGCAAGTTAGGGGCGTGACAATTGGTCTGTGGCCAATATGTAGATAACTTATGAAAAGCCACGTTGTACTTGTCCAACAAGTCGATCACTTCCTTCTTGAAGTGGAAACCATTATCTGAAATAATCTCGTTCGGGACCCCGTAGCGACAGATAATGTTGTTTCTAATGAACTTAGCGACATGCGATGCCTTCATCACCGCGTAAGATTGGGCCTCAACCCACTTTGTGAAGTAGTCTATCCCTACCAAAATGTACTCATGCCCATTGGACCCCTTCAGAATGACAGCCCCAATCACATCAATCCCCCAGACTGAAAATGGCCATGGCGAAGTCATGTTGTACAGCTTCGACAGCGGAATGTTCATGCGGTTTACATGGATCTAACACTTATGGCATCGCCGGACAAAGCCAATACAATCCTTTTCCATGGTGGACCAATAATAACCCTGCCTAAGGATTTTCCAGGCTAGCATTACCCCGTTCATGTGCGCTCCGCACTCTCCTCCATGGATGGCCTCCATCAGGCGTTTGGATTCTTCAGCATCAACACGCAGCTTATGCATCCCGAGATGACCTTTCTTGTGCAGTTTACCCCCGCCGACGATGAACTAAGCAGCCATTCTTCGAATTGCCCTCTTATCTTTGGCATTTGCCCCTGGTGGATACACTTCCTTTTCCAAGAAGTTCTAGATGTCGTAATACCAGGGATTCTCATCTTGTACCTCATCTATGGCAGCAATCAGCTCGTAGGTCGGCACAAATTTCTGTTCAATGATGATCAGACGCATCCGGACTCCGAAAGGAATGTCTATCTAATGAATCAACAAACCTGTTGTTCTCTCTTAACAGATGGGCAAAATTCAGTTTCTCAAACCAAGGAATCAAAATGTCCAAGGTCTGGTGATAGATTCTCATCTTTTCTTCTTTAACTTTCCAATCTCCTTTAGTTTGAGATACAACAAGGTTCGAGTCCCCGATGACATCCAACCGTTTTGCCCCTAGTTCTAGGGCGGCTTCTAGTCCAGCAATACATGCCTCATATTCTGCCTCATTGTTCGACACTTTGAACTGGAGTTTGAATGCTAGAGGTATGCGGGAATTGTCGGGCGCTATCAGCAACACCCCTATCCTATACCCGTATTGGTTTGACGCTCTGTCAAAGTACATCGTCCAAGTCTCTTCTTCGACATACAGAATGGCCTCATCTGGGAACAGATACTCAACTGCTTCATCCCCTTCAACTGGGTGATCAGCTAAGAACTCCGCTACCGCTCTCCTTTTCACTGACTTGTGCATCACGTACTTCAGATCAAATTCTGAAAGCAGAAGCAACCAACGAGCTAGCCTACCCGTAAGTGCCAATTTCTTGAAGAGATATTTGATGGGATCTAATCTCGAAACCAATATTATGGAGTGAGCTAACAGGTAGTGCCGTAGCTTCTTGGTAGCCCATACCAAGGCCAGACAAGCCTTCTCCAGCGGAGTGTAGCGGGTCTCATAATCCAGCATTTTCTTGCTCAGGTAGTAGATAGCTTTCTCCACTTTGTCCTCAGACTCCTGTGCGAGCATGCAGCCCATTGTATTTTTAGTCACTGAAAGATACAGAATCAACGGTTTCCCCGGCTCAGGCGGTGACAACACAAATGGGTTCTGTAGTTATTGTTTGATATGCTCGAAAGCTTCTTGGCATCGACCGTCCCATTGGAATTTCTTTCCTTTCTTCAAGAGACCAAAGAATGGTTCACAAGTAAAGGTTAATTTTGAAATAAACCATCTTTTGAATTGCACTTTACCCAGAAAGCCTCGCACCTCCTTTTCAGACCTTGGTGGTGCCATTTCTAAGATGGCCTTGATTTTGGAAGGATCGACCTCGATACCTCTCTGTGTGATCAAGAACCCCAGCATTTTCCCTGCTGTAACACCAAACGTACACTTCTGAGGATTCAGCCGCAACCGATACTCTCTGATCCGTTGGAAGAATTTTTGCAAGGCAGTGTAGTGGCCCTCTCTTTCCTTGGACTTGACAATCATGTCGTCCACATACACCTCAACCTCTTTATGGATCATGTCGTGCAATATTGTGGTCGCAGCCCGTTGATACGTAGCCCCAGCATTCTTCAGCCCAAACGGCATCACCCTATAACAATAGGTTCCCCACAGGGTGGTAAAAGCAGTCTTCTCCTGGTCTTCGGGTACCATCAATATCTGATTGTAGCCTGAAAACCCATCCATGAACGAGAGCAACACATGAACAGCAGTGAAATCTACTAATTCATCGATATGCGGCAGAGGAAAGTCGTCCTTCGGACTGGCTTTGTTCAAATCCCTGAAGTCCACACATACCCGAATTATGCCGTCTTTCTTTGGCACCGGAATGATATTGGCCAACCAAGTTGGGTATTCAGATACCAGCAGAAACCCTACATCAATTTGCTTGGTGACCTCTTCTTTGATCTTAAGAGCCCAATCTGCGCGGATCCTTCTAAGCTACTGCTTAACTGATCGGGCCTCTGGGTCAAGAGGGATCCGGTGCTGTACAATCTCTGGATCGATTCCAGGCATGTCTTCGTAGGACCACGCAAAAACATCTTTGAAATCTTTTAACAAAACGACGAAGTGCTCATGCTCCTCCGAAGACAACGTGGACCCGATCTGGACCAGCCGCGGGTCCTTTTCAGTACCAACATTAATTTTGGTGATTTCATCAACCAAGGGTTTAACAAACCTCTCCTGCTCTTGATCAAGCAAAAATTGCAAAATCGGAGGAATTTCTTCCTCTTCGTTTTCATTAAAATTTTGAAAGTCTTGATTAATCCAATAAATTAAGGGCACAGAAAAGTACTCAGAAGCCACAGCCATTCCATTCTCATTAGTCACAACATCCAGTCCATCTGATTCCTCTGTTACAACAGACTCAAAGGAGAAAGAAAAAGACGACCTAGACAGGACTGTGGTATCCGGGTTGTCACCCCCAGGAATACTGGACTCAGACTCAGACAAGCTGGAACCGGATTCTGACTCTATAGACTCAGTGGAATCAGATTCTGGCTCACTACCTGACCCGGTGCTGTTCGATAAGAAACCCTCCTTGTATTGCCAGACGAGGGAGGGTACGATTGATGCATCCAAAATGTTTGAAGATAGGCTCACAGCCGCTTCATTCCCAATCATGGACAATGAGAGGTCATTCCCCAAGCACTCTTGTACGATCTGAGGATTTGAGAGTAGACAAGCCAATGTTACCCCATTTCAATCTCTGCGCTCTTGAAAATCTCCTCTTTGCGTTGCTTAGCCTCAGCTATCGGGTCTATCTGCTCCTCGGCAACATTATCCCCAGACAATTACAAATCAAATAAAATCTCAAATCCAGACAGGCGCCGTCTCTCTGCATTTAGCCATGGCTCTGGAAAGCCGCAGAACGGGAAGTCCTCCCCCTCCCGGACAAAGCGTCCGTTTAGGGTACCCAGGATGGGCCGGTGCATCAACTCATAATGCTTTCCCGCCTGCTTGGCTCTGGCTCTTCCAGCCATCTCTTTCCCCTTCCTCACCCAGTCCTCCTTGGTAGGCAAATAACCTAAACCAAAGGTATGTGGGTTATGCAGCACTTCGGGCGATGTTGCGACGCCTTTCCGGCCACTGCACCCTAATCCCATCCTGGGGATATGTTGTAGCTTGTTCATAAGGTAGACTGATTGTGCACTCACGTAGAGCCCCTCATCAACAGCTAAAATACTCTGTACAACCCGAGCCTCGGCTAAGGTAAATCCTGACAGGAACACATCCTCCACGCCATGTTCAATTTCCAGAACTGGTGTAGAAACCTCTAGTGGCGGATGGATTGAAGAATTCCTGAAAACGATTGCCACCCCCTTCCCGTGGGGGTATTTAAGCATCTGGTGTAAGGTGGAAGAGACTGCCTTCACCTGGTGCAGCCATGGCTGCCCCAAAAGTAGATTGAAGGTTGCGGGAACGTCCAAGACATGAAAATCAATATCGTGTTGTCCTGGACCAACCTGAATCGGAATCTGTACAGTCCCCATCACCTCTCTGCTCATATTTTCATATGCCCTTATCACCTGGGCAGTTGGCACAAAGTCCACTGGTTTCAGCCCGATAGCATATGTCATCCTCGACGGGCACACATTGATAGCAGATCCTGTGTCAACAAGAACCACTGGTACCCATTGGTCTCTACACTCAATAGAGATATAGAGCGGTTTGTTATGATTTGCCCCCTCAAGTGGCAGTTCCTTGTCAGTAAAGGTCAACGTCGGGGAAGCTCCTCCCGGAAACACCAACCCCACCAGCTGCTTAGGCGTTGTATCGATTGAGAGTTTGGCCCTGTCCATTGCAGGAAGGACAGCTTCTCTATGAACTCTTGAAGCCATCAGCAGTCCCCAAATGGAGATGTCTGCTTGGATTTTCTTCAACTGTTTCAACACAACCTCCTCTTTTAGCAGTTTCTTCTTCTGCTTCCCTGCCTCTTTGTCCTTTCCGGACGCCTCTGGTTGATCCAAGTGCGGGGGCTTGAAATACCGCCCACTCCTAGTCATGTGGTCCACTTCCTCCACATACTAGGTATCATCTGATTGGTTCTGTCCCCAATCTTCGTCTGTGTGGGCAAGACATAGGTTGTCATCTTCCCACCACATACCATCGGCAACCGACAGACACCTGTCCAGTTCTGTTACAACTACTTCTATGCGCACAGCAAATTCTGTCCCCTCAGGGGTTTGGCCTTTCTAGCCCTTTCCAGATCTTCGATCTTTTCCCGCTCAAACTGCTTTAGTGTAGCTTGCTATTCAGCATCTTCCGTACTCAAACTGCTCGTATTTTGAGCAAAATTCTTAACATCGGTGCTCTCCGGTAGTACTTGCTAATTCTCGGCCATTCCGGCCACTGCTAATATCTCCGTTTCTGGCGATCCTTGTTCGGGCTGAGGCTGCTTAGCAACAACTGACTCGTCACTGAACCATCCGGTAGCTTCTGCTGACCCATCTAAATCAAACCAGTTGACAGTCACGTCCCCCAAATCCTATTCATTAAAGAATTGTAGATTCACGATATCCTCTTCCAAGTCCGCTAGGTCATCTAGCCCCTGATTAGGTCCATCCTCTCGAACTACACAAATCTCTGCCCCAGTCGGCAGTTCTATCCTCGACTTAATCTGACCCATTGACGTGATGTAACCACTCAGGTTGTACTCAACGCTCGCAGACCCCTCAGGCTCTGAACCATCATTCCCATTTGCTCCCATAATCATCTAGATTCTATCTTTGATAGTCACCACCACTGGTTCGGGTTGGATTAGGGAGGTGCTCAACATGCACAAATCTGTGCTTTTCGGAATAAACACCTCCAGCTGGGGTAGGTGGGAGGGTGTGATATATATGCTAGGGTCGTATGACACAACCCCAGTTTGGATTAGCTTAATGCGTTTGGGAGGTGGAGCTGGATTATGTGGTGGGAGAGGATTGGTTGTGACATTTGGTTTTTTCGGAGGTGCGATCACCTTATTGTCAACGAGGTCTTGGATCTCGTGACGTAATCTAAAGCACTGGTTAGTTTCGTGACCATGCTGTTGGTGGAAGGCACAATATTTAGCTGGGTTATGGGAGGGAGGAAGTTTATCTAGCAATGGTCGCGGCTCTAGGGGCTTCAAGTGCCCTTTCTTGATCAAAACCCCCAAAGCTTTGGACAAGGGCATGTATAGTTGAGTGAAGGCTCTCTGGCCTCGGGGTGCATACCTAGCTGTTTGTGAGCTACATCCGGATGCACCAGTAAATGGTGTAGTTGTAAAGGTTTTTGGGGTGGTGGTGGTGACCATACCCACATCTGAAGATCTGGTAGCTACAGTACTGCTTGTGCCTACATTCGTACTGCGGTTGAATGCCCTCTTGGGCTGCTCTCTCTCATGATCAATGAGGCCCTGTTTCATGGCGTCCTCGATTTGCACCCCAATCTCATGTAGATCTGCAAAGGTGGGAAGGGGGAGGACGATCATCTTTTACATAAGCTTGGGCTGGAGGTTGCACACAACCATCCGTATCTAATCTTTGTCAACCGGCCTGATAGTCATCATCAAGGCTCTAGTCCTCCCACGGGTTACGAAGTCGGAGAAGCTCTCATCCGGTTCCTGCCTAGTTGTCTCAAGATCACGAGTTGTAATCTCGATCTACGTGTTGTAGGAGTATTGAGCTATGAAGGCCTCAGCCATCTCCTCCCAACTTCTCTTAATAGAGTCCTCCAATTTTGCGTACCAAATAACCGCTACACCCAATAGGGTCCGGCCAAACAGGGAAAGCTTCTGCAATCTGGAGAGGCCCATCAGCCTTAGGACATCCGAGAACAGCCGTAGGTGTACCATAGGATCCCCAGACCCATCAAAGCAGTCTATGTGCGGTATTTTAAACCGGTCCAGCAACGTCACGGCCGAGTCGGTATACCCATCCTCTATATCCATAATGGATTTCACACCTTGAGACTTCTTGAAGAGCTTTTCCAACTTGCTCACTTTTAACGCCGTCGGATCCACCTCGAACTCAAACAGTGAATCCACTGAGTTGGCAGGCACTTTGGATAGTTGGGGTAGGATTGGGGGCGGAGCCAGCCCCGTTGGGACGTCCGTATTGTCCTGGACATTTGTTGTCTCCCCGGGTGTTGGAACTCCTGGTGGGGGAGGAGCTGGGTGTGAAACAAATGCTCCGGTTTGCTGCTGTAGCCTGGAAATTAACTCTGCCTGCTGGACCACTACCTCTGCTTGACATGCAGCCACTTCTGCCTAGCGGGCGGCATCCTGCTGCATGGCCTGCATACTTTCCTGGAGCTGACGCATCATCTCTTCCATTCCTGCCATATTATGCTGATCTAGCTGAATAACCGGTATATCTATTTATGTGGTAGACTCGGAAACCTCGGTCGACTACTCTGCGGGAAGGACCAGCGATCGCAAGCTATGCCGACCTGATGCCTTACTGACCTTCATCTAGTAACCGGGGGTAAGGAATGGAACACTGGTTGTCCGTCTATCAGATCCTCAGATCGATTAAGTCTTCGACCTCTAACCCAGAGTGCTCGGGGAATATCTGCCTGGTCGGATGCAATTGTGCTAAACTACCTTGCAAAAAGATAAATAAAGCATAATAAGGAAATAAACAACCAAAAAGAATGCAGTGTGCTATGTTATGAGCTGAATAAATAAAAGACAACACGCAGTTGGCCTAACAACACACAGTTGGCATTTGTAAGCTGAACACACTGTTCCCAAACACAGTTTACTATGCCCAAATTGATGTCCCAAATCTGATACCCTCAGGTAAAACTGATTCCCCGAATACTGATGTCCGCAAACTTGATACCCAGACTTGCAAACTGATACGTGCATTCTTGCAGAGGTACACTCTAAAAGAACGTAGCAAGCAAATGAGAGTCAAAACACCCCTATGGTGGGGTAGGGTTTCCCTGTCCTATTTTGTCATGAGCTAGGGTTTCACTACGCACACAGCGGTTTCAAATAACCTGCAACCTGTCTTATCTTGGAATAGTCACTATGGATTCCGATATGCACTAGGTTGAATGGTCAAAAGGGTGCCCCAGTAACAACCGGGGTTTGTGTTCCCATCGTGGCAGAGCCCGTAACCGGTCTGCCTTATGGCGCGCTGCCTCAGGCAAACCGTTCAAGAATAGCAGAAGGCGAACACGGTGTCTTAGGCGCACCAATGCAAATGTAATGCAAAGAGACACATAAGTGTAATCAAAACAAGATATCATGAGTTCGAGTCAAGTTCTCTAAATCCCCAGCAGAGTCGCCAGAAACTGTGGACCGCCCGAACGTCACGGCTCCGCGCTGCGAAGGCGCGAATTCTTTTTTTTCATTAGCTACTACAGTTCAGACTCAAATGTCATGGTTCTGAATCTAATCTCACAAAGTGCAATGTGAGACTGATAAATCACCAAAGAGTCCAAATCCGGCAAATCGTTTTGGAAAACTGATTTTAATAAAGAAGTGCCAAACATGGACTGCTTTGCCAGATACAGAGTCGCCACCTAATTATTTTATTTTGGGGGAAATTTAGGAAACTCTGACTCGTGCTTAAGGCCACGTGTCCATCATCACCAAAGTTGCCTCGACTCGGGAACTTGGGTACGAGAGGGCAAGGTCATGCAATGAGCACCCCCGCTCGCCTGATCAAAGATCGACCTTTACTAACATGATATGTTGTTTTTGAAAAACATATGTGTTCTTATTCCGTTTATTAACCTAGAATTACTATGTGATGCGCACAACATACAAGTATAGACTAGATCACCTAAGTTAGAACAAAACATTGCATGTTCATTTGTTTGAAAATGGGTTTGAAGTTTGCTACTCGCAAGTAGGCTAAATCATAGATTTCGATGAATTGTTCCAATTCAAGTAATCCAACCTTCACCCATAGGCATTCAGGCAGTTATATCAAATAAGCAGTTAGCCTCATGGCAAGCATGCTTTCATGGAAACATTAACACACATGCAGTATGCTAAAGCGTAAACACTCATAGTGTACTCCGAGCCAAAACAGAGAACCAGTTAGAAATCATACATGATTCTAGTTCATGTTAAGATGGCTAATGCAGCACATGCGAAAATGCTACTACGATAGGCTCGGCTATCCTAAGATGTCATATGAAATGCAACTTGGTACAAGTATTCAAATCAGAATTGAAATACAATGTAGTTAGTATGATGCGCCGAGCCCGGTTCATGCAAAACAGATGAATGGATGCATCCATGCGAAGCATAAGGATGCTAAAGTAAATAGGCCCTAAAACTAACCATTGTAAGTGGTTAATTAAAAGGGAGAAAGAAATGGGGGTTGGAAGACATGCATCACACACACGCACGCTTATTACAACAGTACGCCCTCTCGACGGAGCGACCGAATAAGAAGCTAATTAGCTAATCTAAGCTAATTAAACTAATTATTACATCACAAACTAATTAACTATTCCTAGTTAACTAATTATTACAAAACAAATTCAAATAGCTAAACGCATTAACTATTAAAAGGTACAAAACCAAAGCATAAACTAGCTAAGCAAATTAGCTAAGTAAAGCAATAAAATAGGAGCCTCAGAGGGAGAAGAATGCATGCATGCCAGGTCGCTTCATTTTGAAATCCGTCGCGATGCCCCAACTTGCCTCTGTTTGCAATTGTTCTCAGAATCTTGCACCAAGCTCCAGAAAGCTTCCAACTTACCTTGGAGACCTGTGGGAGGGCTGCCGACCAGTTGTTGAGGTTGGAGACCACCTGCCGACCACTTTCTGTGCTGAAAAACCAGAAAAAGTGGTCGGCCAGCTAGTATTACTGGTCGGCCGACCAGTTGTTGCTGGCAAACTGCAATTTGCTGCAACAGAGAGCAAGAAAGGGCATAAGGGCATGGCAATGAATTTGCAAGGTATATGTGCACAACCACCCTCCCTATCATTTCTTAGGCTCAAGGGAGTGTGGTTCTCGACCCTCGGGCCACCAATCACTCATCTCGATGCATGATGGCCGAGAAGCCGAATTGCACAATTCAATATAAAATGAATGCACAAATAAACACTTAAGACCTAAAACTTTGTCATGTATGATCAAGAGCATCGGCGACCGAGAATTGAGAAACGTTTCATCACTTCAAGTATGAAACGTCCCTCGTTTCTCGTGCTCGGATTAACACTTAATCCAAACAACAATGCAACAAGTAACATGCAAACATGCAATGCAACTTAAGCATGCAAACATGCAATGCAAAGCATGCAAAACACAATGCAACTACATGGCATACACAATGAAAGGGACAAGCAAACAACAACATGCAATGCAACATGATCAAACTACCAATGCAAATGGCATGCATAGTCAATGTAAGGCAAGACAAGATTCTAAACACAATGTAATGCATGCATGCACAATGCAATGCAACAAGGGCAACTTATCAATGCTAGGGAGATGCATACTTAATGCAAAGCAACACAAGCATGCAAACAACATGCAAATAAACATGCTAAATGGACTTAAACCAAAAAAGGATAAACCTCAGTCATGTCCAAAATCAGTGGCCATAACACCAAAACAAAGGCACCAAAAGCATACACAAGCATGCACATGCAATGGCCCATCAAGTAGGCTTAAGAGCACAACCCTCAAGAGTGCTCAAGAAGTGATATACATGGAAGTGTAACAACACTATAGGCTCTGAAATTAGGTAAGAAATGATGCCAAATCATTCAAATAACACAAGTATAGCATGCTAAGGTCCTTAAGCATTAAAGCTAGCAAAGAGGACTACAAATGGGGCATGCAATACATGGCATAAAGGCATGAACCAAACATGGACAGAGCTCAAATAGGTCTAAGCAAGGACCAAAACATGCTGAGATGAGGGCTCAAAAGGCCTAGGCATGCAAGCATACACACAAAGCCATAAAAGAGGCAACAATGCACAACCCTTAGAGGCACTCAAAGGGTGAAAGAAATGGGAACATGGCAATGTTATACACTCTGAAATAACATGTTAAGTGATGCCAAATCAATTACATGATACAAATGAAGCATGTTATGAAGCCCAAAGCTTGAAGCTAACAAGAGCAATTGTACTATAGCTATGCAAAACATGAAGCATGTGGTTAAGGAAACCCAAAATAGTCCTAGAACATGTCAAAATGAGTCTAAAACATGTTTGGAAGGAAGCCAAAATAAGCTAGCATGGTGAGCATGAAGCATGGAATATGCAAGGCCAAAAGGAAGGATTACACTACACTTACCAAGACCAAGCATGGGATGACTCAACCAAAAAAAATTAGAGTTATATCATGGCAAAATAACCCCAAAAACATACTGAAATGATAGCTCGCAAGCTTAGGCATGAAGGCATACACAATGGCTCATGTTAAGGCATAAAGGGCAAACCCTCCAACGCATTGAATAGATGAAAAATACAAGTGCATGACCATGAAACATGCACTGAAATCTCATAATAAATTATGCCAAATCATTCAAATAGGCCAAGCAATGCATGCTAGTGGACTTGATACACAAAGCTAACAAGCTAGAATGCACTATAGCTATACAAAGTATGGCATGCATGGCCAAAACAACACAAATCAGAGCTAGAGCATGCTAAAACATGGACAAAAGCTTCTTATAGTTAAGCCAAAAGCATGCTAAAATGACATGTTAAAGCATGAGACACATTAGGCTAATTCATGGAAATGCACTACAAGTGCATGGAGCATGCAAGGGGCCATCAAACCAAGCCCTAACAGAGGTATATCATGGTAAAACACCACCAAAAACATGCTGAGATGGACTCAAATCAAGCTAGAATGACATGCTACTTCATGGTGCATACAAGACTAGTTTATGAAAATTACACTACAAGTGTATTATGCATGCATGAGGTGACCAAACCAAACCAAAATAGTGGTATGACATGTCTAAATAACCCCAAATACATGCTAAGAACAAGTCAACACAAGCTTAATAAACATGCTCAAACATGAGGCACTCAAAGAAAGCTTACAAAACACAAGGAGAGGGGATGACCCTCTCCTATTTGAGACCCCAAAACCACCTTTCCTCCACTGAGAATCCTCTGGATTTCAGTGGTAGAAAGGTCATGCAAAGGCTAGAACAAGAGCCAAAAGGGATGGCTTAAAATGTGGCCTAAGAGGGGGTGGACCACCCCCAACAAAAAAGTGACCTTAAACAAATATTTTAAGGACTGAAAAATAGAAATTTTTGCAGTAGGAAGTTAAGCTTAAAACAGCATGCAAATGGGTCCAAAAGCTTAAGCAAAACAAAGAGTTAAAGGGTTAGTTGACTCACCCTTGTAGAACCTCTTCAAGGCTGCAACTCCAGCAGCTTTCTTGGAACAAAACCAGTCCAAAAGCACCAAAAACAACCTCAAGAAGCCTCAACAACAAAAGGATGGTGTTTGAGTGCATGTTTGTGTGTTAAAGTGTGGTAAAACTACACTTTTAAGGCACAAAATGAAGAACAAGAGCAAGATAAATACAAGTATGTATGTATAACTCTCAAGCCTCTTTTTTCTGAACCTCTTTTATGCTTAGGTGTTAGGCCAATTACCATGCATGTTTGTATGTGATTTTATCCCTTATCCCATAGCATGTTGGCCACTGATTTGGGCCTATTTGAGAGCTACCCATTTTGGTTTAAGACCATTCCCGCATGTTGTTGCATGCTCGCCTTGCATGTTGTTGCATACTTGAGATGTTGCATGTTGTTGCATGTTTGCTAGGTTGCATGTTGTTGCATGCTTGTCCATCTTTGCACATTGTTGCATGCCATGCATGTCTGTATGTTAAGCTTGCATTTTGCATGCTTGTTAGTTTGCATATTGTCACATACTTGTTTAGGTTGCATCGCATTTGGCATGCTTGTTACCATTAGCCTTGTATGGCATTGCCATTAACATGCTCATGTTGCATTAGTTTTGCTTGCATGTTTGCATCCCTTGCCTCTTGATTAACCATGATAAAGGTTGGGGCCCCTTATGTGTTTGTGTGCATTTCATTTGATATTGAAATATCACACTTGGATTCTTCGGCCATCATGCATTGAAATGCATGATTGGTGGTCCGAGAGTCAAGAGCCATACTCCCTTGAGTCCATAACATGATAGGGAGAGTGGTTGTGAAAACATTGCTTTGAAAATGCATTGCCATGGTCTGTTTGTCCTCTGCTACAGTAAAACAGCATCCTGCAGGAATACATGGCCGATCGGCCATCTCTAGTGCCGGCCGGCTATAAATTGTTGGCCGAGAGCCTCATATGTGGTCGATGACCAGTTATCCCTGGCCGGTGGCCTCATCTTTTGGCCGGTGAAATCTCACAGCACCCAGAAGGTGGTTTAGAAGCATCCTTGAGACTTGTGTAGTTTCCAGAGGTGCAGAGCAGTGTAAACAAAGGCAGCATGTGGCATGGCAATAGATTTCCAAGCAATACCGAGCATGCATGCATTCGTCCCTCTTCCCGAGGCTGTTTTACTTTTTTTTCCAATAGCTTAATTGATTCATTTAATTAGTTAAGTGTTGTGTAATATTTAATTGGCTTGTTAGTTAGTTAATTTGTATTATTCTTTTGGTCCCTCCCTCGAGAGGGCGCAATTGTGTAATAAGCGTGCGTGTGTGTGATGCATGTCTTCCAACCCCCACTTCTTTCTCCCTTTTACTTAACCGCTTATGATGGTTAGTTCTAGGACATGTTTCATTTAGCATCCTTATGCTATGCATGTTTGCATTCATTTATTTGTATTGCACGCACCGGGTTCAGCGCATCATACTAACCGCATTGTATTTCAATTCCAATTTGAATACATGTATCAACTGTTGCGCATCTCATATGCCATTTTAGATTAGCCGAGCCTATTCTAGTTGCATTTTGCATGTGATGCATTAGCCATTGCTAACATGAACTAGGATCACGCATTGATTACTAACTAGTTTCTTGTTTTGGCTCGGAGTACACTCTGAGTGTTTATGCTTTAGCATCTTGCATGTGTGTAAGTGTTAACGTGACAGCATGCTTGCCATGAGGCTAATTGCATATGTGATATAACTGCCTGAATGCCTGTGGGTGATGGTTAGATTGTTTGAATTGGATCAATTCATTGAAATCCATATTTTAGCCTACTTGCGAGTAGCAAAAACTCAAACCATTTCCCAAACAAACGGATATGCGATGCTTTGTTCCAACTTAGGCAATCTAGTCTATACTTGTTTTACTGTGCGCATAACGTATTAAGGATTAGCTAATTAATCGGAATAAGAACGCATGTGTTTTCAAAAACAAGATATCATGTTTAGTACTGGCCGATCTTTGATCGAGCGAGCGGGGGTGCTCATAGATGACCTTCTCCAATCGTACCCAAGTTCCCGAGCCGAGACAACTTTGGTGATGACAGACATGTGGCCTTAGGCGCGAGTCAGGGTTTCCTAAATCCTCCTAAAATAAAATATTTAGGCGGCGACTCTGTATCTGGCAAAGCAGTCCATCTTTGGCATTTCTTTCTTAAAAATCAATTTTCCAAAATGATTTGCTGGATTTGGACTCTTTGGTGATTTATCAGTCTTGCATTGCACTTTGCAAGATCAGATTAAGAATCCTGACACAATTGAGTCCAAACTGTGGAAAAGCATAGGCCTCTCCCGAGGCACGTCCACAGCCTCTGGCGACTCTGCTGGGATTTGGAGAACTTGACTCGAACTCATGATATCTTGTTTTGACTACACTTATGTGTCTCTTTGAATTGCATTTGCATTGGTGCACCTAGGACACTGTGTTTGCCGTCTGCTATTCCTGAATGATTTGCTGCAGGCTTGCTTTGAGAAACGTGCCATAAGGCTGACCAGTTACGGGCTCTGCCACGATGGGAACACAAACCCCGGTTTTTACGGGGGCACCCTGTAGACACCCCATTTTTGACCAACCTTAAGACTCAAACATCACTGATTGAGCGTTCTGTGATATTGCATATTGTGCTCGTTCAGAAGTTTCAGAGTCTCGGCTGCAAGCCTTACCTCCGGACTTTCGGACTCTTTCGTGCCTTGCCTCGGTTTGCAAACCAGGCTCTATTTTCTCTGTTTTCTCTTCCCAAAGGGAGGGAGAGGTCTCGTAGATCATCTCTCAGTGGCCGTAGGCTACGTTTCGTGGTCGTAGGCCATTTTTCCCGTTTGGAGCCCAGTTTCCGGTTTTTCAGAGCCGACGACCGTGTGCCTCGATTCGAGACCGCCTAACCACCTCCGTTTGCTCCGATTTGTGGTATACACCTTATTGCCTCCTTTTTGAGGAACACTGTCGCCCGAGAGACCAACTTCGTGGTCGAACGCCACCTCGATGCTTAACTGTTTTAAGGGGCCCCAGGCGCAGCGTTTGATGCCGAACCTTCGTTTTGCATCCGTCTTGGTTCATTTTTGGTGGAGACCTTATTTTCATTGTTAGGAAGGTTGTAGGGGGGTGGGAGGCCAGAAATATTTTTGAAAAGCCAGTTTTATTTCTTCATCGCTCTCCGTCGCCCGTTTTCCTCACTAGAAAGCTAGTGTTGACCACCCCCGGGCCACTTTCTTTAGCCCTAAACCCCATATTTGTGTTGTACACACCTGGGAGGCCACCAATATGAATAGGCGGCGATGGTGTCTCGACCCTTTTGAACCCCTCTAAAAAGTTGGCTTTTCTCTCTCCTGGTTCATATTTTCTGGGTTTTGACCACATATTTGTGTTGTGCACACATGGGAGGCCACCTTTTTGGGGTGGCCGGCCAGCAATTTTGATTGACCCTTTTGACCCTTGGCTGGCCAGCCAGGGGGGGTGGCCGGCCGGCCACCTGAACCTTTTGAACCTGACCGGCCATGATCCTCTCTCCAAGTGTATTCCAGCTGTGCCAACTGTTTTTCCCCAGATTCTGTATTCGAGGGGCTGCCTTTTGGGGGGGAAATTTGAATTTGTTTTTCCCCCCTTTCCTTAACCTCTCTCCCTCTATATAATACACCCTTAAGCCTCATTTCTAAGGGTTAGAAAACCAGCTGGAGCATACACCCTTCCCTTCTCCATTGCTCTCCATTTTCAAGCTCCAAACACCCATTGTTCTTGACCTTTACACTACACCTCCAAGCCTACTACCTCCACACTCCATTCTAGTAACTTGGAGGCTACTTTTAGAGGTTAGGAGCACACTTTCTTAGACCAAAAGCTGCTGAAGACTTGTGCTACAAGGGTGAGTCCCTATTTCCTCTTTTCTTGCCCTATCTTGCATGCTATCTTAGCTCTTGTTGATTACTTTTTTGGACTCCGACCTAAACTGTAAATAGTCATATTTTGATCTCCTATTCATGTTTGATCAAGGACTTTTTGCTCTTTGAGGTCTTCTCCTTACCCTTTGTGTTTAATCTCTCTTTTAGGCCTATTTTTGCATGGTATTTTAGTCTTATTTATGAGCTGTTTTGGACTTGGTCAAAAACTGTAACATGTCTTGTTTTGAGCCCCTCTTCAACTTTGTTGAAGGGCTCTCCTCTGTTTGAGGCCAGCTTCTGTCCCTTGTCTCTAATCTCTCTTTTAGGGCCATTTTTACATGATAGATTAGCCCTATTTGTGTTCACTTTTGAGATTTGTTATAAACTGGAAAAATTCTCCTTTTGACATCATCTTCATGTTTGATTAAGGGAATTTTCTTGTTTGAGGTCATATGCTTCCTTGTATGCTTGATTGTCCCTTGTTTTGAGTCTTACACCTAAGCTCTTGTTGCATGCTTCATTTGGCCCTCTAGCCATTGAAATCCAGTGGATTTTCAGTGGCTAGCACACTATTTTGAGCCTCCAAATCAGAGGGGGGTGACTCCCTCTCACCTTGACTTGTTTGGTGGTCATTTTTGGCTTTCCAAAGAGACCCTATCTTGCATGCTTTGAAGTCACTTTCCAGGGTCAATTTGGTGAGTTTTAAGACTACCATATTTGATTTTCATAGTTTTTTATGCCATGCTAAATGTCCACCTTGTATGTGCTTAATAATCCATTGCATGGCCCTCTAAAGGAGCTCATCATTTTTACATGTATTGGTTGCATCTCCATGGTTATTTGGGCATATTTTCACATGTTTTATTCACTGATTTTTGCTGGTTTGGTAAGATTCCATGTGCATCCTATACTTGCCATATAACTCATGTTTGCTAGCCAATCTTGCATGCTATTTTAGCCCACCATGCTAGCATCTTTTGGCCATGCTTTGAACTGGAAATGTTCATGTTTTGGGACTACCTTAGCTCTGTCTTTATACTTCACGATCAAATAATGCATGCTTTGTATAGCTATAAGTCATTCCATGTGCCTAGTTTCGAGTTTCGGGGTTCATCTCATGCATCAGGTGCCATTTTTCCATGTTTCGGGGCTGTTTAGCATCATATTTCAGTGCTAGAATTTGTGAGTTTGTATGCCATCTTGCATCCCTTGCCATGCCTTGTTAGAGTTGCATGTCATGCCTATGATCGGTCCTCGGTTTGCGTGCATGTGTGCACGCATTTTGATAGTCCCATTTTCACCTAATGGCTACTGATGTGAGTGTGGTCGAGGCCTATTCATGTTGGTGTAAGTCCATTGTGCATTGTGTATGCCATTTCATTTCATAGCATTGTGTATGCTAGGTTGTATGTTAAAGCATTATGTATGCCTCGTTACATCGTGCATTGTGTATGCCATTTCATAGCATTGTGTATGCTAGGTTGCATGTTAGGATTGCATTCATGCATGTCATGCATATTGCATAGTGCTTGGGATAGGAGTTAGCCCAGGCACGGGAAAAGAGGGACGTTTCGCACTCCGAGTGACGGAACGTGTCTCAATTCCCGGTCGCCGACACTCCGGACTATCCATGATGAAGTCTAGGCCTTGTTGTGTCCATATGTGCATTCATTTCATATTGAGTCGTGCAAATTGACTCCTCGGCCATCATGCATCGAGATGCGTGATTGGTGGCACGAGGATCGAGGACTACACTCCCTGAAGAGTATGTCATGCATACATATGTGAAAATACTTTGCCATGCTCCTTTGTTGCTCTCTGTTGCAGCAAATCAGAAATCGACAGCCTTCCGGAGCTTGGCACGCATCCCGAGAACAATTGCAAACAGAGGCGAACTGGGGCATCGCAATGGATTTCCGCGCAAGGCAACTCGAGCATGCATCATCCATCATTCGGAACAGAGCTGAGGCAGTCCTTGGATTTGCGTGCAATTTACTGCTTTTCTAGATTAATTTGTTAATTAATTAGGATTTTGTACTTATTCGAACTGTACTATTTATTCGGGACTGTATATTATTTATTCGGACCCTCCGAGCGAGGGCACAACTGTAATAAGTGTGCATGTGTGTGATGTATGTCTTCCAACCCCACATATTTCTCCCTTTTATTTACCCGCTTATGATGGTTAGATTAGGGCATGTTTCAATTAGCATACAATATGATAGCATGTTTGCATTAATTCATCTGTCTTGCATGCACCGGGCTCGGCACATCATACTAACTGCATTTGTATTTCAATTCCAAGTTGAATACATGTTAGTTGTAGCATTTCACATGCCATCTCTAGAATAGCCGAGCCTGCTATAGTTGCATTTTTGCATGTGTTGCATTAGACATTTCTGTATAGTTAGGATCATGCATGGATTTCTAATTAGCTTCTGTTTTGGCTTGGAGTACTCGGTAAGTGTTTATGCTTTAGCATCCTTGCATGCGTGTGAGTGACTGTCATGATAGCATGTTTACCATGAGGCTATTTGCTTATGTGATATATCTGCCTGAATGCCTGTGGGTGAAGGTTGGGTTATTTGAATCGGAACAATTCATTAATTCCGAGTTTTAAGCCCACTAGATAGTGGCAAAATCATGTTTCCTAAGCCCACCCGAGGGTGGCAAATCCACGTCTTAGCCTACTTGCGGGTAGCACCATCAAACCATTTTCAAAAACAAACATGAAATATTTTGTTCCAATTCAGGCGACCCAGTCTATACTTGTATGTTGTGCGCATCACATAGTAAATCTAGGCTAATAACCGGAATAAGAACGCATAATATTTTCAAAACTAGATATCATGGTTAGTAGAGGCCGATCTTTGATCGGCGAGAATGCTCACGTGACCTTCCTGTCGTACCCAAGTTCAGAGGCAACTTTGGTGATGGCGGACGTGGTGGCCTGCAGCAGTCGGGGTTTCCTAAATTTCCCCAAAATAAAATATTTAAGTGGCGACTCTGTATCTGGTGAAACAGTCCATGTTTGGCACTTCTTTCAAAAAAATCTGTTTCAAAAACGATTTGCCGAATTTGGACTCTTTGGTTCAGATTAAGAACCGTGACAATTTGGGTCCGAACTGTAGTGAGCCCGATATGAACAGAACGGGATTCACCCTCCCGGGACGTTCGGGGCGTCTCGATTTGGTGACTCGGTGGGTGTAGACGTCCCCGAACGCCCGGGAGGTGAGCTCTGTTCGTTTGTTTTCTTGGTCTACTACATTCGGACTCCCTTTTTGTTTGTTCTTTGTCGTGTCAACCAAAGAGACCAACTCGGACAAATCGTTTGGAGAAAACAATTTAAAGAAAAGAAGAGCCAAACTTGTACGGCTTTTGCAGTCGCCACAAATATTTTTAAAATGAAATTTGAAAACCAAAGTACGATACGATTGTCATCTATGAGCTTCTTCGCCGTCCGAGGACCGGCCTCTACTAACCATGATATCCATTTTTGAAAACGTTATGTATTCTTATCCCAATTATTAGCCTAGAATTACTATGTTATGCGCGCAGCAAACAAGTATAGACTAGATCGCCTAATTTGGGAACAACATTGCATATCCGTTTTATTTTGAAAAACGTGTTGGTTTTTGCTACTCGCAAGTAGGCTAAAATACGGATCTCAACGAGTTGTTCCAACTCAAGCAATCTAACCTCCACCCACAAGCATTCAAACAATTTATCACGTAAGCATTTAGCCGCATGGCAAGCATACTGTCATGTTAACATTCACACGCATGCGATATGCTAAAGCGTAAATACTTACATCGTACTCCGTGCCAAAACAAGAGACTAGTTAGCAAAACATGCATGACCTAGTTCATGTTAAGTGGATAATGCAACACAGGCAAGGATGCAATTTAGAGTAGGCTCGGCTAATCCTAAAATGGCATGTGAAATGCAATCATATAACATGTATTCAATTTGGAATTGAAAGTACGATGCGGTTTGTATGATGTACCGAGCCCGGTGTATGTAAACAAATGCATGGATGCACGCATGCATTGCATAAGGTATGCTAAAAGAAACGTGCCCTAATTGTTCTTTACTGAGGTTGACTAATTTTCTAAATTCCCCCATTTTACCATGAGGCTATTTGCTTATGTGATATATCTGCCTGAATGCCTGTGGGTGAAGGTTGGGTTATTTGAATCGGAACAATTCATTAATTGTGAGTTTTAAGCCCACTAGATAGTGGCAAAATCATGTTTCCTAAGCCCACCCGAGGGTGGCAAATCCATGTCTTAGCCTACTTGCGGGTAGCACCATCAAACCATTTTCAAAAACAAACATGAAATGTTTTGTTCCAATTCAGGCGACCCAGAATTGAGGCGTAGACACGCCGCCTCAACGTATGGGGCTTCCATACAGGTTTCAAGCCGAGGGTACACCCCCTGGGTATTTAAACCAGACTTTAGCCTCGGAAATCCTGAACATTTGCATTCTAGGCATGAGCCGTTCAAACTCTAGTTTCAACCGTCCCCGTTGGTCTCCTAGGAACTCACCGCAATCCAGGAAGTCGTTCGGGCACGACAAACACCAAAGGAATTGCACCTTCAGAGGATTTAAGGTCTCCTAGACCGGGATGCAAAATGTATGCATGACAATGCATGTTGTTTTTGTTGTTTTTTTGAAATGCAAATGATGCATGATGTTTTTGTTTTTGAAATGCATATGATGCATGATGTTTTTTGTAATGACCCCAAAAGTCATTCTTATTTAATTGGGGGGTTAATGTGTTTTTAATTCAACTACATCCATTGGAATTGAGAATGTTTTTGTCTATTTTGGGGTATTGATTGAGGTAGTGGGGTGATGGTAAAGTAAGATTGGACCAAAAACTTTAATTCGAATAATTTGCCTACGATCAGCCGTCACTCTTTTGCCATTTTCTTTTTCCACACTTTGAATTTGGATGTGAGGTTAGAACCATTGGAAAGATTATTTTCGGGGCTTCAATTTGGGTACAAGAATGACCTAAAACGGAGTCCGGATGAGAGAGTTATACATGTTTGAAGTTTTCATATCTGTGCTGGAAGCAGAACCGCACGTGCGGGAAATGCGGCGCACGTGCGGCGATGTGCGGGGCAGCAGCTCAAAAACGTGATTTTGAGCTCATTTTTTGCATTTTCTTTTCCTCTCTTCTTCTCCCCTCTTTCATGTCCGAAACCCTAGCCCCCCAAACCTTGATTTCCTTCACTTTTCTCAACAAATCCACCATAGATCTTGCATCAAGGATGGAGAACAAGAAGAGGGCAACATTTTCAACCGATTGAAATTCGAATTTGTGGAGGATTCTTCTCAAAGCTTGCTTTTCTTGCTCAAATCTTGAGGTAGGAAACCTTATTCCCTTTCAATATTGCATTCATGGATGGATTTATGGTATTTTGAGTATGGATTTATGGTATTTTGTGTATATAAATACAAATCTATAGTTTTGAACATATTATGTCTAACTTGAGATTGGGGGATTTCGGGTTTATAATGTTGGAGATCTAATTGTGGGATTAAGGTGATGGATTATGAACTTTAGACTTGTAATCAATGAGGAAATTTGAACAAAAAAATAATGGGTTAAGGAATTTGGATTTTTCTTGAAATTCCCTAGGTTTTTCTTGAAACCCTAGGTTGATTAATGAAGATAACCAATGATTTAACCCAAATTGGAAGTAGAATAATGAAATTGGGATATTGAAGTATATGTGGTCAAGTTTAATTAGAATTTGGAAATGTTTGAAAATTATGTTTAAAATTTGCGAATGAACTTTGATATGAACATTAGAATTCATGCTATAATGTGAAGGAAAAATTGGGGAAATAATCTAATAATGATATTCATGATATGAACTTGGTTTCGGAATGTGGAAATGGGATTTAAGGATTCCTCTTGCATTATGTTGAATTATTTAATGATGTTGAGTTGATTCATGTTAGTTATGTTGAATTGTGGTGCTTATGTAGGATGGTATTGACTATGTGGATTTTGATTTTTGTGACATAAAATGTGGAGTTTTCCAAAATGGGTTACTCCCAAATTATTTTGCTAAGTACTTGTGGGGTTGCTTAGTTATTAAAATCAAGAGAATGATTTATTTTTGGAAAAAAAAATGTGGAAGATGTTCATACAATTCCTTCCTATCTTGAAATCAAAGTGATTGATTATAAATTTCATACTATGTTTACAAGAATGGTAATCTTCTATTTCTATATATAGATATATTGAGATGGAGGAAATTGTGGTATAATCGATGGATGCTTAATGGTAGGCTTATGAAGAATAATGAAGGAAACAAAAAAAGAACTAATGATCAAGTTATATATGTGTACAGGGCACACTTCAGGAGGGACAAACACTCCGTTGTAGCACTGTGAGTAGTAGTACTTCGATATATCTTTAACCGTTAATGATTATTGTTATTGACGTTATGATCTTCGTTGTAAGAATTATGTTGACATATATGTTATGTATGCTATGTAAGAAATATTGTGAAATTATGGAAACATCAAAGGTGTAGGCTATATGAAGAACATTGTGAAATTATGGTATAAGCTATATGAAGAACATTGTGAAATTAGGGAAACATCAAAAAGGATTTGTGAAATATGCATCTCGAATTTGTGAAGTATGGATCACCAACTTGTGAAATATGAAATGATGTGGCCGAGGGCCATTGGTAACATATGAATTCCCGAATTGTGAATTGTGAAACTATGAAGCCAAGAGCCGAGTTGTGAACCTATGAAACCCAAAAGCTAATTTAGGCATATGTGAATTTATGAGGCCAAGGGCTGACTTATGAATTTATGTGGCTAAGAACCATTTGTGAACTATGAATTTGTGTGGCTTTGTGAACTATGAATTTGTGTGGCTAGGAGCCATTTGTGCACTATGAATTTGTGTGGCTAGGAGCCATTTGTGAACTATGAATTTGTGTGGCTAGGAGCCATTTGTGAACTATGAACTTATGTGGCCAGGAGCCATTTGTGAGCTATGAATCTATGTGACCAAGGGCCATTTGTGAAATTATAAAGCTATGAGGCCAAGGGCCAAAATTGTGAACTTGTGTGAGCTATGAATCTATGTGGCCAAGGGCCATTTGTGAAATTATGAAGCTATGAGGCCAAGGGCCAAAATTGTGAACTTGTGAATTCAAAGGGCCGAAGGCCGATGTAATAAGTTGTGAATCTATGAAACCTAAAGGCTATGTGAAACCGATAAAGTCATTTGTAATCTAAAGAAAATGTGCTTATTTTGTCAACTCATGGGAATGCTGTAACGGTTACCAATAGGACTAATTACAAGGCAAGGCAACTATGTTAACATATAAGAATGATTAAACAATGGTGTATACTATTGATTAACAGAGTACGTGAATTAAGTCGTTTACCCAAAAGAATTTCTGTTCATTCTTAAAGAATAGATTCTGAGTAAATATAAGAGTAGCTATATGTATCCATATGAATTTGAAGTTATTTTGCTATGTTGCTTATGAATTGGAAGTTATGCAGAAACTATGATATAAGTGCAAAGTTTAACATTATTATGTGACCCTCATGAGAATGTGAATTAGTCTCTCATTGTTAAGTGTACGATAATGACATGATACATCAAGAAACGCTCTAGCTATAATATGTTCCGTTTGAATTAATGAATGATGTTCAAGTATGTTTCAGGCACGTTTCTAGTATGTTAGAAGTTTAAGTATGCTCAGGTATGTTTCAAGTGCATGTTACAAGTTTGAATATGCTACAAGGTCAAACAAATTTCAAGGGCTTATAGCCATCAAGTTTTTGTTGCAAGATTAGGCCTAAGGCCGTTATGTACTTAGCACAGAATCAGACTATTGCATTGACATATTATATTTCACGTTAAGCATCATTTTGTTTATGTATTACTATTCACTGAGCCCGGCTCACTCTCTATATTATGTCTGTTTCTGTAGGTAACCAACCAAGTGGTCAGTCCTAAGCCATGACGCTTGTCCTCTTGGGTCAACCTTTCCATGTCCAAGCCTAAGAGAAGCTACTCTTATTTTCATGAAGTTTTGACGAACTTTGGTTTTACGCCCTAGTTGTTGGCTAAAGTTGACTTGTGTGCAACACATCATTCTCTAATGTTTTTGATATATGCCCAATTACCGGGCTGGGTCTGTATATATGTTTGTATATAACCAATGTTCAGGTGTATGTTTTAAATTTTATTTGTCTCTTAAGAGTTTATGATCCTGGCATGATAGTGGTAGCTCAATGGAGTTTGTTTCTATGGTCAAATTTTAATATTTAATGCTTCCGTTCAGGCCCCATATGATATACATAACAGGTTAAGTGTCTGTCTTTGAATAGGTCATGCCCAAATCTTTTAGGGGCGGGATTGGGGCGTGACATTTTTGTTGTTTTTGTTTTTTGTTTTGAAAATGCAAATGATGCATGATGTTTTTGTTTTTGAAATGCATATGATGCATGATGTTTTTGTTGTTTTGAAATGCATATGATGCATGATGTTTTTGTTGTTTTTGTTTTTGTTTTGAAAATGCAAATGATGCATGACGTTTTTGTTTTTGAAATGCATATGATGCATGATGTTTTTGTTGTTTTTGTTTTTGTTTTGAAAATGCAAATGATGCATGACAATGCGATATTTACAATGCGATGCATGAAAATGTACCAAGGGTTTTGCACCCTCCAAGGATTTAAGGTCTCCTAGACCGGGCGTGTTTTTGGTCCCGCCGGATCGTCGTTTCGGGACAATGCATGACAATGCAAGTGAGGAGCGCAAGATAGCGTAATTGAAATGCATGCCAAATGCAATGGGGTACACCTCAATGTACTGAAGGTCTTGCACCCTCCGAGGATTTAAGGTCTCCTAGACCGGGATGCATGCGAGACAATGCGATGAAACGAATGCTAAAAATGCAAAGGGATGCGCGAGGCGAAGCATGTACTAAAATGCATGACAATGCTCATAATAAAATGCATGACAATGCAATCAAGCGGGTTTAAGGTCTCGCCAGACCGCGCGTGTTTTTGGTCCCGCCGGACCCTGCTAGAAGACAATGAGGTGCGCAAAAAAAAGCGCGATGAAATGCATGCCAAATGCAATGAGGTGCACCTTAATGCACCGAAGGTCTTGCACCTCCCGAGGATTTAAGGTCTCCTAGACCGGGCGGTAAAATGCAATGCAAAAATGAGGCACGCATACCTCGAGATGTAAAATGAAATGCAAATGAGGCACACGTACCTCATAGGATGGAAAATGAAATGCAAAATGAGGCACGCGTACGTCGAGATGCAATGAAATGCAAAATGAGGCACGCATACCTCATTGGATGGAAAATAAAATGCAAAATGAGGCACGCGTACCTCGAGATGCAAAATGAAATGCAAAATGAGGCACACGTACCTCAAGATGCAATGAAATGCAAAGCGAGGCACGCGTACCTCGAGATGCAAAATGAAATGCAAAATGAGATGCAAAGTGAGGCACGCATACCTCAAGGTGCAATGAAATGCAAAATGAGGCACGCATACCTCATTGGATGGAAAACAATGCGAGTGTGACACGCATGCCACACGAAAATGCCAAACAATACAAAAGTGAGACGTCATGGCGCGATGAGACGCACCAGACAATGTGATGAATGCATGCGACGCACACGGGGCAACTTTTAAATCTTGTAAAAGACAAAAGGATACAAGAGGATACAACCACCGCATAAATTTGAGTGCCACACACAGAAGACACGGTCCGAAGTCAAAACGGAGGCCGGTTGAGCGTCGGAGATGCACTTTCTTGCACTTTCTTGAGCTATGAAGACCCAAAACCACTCATATGGCCTAAACAAGGTCAGGGGAACACCTCCACCGACTAGGTGGCATACGCCACCACGCAGAAATTCCACCGGCACAATATTGTGCCGACTGGCCAAAAGTTGCTGATCGGGGACAGATTCGACATTTCGCCACGGGTCTTTTAAAAATAGGGTTTCTAACCCTATTTTTTTACTTCTCCACCACCGAAAACACTTGCCCTCTCTCTCTAGAGCGATTTCCCCTTCCTCGATCCGCGTTTTCTTCGCGTTCTAAGCCCGTTTCGTCGTCGAATTCGCGATTTTCTTCGCATTTCGGACATTTTCGACCGATTGAAATTCCGTTTCGGAGTCTCTTTCTCAGTTTTCGCCTTTTTGGGACTTGTTCCCCTAGATTTCCTCTTCATTTCCGTGCCTTTTCTTATTCCGACCTTTCCGGCCATTTTCCACCCGCCCGGGGTCGACTTTTCGGTTGACTCTTCGCATTCCAGCCCGATTTTCCTTTTCCGGCTACTTTTTCACTACCATTGCCATGGCTGACGACGTTCCACACGTCGGGACTCCCCCGGATCACGAGATGGATCCCGGGGTCGAGCTTCTCCCTCTGAGCGAGCGTCCGTTCGACCCGGCGACCTACCGGCCGGCGATTCATGTGCTACCACCGGATGGACTCCGCCATTTTCGCAGCTTTAACAGGGCTCTGGACCCGGAGCTCCTCCTGCGCGAGCCTACCTCTCACCTATCCTCCGGCGCTTCCGAGGTAACGTTCTTTTCTCTGTTTTATTTCTTGCAATGTAGAACTGTTTAACTGCCATAGTTGCTTTCGTTCTTTAACTGCTTAATCCTGATACACTGTGCACTGTAGCTGATTGTAGACAACTTCACAACTGATATCTATTTAGGACCAACACATATGCACACACACTGCACTAGCCTGAATCACCTAAGCACACGGCACACATTGCACTTTACCGCAAACTCACCGACACCCGGTGCTTATTTGAATCTGAAAAATCTGCACGCATGCTAAACTTGCACTGAATCACGCAAACATGCTGTCACATCACACGTTGGTAATTCATTGTAACACACCAGCACCCGGTATCCGTTTGAATCTGAAAACTTGCACGCATGCTAGATTTGCACCGAACCACTCAAACACGCGGACGCATCACACGTTGTAGTTCACTGTAACACACCGGCACCCGGTATCTGTTTGAATCTGAAAACTTGCACACATGCAATATTTGGACTGAACCACTCAAACACGCTGACACATCACACGTTGTAGTTCACTGTAAGCACATCAGCACCCAGTATCTGTTTGAATCTGAAAACTTGCACGCATGCTAGATTTGTACCGATTTTAACATGTTTCCTCAGAACTGTACATTTCATATCGCTTCGCAACTATTTGTTTGAAAACAGGGAGACTCCCATACCATCCGCAGGTATGGGAACACTGTCGCTCGCGAGTGGTACGCCGAGCTACACGATGCAGTTCGTCAGATCGTTGATCAGGCCGGCTTCGGCGCTTTTTGCAGGGGGATGTCCCGGCTTACTGCCTGCAGGCCTCTTCTTGCCGCCCTAGCAGAGAGGTGGTGGGACACCACCGATTCATTTCACTTATCCGCGACTGGGGACATGACGATGACCCCTTACGATTTCTCGATGCTCACCGGCATCGGGGTAGGGGGTGATCCGATCCCCTTCGACATTGACATGGATGAGTGGACCGCGGCTCAGGTCTATTTGCTCGGCGAGGCACCGCTTCTGGCGTGTCCCGGCTTCGTCAGGTATTCCTGGTTCGAGGTACAGTTCAGGGTTCAGCCCACCCTTGTTGACGCAGCCCCAATGACTCAGGAGGCCGTGGAGAGATACGCACGCGGCTTTCTCATGTTCTTGTTTGGGACGACCCTTTTCACCGATCGGGCGAACACAGTGCCTCTCTGCTTGCTCAGCACACTGGTGGACGTCCGGGACATCTTGCATTTCGACTGGGGCGGCGCCGCTCTGGCTACCCTCTACGGCTACATGAGCTCAGTCTCCCGTGGCAGCGGGCAGTTGCTCGGAGGCTACTGGCGGGCTTGGGAGGTATGTCTTCTTCTCCGCTTTACATTTCTGCTTTATAGTTTCTGTATTCTATATTGTACACTGCTCACACTGACTGTATACTGTACACACGGCACACACATACTCTGCTTTACACTGACTGTACACTGCTCACACTGTACACCCTGCACGATACACTGCATAATACACGGCTCCGTTATTTCTGCTTCATTCTGCATTCTGCTTAATCTGATGGTCATACTGACATCTGTTTTGCAGTTGTAGGTGTATGCCTACTTCCCCAGATTGGAGCCGGTGCCGGAGATGGAGACCCCTCTGGTTGTCCCCTTCTCGCGCCGTTTTGACGGGCGATGCACCCGGAGGCCCCGGGATACATTCAGCTTTTTCCGTCGTTTCTTTGACACCATTACCCCCGCCGAGGTATGTTTCACTTACAATTCATTTAAGCTTCGCTTTTCCACTGCATATTTCAAATAGCAATAGATAACAAACTGTATTTCAATTTCATATCACCTGGCAGCCGTGGGCTGCTCTTCCAGTGATGATGAGGGATCGATTTGCCGGTGCGGAGGATACCTCGCGTTTCCGGATTTCTTTGGAGGGCAGCCGGGCTTGGTACTGGGTGGCGCTTTACGCTGCACCCTAGGGTTACCTAGGCATATAGTCCTGGTGCACCCTCCTGAGCACATGAGGGATACCGAGAGATTCTCCACCGAGCAGATGGCGGACTACACCATTGGCTGGGACGAGAGCGGCTACAGAGGCGAGGGCGACTACTTAGAGTACGTCCGGACCTTCATCATGCGGCCTCTGAGCGGTGGTCGCCGGTGAGCGAGAGACCTCTGGCGCCGGTGGCTAGAGGCGGGAAGCAGGAGGGAGGCGAGCAGGAGAGAGAGTCCGTCCAGTGGCGGAGTCTGAGAGGGAACGAGGGACCGGTTGGCCCACTCTGCCCACTATGCTGACATACAGAGGGCAGGGTGTGGAGACCTACCAGATCCCCTTTGCTCCTCCCCCGGCTGATCATGAGTTGGCCGGTACTCCCGACTTGCCTCCGGTATGTATCACTTCATTTTGCATCTTGCGTTGTCCTTTCATTTCAGTTTATTTAATATTCCACAGAATACTGATGCATCTGATACTTTTGCAGGCGTCCTCCGAGTACACGCGGCAGTCCGTGGAGTTGAATGCCTCCATAATGGGGATGCTGCAGCAGACTCTTGACATCCTGGCTTTCTACAGCATTCCGGTATGTTTTATCTGACCACAGTCCCAAACCATACTCTATTTCATACAATCTGATGCATTGCATAACACCTGATAAACCGCTCACGGCATTCACACATCAGATCATATAATCGCATTCTGCGACTAATAAAGCGCTCACGCATTCACACACATCAGACTTATACACCGCAATCTGACCGATAAATCGCCACGGCATTCATACATCAGACTCATACGTGATTCGCACTAATAAATCGCTCACGACATTCATACATCACTCATACATCGCATTCTCAGACCGATATCACGATCGGCTTTACGATGTATTTGCCTTTTGTACTTTTCACCTCTTCCAGATTCCCCAAGGGTGGCGGCGCTTTGGGCCTTCTTTCTACTCGGGATGGCGAGTATTCCCACTGCAGGAGGCGCGCCATGTCGGGAGCGGCATGAGCACCAGTTCCCAGTGATGGCGAGTCGGAGGT
Source organism: Camellia lanceoleosa (assembly GCA_025200525.1). NCBI lineage: Eukaryota > Viridiplantae > Streptophyta > Magnoliopsida > Ericales > Theaceae > Camellia > Camellia lanceoleosa. The sequence goes on along the minus strand of JANUSC010000083.1, from coordinate 447,498 downwards.
GGAGGCGGAGTCATCTGCGGAGGAGGCCGGGGACAGCTCGGGCTCGGACTCAGACAGCGATGCTCCTAGTGATGCTCCTGGGCTCCTGCCCAGGAAGAGGGCGAAGACGGGCCCTTAGTCATGAGACCATTGCTGATGTTTCAGATTTTTGCTACTTTTGTTTCTATTTCTTTTCTTGTACTTTTCTCTTTTTGGTAGATAGAGTACTTTGTACTGCCACAGGCAGGTTTTTGCTTTCTTCAAAATTTTGTATTTGAAAAGACGATGATATGAAACGAACTTTCTGTCTGAAAAGTGTTATATTTACATATCTCATACTTTGCACTGCATTGCATCATATTACACCTCAATGTAAATGAAATTGATTTGTTGTCTGAAGATTGAGCACTTGCACTGTAATAATCAGATAACCAACCAACTAACAGCAAACAACTCATACAAACCACTGCTCGACCTGGACGCACAGCCCACATTCTGCTGGGGATTAGGCTACCTATGGCCTGTAACACAATACTCGGTTCATTCTGCACACAGCAAATCTTGAACAAACAGCCCAATCTGACAAGACGAACCACGAAAACTGAAACGGTTGAAGTTGAAACACACTCGGATGTCCCAAAATTTTCCCTTTTCTTCTCTTGCCTCGCATAAATGTAGAGAATGGCACAGCATTCTGAGCACAAACAATTGACTTTGGAAAAAAAAGGGTTTCACAACCGGGGTATCGAGCCTACAACTGAACACAGCGGGAAGGACTCAAGTGAAGAAAACAAAAGGCGCACAACCTAAACACAACGAGACACACTCAGAAAAGACTCAACAGAAGCCAAGTTGAGACTGACAAATTAAAAGACACGACACACAGACATGTTTTAGGAAACCAAGGGCCTCAGACCTCGAGGAGCCAATTCCTCCGGGTATGTTTCCCACCCTTTCTGATTTGTATGATTCTCACGTCACTCGGCCCTCAGGCTCGGTTTTTCTCACAAAAACCCTTTTGCTCACTTTTCTCTCGACTTACACCTCTCTATTCTTTAGTCTCTCATTTTCCATCCCTCCCCGGGGTGATTGATAGACGAATAGGAAGTTGCGGGTTCATGCCCGATATAGCTAGCTCACGGCTATTTCTTCTGGTAGGTAGGGTGCCTTTCTGGCAAGTGCGTTGATGACAAGGGAGAGACAGAACACCTGACTCGACTGTGCCCCTAGTTCATCGGTTTGACCATTTTTTGTTTTCTTTATAAAACAGTTTTAACTAAAATGATCGTCAGATTAACATGCTTGTTCAATTTTTGATTTGAAAATCACGCAAGCCAGGCTGTAAGCACTGAAAATTTTTCTTTTTTGGGTCCAAACATGGTCCGATTTTGGAAAATAAAATAGTTTTCGAGAAAATAGTCAACTTCAGTAAAAATTTTCAAAAACAATTTTTGCAAACGGTCAATGCTTGACAAGCACGGAACCTACGCTCGAGATGCGCAACCTCGGATCGGAGGCAATTTGGAAAATTGCCCCTTGCTTGAAGGGACGCATGGCAACGGAAAGTTGCCCCTGGTTTGGACGGCAACTTACGGTGACGCGTGGCAACGGAAAGTTGCCCCTTGTTTGAATAATGCCGCAGCATGCTCGTCGATGATTGATTGCGACCGGGCTCTCAGGCAAGAAGAGGATGGAGACGGCCACAAACAATATATGGACACAGTCACCTTGAAAGCATTGGTGGCTGGGCTTCAGGAGGAAGTTGATCACGTAATTCTAATTGTTGCAACCGAGACATCGGGAGGAGGCACAGGTGATCAAAAACCATTTCATGGACTGAGACGCTATGAAAGCGCTGGGGGTTGGACTTCGGGATGAAGTTGCCTACGTATCCCAAACATGGGAATCAAGCCTTACGTAGTTCCGGTTAAGGTACACTCGGGTATTTTAACCTTCACTTTTCAGGCTCTAACTTTTGCCAAAGCGCCCGATGCGGGTTTTCGACCTTGCGAGCTTCTTTTCATTCTCTTTTTCTATTTTTTTCTTTCTCTTTTTTTCACTTTTCTTTTCTTTTTTCTTTTTTTCTTTTATCTTCTTTTTTCTCTTTTTTGCATATACATTTTTCTCTTTTTTTTTGTATTTTTCTCTTGCTCTAACTTTTGCCTGGGTCGCCCTTCCGGGTTTTCGGCCCAACGAGCCTCTCAAGGGTAGAAATGTAACAAGTCCATGCCAAATGGTTTTTGAAATTGAAGCCTCTCCGTTTCCAGGAGAACGACTGTCGTAGTACCTTGCAGAAGAGTCAATCACGGCTGCTCCACGAGCTTCTACAGGTGAAATCTAATCTTTTGCTCTGGTTTCGGTGCCTCTTGTTCGAGGGCTACTTCAAAACTAGCCACATGGGCCTCCTCTGATAGCTGACCGTTGAACAGTCTGAATGAGCTCGAGGTACAAAACGAACGGGTTGAAACTTGAAGCTGAGAGCGATCCTAGGCTGCACAATCTCAAGAGCGATTCCACACAGGTCATCGTAGGACCGCGCAAAACATTTTTTTTGAAAGTTTTTAAGAAAGCGACAAATCGCTCGTGCTGAAGATAATGTGGAACCAGTCTGGGTCAAGCCAGGGTCCTTCTCAGTACTCACGCTGACAAGCATGATTTCAATCATCAAGGGCTTAGCATGCCTCTCTTTCTTTCAATTTTGGTTAAAGTTTTGCAAATCCCGAGGAATTCCTTCCTCTTCGTTTTTATCACCGCAGTGTTCAAAAAGGTTTTGAAAAACTTAGGTCAAAGCAACAATTTTCAGGGTACAGAAGAGCAGGTGGAACGTGCTGTCACTCCACTCAAATTCTCTGGCACAACTAACCCAAAACAAACAATGAGCATGGAAACATGGTAGCCGCAGCTGTTTCATTCAAGTTCCTTGGATGCAACTGGCTCCACGGCAGAGACAGACTCAAAAAATGAAGCAAGAAGATAATTACAAAGCAAAACGGTATTCGAGGCAACAACCCCGGAATCACCTAGTATTCTATACAAAGGGAGACTGACTCGTTACAACAAGACAGACCCTTAAGCAAAAAGGACTGACTCAAGACAGAGAGACAGACTCAAAACAAAACAAAATACTGACTCGACACCCAAGCCAGGATTTACAAAACTAGCATTCGCAGATGCTCAAAAATGCGTGCCAGACGCCACATCAAAAAACTCGAGGCGCTGCCCGCAGGCGGTTCACTCCTTGATCACATACTTGTAGTATCAGTGTCCTCAAAATCCAATAACTGGGTAGTGACGGATTTAGCTGAGGTGGGCGGGAGGATAACCTCGTTATCAATCAAATCCTATACCTCATGACGGAGGTGGAAGCAATTATCAGTGAGGTGGCCAGTCTGCTGATGGTACGCACAGTACTGAGTAGCGTCATGGCCTGCTGGGAGAGTCTTCGACAGAGGTCGAGGCTCCAAGGGCTTAAGATGTCCCCTCTCAGCAAGAATCTGAAGCGCCTTGGATAACGGCATATACAGAGCATGGAAGGCCCTACGCCCTCGAGGCAGGTACTTGGAAACCTGAGTGCTCTTGCTAGATGCACTAGCGAACGGATCGGCAGGTACTGCCTTGGATTTCTGATCTTTCCCCGGTGTAGGGTTGGGAATGGAAGGAACCACTCTGCAATGACGGGGCCTGTCCCAGTTTTCTGACTGACTTGAACTCCCCTCAGGTGGAGTGGGGAAGACATCATCCACAATTTTGGTTGCAATCGCGGATACCTGTTGCTTGTTCATCCCCCCGGCTTTCAAAGCCTCTACTGCCCACAGCAGTTGTTCCATAGGATCGGCATCTGCCTTCGCTTTGTCTTTGCCTCTGGCCTCAGCCTGATTGAGGGTTTGGGTTGATACTGGTACATTATTGCCATAGCTGGAGGCCATCTCCGGTTGGCTAAGTTCAATCACAATTTGTCCCAGTAGTGGGGGCTCCTGAGGTACAAAACTCCCGGCATATGGTGTTGCTGGCGATGAAACTGACATTCCATAGGCGAGATCCGCCACAGACCTTTGAAGATCACCTATCATCCCCATTAACTCAAACGTAGTGGGCTCGTGAGCCTAATATAACTGGGGGGTCCAGACCGGGTGCGCAACAGGCGACCTGGATGGATGTGGTAGATCAATACTGGTTTCATCCTGCAGGGTGATCCCTTGATCCAACGCGGCTGTCATAACCACTATCTCCTTTGAGTTCTGCGTCATCATATAAGTCCTGCCTCGGCAGGGGGGGGAACACTGGCTATTCTGTATCTACTCTCTGAACTCTCTGAACTGAAAGAGAAACAAGCAGCATTTCAGCCCAAACGGATCAAACACAGATGTAGTCGGACAACTGATCTCTACTCGATTCTTTGTTCCCCAGAATCCTTGCTCTCAAAAGCGAGCGATACCCGGATATGTTGGTTTCTACAATACTGATATTGGTGCCCTCAGGCCTGATACCCAATCTTGCAAACTGATATGTACATTCCCTGCAGAGATACACTCTAAAAGCACATAACAGATAAATGAGAGCCAAAACACCCCTATGTTGGGGTAGGGTTTCCCTGTCCTATTTTGTCAGGAGCTAGGGTTTCACTACGCACGCAGCGGTTTCAAACAACCTATGATCGGGTAAGCAACCTGTCCTAGTTTGGAATGGTCACTATGGATTCGAATATGCACTAGGTCGAATGGTCAAAAAGGTGCCGGTAAAGCAGGTTTGTGTTCCCATCTTTGTCGAGCCCACAACGGTCGACCTTATGGTCATGCCTTGACAAGACAAGCCTCCGACAAACCGTTCGAGAATGGCGAGATGGCAAACCTTTGTGTTCCTAGGCGCACCAATGCACATGCAATGCAAAGAAACACATAAACATAGTCAAAACAGGATATCACGAGTTCGAGTCAAGCTCTCTAAAATCCCAAAGTCGCGAAGCGGGAGGATGAACTCCGTTCGGTCTACTGATTCGGACTCCCTTTTTTGTTTGTTGCGGTTCGTAATTTGAACCAAAGAGTCCAACTCTGGCAAATCGTTTTAAGAAAACAATTTTTTGAAAAGAAGTGCCAAACATGGACTGCTTTGCCAGATACAGAGTCGCCACCTAAATATTTTTTAAAATGGGGGAATTTAGGAAACCCTGACTCGGTGCCAAAGGCCACGTGTCCGTCATCACCAAAGTTGCCTTGGCTCGGGAGCTTGGGTACGATTGGGGAAGGTCAGCTATGAGCACCCCCTCTCGCCCGGTCCAAAGACCGGCCTCTACTAACCATGATATCCGTTTTTGAAAACGTTATGTGTTCTTATCCCGATTAATTAGCCCAGAATTACTATGTTATGCGCACAGCAAACAAGTATAGACTAGACCGCCTAATTTGGAAGTAAGCATTGCATATCCGTTTGTTTTGAAAAACGTGTTGGTTTTTGCTACTCGCAAGTAAGCTAAAATACGGATTTCAATGAGTTGTTCCAACTCAGACAATCCAACCTCCACCCACAGGCATTCAATCAGTAATATCGCGTAAGCACTTAGCCGCATGGCAAGCATACCGTCATGTTAACATTCACACGCATGCGAGATGCTAAAGCATAAATACTTACATTGTACTCCGTGCCAAAACAATAAACTAGTTAGCAAACATGCATGACCTAGCTCATGTTAAATGGCTAATGCAGCACAGGCAAAGATGCAATTTAGAGTAGGCTCGACTAACCCTAAAATGGCATGTGAGATGCTACAAGTAACACGTATTCAATTTGGAATTAGAATTCAACGCAGTTTGTATGATGTACCGAGCCCGGTGCATGTAAACAAATGCATGAATGCACGCATGCATAGCATAAGGTATGCTAAAATAAACGTGCCCTAATCTGCCATCATGAGCAGGTAAATAAAAGGGTAGAAAGAAATGGGAATTGGAAGACATACGCCCACTCACACACACTTATTACAGATTTGCCCTCACTCGGAGGGACCGAAAGAATATACAAATTAACTAACTACACAAGCTAATTAAATGTTACAAATTAATTAAATTAATTAAAAACATTAATTAATCTAATTGAAACAATAAACCGCCTCGGGAAGAGGGCCAAGTGCAGCGCGTGTTCGGATTGGCTCGGAATCGCACTGTCATGCATGGATTGCCTCTGTTTTCCCTGCTCTCCTCCTCTGAAGACTGCCAAAGTCTCAGGAATGCTTCTTAGGGCACTGGGGATCACCACCCGCTGAGGGGAAACACCACCGGCTGGAAGATGTGGCCACCGGCACAAGATAGATCCACCGGCCATCAATTAACTGCCGGTCGGCACTAAATACTGCCGGCCGGCAATATGTTCCTGCAGAACCTGCAACTCACAGCAGCAAAGGACAAAACTTGCATGGCAATGCAATTCAGGGTATTTATGCACCAAATGAGTCCCTTATCATGTTTGAAACTCAAAGAGACATAGTTCTTGGTTCTTGGACCACCAATCACGCATTTACATACATGATGGCCCAAAGAACCAAATGTGCAACTTTAGTTTCAAATGCATGCAAACCATAGAATCACACAAGGAAGCCTAACCTCTATCACACTTCACTTCAAGAGGCCAAGCATGCACAATGCAATGCAATCCTAGACATGTTGGCTAGCATGCAATATGGGCAATGCAAGGCACTTATCCAATCATACAAGCAAGCATGCAAGGCAAGCATGCAAACCAAATAAAAGAGGGACTTAAACATGAATTAGGCAACTCTAATAGGCCCAAAATTAGTAGCCAAAACCAAGGGAGTGAAGGCCAAAATGCACACACACATGCAAGCACTCATGGTCCAATACTTAGGCACAAACAAGGCAACTCTTAAGCATACTTAAAGAGACCAAGTATGGACAATTAGCATGCATAGAAAGCTCTGAAAATCAGGTTATAAGATGATGCCAAATCATGTTAAACAAGATGAGCAAATGCATGCAAAAGGGGCCAAGTACTTGAAGTAAGTCAAAGGAGTATTGAACTACATTTGACAAGAGTAAAACATGGCAAGACTTAAGCAACTAAAAACAGATTTTTAGCACACAAAATCAAGCCCAAAGGACCACTTAGATGGCATCTAGGTGGTTTGAATTAAAAGGCATGCACACATGCACTTTCAAGGAATATACAACATAAGCTCTTGAGACGTCAAAGAGGCATTGCACGGCAAACATATGAGCATGTCAAGTGGACTGAACTGGCATGCAAAATGGTTCCAAACCATTGAAAATAATACAAGTGATGCATGCTACACACTTATGCACTCAAGGCCAACAAGCCAAACATGCAAAAGGGCTATATAATGCAAGCTAGGGTCGACCAAAACAACTATGGACAGACCTCATACATGACAAAATAAGCACACAAGCTTCACAAGACCAAGCCGAAAACATGCTAGAATAGGAAATTACAACCTAAGGCATATTAAGGCAATCACAAGGCATTACATGGAAACTATGCTAAGCATGCATGGAGTACCAAAACCAACTTAAAATCATGTTATATCATGGTATAGTAAGCATGAAAAACAGTCATGGCATGCTCAACACACACTTGAACATACCTCAAGAGGCCAAAACTTGTCCTTTTCAAGGATAACAAGGAGAGGGGGTGGCCCTCTCCTTCCTAAGACCTCAAGGCACCATCCTCACCTCTGAAATCTCTCAAGATTTCAGTGGTGAGGAGGCCCAAACACAAGGGTCCCGGATCTCACACAAAATGGCCTAAAATAAGGGCCAAACAAGCCTTTAGAGGGGTCAAACCTTCTCAAAGCTTAAGGCACTCTTAACAAACTATTTAGAGGCCTAAAAAACAGAACTTTTTTGTATTAAACACTAAGCACAAAATCAGTTCTAAGATAGGTAGAAAAGCAATGCAAAAATGGGGTAAAAATGACTAGTTTCTTACCCTTGAAGCCTTTCTTCAACAATGGTGACCTTGTTGCCTCCTTAAGCTTCAAATCAATCAAGAACACCAAGAACAAGCTCTGATCTTTGAAAACACCAAGGAAAGGTGAAAGACTAGGTGTTTAGGTGCAATAATATGAACAAATGCACCTAGAACACAAAGAGAAAAAGAGAGATCGGATATGTATCTAACCTAACCCTAAAACCAGAGCTTCTCTCTGTGTTTTTCTCTCTAAAATGTCTAACTTCTTCAACCCTTGAGCCAAGAAGAGAAGGGTTCCTCTTATAGGCAACCAAACTTGTAAAACTTACAAGTTAAGCCAACCAAGAGGGCCATCCCTCCATACACGTGTATGGAGGGGAAACAAATGCAAGACAGCTGCCTTAAAATATCTGATAAAGTAGCTGAACAGTAATCGGCAGGTCAAAAATGTCATTTTGACAAAATTGATGGCCGGCCGGCAACAAAGAGTGCCGACCGGCAGAATACAGTGCCGATGGCAACTAAAACCAGCCGGTGGCCTCTAGCCACTGCCGGTGGTGTGTGGGGATGCCTCACAAGGCATTCCCTGCCCTTACAAGGCAAAACACAAGTGTTTGGTGCAAAACCAGACACAAAACGGTCGAATTCGGAGATCCTAAGGCAGGGCGCGTAGCCGAGAACTCCGGGAACTCCAAACGAACACAAACAAGGATGATCACCGAGTGTTCCAACGGTGACATCCAAGTCTTGAGGACGGTCAAAAATGGGGTGTCTACAGAGAGTCCCATGCAGAAGGTGCCGAAGCCGGCCTGATCGACAATCTGGTGGACTGCATCGGCCAACTCCATATACCATCCTCGAGCAACGACATTCCCATACCCCCGGAAGGCATGGGAATCTCCCTGTGATCAAAATAAATAAATAAATAAACAAACAAACAGTTGCGAAGCAGTATTAGAAATATAGTGTTTGTATGTGTTTACAGCGGTTGAAAATGCAGTGTGTGTGCATATGTTCAAATCTACACAAATATTAGGTGCGGGTGTGCTCTCGGTGAACTAAGCATACGATGTATCAGTATGTTTGGGTTATTCGATTAATGAAAATGCAGTGCGGGTGCATGTGCTCAAGTATACACAAATATTGGGTGTGGCTGTGCTCACAGTGAACTACAACACGTGATATATTAGTGTATCTGAGTTACACAGGTAAAGAACAATATTGACTATTGAAGTTATACAGTTTACATTGCAGAAAGAAAAGAGGAAGAGTGTACCTCGAAGGCACTGAATGAGAGGTGTGACTCAGACTCGCGCAACAAAAGCTCCAGTGGCGTGCCCTGCGCATAGCTCCTAAAGTGACGGATGCTATCGGGAGGAAGCACATGTATCGCTGGCCTGTAGGTCGCCGGGTCGAATGGTCGGACACTGAGAGGCAAGAGCTCGGCCTCAGGGTCCATGTCCAGCTCCGGGGGAGTCCCACCACATGGAACATCGTCTGCCATCTCAAGGAGAGTACAAAAATGGCCGAAAGTGTGAAATGGGCGAGAATTTGAAAGGTCAACCCAAAAGTCAACCCCGAGAGGGTGAAAAATAGAAGGAAAGGTCAGAGTGTGGAAAAGGCACGAAAACCAAGTAAACTCAGGGGGAAACAAACCCCAAGTGGTGGAAACCAAGAAAAGTATACCGAAAATGAGATTTGTTCGGTTCAAAGTGTGCGAGACGGGAAGGGTTTCGCGAATCAAACGATGAAAAAGTGTCGAAAACAAGAGAAAAATGAAGATCGAGGCGAGGAAAAGCACCTAGAGAGAAAGAGGGAAGATTTTTGAGCTAGGGCGAAGTGAAAATATGGGGTTTAGAACCCCATATTTAAAGACCTGTGGCCAAATGTCAAAATTGCCCCCGAAACTGCCATTTTTGGCCGGTCGGCCAAATTGTTGGCCGATCGGCTAAATATTTAGCCGATGATATTATTTCGTGGCCAATTGATGGCCGGTGGCCTCCCTTTGTGGTCGATGCACCTACTACACCCATGTTTGGGTCAGATATGATGTTTTGAACCTCCATTCTTCAAGACAGTGCAAGAAAATAGACTGTTGAAACTCAACTGGCCTCCGTGTTCGCCTCGAATCGTGTCTTCTGTGTGCGATGCTCAGTACGCGCAAGGTGTATCCTTTTTCATATCCTTTTGTGTCTTGAGAGATTCAAAAATTTCTTTAAATACCTTGCATTACAATGTTTTGTCTTGCTTGTGATAATCACCGTCTCTTGCATTGTCATGCATGTCTATATGCATTGTAGCGCACGTCTCTTGCATTGTCATGCACGTCTATATGCATTGTAGCACACGTCTCTTGCATTGTCATGCACGTCTATATGCGTTGTAGCGCACGTCTCTTGCATTGTCATGCACGTCTATATGCGTTGTAGTGCACGTCTCTTGCATTGTTATGCACGTCTATATGCGTTGTAGCGCACGTCTCTTGCATTGTTATGCATGTCTCTATGCGTTGTAGTGCACACCACGCTCGCATTGTTATGCACCTCCCTTATGTGTTGCCACGCACGTCATGCTCGCTTTGCCATGCACATCCTGTGGGTCGCATTATCTTGTGCCCCTTCATCCGCGTTGTTTCGCATGTCCCATTTGCATCATCATACACCTTATCATATTATATGCATTGTCATGCATTTCAGTTCATTTGCATTTTCATGCATTTCGGTATGTGCATCGTCATGCACATCTTACATGCATTGTCATGCATTTCAGTTTATTTGCATTGTCATGCATTTCGGTACGTGCATCGTCATGCACATCTTACATGCATTGTCATGCATTTCGGTTCATGCAGTGTCATGCACGTCTCCCATGCATTGTCATGCATTTTAGCTCATTTGCATTGTCATGCATTTCAGTTCATGCATTGTCATGCATTTCAGCTCATTTGCATTGTCATGCACTTCAACTCATGCTTTGTTATGCATTTCAGTTCATACATTGTCATGCATATCTCACATGCATTGTTATGCATTTCAGTTCAGGCATTGTCATGCATTTCAGTTCATGCATTGTCATGCATATCTCACAAGCATTGTCATGCACATCTCACATGCATTGTCATGCATTTTAGTTCATGCATTGTCATGCATTTCAATACAAGCATTGTCATGCATTTCAGTATAAGCATTGTCATGGATATCTCACATGCATTGTTATGCATTTCAGTTCATGCATTGTCATGCATTTCAGTTCATGTATTATCATGCATTTCAGTTCAAGCATTGTCATGCCCATTATAGGCATTGTCATGCATTTCAGTTCATGCATTATCATGCATTTCAATACATGCATTGTCATGCATTCCCTTATGCGTTGTATCGCACATGCTTTACACAATGTATGCGTTGTCACGCATGCTTTACTTACATGTGTTTATTCCTTACACATTGTATGCGTTGTCACGCATGCTTTACTTACATGTGTTTATTCTATACACATTGTATGCGTTGTCGCGCATGCTTTACTTACATGTGTTTATTCTATACACATTGTATCCGTTGTCGCGCATGCTTTACTTACATGTGTTTATTCCTTACACATTGCTTGCGTTGTCGCACATGCTTTACTTACATGTGTTTATTCCTCACACATTGTATGCGTTGTCGCGCATGCTTTACTTACATGTATTTATTCCTCACACATTGTATGCGTTGTCGAGCATACTTTACTTACATGTGTTTATTCCTTACACATTGTTTGCGTAATCACGCATACGTTTCTTACATGTGTTTATTCCTTACACATTGTATGCGTTGTCGCGCATGCTTTACTTACATGTGTTTATTCCTTACACAATGTATGCATTGTCGCGCATCCTTTACGTACATGTGTTTATTCCTTACACATTGTATGCGTTGTCACGCATACTTTACTTACATGTGTTTATTCCTTACACATTGTTTGCGTTGTCGCGCATGCTTTACTTACATGTGTTTATTCTTGCTTTACACATTGTATGCGTAGTCACGCATGCTTTACTTACATGTGTTTATTCCTGCTTTACACATTATATGTGTTGTCGCGCATGCTTTACTTACATGTGTTTATTCGTTACACATTCTATGCATTGTCGCGCATGCTTTACTTACATGTGTTTATTCCTTACACATTGTATGCATTGTCGCGCATGCTTTACTTACATGTGTTTATTCCTCACACATTGTATGTGTTGTCGCGCATGCTTTACTTACATGTGTTTATTCCTTACACATTGCTTGCGTTGTCGCGCATGTTTTACTTATATGTGTTTATTCTATACACATTGTATGCGTTGTTGCTCATGCTTTACTTACATGTGTTTATTCCTTGCACATTGTATGCGTTGTCGCGCATGCTTTACTTACATGTGTTTGTTCCTTACACATTGTATGCATTGTCGCACATGCTTTACTTACATGTGTTTGTTCCTTACACATTGTATGCATTGTCGCGCATGCTTTACTTACATGTGTTTATTCCTTACACATTGCTTGTGTTGTCACGCATACTTAGGTTGGTCTTGGAATCCCATGAAAATTGGTGGGTCTGTGGAAAACGTGATTTGAGAAATGATCAATGATGATGCAGCTAGCATGGCCATACAATTTTTGGATCAATTAGATAGGCAATGCGAAAGCCAAAAAGGGGTCAGATTCTAAATCACGTAAAATTTGGCAAGTTAGTAGAAAACATGATTTCTGGAAGGTTCCATGATGAGGCAACATGCATGGCCATACGATTCTTAGATCAAATGGACAGGCAATGCGATAGCCAAAAATAGGTCGGGCTCGAAATCGAGTTAAATTTGGTGGGTCAGTAAACAACGTGATTTTAACAAGGTTCCATGATGATGCGGCATGCATGGCCATATGATTCTTGGATCAAATGGACAGGCAATGCGAAAGCCAAAAACGTGCCAGGTTCGAAATCGCTTGGAATTTGGCAGGTTAGTAGAAAACGTGATTTTAAGAAGGATCCATAATGATGCAGCTTTTATGCCCATTTGATTGTTGGATCAAATGGACAGGCAATGCGAAAGCTAAAAATAGGCTGAGCTCAGAATCGCGTTAAATTTAGCGAGTCAGTATAAAATGTGATTTTAAGAAGGATCCACGGTGATGCAGCATGCATGTCCATACAATTATTGGATCAAATGGACTGTCAATTCGAAAGCCAAAAACGGGTCGTGCTCCGAATAGCATGAAATTTGACCAGTTAGTAGAAAATATGATTTTAGAAAGGATCAATGACGATGCAGCATGCATGGCCATACGATTCTTGGATCAAATGGACAGGCAATGCGAATGTCAAAAACTGGTCAGGCTTGGAATCGCGTGAAATTTGGCTGTTCAATAGAAAACGTGATTATAGGAAGGATCCATGATAATGTAGCATGCACGGCCATACGATTCTAGGATCAAATTGACAAGCAATGCGATAGCCAAAAATTGGTCAGGCTTGGAATCGAGTGAAATTTGGCAGGTCAATAGAAAACGTGATTTTAAGAGGTTGCATAATGATTAATCATGCGTTGCCATACGATTCATGGATCAATTGGACAGGCAATGCATAAGCTAAAAACAGGCCAGGCTCAGAATCGCATTAAATTTGGTGGGTCAGTAGAAAATGTGATCTTAGGAAGGAGCCATGACAATGTAGCATGCACGGCTGTACGATTCTTTAATCAAATCGACAGGCAATGCGATAGCCAAAAATAAGTCAGTCTTGGAATCGACTGAAATTTGGCGAGTCAGTTGAAAATGTGATTTTACGATGGATCCATGATGATGTAGCATGCATGGCCATATGATTCTTGGATCAAATGGGCAGGCAATGCGACAGCCCAAAATGGACCAGGCTCAGAATTGCTTGAAATTTTGTGGGTTAGTAGAAAATGTGATTTTAGGAAGGGTCCACGATGATGCAGCATGCATGGCCATATAATTCTCTGATCAAATGGACGGGCAATGCGTAAGCCAAAAACGGGCCGGGCTCGGAATCGTGTGAAATTTGACGAATTTGTAGAAAACGTGATTTTAAAAAGGATCCATGATGATGCAGCAAGCATGCCCATACGATTCTTGGATCAAATGGACAAGCAATGCGAAAGCCATAAATGGGTTGGGCTTGGAATCGCGTGAGATTTGGCGGGCAGTAGAAAATGTTATTTTAGGAAAGATCCATGATGATGCAGCATGCATGGTCATAGGAATCTTGGATCAATTGGAATGGCAATACAAAAGCCAAGATTGGGTTGGGCTCAGAATCGGGTTGGGCTCAGAATCGCATGAATATTGGCGAGTCTTTAGAAAACCTGATTTTAAGAAGGATCCATGATAATGTAGCATGCATAGCCATACAATTTTTGGATCAAATGGATAGGCAATGCGAAAGAGAAAAACGGGTCGGACTCAAAATCACGTGAAATTTGGTAGCTCAGTAGAAAACCTGATTTTAAGAAGGATCCATGATGATGCAGCATGCCTGGCCATACGATTTTTGGATCAAATGGACAGACAATACGATAGCCAAAAATGTGCCAAGCTCAAAATCACGTGAAATTTGGTAGGTCAATAGAAAAATTTATTTTAGGAATGATCAATGATTGTGGAGAAGTAGGTTTGGAAAAAACTCTTGGATCCTGAAGCACGTCCCTGATCCTCTGATCGTCACCTGAAAAAGGGATTAACACTCCAGTCAGGGGTGCCGAAATTAACACTCCGATGGACAAGTTAGTGTAAGTCTATTGTTTGCTTGAGGCTTAAGTTTTTTGGATTTGTTCTCACGTACCTGTTTTTGGTTGATGCTCCTCTATTTGTATTCCCTGTTAGGCCCCAGAGTCAGGACCGCTCTTAATCCATTGTGTGGTTGTTCATTCGGCCCCTTCTGTCGTATGCCAATTCTCACAAGGCTTTTTGTTCAACTGGTTCTATGGCCGATTAGATATTCGGCATCTGGATCGTACAGGACGGAGCCGAATATAATATATATCCTGATTTTCTAAGTGTGTACCCCGTATCTCTACTATCAAAATTATTCGGCTCCCACAATGATAATGCAGCATGCATGGCCATGTGTTTCTTGGATCAAATGGACATGCAATGTGATAGCCAAAAACGGGTCGGGCTCAGAATCGCGTGAAATTTCATAGGTCAGCAAAAAAGGTGATTTCAGGAAAGAGCCTTGATGATTTAGCATGCATGGCCGTACGATTCTTGGATCAAATGGATAGGTAATGTGATTGCCAAAAACAAGTCAGGTTTGAAATCGCGTGACATTTGGCAAGTCAGTAAAAAATGTGATTTTAAAAAGGGTCCATGATGATGCAGCATGCATAGCGATACAATTTTTGGATCAAATAGACAGGCAATGCGAAAGCAAAAAACGAGCCAGGCTTGGAATCACGTGAAATTTGGTGGGTCAGTAGAAAATGTGATTTTAGGAAGGATCCATGTTGAAGTAGCTTGCTTGGCCATACAATTCTTAGATCAAATGGACAAGCAACTCAAAAGGCCTAATGGGTCGGGGCTTGGAATCGTGTGATAAAACCAGATTTTAGGAAGGATCCATGACGATAAAGCATGCATGGTCATACGAATCTTGGATTAATTGGACAAGCAATGCGAAAGCCAAAATAGGGTCGGGCTCGAAATCGCATGAAAATTGGCGGGTCTGCAGAAAACGTGATTTTGGAAAGGATCCATGATGATGCAGCATGCATGGCCATACATTTTTTGGATCAAATGGACAAGCAATGCGAAATCCAAAAATGGGTCGGACTCAGAATCAAATGAAATTTGGCAGGTCAGTAGAAAATATGATTTTAGGAAGGATCCACGATGATGCAGCATGCATGGCCATACAATTCTTGGATCAAATGGACAGACAATGCGAAAGCCAAAAATGAGCCATGCTCGGAACCGTCTAAAATTTGGCGGGTCAGTAGAAAACGTGATCTTATGAAGGATCAATGATGATGCAGCATGCATGGCTATACGATTCTTGGATCAAATGGACAGGCAATACGAAAGCCAAAAACTGGTCATGCTTGGAATTGCGTCAAATTTGGTGGATCAATTGAAAACATGATTATAGCTAGGATCCATGATAATCCAGCATGCATGGCCATACGATTCTTGGATCAAATGGACAAGCATTGTAAAAGCCAAAAATGGGCCTGTCTCGGAATCGCGTGAAATTTGGCGGGTCTGTAGACAATGTGATTTTACGAAGGATCCATTATAATGCAGCATGCTTGGCCATACGATTCTTGGATCAATTGGACAGGCCATGCGAAATCGAAAAACGGGCCATGCTAGGAATCGCATGAAATTTGGCGGGTTAGTAGAAAAGGTGATTTTAGGAAGGAGCCATGATGATGTAGCTTGCATGGATATACGTTTCTTGGATCAAATAGACTTGCAATGCGAAAGCCAAAAATAGCTCGGACTCGAAATCGCATGAAATTTTTCGAGTTAGTAGAAAACGTGATTTTAGGTAGTATCCATGATGATGCAGCATGCATGGCCAAACGAGAAAATATAATACCATTATTTTTAACTAACATTATCAATGTCACTAATTTCCTTTTTGCTTGCATTGTCACAAAAAAAAATGCATTTAGAAATGATAAACGACAAAATAGAACACCGTTTCACAATCTTGACATCCTTTAATCTAAGATATTATTGTGCTAGGAGACATTATAGAGTATCATTAACGCTTTATAAATTCAACTAAGGTTAGTTACAATATCGTTATTTTTAACTAACATTATCAATGTCACTAATTTCCTTTTTGCTTGCATTGTCAAAAAAAAAAAACAAAACAAAACAAAACAAAAACATTTATAAATGATAAACGACTAAATCGAACACCGTTAGTATTAACTAACATTATAATTTCTTCCTTTCACGATATTAACATCCTTCAATCTGAGATATTAATTGCGCTAGGAGACATTATAGAGTACCGTTAACGTTTTAGAACTTCAACTAAGTTTCGTTATGAATGTTGGTAAGCTCCCAGTATCTTTGTCTAGTCATACATCGTTCTCTACCGTATCTTTGTCTAATCATACATCCACTACAAGAAATTGCACTTTTGACGACTAAATTTTTAGTCGCCAAAAGTAAGGTTTTAGTCGCCGAAATATTTTCCCGACTAAATATTTCGGTCGCTAGATTTGTCGCAGGAAGATTGTCGGGAAAGGTATTGGAGACTAAAAAATATTTAGTCGCCAAAAGTCTTATAAATGGCGACTAATGTTTTAGTAGGCAAAAGTAAAAGCTATTGGCGACAAAATAACCTTTTGTCGCTAATGAAACAAATTGGCAACTAATCTGTTAGTTGCCCAAAGGCTACTAATTTAATTTAAATCACATTTTCAGCTACTAAAATTTTTTGTCGCAAAAAATTCAAGTATTTAGGGAGACCAAAGTTTTAGTTGCCAATAGTTGTTCTTGTGCATCTACATTTTTTTAGCTACTAAATGTTTAGTCGCCGAAAGTCCGATTTCTTGTTTAGCTACTACAAAGGTTAGTCGACCAAAGTATAATTTTTTTTAGCTGCCAAAGGTTTTTGTCACCGATAATATAATTGTTATGTTTTGGCGACTAAATATTTAGTTGCCAAAAGTGTTTTTTTCTTTTTTTGGCTACTAAATTTTCAGTCGCCAAAAGATTTAATTCTTTTTTTGCTACTAACTATTTAGTCACTAAAAATATTTAACTCCATTTTTGGCTACCAATTGTTTTGTCGCCAAAAACATCATTTTATTTTTTTTCATTTTAATTAATTTTTCCATAACCTATATATATCCACCGCAACCTGCAATAGCTATACAAACAAAACAATATGTATATATCATCACCCATTCCATAACACATATTTCACTTACAACCATCAAACAAAAAAGAATACCTTTTAATGTAAACTTATATACAAACCAACTATATATATTTCAATTAGAAATAAAAACGCCATACATAACAAATAAGCATACCAAAAATTATTATGTATCCCGCCAAAAATTATATGTACGATTCATCCAAATTCCACACAAAAGGCAGAGGACGACAAAAAACTTCCCAACTGTTCAAAAGTGTAAATTATCCTCCGTACAAAAAAATGGAAGATCCACATGTCAATGCCAAAAGCCATCTACAAAACAAAAATTACACTCATTAGTTCCATATAGCATTTCAGCATAAGACCACGCCAAAAAAAAAAAGTTAATAGAGCTGTAAAGGGATTTTTTCATTTTTCATTTTTCATTTTGAATTTTTGGCTGAGGTGGTTTCATCCCTCAATCATAATATTTTGAAAATGAAATTAACATTATTGAAATGTTACAAACCAAAACAACACAAAGTGCATAGGATTAAAAATCCATTGGTATCCAAAAAATGACAATCAATGTAAGGTTGTGCAGCATATATATTCAACAGTTATGAGGAAAAATGTAGCCCCTTAAAAATGAAAATCAATTTAAGGTTGTGCAGCATATTCAGCAGTGATGAGAAAACATGTAGCCCCTAAAAAATTACAATCAATGTAAGGTTGTGCAACATAGTCAGGCCCGAAAGGCCTTTTTCAACTAAGTTTATGGCGTTTTTGACGCCAACTCCCAACCTACGCGTGCTATGTGATGACCGGGTGTGTCACTCATTTCGTTTTCCCTTCATTAACCTTAGGTCATCTTGTCGGGGTGCCAGTTTGACTTGGAACCATGTTAGCAGTTTGGGTTGTTGCATTAGGGAGTTTCACAAAACCTTGTTCTTGTCTTTTTAGTGACTGATTTTTACACGTACCAGAGGGTGCTCAGTCGAGTCCGGAGTGCCCAGAAATTGAACCAAAAAATTCTGGGCTACTGGGCCAAGGCCGCACGTGTGGAGTGGGGCCGCATGTGGGCCGCACGTGCGGGGAGAGGTGAGTTTCAGAGAGTTGCACACTGCCTAAATTGTAGGTGCGGATGAGGAGGTCTTGAGGCCACATGCACGGGAGATCAGAGTCGCGCGGTAGAGAAGAGAGCTCCGCACGGCGGGGCAAGTGCAGACGCACGCGATCGAATTCGAGTTTGAGAAGACTCTGTTTTTCTTCTCTTTTGAGAAGACTCTATATATCATTTGTCTTGTCTCTCTCTCTCTAAAAATACATTGCTCTCCCCTCTCTCTATATTTCTACCTCAAAAACAAGATCAAATCCTTGATCCTTCACCATCCATTAGAAATTGGTCCATAGTTTCTTCATCAACATTGTAGAGCCTCTTGAGAACCACATTGTGTGCGGTGGAGATCTCTTTTCAACACCACCAAATCTAGGGTTTCATCTTCTTTTCTTCATCAAACCTTGAGGTAGGGACTTTCTTGAGTTATATATACATGTTTTGCAAGAATAAATGTTGATTTTATGTTTCTCTTGAATTTATTTTGAGAGTTTGGTTTGTGGCTCAAGAGTGTAGAAATTTTTCAATAGAGGGTTTAAAATTTCAAATGTTTCTAAGTTGATCCGTGAGGGCTTCATTTCTATTAATTTAAGAAAGATGTTTTTTATGGGATTTCACCAAGAAAATGGGGAGATGTTTTGGTTTTGATGAAGAACCCTAGAAATTTGGGGGTTTTGGAACATATGGGAAAAACCTATGGATTTTCTTTCTTCTTGTGTTCAATGAATGATGTAGTGTAGATTTCATCATATGGTTTGCAAAATGACAATCCTCTTGATGTATGAGGATTGAGAAATTATTTTCAAAAAATAAAAAAAACTATTGTTAAATGCAGAACATGTATAGTTGTGAGATGACAATTGTTGAGCACCATGGATTATGGGAATTGAAACCTTGGATATTGATGTTTGAAAAATTACATATAGTCTTGAAGTGACTAAAATGCTAAAAATTGTGTTGATAACATCGGTTGAGAATATGGGTATTTTTGTGAAATGGCATTGGAGGGAGGAAAGATGAAGAAATGTTATGAGATGTTACTTATTGCATCATATTCTCATCAATTATTTATCATTGTTGCGCATCTTGAATTGATTTGGAAACATTTACTTTGAGAAAAGATTATATTGTAATGAGAACTATGGAAATGTTTAAGGGGTAAATATGTGGGTAAGTCCGGATAGGAGGTGTAGATGAAATTGATAAGTTGGCCTGAGTGTCCGAGGTGAAAGACCGAAAACACGTGCGGAGGAGGTACCACTTCCCTTCCCGTTAGCAACCAGTAAAGTGAGGTTATTGGTAGTGCATGTTGAGCCTACTTGCAGACACCAACCTAGGAATTACCTGAGTCGTATTTACCACCCCTAATGATTAAAAGTGGAAATTTGAAATTGATAAGATTGCAAGATGTTATAGAAAACATGATGGTTTTCAAGAAGAGCATGAAATGAGATTATCTTGAAACGACATTGCATGGCATTTGCATTTGCATTAAATGTTGAAAATTTTGCATAACTGTATATACTTGTTAAGGATTTCTCTGCTGGGCTTTATGCCCACCCCTATGGGATTCGGTGCAGGTGAAGATGTGGTGATCCGGCCGAGTTGAGGGCATGGACATGTTTTTGTGAAGAGTAGATGACTCTATTTTGTTGTATTTATTTTGCTAGCCAAGGGCTATTCATGTATGGGTCCGAGAGGCCACTTTGTGTAACCAGGCTTAAGCCTTGGAAGTTGTAAGCCCATGGGGGTATTTTATTTACCTTTGAGATTTGATGCTTCACATGCTATAGATTCATGTGTTTTCATACCGTTGAATGTATAAATCGCATGTGGAACTTTTGTAATAACTCTATTGATTAATGATGTAAGGGTTGGAGATTTACCTTTAGTATTTAGTGGATGTGGGTTGATGTTTTATATATGTTGGATTATTTCGGGGTGTTCCATGCTAATTACATGCCGTCTGTCCCCATAGGTCCCATTTGACACGAGGAAGCTACCCGTGGCATCCATAGAGTGGTTCGGGGGGCTACTTTGAATTTTCGGCCCCGAAAGGCCTTTTTCGACTAAGTTTATGGCGTTTTTTATGCCAACTCCCAACCTACACGTGCTAATTACATCCGTCTGTCCCCATAGGTCCTATTTGACATGAGAAAGCTACTCATGGCATCCATAGAGTGGTTCGGGGGCTGCTTTGAATTTTCGGCCCCGAAAGGCCTTTTCTGGCTAAGTTTATGGCGTTTTTGACACCAACTCCCAAATGACGCGTGCTAATTACATCCCGTCTGTCCCCACTAGTCCTATTTCACACGAGGAAGCTACCCATGGCATCCATAGAGTGGTTCGGGGGCTATTGTGAATTTTCGGCCCCAAAAGGCTTTTTTCAGCTAAGTTTATGGCGTTTTTCTTGCCAACTCCCAACCTACGTGTGCTAATTACATCCCGCCTATCCCCACAGGTCCTATTTCACACGAGGAAACTACCCGTGGCATCCATAGAGTGGTTCAAGGTTGTTGTGAATTTTCAGCCCCGAAAGGCCTTTTTCGGTTAAGTTTATGGCGTTTTTCATGCCAACTCCCAACCTACGTGTGCTAATTACATCCCATCTATCCCCACAGGCCCTATCTCGTCTTTCCCCATAGGTCCTCAGACTTAATCGAGGTGCGCATAAATTGATCCGACCACAAAATTATCCAAAAATATATATATATATCAATTTCTTAACAAATCCTAATTTTGGTGTTAACAAATACACTATGATTGTTCTTAAGTCAGCTGTTAAAGTGGTTAAATGTCAATATATCACTTTCTAAACAAATTCACAAATTGCCATCCCTATAAGCACCAATACACTCACTAAACACTGCATTTCATACCAACCCATTTCAACAAGCAAAGCAAAGTTGGCAAGTGGTTCCCAATCCTTTATGGCTCTGAGCAAATTCACAAATTTAATACAAATTTTCAATTTTTTATAGAAAAGACTGACACGGATACTTATCTTCAAGAAAGTAAATTATTCACACTTCCCTACAGATGTTGGCACACTGGCAAACCATGTTGAACCTAATCTCAGAGCCCTTCCTTATTTTAATGGCCTATTTTGTTTAATCTAGGGCAGTCTAGTGCCATGATTTCAGAGGCCTCTAGCTTCAGAGGTCATTTTAAAATAAGTGTAGATGTAATTAGTTATGTTAAGCCTAGGCCTCTAGTCTCGTGATTTCAGAGGCCTCTAACATCCAAAATTCCATTAAGCTGGTTGTAGCTCAATACATTGCCACCACATGCCAAAAGCAAATTGTTTTTTTATTATAATGTTCATGATACAAGTTATTTAAGCAGAATCAATTACGTTAAGCCTAGGGAGGTTACATCTTACTTTGGATTCTAAAGCATTATATGAAATGTAATACCAAATGAGATTGAACTGAAATTTATAGAGTCTGCAACTGAGGAAGGCTGAAGAGAGCGACTGGAATTTGACCTTGAAGTCTGTTGTTGTCCATCACTCTACAAGTACAAAGTTAAAGTAATATGTTTACCATAGTTGGAAGTACATTGATGAAATAACAAAGGATGGAAATACAATATCAAAACATAGCAGTTGGGAAATTAAGAAGATGTTACGCAACTTGGAGTAAGAAGTGGAAAGGCTTCTCATGATCTGTAATATTGATCAGTCAGTTTCACGACATCTACGAGCACACTGTAAAGTTAGAATGTTCATCATATGCAAATATGACAGTTAGAAATAGTGATGATCATATATTGCCTTTAAGTATTATCTATTATGTTGTATAGTCCTAATATTTTCAATCATTTCAAACTTTGAAGTCCTTCACTAGCTTTATATTTCCAGAATCTTGGTAACATGTACTTTGATGATTTTATTCTTAAATTATGGGTGAATGACCAAGCTTGTAAAACAAAGTCCATGACACAATCAATATTTGTTTAAAGATTGCCAGCTTTTTATTATGGCACTTTTCAACTGTAAACAACCTTGACTTCTTTTAAAAGGGAAAAATCACAAAGCACATCAAATATTCAGGAAAATGACATACGTGAGAAGCATTGAATATGTTGAGACTTAGATGTTAAAATCTAGAATAGCAGCATACGTGAGAAGCATTGAATATGTTGTTCCTACAGGTAAGGTTTCATATGTTTCAGCTCATTTGAACTATCTGAAATCAACATAAACCCTATTTCTAAATGAAATCCAAGCAATTTTGCTAGACAAGATGATAAGATTTACATTATAGACCTAAAGCAAATCATATTTTACACAAAAATGATGTGTCTATATAGGCCATTTCTTAGGCTCAATCTTAATTAATTCAAATTGACATTGGTTCACCTTATCAACAAGATCATAAATATATATAAGTTTTGAATCCATGTTTCAGCCTAATTTCTAAGACCTAGTTCTCTGATCTTCAGGCACACCAAGGCATATCACAAGAGGAGAAAGGGTTAGTGTGCAAATACCTCAATTGCCAGAAACTATCACAAGAGATGTGGATTGAAGCAGTTCAGAATGAGTTGATGCCACTGCGTCTGATTGTCCAGGTACTTTTTGTTCAACAACTAAACATGCATAAAGCCTTCAAAGAATGCTCAGACTCATTTAGGTATGCACATTGTGGGGAATTCTCCAGTAGCCTCTCAAGCTCAAGATATGCAAACTCCAAAAGCCAGAACCTAGGCGAGAGTCCATATATAGACGGAGGCGAAGCAGTTAGTAGTAGACCCATCAGCTTCTTACTACAAAAAGATGCAGCAATTCATAGGTCTGAGTTGTCGAGGAAGGAATACGAATCCACAAGCTTCAGAATTCAGAGTCTTGAACAAGAACTCATGTCCTTGAAGAAAAGCCTTCAAATACAAAACATCTCTGCAAAAAAAGAATTGATTCCAAAGAAATCAGAACCAAATTCTACTAATCGGCAGGGCTTGAGGCCTTATGGTTTGGAGGGAAGAACATTGAGCAAGAAGAGAAACCCACTTGGACAAGTGAGTGCTTGCATTGATCCTGTGAATTTTGCTTCCCACAGAAAGTATACGAGCAAGTTACTGAAGGTGTTTCGTAGAATAAGTTTATTTGGGAGAGGGAAATCAAAGAATAAGCCAAGTGCCTCTGCCCTATGGCCCTAGTTAATGTAAGACCAGAACTATATAGGTTTGTGATGTATGACAACTAAATCAGCAAAAATAGCTAAATTTAGCCAATGATCAAATATATTGAGTTTTCATACATTCAAATAAGCATATTTAAGTTCATTCCAACATGACATATATAACTGAGAACTGACTATTAATTACTCTCATTCATACAAGTATGTATGCAATTATATGTATGCAAATGCATAATATGTGCATTTATGCGTGTGTCATGCATTTGTTCTATACTTTGGCAGTATTTAACATTTAGTGACCAAAAAGGAAAAAAATAGGGGAAAAAAAAAGAAAAGAAAGAGTTAGTAAGAACAAAACTACGAGGAAACACACATGCAACTTATTATTGATAATAAAATAGGTGAGTGGAAATGTATGCTTTCCACCATGTTGACAGAGGCGATCCAAAATGAAAAAACAATGTAATTTCTATAATTTAGCCCAACCACTTTACATGATTTATTGAATTTCCTAATTAGACTTGATTTCATCTTCCTATGCATTAAAAAAATGTAAATAATTCTATATACTTTCTACATTAGATAGCAATTTTATTTTTTTTTAATTTCATCTTCCTATGCATTAAAAAGCTTAATTTACTGCATTAAACAAGCCAATAAACAATTTTGCAAATTATGCAAAAGAGCTTTCCAATAATAATGGAAAAGCTTCACTCAGCATCACCGTTACATTTGTATTTGTTTCTCCAATCTGGAATTGAGGAATAATGCAGACTTTGAGATGTTAAAATGCTTTCTATAACAATACACTAACAACCCTTCCCACCACTTCACCTTGACGTTTCCCATCATCTGATCAAATGTATCTGAAATGTAGGTTCCAGAAGAGTGGGTGGAGATTATCAATTAATTATTGAAAACTTAATTTTGTAGTAATGTCAAAGCTGGTCCAATCAGAATATGAGATGTGTCTAAATAGGGAGTTGCCAATAGCCATCACATTTCTAAACAAATAGTTAGCAAATTTTCACATACAGATGCAACAATGTAATCAGAGATGGCCACAAGAATGTTGTCTGCCAAATGTTGAACACATTGGCTCTCAATTAGTAGCAGAAGTATCTGTAAGGAAACATCAAGAACTATTATACGCTAATTGCACACTTCTACACCACAAGGCTGCTAAGCTAATACTCCATCCACAGATGATGTAAATTAGACACCATTTCACACTTTATACCCAAATCAATATCTTCTTTATGTAAGAAGAGATATAAAACATCTATTGTATTATATGAAATGGTTAGAAGAACCCAAAACCAGCCTCAAACCACAATATTTTGAACATAGTTTAATACCGCCAAATTCCCTGAAACATAATCATAAAAGGGAAGCAAATAAATTCTTTACTAATATAATCATAGCATCAAATTTCAATTCAAATAATCAGAATACATACACAATCAATGAGCAACCATACGTGCAAATACATACACAATTTGAAACTAATGAGCAACCATTCATGGAAATACATACACAATGAATCGGATTAGGGGTTTAAGCATAATGAGAGAGAAAGGAAAAGAGGGGAAAAGGTATCAAACCACCTAAATCAAACCTATTTACCACATCAAACCCCTAAAACCCTAGAAATCAAACCACGTAAACCAAACCCATTTCAGAAATCAACACGAAATTACACTATGTTTGGGAACCTAAGAGAGAAAAGAAAAGAAATGATTACTTAAGTTATAAGAGAAAAGAAAAGAAAAGAAATGATTGTAATTTCTCTTCTTCTTGTTTGGATAAGTAAGAAATAAAAGAAAGAAATGATTGTGATTTCTCTCCTTCTTGTTTGGTTAGATTTCATAAGAGAAAAGAAAAGAAACTGTTTTACGTTATATTACCAAAATAACCTTTTTATATTTTGTCACTATATAAGAGCATCTCTAATCTTCACTTTTTTTCCTTTTTTTTTCATTCAATTTTGAGAAAAAAAATTCATATTTTTTTTTCTTTTATTTATTTTTTTATGTGATTGTTATAATTTTAACTGGATCTAAGCAGCATCATAGACCTATAATTCAACACAAAGGAGAATTTTCAACAATGAAGATGTCATGGGTAGGAGTGAGAGTGTATTAGGTAATCTTCCAAAAGTAAGAATTAAAAGAGTTAAAATCATCCCCAACATCTTGAGACCAATCAAGGAAATAGTATGAAATTGAGTCAAGAAAAATGGGTATTAAAGCAAGGAATTCATCATCCACAAAAGATCCAAAAAGAGTTAAAATCATCTACAAAAGATCCAAAATAAGTTCAAATTCATCCACAAAAAACACCATATCCTATATGGAGTCAGGTACAAAATACGATAAACATCTCTAATGTCCCCTTCAAAGAAAGTACAATCCTATCTATAGAAGAGTTACCAACGCTATCATCCACAAAAGATCCAAAAAGAGTTAAAATCATCCACAAAAAATCCAAAATAAGTTCAAAGTCATCCACAAAAGACACCACATCCTAAATTGAATCAAGTATAAAATACGATAGACATCTCTAATTTTCCCTTCAAATAAAGTTCGATCCCATCTATAGAAGAGTTACCAACGATTCTCAGGGTCATACATCATGCTCTCTGAAGTTTCCTTGCGATACTCTACTGGGCAACCAAAGAATTGCATCATCCTCTCAGATTTCTTAGTAAGAAAAAGGTATGCCTCAGTAAATAAGTGGCGCGATTCCAATTTCCTCTAATGCTTTATGCAACTCTCCTCTTGGAAAACATCCTTGGGATTTCTCCATAGAAGCATTTCCCTCTCTTATAGCTAATGCAATATCCTGCAATGCTATTTTCAATATGTCAGCATCCCTCTCACCATCATTTGAGAGCTTTCTTTTCTTTGCCTTCGAAGATGTTCCACTTTTAGGAGACAATACAACATCATCTTGATCCACAACAAAACTTTCTAAGTTTGCTTCATTTTGGTGCACCAGTTCATCAATGACTTCAATTCTATCTACATGATCATTATTTGATGAGTTGGCCCATCGTCGTACTTTTTCCTTAGCAGTTTCAGCACCTACACCAGTTGCCCTATCCTTTCCATAGATCTCAGCCAACTTTTCATAGTTGCCAATGGGTATACATTTCCATTTCTCAGCATGTGGTTTCACCTTTTACCAAAAAAAACAAAATAGAAAAGTTACAGTTAAATATAAGTTATGTTTTTCTATTCTTTTTTTTTTAAAATCAACATAAACTGAAATTAATTGAAGTACCTCAATCAATGCCTCCCAAACTTCAGGTTCAGCAATGAACATCCTTGTAACCAGGCTCTAAGCAAAACCACTAGTATGTTTGAATAAATCATAGCACTCAGCAAAATGCTCTTTGATAGTTTTCAGCCTATTCTTGACTTTGGCCTTATCTAAGTCCAAGTTGTATATCTCACGTAATTCCTTTACTATTTTATCATATGCTGAAGTAGTGAAAGTTCCATTGACCCTATTTCCTTCAACATGTTGGTGATACAATGCATCAATCAATGCATTATCTATTTGATTTGTCCATGAAAGTTTTTCTCTCTTAGAATCTTCGAACTTCTGTGTTTTTTTACCCATTTATAAAATCTACATCAAAATAAATTCAGAGTAACATCATAAACTACAATAATGTCACCACAATAGCAAAGTTATGGATACATCCGAATCTACAACAAAATAAATTCAAAGTAACATCATAAGCCACAATAATGTCATCACAATAGCAAAGTTATGGATATATCCGAATCTGTAACAAAATAAATTCAAAGTAATATCATAAACCACAATAATGTCATCACAATAGCAAAGTTATGGATATATCTGATCCGATGTTCAAGTACTTATCACATAAAATCAAGATGGCTACCAAACATGTAAAAACTAAAATATCACTATTGATTAGCAACATAATCAGACCACATTGTAGCTGCTATCACATTTCTAATGAGGTCCCATTGTTTTGCATCCTCATCAGTATCCCTTGGTGCACGAGTCGATTGTTGAGTTTGACATTGATTTTCAAGCTCTTTATCTACTTCAGCAATAATGTTTTCATCTGGATCAACACCTATTAAAAAGTTATGTAAGATGCAACATGCTATTACGATATTTGATTGTGTGTTAACCGAGTAAGTAGGCTCAGTTGTGCTTGCTATGATGGGAAATCGTTTCTTTAGCACACCAAAAGCTCTCTCAATGGCATTGCGTAAAGAAGCATGTCGGTGGTTAAACAACTCTCGAGCATTTTCCGGTGGATGGTTGGAATACTCTTTCAAGTGATAACGCACACCTCTGTAAGGAGGGATAAGGGAACTCCTTAACATATACCCTGCATCAACAAGATAAAATTTGCCTATTTAAAACAAAACACATCACTATGTTAAACCCCAAATCTATATAATTTAACAAAAGTTTCATATTATCTAAGCATGAATTACCATTGGGTATTTTTAGTTTATCTTCTCTAGTGAGTGCATTTTTTATGATCCTTGAGTTAGATGCAGTCCCCTCCCATCCAGGTAAGACATAAGTGAATTTTAAGTCAAATGAACATGCAGCCAATACATTTTGTGTAGGGTAACCTTTTCTACCACGATATCTCGGCGCATCCTTGCTAGATACTTTAACACCATCAAGTGCTCCAATACAATCCTAACATAAATGTATCATGTGGCAGTTTTATATATAAATAAAACTAAAAATTTAAAGCGAAATGTAATATCGAATTTTTACCTTAAAATATGGATAGAACCTATTATTATTGAGTATTTCTGGAGGGACTTCGGATCCATTATATAGCGACCCCGGTCTTTTCCTTTTGGTTGTTGTATTCGGACTTATGTTTCGTAGATTCCGTTGTTATCAAATTGTTGTTATCATCCTTTAATTTCTTATTTTTGAGTTATAAGATGTGTTGGGCAGGTTTGTTACAGGTTGGTTGGGTTGGAAACCAAGTGTTGCTGTCCAGATTTTTGGACCGTCGCTCGAGCGAGGAGTTAGTCCCTCGAGCGAGCTTTTGTTTTTGGTCCTTCGCTCGAGCCAGGGTTTGGTCGCTCGAGCGAGAGACTGCGTCTGGGCTTAAGACCTGAGAGCTGTGTTTCTTGGCTCGAGCGAGCTTTTATTCACTCGAGCGAGCTAGGTGTATGTTTTCGAGTTCTTCGCTCAAGCGAGTATTCTGTCGCTCGAGCGAGCTTCTGGGTTGCAGACCTGAAGCATCGAGTTTTTGAGTTGAAGACTCTGTTTAGATTAGTTGTTATTTTATTTTATTTTATTTTGATGTTACATGTAAACTCAAGCCTATGGCTTAATGTGTAATTGAGTTAGTACTTAGACTTGTGTGTCCAAGTGTTAGCTTGGAAAGATGTAAGCCCGTAGGGCATTTACTTTCGTTATTACATGAAATAGCTTTTATTAAAATTACTCTGATGAATGGAAAAATGCTTAGTTTTTCTTATGTCGATGCATGTTAATGTTATATATTATGGGTTTATTTTGAGGGCGTTACACATTAGGTTGGCAAAGAAATTGATCTTCTAATGATATAAGAGTGTAACATGCCCGTAAGGGACCCCACGCGCTGCACTACAGTTCGGACTCTCGTTTTTGTGTCACGGTTCGTAATCTGAACCAAAGAGTCCAACTCTGGCAAATCGTTTTGAGAAAACAATTTTTTGAAAGAAGTGCCAAACATGGACTGCTTTGCCAGATACAGAGTCGCCACCTAAATATTTTTAAAATGGGGGAATTTAGGAAACCCTGACTCGGTGCCAAAGGCCACGTGTCCGTCATCACCAAAGTTGTCTTGGCTCGGGAGCTTGGGTACGATCGGGGAAGGTCAGCTATAAGCACCCCCTTTCGCCCGGTCCGAAGACCGGCCTCTACTAACCATGATATCCGGTTTTAAAAACGTTATGTGTTCTTATTCCAGTTATTAGCCTAGAATTACTATGTTATGCGCACAGCAAACAAGTATACACTAGATCGCCTAATTTGGAAACAAGCATTGCATATCCATTTGTTTTGAAAATGTTTGAAATTTGCTACTCGCAAATAGGCTAAAACACGGATTTCAACGAGTTTTTTCCAACTCAGACAATCCAACCTCCACCCACAGGCATTCAAACAGTTTATTTCATATAAGCACTTAGCCGCATGGCAAGCATACTGTCATGTTAACATTCACACGCATGCGAGATGCTAAAGCATAAATACTTACATTGTACTCCGTGCCAAAACAATAAACTAGTTAGCAAACATGCATGTCCCTAGTTCGTGTTAAGTGGCTAATGCGACACAGGCAAGGATGCAATTTAGAGTAGGCTCTGCTAACCCTAAAATGGCATGTGAAATGCAATCATTCGATACACGTATTCAATTTGGAATCGAAAATACAATGCAGTTTGTATGATGTACCGAGCCCGGTGCATGTAAATAAATGCATGAATGCACGCATGCATAGCATAAAGTATGCTAAAATAAACGTACCCTAATCTACCATCATAAGTAGGTAAATAAAAGGGAAGAAAGAAATGGGGGTTGGAAGACATACATACCCACACACCCACACTTATTACAAGTTCGCCCTCGCTCGGAGGGACCGAAAGAATAATACAAATTAATTAACTACGCAAGCTAATTAAATATTACAGACCCATTGAATTAATCAAACAAATTAATTGATCTAATTAAAACAGTAAACCGCCTCGGGAAGAGGGCCAGATGCAGCGCATGCTCAGGACTGGCTCGGGATCGCACTGTCATGCATAGTCTGCCTCTGTTTTCCCTGCTCTGCTCCTCTGAAGACTGCCAAAGTCTCATAACTGCTCCCCTGGACACTGGGGGATACCACCGGCTGAGTAGAATTACCACCGGCAGCAGCATGTGGTCACTGGCACAAAATGAACTCACCGGCCATCAATTGACTGCCGGTCGGCACTAAATACTGCCGGTCGGCAATAAGTTCCTGCAGAACCTGCAACTTACAGCAGCAGAGGGCAGAATCTTGCATAGCAATGCAATTCAAGCTATGTATGCACCAACCGAGCCCCTTATCATGTTTGTGACTCAAAGGGACATAGCTCTTGGTTCTCGGACCATCAATCACGCACTTCCATGCATGATGGCCTAAAGAATCAAGCATGCACTTTCATGTCAAATGAAATGCAATGCACACAATCAAACCAAGGGGCTTCTACCTCCATCATGACTTGGTCAAGAGGTAGAGCATGCATGCCAATGTAATGCAATCCTAAGCATGTTAACTAGGCATGCAACATGGCAATTCAAACAAGCATACAAGCTAGCAAGCATGTAAGGCATGAAACACCAATATTAACCAACAAGCATGCAAGATGCAATATGGATATTCAAGCATGCAAACAAGCATGTGACTTCATTCAATCATGCAAGTTCTAATATGCAACAACTTACTAATATGCTACAACATACAAGGAGCACATGCAAGCAACAAAGGGATGGACTTAAACATGATTTAGGCAACTCTAAATAGGCCTAAAACAGTGGCCAAAATGCTAAGCATGAGGGCCAAACACATATACACACATGCACATGTTAAGACACAATACTTAAACATAAACAAGCAACCTTTAAGCACACTTAAAAGAAGCTAAACATGGACAATTAGCATGCATTATAAAGCTCTGAAAACATATAAAACATGGTGCCAAACCAAGCAATAAGGTAAGCTAAGCATGCAACAATGGTCCAAAACTTAAGGCTAACGAGCCAAAATGTAAATGAGCCATGCAATGCAAGTCTTGGTCGACCAAAACAGCCAAGGACAGACCTCCAACATGGCAAAACAAACACAAAACCTTCATGAGGCTAAGCCTAAAACATGCTCAGACAAGGACTAACAACCCTAGGCATGTTAAGGCAACAACAAGGCATTGCATGGTAGGTATGCAAGGCATACATGGTGCACCAAAACCAACATGTAACAATGTTATATCATGGCAAAATAAGCATGAAATGCAGCCAAGGCATGGCCAATAAACCATCCAACACAAGGCTCCCTCAAGAGGCCAGAACTTGCCCTTTTCAAGGACAACAAGGAAAGGGGGTGGCCCTCTCCTTCTTGGGACTTCAAGGCATCATCTTCACCACTAAAATCCCTCAAGATTTCAGTGGTGAAGAGACCCAAACATGAAAATCCCGGAGCTCACCAAAAAGGGTACAAAACAAGGGTCTACAAAGCCTAAGAGGGACCAAACTTTCCCAAGGCACAAAACACTCTTAATAAACAATCAAAAGGGCCTAAAAACAGAACTTTTTTGTATTAAACACTAAGCACAAAAATAGTTCTAAGATGGTCAAAAATACAAAGCAAAAATGGGGTAAAAAGGGGCTAGTGTCTTACCCTTGAAGACCACCTTCAAGATGATGAACCAGCAGCCCCTTTGAGCTCCAAAACAGCTTCAAAACTCCAAGAACAAGCCCTTAGGACCTCAGTAGCCAAGGGAAGGTGAAACACTATGTGCTTGTGTGCAATAGTATGGACTAAAACACACACAAGGGCAAGAGAGGAAGAGATATAGATATAAGTTAGATACACTAATGTAAACCCTAAAACCAGAGCCTCTTCACTCTCCTCTTCAACTTCTCTAACCCTTGAGCCAAGAAGAGGAGGGTTCCTCTTATAGGCAACCAAACTTGTAAAACTTACAAGTTAAGCAAACCAAGAGGGGCATCCCTCCATACACGTGTATGGAGGGGAAGCCAATGCCACACAGCTGTAATAAAATATCTTCAAAAGCAGCTGAACAATAATCGGCTGGCCAAAAGTGTCATTTTGACAAAATTTACTGCCGACCGGCAACAAAGAGTGCCGACCGGCAATATATATTGCCGGTGGCAACAAAAACCAGCCGGTGGCCTCTAGCCACTGCCGGTGGTGTGTGGGGATGCCTCACAAGGCATTCCCTGCCCCTCCAAGGTAAAACACAAGTGTTTGGTGCAAAACCAGACACAAAACGGTCAAGTTTGGAGATCCTGAGGCAAGGCGCGTAGCCGAGAACTCCGGGAACTCCAAACGAACACAAACATGGATAATCACCAAGTGTTTAAGCGGTGACGTCCAAGTCTTGAGGACGGTCAAAAATGGGGTGTCTACAAAGAGCTCTCAAAAAACTATGAAAATGCCGACTTACAGTCTCACCGGAGCGACGAAAGAAAAACGAAACATTTCTATTCGTCACGCTATGTGACAAAATGTAAAGACACTTTGCAACTTGCTCCTCAATTGTTGCACATTTTGTTGGTTTCAGACCACCATCTCTTTGAAGTATATGACACAAATCTTGAAATGTCTATGGCCCCATACGGGTGATATTACGACAATTCTTATTACATTTAAGTTTTGTCATTAGTTCAATCCTCACTTTTTCTCTCTTCAAGTAATTAATAGGATGGTCCACATACTTCCTAAGGTGATATTTTCTCTGCATATACCAATATACCACATGGCAAAGAACTTGAACAACAGCTAACTTTCGCCTTCTATCCCACATAATCAAGTCCTTTCTTAGCTCTTTGTCTTGCTAATCCATTTATCCTATATTTTTTATTAAAATAAATCAGTATACATTTTGACTAAAAGCAATAAATTTTTTTTTAGCTCTTTGTATACATCTTGTTGATCCATAATCGTTAGGAATAATTTTTTTCTATTTCAACATTCATTTCAAATGAATAAAGGAAAATAATTAGAATATTTAAAAAGTCTTTCCTAATTTGTTATAAAATCAATCATATAATCATATAATGGCCAAATCAAGAATTTTAGATTGTAAATTAAAAGTGTCATGCTTTGAAAGTTTTACTGCACTACAAATTGCAAAAACCAAAAAAGCAAAATTGTTTAAAAGGAAATAAGTTGATGGGCATGCATAATTTTATAATCTTAATACTTGGGGGGGAAAAAAAAAGAACATTCATACTATTCACAAACTATGTCTTATTAAGCAATTGACATGGGTGCAGGGTGCCCCATCACAATGTAGAGAACAACACTATTATTTAACTAGCAAAGAAAGTGAGTATTTAAGCCATGGCAAGTTATTCCTCCCTTCTCATTTTAATTATATTTATTAAATATATTTATTTATATATATATATAAATATATAATTTAATATTTTAATATAATAAAATTAAAACGTTAAAATTTTACACTTAACATTTATTTTCACTCATTTATTTCTCATATTATATCTTTTAAATCTTATTAATCATAAATCATTATTTATAATATAATATAATTTTTAGTAAAATTCTCATTCTTAAATAAAAATATCTCGCCTGTGATACGATTTGAAACAGAGCAATGCACTACAAATCCATCCTATTGCCATCTCTATTCAAATGGATAACAAACTAGTGTATTATAAAATTGTTCCAGAGATGAAACTGTAATTTCAGAATATATAAACAGAATATATAATACATAACAATAGAAAGCGTAGAGAATATATATAATACATAACAAAGTATATAATACATAACAATAGATGGGCAATCCACTGTAATTTCAGAAGATGATTACCTGCACAACAAGAAGAAGAAAGCATAGAGTGGGCTGGAGCAGTGGGGAGAGAGGTGGAGAAGTGGACAGTCAAAAATTTATGCTGGATATGAAAAGCCTTGAGGACATGGGTGTCAACTATTTTATTTCTTTTATTTTTACAGGGATAAAATTGGTATTATGAAAATATAAACATTTGTTGGTTTCTTTTCTCTCCCAATCTCTCCACTTTTGGGAAGATTGAAAATGAGGGATATAAGAGAAATGAGTTTCTCTCCATTTCTCTCTATTTCTCCTAATTTCTCTCCGCTTAAGATAACCAAACAAGGAAGAGAAATACATTTCTCTCTATTTCTTTTCTCTTCTCTCCAAATCACTCAATCCAAACATAGCATTAGACTTGGTAAATCATGTAAAACCCTAAAGCAAAGTGAGAAATGGAAAAATAGAGGAAGGGAGAGAGAGACAGAGAACGAGAGAGAGAGATAGAGAGCGAGCGACTGAGAGCAAGAGTGAGAGCGAGAGAGACAGATAGCGAGCGAGAGAGAGAGCAAAAGAGAAATGGAAGAAAGAGAAAGGACTTGTTCGTATTGCGGTAATGGCCGTAGTGATTTGCGGTGGCAGCAATGTGCAACAGACGTGAGCAACGGTGGTGAGGGACTTCAGTGAAGTGAGGAGGTGAGGTTCTCTGTGTGAAAAAGAGATAGAGGAAAGGGACTCAAATCTGGGCCCCTAAATCTGGGTGCCTAAAATATGTTCCCACTAAATATTATAAATCTTTTAGCGACTAAAATGTTTTTTAGTCACCATAAGTTGACTATTTGGTGACTAATTGTTCTTTTGTAGGAAAAAATTGAGTATACCGCGACTAAATATTTTTCAGTCGCCAAAACTGCATATTTGCCGACCAAATTCTTAGTCACCAAAGAGTAACAGTGCAAATGTGGCTATTATTTGGCGACTAAATTTATTTTAGTCGGCAAAAATTAGTATACTATGACTAAAATAAAATTTAGTAGCTAAAAAGCTAGAGTAACGGCGACTGATAATTTTTTTAGTCACCTATTGTGAAAAATTTAATGACTAGTGTTTTTTTCAGTCACCAATAAATAATATACATTGACTAAAATATTTTAGTAGCGAAAACTTGAACCAACGGTGACCAAAATAATTTTTAGTAGCCAAAAATTGAACTTTTGGCGACAAATCCCTTTTAGTCGCCAAATTTGGCCCCAAAAATTTAAATTGTTGTAGTGATCTTTCTATTTGAGATCATTTATCCTATTGTTTTTTCTTTATTATTTAACCATTAAGAAACGACAATCAACTATATTCCTTTCTATCTTGTTGTGTTAAGCTTAATTATTGTGAGAATTCTATGATTGCCATTATAGGCAAGGGTTCAAAAATATCAAATATATATACAAGAACTTAGAAATTTGTAGAAATTGTAGTATAATTAGCACTCCAATTTATCTATTTATTCATATTGTTTTTTACTCTTCCATTGGTATAGTCCACTAAATTTCAAAAACTAAAAAGTTAAACGCGAGTATCAATAAGTCTACTTAAGAAACAATATTATCAAATTGGAATTACAATCATTGACTCAAGAATAAATGAAAAGAATGTATTAGTTTTAAGTTGGAAAAAAAAATGAAAGGTTTTATTCATTCATACCTTATAATAGAGTAATTAAACGACATAGGAGGACCGATCCAAAAATAAATAAATAAAACTCCCTAGACTTGGTTTTCTTGTTCTAAATTGCAACTAATGTTGTTATATATATACTACGTATTTGCTTCTCTTTTTTTTATTTTAAATATCATCTTTTCCACAAAACAATTTATTTCAAAAAAAATTGCTTGAATCCCATATGGAATTCTTGGGGTTTTATTATTTTTTTTTTTATGGCAATATAAAATTTTATTAACACCAAATAACGTGTTTTGTTTTTAAAGTGAGATCTTGAAGCTTCAAGCTTTTCAAAGCGATTCAATTTTTAAATGCAAGAGTGACTAGCATTAAAAATTTAAGATTAAAATCCAGCAACAAAAGACTAAAATGTTAAGTTCTATAATGTATTTAATAAATAAATAATCAAAAGTCAATTTACATTAATAATGAGAAACTTTTATGCCTTACCTAAATATTTGGGTTTTTTTACTTCCTAATTTGTTCATTTTTTTTACTTTTATTTTCTTGTAACAGCTAAGACCCTATGGCTTTCCCATCTGTTTGCTTCCATAGAAAACCACATTGATATATTTTCCCATGAAAGTATTTGTTTCTCAGAAAATAAAGAAGCATACAAAACAATACTATTGCAAGAAAACAAGCGAAATACATAACTGATTGAGACAATAAGTTCAAACACAGTTAAGCTAAAAGACACCATAAAAATAAAACAAAACAAACCCTAAAACACACAAACTCGATTGAACTTTTTAAATGAAAGCAAACAAAACAGACCAGACATAGAAACCCTAATTTAGTTCTTGTTCATGTTTGGAGTAGATGAAGAGGACAGTTCACCTCTGGCAGTTTGCATATAGCTTCCGCGGTTGTTGGTGATCCAAATCTTATAGACCTGTGGCTCTATTTTCATTTCATAATAGAAGCTTATAAAGGCTTTTGTGGTGGTACCTCATCGGTCTCCAACCCAACTCATTAGCAAAATTTCTCATTTTGCCTTTTTGTTCCTCCGTGAACTTCATCGTTGGCTTTTTGTTTTTTTTCTCTTTCTTGCCATCACCAACCGAATTAGGGTTTGGGTTCAGGTTCTCCTTTTTCTTGTTTTTGTCCTGTCCATTAGCAGCGGGCTTCCCATCAGCAACCAAGTTTCGCTTCTTCTTCTTCTTTTTCCACTCTTGCTGCTCCCCATCAGCAGCCTGCTCCAGCTTCTTCTTTTTCTTCTTTTGGTGCTCCTTCTCAACAGCCAGTTGCTTCTCCTTTTTCTTGTTTTCTTGCTACACATCAGCAGCTAGCTTGAGTTTTGGCTCTGGTGATAGTGATGGTCGTAGAGGAGGGAGGCCAGATTTGTGAAAGGCCTTCTGGACCCGCTTCCCCTGACTAGAATGAGACTGAGATGGTGATGGTGGTAGTGGAGGAGAGCGGTCAAGTTTGCGGAGGACTTTGTGGACCTACTTCACCGAGAGACCAGAGCGAGTCAAAGATGGTGGTAGTGGTGGTGGTGGAGGAGAAGGGGAGTCAAGTTTGTGGGGGGGACTTGTGGACCCGCTTAGTTTGGCCAATAGAGTGAGGTGGAGAAGGTGGTGAAGAAGTGTAGCCAAGTCTACGGGGGGCCTAGTGAGGCCTCTCCGAGTGACGCCAAGATGGTGGTAAAGAAGAGATATCATATTTGCGAGGGGCCTTGCGGGGCCTCTTCGTTGAGAGGCCAGAGCGATGCCAAGATGGTGGTGAAAGAAAGGGGTCATATCTGTGAGGGGCCTTGCGGGACCTCTTCGCTGGAAAGACTGAGCAAGGCGGAGATGGTGGTGTTGTTTGGCTACCAGAGCGAGGCAGAGATGGGGGTGGAAGTGGTGGTGGCAGTGTTTCCTAGGGGTGGGGACGGGGGCGGGGGTGGCAGAAGTAGAAGCGAAGACGAGATACAGAAGGAGAAGGAGGAGGAGGGGGGTGAACAAGAACATCATTGATCTTGTGGGCATTGCGATGACAACCACACAAAGAGCAGAAGACGGACTTGGGAGTGTTGCATGAGTGTAGACACCCTATTTTTGAACGACCTTAAGACTCAGACGTCATCGTCTGTACACTCGGTGATTGTGCATGTTTGTGCTCGTTTTGAGTTTCCGGAGCCTTCGACTGAGCGCCTTGTCTCGGGACCTCTTAACTTTCTCCTCTTGGCCTGGTTTTTGGACCATGACTTGCTGCCTTTGCCTAAAGGGAAACAAAGGCCTGTAGGCCACTTTTTGTTGCCGTAGGCTACCTTTCCCTCTCGTCGGCCACTTGTAGTGGCCCGTAGACTAGTTTTTGGGGCTTCCGGCTGAGTGTCTTGTCCTGCGGACTCTTGTCTTTCTTCCTTTTTGGTTTGTTTTGAACCAAACCTTGTTACCCCTTGCATGGAGGGTGGAACAGGGGTGTAGACCAGTTTTCTCCCCTATAGACCACTTTTCTTCCTTATAGACCACTTTTGGTGGTCGATTAGCTAGGGTGGGTGGTCTGTAGACCACCTAAGGTGGTCGGCAGCATGCCACCACCTTCTCCTCTCTTTGTAGACCCTTTTTCTCCCTTGCCGACCAATTTTCTCCCCTGTAGACCACTTGAGGTGGTCGGTCGACTAGGGGGGGTGGTCGGTCAACCACTTTAACTGGTCGGCGGCATTTCTGCACTTTCTACAGATATTTTCCTTGCCAGTTGTGCCAGCTGTTGGGCACAGAAGGCATCCTCCATACACTTGTATGGAGGGATTGCACCAAGCCTCTAGCTTGTCTAACAAGCTTGAGGCAAGAAATTCTATATAAGGGGAGCTTCCTCCCCCTTGTTCAAGGTTCAAAAATTTGATTGGGCCTAAACATATCCCTCTCTCTCTCTCTAATTCTCCCTCTCTCTCTATATTTGTGCTATTTTGTGCCTTAAAGCGAGTTTTCTTCACACTTTTTCACTAAAACACCTAGTGAAACACCTTCACTCTTGAGCTGAGGTTCTTGGAGGTTGGATTTGAGTGATTTTGGCTTGGTTTTGCCTCAGAAGTGGCTGGTTTTGAAGTTGTTCTGCAAGGGTGAGTAGTTACCCTCTTTAAGCCTTGTTTTGCTTAAGTATTTGGCCATCCTTGCATGCTCTTTTAGGCCTTACTTTCAACTGCAAAAAATCTTGCTTCTAAGTGTTTGAAATGTTTGTTTGAGGCTTTGTTTGAGTTAGGGGTGGTTTACCCCCTTTGGTGGCTTATTTTCCTTTGCTTTGTTCTATCTCTTAAGGCCTTTCAAACCACCTTATTTTGGCCTTTTAACCACTGAATTCCAAAGGAATTTCAGTGGTGGAAAGTGGGTTTTGAGACCCAAAATGGATGGGGGTGGTCCCCCCCCTTTGTGTTTTGTTTACATGTGTTGTTGGCTGAACACTTTGGCATGCTTTTCTACCTTCATAAGGCTCTATC
The DNA here is from genome assembly GCA_025200525.1 of Camellia lanceoleosa. Taxonomy (NCBI): domain Eukaryota; kingdom Viridiplantae; phylum Streptophyta; class Magnoliopsida; order Ericales; family Theaceae; genus Camellia; species Camellia lanceoleosa. The sequence goes on along the minus strand of JANUSC010000083.1, from coordinate 407,751 downwards.
TTAGCATGTTTTAGGCCTTATTCTAACATGATATAACTCTGTTTTGGGTTGTTTTGGTTGCTTCTTACATGCTTCATGTACTTGTAATGCAATCCTCTTAGTTAGCCTAACATGCTCTGTGCTTTGGACCACCATTTTAGCATGCTTTTGGCTCCACTCCAGCAGGCTTTTACTCATATTTTGGCATGCCTTAGCTCTGATTTTGGTCGACAAAGTCACCTCTTGCATGGTTTATGCACTTGTAGTGCAAGCTTGTTCACTAGCCTAGCTTGTTTGGTGTTTTGGCCTATTGATCTAGTATGTGTATGCTTTACTCCAGCACATTTTTGGCTTTGATTTAACATGCTTTAGGTCTAATTTGAGTAGTTTTGGTCATGCATGCTTGGCTTTGCATAGCTATAGTTCATTTGGCTTTGCTAGCCTTAAGCTTTGAGACCTCTAGCATGTCATATTTGAGCTTTTTGCATGGCATGGCATCATTTGGCATGTTATTTCAGACCATATACCTCTGCCATATTCTCACATTTATCATCCCTTTGTTGTGTTTGAGGGTTGAGCCTTATGCTTCACTTATGAGCCAATATGTATGCATGCTTGCCTAAGCTTTTGGGCTACCATCTCAGCATGTTTTTGGTGTTATTTTACCATCTTACAACTCTGATTTTTGTTGGTGAAGTCACCTCATGCTTGGTTTTGGTATGTGTAGTGTAATCTCACTCATTGTCCTTGCATACGTCATGCTTTATGCCTCTCATTCTAGCATGTGTTAACTCTACTTCATGCATGTTTTGGCATTGTTTTGACCTGCCTTGGGACTATTTTGAGTCATCTTGGCCCTTTGGGGCTTGCTTGATATGGCTATGGTACAAGTACCTTAGCTAGTCTTGAGTTTTAAGCACCCTACTATGCTATTTTTGTGATGGTTGCATGTTTGGGCATCGTTTAACATGTTATTTCAGAGCATATATGTGTGTCATGTTCTCACTTCTTTCATTCCTTGAGAACTTTTGAGAGTTGTGTCTTTGTGCATTGTTAATGAGCCATCAAATGAGCCTGTTCTCCTTGTGTTATATGCCTTGATCTTAACATATTTCAACCACTGTTTCGGCATGTTTGACCTCTGTCCAGGGTCGGTTTGACCATTTGAGATTGATAGTGCATGCCTCATGTGTAATATGTTTCATTAGCTTTGATGCCTTAGTGTAGACACCCCATTTTTGACCGACCTTAAGACTCAGACGTCATCGGTTGAGCGCTTGGTGATCGCGCATGTCGTGCTCATTCTGAGGTTTCGGAGTTTTGGCTGAGAGCCTTACCCCCGAACCTCGGGATCTTTTTGTGCTTTGCCTCGATTTGCGAATCAAGTTCTGTTTTCTCTTCCCCAAGGAAGGGAGAGGTCTCATAAACCATCTCTCAGTGGCAGTAGGCTACTTTTCGTGGTCGTAGACCACTGTTCTCGTTTGGAGACCAGTTTCTGGTTTTCAGAGCCGTCGGTCATGCGCCTCGGTTCGAGACTGCTTAACATTCTCCGTTTCCTCCGGTTTTTGGCACACGCCTTGTTTCCTCTGTCTAGAGGGACACTGTGGCCCGAGAGACCACCTTTGTGGTCATACGCCACCTTCGATGCTCAATAACTTTGTTGGGCACCATTGCCTGCTTTGACCCCGAACCCTCGTTTTGCATCGGTGTTGGTCCATTTTTGGCATGGACCCTATTTTCATTGTTTGGGAGGTGGTACAAGGGTGGGAGACCACCTTTTCTCCTTGGAGACCACTTTTCCCCCCCCGCTTGTCAATTTTCAGGTTTTCTTGTCGGGAAGCTGGTTTTTTTGGTTTTTGGGTCACATTTACTGGTCTCCCATACCACCACTTGCTTGCATTGAGTGTGGAGACCACCCTGGGAGGCTACCGACCACCTTGACCCTTTTGAACTGGTCAGCCAGCTCTCTACAGTTCTGTCTCCCTGAATGCTTGCCAACTGTGCCAGCTGGAAGGCACAGACTTGATCCTCCATACACGTGTATGGAGGATCTTTGCCCTTGGTTTGAAGCTTCTTTGAGAAGATTTAGACTCCTTGTTCTATAAAGGAAGGCCTCCCCTTCCTTGTGGAAGGTTCAGAATTTCCCTAAGGCATACACATAAACCTCCCTCTCTATATCTCTATTTCGGTCTCAAAAGTGCTAAGTTCTTGCCCCTTTGCACACTACCTCTTGGCCTAACACCTCCAACACCAACCTAAGATTCTTGGAGGGTCTTGAGAGGTCCTAAGGAGATGCATTTTTGGTCCATAAGGTGCTGGAGTTGCTGAGCTACAAGGGTAACACCCTATTCCCTCTTTTAGGCTTTATTTTGCTTCATCTTTTAGCTATACTTGAAAGAATATTTGAGCTTTATCATAAACTGAAAAAAGTCTTATTTTGAGGTCCTTAACATGTTTGTTTAAGATCATTTTTTTGTTGGGGGTCATCTACCCCCTTGCATGCCTCATTTTGCCTCATTTTGAGCCATGCATTAGGGCCTTTGCATTGACCTTTGTTTGGCCTTCTAGACACTGAAATCCAGTGGATTTTCAGTGGCTAGCATGCTATTTTGAGTGCCAAAATGAAAGAGGGGTGACCCTCTCTCCCCTTGTTTTGTTTCCTAGCATATTTGGCCTAACAAAGGAGCCCTTATTTTCATGCTTCCAAGCCATGTTTCAGGCCTTTTTCAATGAGTTTTAGGACCTGCATAGGCTCTATCCAGAGCTTGTTTTTCCATATTGGATGTCCATTTTGCATGTGTAGAACAACCCTCTTTGTAGCCTATCAAATGAGCATCTCATTCTTGCATGCATTAACCATGTTTCAGTGGATTTTTGGGCTTTATTTGGCATGGCATACCTCTGACTTTTGCTGGTTTAGTGGCCTCTTGATTGCCTCACATGCTTGTAGTGCAAATCCTCTTTACTAGCTTATATTGCATGCTATTTTGGCCTTTGATTCCAGCACTTTTTGGCCATGCCTTAAACTGATTTTATACATGTTTTGGACTGCCTTAGCTCTGTTTTGAGGTCCCATGGTTGAATGATGCTTTCTATGCATGCTTGTAGTGTAATGCCCATGCCTAGCTTTGAGTTTTGAAGCTTCTTGCATGCTTGAGTGGTGGTGTTTTCATGTTTTGGGGTCATTGAGCATGTCATTTTAGAGCCTATACTTGTGTCATATTCCCATGTTTTCCATTTTCCTACTGTTTTGGGCCTGCATAGGGACTGTTTGGGGTTAGTTTGGTCATTTGTGCATTGCTTTGCATACCTCTAGTGTAATGCACTTCACTAATTTCGGTATCCGAGCCATCTAGTATGCATTATGTGAGGTGTTTGCACATTTCGGGACCATCTTGCATGTCATTTCAGAGCTGAAAAATGTGCCATTGTATGCCATATTTCATCCTTGCCATGCTTCGGTAGAATTGCATTCGGTGCCTTAGGTTTGGTCCCTTGCATTTGTGCATGTTTGCATGTATTTTGGTTGCCTCATTTCATCATGTATGGCCACTGATTTGAGTGTGGCTAAGGCCTATTCATTTTAGTTTAAGTCCATCGTGCATTATGTATGCCATATCCATGTTGTCGTATGCTTGATCGTCGCATTGTGTATGCCTTGTTCATGTCTCCATGCATGTCCATCTTCGTATGTGCATTATGTATGCCATATAGTTCATGTGCATTGAGTATGCCATTCTTAGTTCATAGCATTGTGTATGCTAGTTGCATGTTTGCATATCATCCCTCGCATGCTAGCATGATTAGGTTGCATTGCGTTTAGGGTCGCATGCTAGTCGTATTGTGTATGCCATGTTTGTTACATTGTGTTTGGAATAGGGTTTAGTCCAAACACGGGAAACGAGGAACGTTTCGTACTCCAAGTGACGAAACGTGCCTCGATTCTCGGTCACCGACACTCCAGATTACCCATGATGGAGTTTAGGCCTTTTTGTGTTTATATGTGCATTCATTTTACATCGAGTCGTGCAAGCCGACCCCTCGGCCATCATGCATCGAGATGCGTGATTGGTGGCACGAGGATCGAGGATTACACCCCCTAGAGCTTATGCAATGATGGGGAGAGTGGTCATGCACACATATTATAGCGATCCCGGTTCTTTCTCCTTTGGTTGTTGTATCCGGACTTAGTTCCGTGGATGCTAGTTGTTGTTTTGAGCTTGTTTCTATCCTTCAATTCTTTAAATTTGAGTTATAGAATGTGTTAGACTTGTTTGTTCAATGTTGGGTGTGTTTGGGAGCAGGCGGTTGCTGCCCAGGTTTTTAGTCCTTCGCTCGAGCCAGGGTTTGGTCGCTCGAGCGAGAGTGGAGTTTTGTTCCTGGTGGCTCGAGCCAGAGTGGCTTCGCTCGAGCGAGCGATTTTGTCTAGTTCTGGACCTGAGAGTTGTATTTCTTGGCTCAAGCGAGCTTTTCTTCACTCGAGCGAGCTGGTTCGTTCTTCGCTCGAACGAGCAGTCCTTCGCTCGAGCGTGCGTCTGGTTGCAGACCTAAGGGTTTGAATTCTTGGCTCGAGCGAGCTTCTGGGTTGTTGGCTCGAGCGAGACCTTCTCAGCTCGAGTGAAGAGATTTCTTGATCAATAAAAAACCTATTGAGCAAGGAAGACGATTAGCCTAGTATAATAAAATTTATGAATATACTTTTGAAGTAGAACATCTTAAAGGTACTAACAATTTTCTTGCAGATTTTCTTAGCAGAAATTGTTTCAGAAAATTAAATTGCTAAACAAGTAAATTTAATTTTTGCAGAAGACCTCTAGACCAAGAGGAAACAATGGATAAGGGTAAACAACCCGCTCAAGGAGATTGGGTGACAATTGCTAAAAAAGCAATCCCCAGAGAAGAAAAAGTTTATGTTGTGTTTGCAGGAAAACAACCTGGAATTTACACAGACTGGAATGACGCCAAGCTGCAAGTTTGTGGATATTCAGGAGCAAGCTATAAAGCATATGACAGCATGACTAAAGCTAAAAAAGCTTATTACAGTGCACCAACCATGCCTGTTTATCAAAATAAATTTTGTCAAATGAGAACTAACCCAGTTCCAACTAATATTCAGACATCTAGACCAGATGAATCTGAAATAAAAGATTTTTTCAACCCTGGTATATCCAGAGAAATTTATACAGAACTCAATGGAGTCTGGAAAACTCACATTGTAGACAACAAAGTGAAATTTCGAAAACACATGGGAGTTTTGGCCAACAAATTAGCTGAGCAAACAGCTAAATTAAAAGGTTTGAAAAATCTTTGTTTCAATATTCTTAAACAAATGAATTGGAATGAAGATTTTAATTTTGAAAAAATAAACAATTTTCTTCAACTATCAGACCTCATATCAGATGAGTTTTCTGATCCAGTTTTTGAACAAATAAAAAGAATTTGTCTTTTTGAAAAAGCAAGAACTTTGCTTCCAAAAGAAATTTTTATGTTAATCAAAAATCGAGTTGAAGATCATCATGATAAGATTAGACAAATCTTAGAACGATCTTATGATAAATTAAATTTGAAAGATGGAATTCCCAAAATAACCATCATGGCAAACCATGACATGTGGTTAGTTTTCTGTGTCTGGTCGCTCGAGCGACCAAGTCTTCGCTCGAGCGAGCCTATTGTATATCTGTAGGCAACAGTGGGGAAAAGATCACTTTTTCATCCCCTTTTAGTTTTGAAACCCTAGAACCGACTCTCTCTCTCTCTCTCTCTAAACTCATCTTCTCTCTAGGTTTTCATTTACTTCTAGTGTGAATCCATCCTAAACTCTTTGTAAGAAAGATAGAGGGTGGCTTGGGCTTCATTCTAATCTAAAAAATAGTGGATTTGGAGCACTTTGATTTCGGGTCATCTTCTCCATTTGAGTTCTCCATTTGAGGTAGGGATTCTCCTTGTTTCTTTTCAATACTCCGTCTATAGATAGACATGTGGTAGTTTTTGTATTGCATAAAAATTGTATCAGGTTGGATTTGTGAAAATCATGAGATTGAACCTTGGGTTGGTTGTTGAATTTGGGTTTATTATCATTAGTTGTGGTTTGGGCTAATTGGAGTGTTAATTAGCATGTGGTTGTTGAAAGGAGAGGAAACCCTAGTGTTAATAGAGGGGTTTTGATCTTTGGGCAAATACTTAGGTATTTTGGGTCTTAAATGTGGTTATTGTTGTTTGTTGTTGTTAATTGAGCCTTTTTGGTCAATATTGAGAAAGAGGAAGGAAAACCCTAATTTAATGATTATGACTTAATTTGCATAATTAATTTGGAATGGCTTTGTTGTCCATGGAATTGATTTTGTGAAAACAAAAGGGTATGGAGTTGGTTTTGTGAAAAACAAGAGAAAATGGAATTTGTTTTGTGAAACGGGAAAGATATTTTGAATGAAGTATGAGAATTGGATGGTTGTAATTTGAGTGTTGAACACACATATGTGGAGGTTGTATCTTTAACTACCATGTTAATGTTGTTGTTGGGTTTGTAATCTCATGATAATTGAGTCTTTTAATAGATGTACTAAACACTTGCATCTAGAGGTTTTGTCCTTGGACATCGGTGGAGGATGTCACGGTTGCGTTGAATTGTCGTGTATACATTACACCATTGTTGATTGAACATCTTATGTGATGAAATGTTGAGATGCATTATATATGTATACTTGTTAGGGAGGAGAGAGGGGTTGTACTCCAGTGTGTGTGAGAAGATAGGGGATGGACTCCACACACCTATGTGTTCATATACCTTAACACATTGTTTGTGTCTTGATAGTTTATGTGTATGTTTTACACATGTTGGTTATGCCTTGTTGTATTGTGATTGTTGGTGTTATACCCTGCGCTGATAATCAGAGGTACCGTTACCTTCCAGCTAGCGCCTGGAGAACTGAATGCGCTGAGAATCTAAGGTACCACACCCTTCCAACTAGCGCCTGGTAAATTGGCATGTTGTTGTGAGAAGTGTATCTTTGGCTTACTACGCACATAGCTAGTAGAGCAAAGTTTTGTTGTTATTGTTTCAGTGTATTTGGAAACGTTGTGGATTGTGCTGGTTACAGTTTTGGAGGGCCGAGTTGCCTCATTGGTTTATCTTAGGCATGTAGTTGAGTTGTTATCTCCCTTTTTATAAAGGTATGCATGTATAGTTATGATAGAATTGGGATTGAACGGAAACCCCTTTTGTCTTTTGGAAAGTGTGAACAGAATCGAACGTTTTAGAAATATGTTTTGAAAAGGTACATCTGTTGTATATCTGGGAAATGGAGGAGAGTCGTGGTCTTAGTGAATTTATTTCCTAAGTGATTGTTAATGTTATGAAAGATTGGGAACGTGGGTTAATGAAAGGAAACGAAAGATGAATCGCTTATAGCGTTGAATAAAATGGTTGTTTTTTAGAAAAGTTCATACATATATATATTTTGTATTAAACTGTCACATTACTATTCTAGTACGAGAATGAGTGTTCATGATCATAGCTATCTGTAAGTTGTTATTGTTGGGGATCATGTTGAGATCCCTACTGGACTATATGTTCATCCCACGTTGTTGAATCTTTTTTAGGTGTTTAGCAGGATGTGCTACAAGATTTGGACCTTCTTATTTGTTGGCCACGGGGCCTCTTCGTTGTAGGCGGAATGAAATATGTGTAAAAGGGTTGCACCCTTCATTTGATTAGTTAATGTTGTAAGCCTGAGGGCAACTTATTTAGAATGTTCATGTTGTATTTAATTTGCATTCGAATGAGAGAGTGTTGTTCACTTCTTTTAGATTGGACATCTGAACTTATTTCTGCATGTTATCTCTGAAATTGAATTAAGTTAATGAACTTGGTAATGACTATGAGTAATAAAAAGTGGGGTGTGACACATATGTTGAAAATACTTTGCCATGCCCCTTTCTCGCTCTCTGTTGCAGCAAACCGGAAACCAGCAGCAAAACCTGGTCAGCAGCCTTCTGGAGCTTTGTACAGTGTTCTGGGACCAGTTGCAAATAGAGGCAAATCGGGGCATCGCGATGGATTTCCCGACAAGGCGACTCGAGCATGCATGCATCCTTCATCATTCCGAGCAAAGCTGAGGCAGTCCATATCATGTAGCATTGCATGCTAGTTTATTCGCTTTCTTAGTTAATTTGTTAATTAATTAATGTTGTGTAATAATTAGCTATAATTAGTTATTCATTTTAGTTGTGTAATATTTATTCGGACCCTCTGAGAGAGGGCAATGTTGTAATAAGTGTGCGTGTGTGTGATGCATGTCTTCCAACCCCACGTCTTTCTCCCTTTTATTTACTAACTTACGATGGTTAGTTTAGGGCACGTTTCAATTAGCATACTTATGCTCGCATGTTTGCATCCATTCATCTGTCTTGCATGCACCGGGCTCGGCGCATCATACTAACTGCATTGTATTTCAATTCTGAGTTGAATACATGTTAAGTGTTGCATTTCACATGCCATTGTAGAATAGCCGAGCCTATCTTAGTTGCATTTTGCATGTGTTGCATTAGCCATCTTAACATGAACTAGGATCATGCATTGATTACTAACTAGTTCTTGTTTTGGCTTGGAGTACTCGGTAAGTGTTTATGCTTTAGCATCCTTGCATGTGTGTGAGTGACTGCCATGATAGCATGCTTACCATGAGGCTATTTGCTTATGTGATATAACTGCTTGAATGCCTGTGGGTGAAGGTTGGGTTATTTGGATTGGAATAATTCATCAATTGCGAATTTTAAGCCCACTTGAGAGTGGCAAATCACCCTGTTTCTTAAGCCCACCTAAGGGTGGCAAAACCTGTATTTTAGCCTACTCGCGAGTAGCAAACAGTTTTCAAAATGAACATGAGATGTTTTGTTCCAATTCAGGCGACCTAGTCTATATTTGTATGTTGTGCGCATCACATAGTAATTCTAGGCTAATAAACCGGAATAAAAGCACATGTGTTTTCAAAAACAAGAATATCATGCTTAGTAGTGGCCGATCTTTGATCGAGCGAGCGGGGGTGCTCATGAAATGACCTTCCCCAATCGTACCCAAGTTCCCGAGCCGAGGCAACTTTGGTGATGACAGATACGTGGCCTTAGGCACGAGTCAGGGTTTCCAAAATTTTTCAAAATAAAACATTTAGGTGGCGACTCTGTATCTGGCAAAGCAGTCCATGTTTGGCACTTCTTACTAAAAATCAGTTTTTCAAAACGATTTGCCGGATTTGGACTCTTTGGTGATTTATCAATCTCGCATTGCACTTTGTGAGATCAGATTAAGAACCGTGACATTTGAGTCTGAACTGTAGTGAGCCCAAAAGAACAAAACGGGATTTCTCCCGAGATGTTCGGGGACGTCTACATTTAGCTTTTAAACATGCCATGCATGCATTGCTTACATGATAGAGTCTTGCGCATGTCACTTTAGCATTGAAGGTTGATCATCTTGTTTGCGTTGCATGTGTTTGGATTGGACGTTAATCCAAACACGAGGAATGTCGCACGTTTCATACTCAAAGTGATGAAATGTGTATCATTTCTTGGTCGCCGACCCTCTTGATCAAGCATGATAGAGGTGGAGGCCCTTATGTGTTATTTGTGCATTCATTGACATTGACTTGTGCAAACTTGGCTTCTCGGCCATCGTGCATTGCGATGCTCGGTTGGTGGCCCGAGAGTCGAGTACCGCACTCCCTTGAGCTTGAGAAATGATAGGGAGGGTGGTTGTACACACATATCTTGCAAATACACTGCTTTGCGCCTTATTGTTCTCTGTTGCAACAAAACTGGAGCTTGGCAAATCAACTGGTCGACCGACCACTTTTTCTGGTCTACAACCATTTTTTCTGGTCTATAACCCCCTTTTTTGGTCAGTAGCCCACCAGGAGGTCTCCATGTTGGAGCAGAAGCAATCTGAAGAGATCAAATCAAATGCAAACAAAGGCAATTCTGGGCATAGCAATGGATTTCCAAGCGAGGCGATCGAGCATGCATGCGCCCCTCGCCCCGAGGACCTCTTTTAACTGCTTTAGCTGCTTTACTTAGTTTGCTAATTCGTCGATTTTGTACTTAATTAGTTAATGTGCTTAATTAATCAATTTGTTTTGTAATAATTAGTTAACTAGGAATAATTAATTAGTTTTGGTTTGTAATAATTAGTTTAATTAGCATAGCTAGTTAGCTTATTATTCGAACCTTCCGTCAAGAGAGCAAATGTTGTAATAAGTGTGCGTGTGTGTGATGTATGTCTTCCAATCCCATTTCTTTCTCGCTTTTACTTTTCAACTTTCGATGGTTAGTTTTAGGGCATGTTTCAATTAGCATACTTATGCTTTGCATGCGTGCATCATTCATTTGTATTGCATGCACCGGGCTCGGTGCATCATTCAAACTGCATTGTATTTCAATACACTTTCTTGAATACGTGTTTCAAAGCATGTTATCGAGTGTTGCATTCATATGCTATCTTAGAATAGCCGAACCTATTTTAGTTGCATTTTTGCATGTGTTGCATTAGGCATCTTAACATAGCTAGGATCATGCATATTTCTAACTAGCTTCTGTTTTGGCTCGGAGTACACTGTAAGTGTTTATGCTTTAGCATCCTTGCATGAGTGTGAGTGTTGCCATGACAGCAGGCTTACTATGAGGCTATTTGCTTAAATGCTAAACTGTATGAATGCCTGTGGATGAAGGTTTGATTGCCTGAATTGGAACAACTCGATGATTGTGAGTTTTAAGCCCACTTTGCGGAGTGGCAAAATCATGTTTTTTTAAGCCCACTTGAGGGTGGCAAATCCACGCTTTAGTCTACTTGCGAATAGCACTTTCAAAAACAAACATGAGTTGTTTTGTTCCAATCCGCATGATTGAGTCTATACTTATATGCTGTGCGCATCACATAGTAAGGTTAGCTAATAAACCGGAATAAGAGCACATATGTTTTCAAAATAACATATCATGTTTAGTAGAGGCCGATCCTTTGATCGGGCGAGCGGGGGTGCTCATTTCATGACCTTCCCCCCCTTCGTACCCAAGTTCCCGAACCGAGGCAACTTTGGTGATGACGGACACATGGCCTTAGGCACGAGTCAGGGTTTCCTAAATTTCCCAAAATAAAATATTTAAGTGGCGACTCTGAAATCTGGCAAAGTAGTCCATGTTTGGTACTTTTTGTTTAAAATCAATTTTCCAAAACGATTTGCCGGATTTGGACTCTTTGATGATTTATCAGTCTTACATTGCACTTTGTGAGATTAGATGCAGAACCGTGATAGGAGTCTGAACTGTAGTAGCTAGAACCCAATTCGCGTCCTTGCGTGCAGAGCGAGTTCGGGCGGTCTACAGTGAGGCTTGGGTAAAAAAAACAGGACATGAATCTACGGCAGAGAAGTTTACTGTTACCGAATGGCTAAACAACTCTCTACACTTACGCCTGGTATCCTCACTTTCATTTCTATCACAGCCATCACTAGAACCACCACAGTTGTTTTTGTTGGTTGCCATGAAAAACGAAGAGAGAGAGAGAGAGAGAGATGATGGTGTGGATTGGTTTAGCAAGAGTGCTTGTGCTTATAAACTGTCTTCAAGTGGACAGAGATGCTCCTTCACGTGTGATTTTCACAAAACCATCGCCATTTGGACCTAAACTCTTGTCTCTATCTTAATTGCTAATTTTTTTTTAATTGTATTTTGATATAAATCCGCTTTACAAATTCAATGATGTATCAAATAGATGATCACAGAAGATATAAAAAAAATTGTCATCTTAAATATTTTAATATATTATAACATTACTAAATTTGAAAAGTAAATCTAACTTTCGGATATTTACTCTTACTCTTGTTGAAATTGAATTTTATTAATTAAAACTAACCGTGCTTAAATACTTGAAAATCATCAAATAATTTCTTAATTTCTTATTGTATTTTATTCACCAAAAAAATTTATTTTATTTTTCAAAGGTGAGTTAATTTTTTAATAGTCTTAGGCCTCGTTTGGCAAGTGGCTATTTTAATCAAAAAGTCAAAAAGTTACTAAAAAATCAAAAAGTCAACAATCCATTCCATATCAAAAGGTCAAAGATTTCATTTTCTCTCTACTTTTTGCACATCTTTTCATAAAAAGTTAAAAAGTTATCCCAAACATACTAATTTTTTTATATCACATTTTAATTAAAAAGTCAAAAAAATTACTAAAAAAATCTGTTCCCAAACGAGACCTTAAAGTATTATTTCACATCATTTATTAAGAGACATTTTTGTAATTATCTCCTAAAGTAAGATAAAAAGAGTGGTATGGCCCATTATTTCAAACAATAAAAATTAAGTTAAAAGCACCGCGTCAACTTGTCCTAAAAGCAAAAAAATAATTTTCCAAGTTACATAGATGAAAGTGGGGTCTACACAATATTTAGTGTAGAAAATGATTACACTTCGCTAATTCCTGCAATACTTTAATAAATAAATATAATGTTAATAAAAATAAATGAGTAATACGTAATAAATAAATATAATGTTAATAAAAATAAATGAGTAATACGTAATCTCATTTTATTTATTTTTTCTTTTGATTGAGAAATAAATTTATTGACATACTATCAAGGGAATTACCATCAATCAATGAGATAAATACAGAACAACATCAGGGCAAAATCGACCCATTAGATATAATGGGCCCATTTGGGAAGTTAGTTATTTTAATAGTTGATTATTTTAGTCTGATTAAAATAATTGTATTTGGAAAAATAATTAAATTTTTTTTATAGTTGTATAGGATGCTTGTGAGAGCAAAAAGTGAAATAGTTATAAATTTGATGTGATATTTTGTCTTATTAATTATTTTAACTTATTTTGCCTTTTAATGTTATTTTAGTCCAAAAAGCCAAAAAAAAAAAAAAAAACCCTCTTTCCAAGCACTCAAATGTAATGAAATCCACATTAATAAATGGATATAAAATTTACTAACTTGTGTCTAAATGTAAGAAAATATAATAAACAAAATAAAATAAATAAATATAGCATATTCCAAAAAATGTATATACATATATATATATATATGTGTGTGTGTGTGTGTGTGTGTGTGTGTGTGTGTGTGTGTGTGTGGGGAATATGTATATATATAAGTGGTAAATGCTAATTAAGTGCTTGACCATTAGTATTTGAATGTGTAAAAGTATTTTGAAAATTGAAAATGGTTAAAAAGAAAAAATTTGAAATAAATTATAAAGTATTTTAAAATTAGTAAAAAAATGTATTACATTGTTCACTTTTTTATTTTATTTTATTTTTTGGTCCCAGGATTAGTAGTGAGACCCTATATGCAAAACTTTTGTATAGAATAATGTTGTTCGATATCAGTATTTCTCTCCCAAAAAAATAACAGTTCAGATGGATTTTCTTATAAAAAATAAAAATATTACCTACTCAAAACAGAAATTCAAAAATACTTTAAAATATTCAAATTTTGACAATAAGATGTTAATTTGAATTAGTGTAATATGGGATTACACTCATTATGAATTTAATACAAATATTTCAAATTCAGTAAACTCTTCTCAGTCACATTGCTATTACAAAAAGACTACGTCTGGTGCAGCGGAATAAATCACACGAGACTAGATATCCATTCTAGTAGACGAGAATTCTTGAATATACAAGAACACTCTTAAATTCACAAGGAAGATAGAAGAAAAACTCTTTAAAATATTATTGATTGAATGAATCCATTACATATGCTTGTAGGCTTATTTATAATAAACTAAACCTAATACTAGTAGGAAATGTAATTTTAAAATAAACTAGGAAATTTATATCAACACAAATTAGAAAACCTAAGAGAATAGGAAACTAAAATTCTAAACTATTTAAAATCCTTGTCAAAATATAATTCCAAAATAATAAAATTAAGAAATATAAAAATCATAAAATTTTGTTCTACATCATACTCCTCTTCTTTAAAAGAACTTGTCCTCGAGTTCAAACTAGAGATCTGTCATCTTCCATGCCAAATAAAGAGATATTTTGAATATTTCAGTTGTTTGCCCATTTTTCAAAAGTTGTATATAGAAAAGTTTTCTTTCTAAAAGTTTTTCACTATATGCTTCAACTAGTTGACAAGATTAATTAGACAAGCATTGAAAATCAAATTAAATTGCTCCACACCAAGAAAATCAATAAAGTGTATTTTATGTTGATGTTGGATACTCTCTAGACTTTGCTCTGTCTTAAATTTAGTTGGATATTCAATTATCGTCTTTCGAATATCAATTGCATCCTCAATCAACTTCTCTAGTGCATATGTCAACTTTATCACCTCATCTTTTGTTTCTTCTTTTTCATTGTGTTCAACTTGATCTCCTTCTTTTACAATCTCATAACACCATCATAATAATCAAGATATAATAGTTCTGTCATTAGAAGCTCTTGGTTAACTTCAACGTTTTTCTCTTGCTTCACGTCTTCATCGTCTTCTTTAAACTTCTTGATGAAAGTGATTTCAGTGACCTCTCTTTCATCAATTTCAACGTTCTCACCGTTGTTGAAATCAACTTGATTTTCTACTTTAATTGAATGTCTGTTTGGGTCTTCAAAAATTTCAAACATTAAGATACTCAAAATCTTTTCTTCTTCAATGCGTGGTGAAGCGTAACAAATTTGTTGACCTACAAGACTTAATTGACCCAAACTTGACAGAACCATAGTCATGTTCCTCGAATAATCTATATCCACAATTGCATAATAATTATTGAATTGTGAAGAATATTATGAAGCAAAATTACTCTGGAACAATTGTTTCGATTCAAGCTTTCTTTGATATTGTTCATACAATATTTTTCCATGATTTGACTGAAGGAATCTAGAACTCATCAACTTCATCATCTTATGCCACGTCCTAATGGGTTGTTTGTATTGTCGCCTTCTATCACACTACAATTGTTTCCACCATATAGAAACATAACCTTGTAACTTACGTGCGACATATTTGGCTTGCTTTTCTTCAGAGATTTCCATACACTCAAGGAAATTGTCAACTTTGTGAAACCAATAAATAAAATCCTCAGCATGACAAGAAGCATTAAAATAGGGAATTTCTAGTTGTACTTGATAATCTGAAAAGTCATGATTGATGCAATTATTGCTATTAAACACATTATTGAATCTTCGTTGTTGCCTTACCGACTGGTATTCAGCATAATCCTCAAATAACTCATCTTCAGATTCATCCTCACTATCGTATTGATAACGAGAAGATTGTCTCAAGATGTTGTGGTTAATAGGTTGGCCTTGGGCAAATCCCATAGCGCGGTTCCGATTAACGTTGTGACTAATAGGTTGGCCTTGGGCAAGTCCCTTGACTCGAATCCTATTAGATCTTTCTCTACGCTCATCGTCAATAGAGCTTATGCTTCCTCCTTCGATGAATGACATCGAGCCAGGAAAAACCTTGCTCTGATACCACTTGATGTAGCGAAATAAATCACACGAGACTAAATATCGTTCTAGTCGACGAGAATTATTGAATCCACAAGGAAGATAGAAGAAAAACTCTTTAAAATATTATTGATTGAATGAATCCATTACATATACTCGTAGGCTTATTTATAATAAACTAAACCTAATACTTGTAAGAAAAGTAATTCTAAAATAAACTAGGAAACTTAAATCAACACAAATTAGGAAACTTGAGAGAATAGGAAACTAAAATTCTAAACTATTTAAAATCATTGTCAAAATCTAATTCCAAAATAAAAAAATTAACAAATATAAAAATTATAGAATTTTGTTCTACATCAACGTCACAATATTCTCGTGACCTCTTTCGCATAAATTAAATTATGTAAGAGTATTGCTTCTATAAAAATGGAAAATTCTAATTTATTTTTATTTAACATGTAATGTAAAGTTTAAGAAGCAAAGACACTTATAAGAATGTGACGTATCTGTGTCGTGTTTGTGTTGTGTCCATGTCAAACACTAACATTCATTGGACACTTCATAATACGTGTCTAACATGCGTCAAAACGTGTCCTATTTTTTAAAAAGTTTTTTAGATCCGACAACTTTAAAACATTTGTATCCTTTGATTAAACACATGTATTCACCAATTAGACACATATGAAACTATTTACAAGTTTAAACTGTTGGAAAAATATGGTTTTTTATAGGATTAATTTGGGCCAAATTTGAGTGGGACCCACATGTCTTTTGGGGTAGGTCCAAGAGGTGACGTGTTCCTTGCCGCATGGCAAATCACACGGTGAAGACAGTTCGTCAAAACCATTTATGAGTGAATGGGAAGGTGAAGTTATTTTCGGGTTCGTGGAATGGACAAATAAAAAATAAAATGTGGTTTCCTTGTAAGGCTTGTCCCACATTGGAAACTTAAGAGAACTTATGTGTGTATATAAATTCTAGGTGGCAACACTTGGGTTGGGCCCCAAGGGGCACCCCAAGTTTGTAGAAGGAAGGAGTTATAGACAAAGTGAACCTTGGCTCAAACCACCACACACGTGAGCATGCGCCACCCCCGCCGCCGACCGGCTGTACCGAGCACGGATATGGGTTGTGGATCAGGTCGATTCTAATATTAATTTTTTGGACAAAAATTTATTTGAATTTTTTCCAAAAAATTCTTACGAGAAAAATTAATTTTCCTGAACGAAATTTTCTGTCCAAAATAGTCCTTCAGTCCAAGTTCCAGCAGGTTCAAACAGACTAAACATATTTGGTTTTTCCAGGACAGGTTCAAACTGCTAGCAATTTCCAGCATATTGAAACTGCCAGAGTTATCTGTTCAAACAGTAACTGTAGTTGTTCATTCAAAAATAGATCTGTTTGGGTTTGAATTTCATACCTGTTCAACCCTATAAATACCAGAACATTTCCAGCAGCTTTCTCATTTCGAAATTCATTTTTTCTTGCTTTCTTTTGTGCTCTCTTTGCATTATTCTACATACTAATTTTAGAGAAAACTTCAGAGAGTATAGAACACAGGTTCTAATTTCCGTACAAATTGTTTGGAGTGCTACTACAATTTGTGTAGATCATTATATCTTAAGAGATAAACACCTTTTATCCGTAAGCACCGAAGTGGGACGAATCTGTCATAAGGATAGAGTGTCACACACTCGACTTGATCTAATTTTGTACTTATTCATTTCGGTAAACAAATTCTGTAAGTAATTTATTTTATTTGTTCATTTTGGTTTCAACTTATTTATTTACACAGAATTGTTCCAACATAAACTAGATAACTTAGGATACAATAATGAAAGAAAAAATAATGTAAATTTATAAAATAAGTGTTCTATTATATTTTTTATTATCTTTTAATGATATATTCATATATATGATATATAATAAATATATAAAATTATATGTTTCGGACGTGCTTCTCACGTTTTGTGTTTTGCATTTTTAAAAAATTGATGTGTTGGTATCGTATCTATGTTGTGTCGCTTGTCTGTGTCCATACTTCTTAGTGTAATGTATACAAATAATTATTTTTTGTGTGTACAAAATTCTCGAATATAATCTTTTATGGTCATTTCATTTTAAGTTAAAACACTTGCTAGATATATTGTAACTCACAAATTTTAAAAATGCTATTGTTACATCATTATTGATGACTTTTTTTATGTAAAAAAATATTTTTGTGAAAAATATATCTTATTTAACAAGAGATTTCTAACTAAGGTGGTGGTTGTTTTTAGGGCATTCGGGTCAAAAGTCTAAAATTATTATTATTTTGTCCAAATGTCCAGTGCTGATTTTCTTTGTTCATAAGGACAAATTCTAACAAAATAGCCAAACTATCTCGTATATATATATATTGTTTAACCTCATTCTAGAACCAAACCCTAACTCTCGCACATACACACACACACATTCTCTCTCTCTCTCCCCCTCCCTTCCCATACCCTCCCTAAACCGCCGCCCCTTCTCCACTCCACCCACGCCACGATCGCCCGCCATCGTGAACCACCACTGCTCAAGGCGTCTAGGGTTCCATCCTCACTAACAGCCATGAACGCACCACAACCATCCACCGTATATCCACCGATGTTGACGACGTAGTTTTTCAAACATTCTCTATACCTGTGAGTTCCGCCACCACCACCTCTTCTCCGTTGCTGGCCCTTTTCTAGCTCCACCTCATATGTCGTTGCTGACATCAGGTTTAGGGTTGTCTCCTTTCTAAACTCTCTCTCTGAAAATATATAGATCGATTATCATTTTCTCATATCTTAAAGTTACACAAATGTCGATCTGGATCTATGTTTTTTTTTTTTTTATTTGTATGTTTTGATAGATTATTTTTAATTTGAATGGCGATGGTGCATATTTGTGTGATAGATCTGGATCTGTGGAGAAGGCCGCCGATTTGTTCAATAGAACAGATCTCTACTTTTTTTTCTTTTTCTTTTTTTAGTTGTTGATTATTATTTTTTAGTTGTTGTTTGGTTCAAAATTTGAACAGATAATAATAATTTGTGAATTTTTGTATAATAATTGATTGCTAGTGGTGGATAATTTCAACAAATATAAAAATTAGTTTATGAATAATTTGTGAATTTTTGTGTAATATTTGATTGCTAGTAGTGGATAATTCCAACAGATAGAAAAATTAGTTTGTGAATTTCAAACAGATAGGAAAAATGGGCTTTCAAATTTGAGTAACAAATAAGAAATTGTTATTTTAACAGATAAGAAAATTTGAACAGATAGATAGAATTTAAGGAAAAAAAATTTAACAGATAGATATAAATTTGAATCGATAGACAAAATATTTGAACAGATAGTTAACGAAAAGTCAAACAAAGAAAAAAAAAGTTAAGAGGTAAAATTGGAAACAAAATATCATTCGATACTTCTCACTAAATTATTTCACAAAATGTCTACTTCTCACCAATAAAAAATATCTACCAAACCTAATGCCTTATACTCTTTTAGATTGGATTTATCATCAATTTTCTTGTTTTTATTTAAATTTTCTTATAAAGATTAGTGAAATTTACCTTCTTATATTTTCTTCTTTTTTTTTCTTTTTTTTTTTTTTTGACATGAATTTGATGGCTCGAGTAAATCTTTTGCTCAATAAATTTCTAAGCTATGTAGTGGCTTTTAAAATATTTGAGTTGTGAGGGAGGTTACCAAAATTTTTTTATGGATTACATAATTAATTTCTTTCACAATTGGATTACTTTGAAACTCTTTTTTTTCTTCTTGATTTGAGGATCACTTTGAAACTGAGTAACCCAATTTAAGCAATTGCCTTAGGGCCTTTGAGCAATTGGGACTTCATCTGAAATGTTTTTTTATTTTATTTTTTAATGGATTCTAAATTATGGGTTTATGGATTCTAAACTATGGGTTTATTTTGTTTAAGTTTTGAAAGTTAAAAATTAAAAACCAAAAACTAGAAGTTAAGCATCATTTTTCGTGCTTTTCAATAATTAGTTTTCTTGTGTTTATATAAATTATTTGTCTTATAAATTAGAGTATTACTATACAATTCCAAAAATTATATTCAATTTTCAAGCTCAGTGATATGATAATCAATGAGAATATGTAAGACATCATTCTCTCTCATATCTTTTCTAATTATTAACCAATCATATCACTTATATATCATTAGGTTTAGAGAATAAATTTAAAAAGTAAGCTTATATATCATTGTCCCATAAATTATAATAAAAGATACAACAAAAATTTTTTTTAAAAAAAAAAAAAAAATAAATAAATAAAAAAAAACACCATAAATTACACCAAATATGGCCCGCAGTGGCAAACTTGACTCCGTGTTGAAATCTGAAATGGCCCAAAGGGAAAAAGCACTATTGACAACGTTTCTCTTAAGTTGCTTGGCGTAGTTTATTTAAACTACTTTTATTTTTTATTTTAAGAGATTATATCAGATTATTTGTTATAATTTATGCTTACAATGTATTAGAGAGAAATAATTTGAATAAATTGAATAGAAACTAATTATTTGAAAGCTAAGGGACGAGTACTTTTAACTTCTATTTTTAATTATCAATTTTTAACTTATAATAAATTGCACAAAGCAATCTCTTTATGTCAAGCGATAAGAGCATCCATCTATACTGTGATTTGGAGCTTCATTGAAAAAAATAAAAAATTATAAATCAAGTGTAATTTTTAAAAATAATTACATACTCATATGACTTTAATAATTAAAGTTTATAAACTTTAACTATGAATGTGAATTTTTTTTTTTTCAACTATATTTCCCCCCCCCCCCCCAAAAAATCATTATTATTATTATTATTATTATTATTATTATTATTGTGTGAGGGGATAGGGAATGGGATTGGTAAACTAAAGCCCCACAATCCCAAGTATCCAAATAAAACTCAAATTCAAGTGTAACGCTTTGCAATCTTTATCTCATAAACAAAGTGACAAAATCCAAATCATCTCTAGCTAGCTACTACACTGGAACAGTCTAATCCATACTTGGCATCTACGCTAAATGCAAATTTACCTTACTTGTTCGATAAAAGCCAAAATTTACAGATAATGTAATAGTAATCCAAATCAAACCAAATCAAGTCTTAAGTTCCATTAAATGGAGTCGGTTACATGAATCTTTTTTCTCCACACGACCCTATCAAAGGTTATTTCGTTAGTCAAATTAAATATCTTCTTAGATAACGTAATAGTAATAATCATTAAATTAGGTCTACTATTCACCTAATCACTTTAAATATTTTTGTTGATGATGTGACATATTGAGGTTAGATTCATTTTGAATTTGTATTTTGTGAATATATAAGCTCAAAATGCAACTCAACCTGTACTTTTAACGTTGCATTTTATTTACCAAGTCAATAAATTTGTTTTATTTTTAATCTTCAACCAATGATGGCATTTTTTTTATTTTTTATTTTTTGTAATATGAATTATAAGCTATTGTTTGATAAATTTACCAATTTCTTATTTTGAAAACATAAAAATTTCAATCTATTATTATTTTTTATTTTTTTTATATATTAATCATCTCTCCACCTTAATTTTGTATCTTCTTCTTCTTTTTTTTCTTTTTTTTTTTGTTACAGGAAAATCCTCCCTACCCTCCAGCAGGTCCAAGGTAGCGCCCCTTGCAGAGATCACCATGGTGTCCTGTTAGCCGTTCCGAGCGAGGAGACTATAACCTGGGAACTTGTCCCGACCTCCCATGACAAGTTCCGCTTAAGTCAAGACTCGCACTGCAGGGGAGCATTAAACCCACACCAAGTACTGATTAGACAACTTGAGGTCTAACCTCTTAACCAACTGTACTTTGCCCAAGAATTGGCCCAGAGAAAAAAAAAATTAAACCTGCGACCTTGGGGCTTAAAACCAAGCCTTAATTTTGTATCTTATTCGTATCACATTCGTATCTTAAAAATTTTAGCCATTATTCAAGCAAAAACACATCTCTCATTAGCCCAATTCTTGAACCCTGTGCCAGTTGGGCCGTTTAATTCGCCCAGTCCAGTTCAATATTTTTAGACTTTTAAATGTATTTGGCCCATAAAATCAAAAGCACAGTCCAGTTTGATATCTTTACTGTTTTAAAAAAGAATTTGGCCCATAAACTCAAAATAAATTGAGTTTTTTAACCCATTGGAACGAGGATCTCTATAACATCTCCGACCAGCCCAGCCCAGCCCAGCCATAAACTTTAAATATATATATATATATATATAAGTAAGACAAGCATAAATATTCATGTCTAATAGTGAAACAGTTATTTGATCCCAAAAAAAAAAGTGAAAAAGTTATAAAAAGATCCAAACTTATATTACTATTAGATTTTGGTAACCGAAATTCAAATAATTATTAAGAGGGTCCAATTCATTTAAAAGTCTTTAAAAAATAATAATAATATTAGTTTATAAATATTGAGTTAAGTAAGCAGACTTAAGATTTAGAATTTTTTTTTAAGATTGGATTTGGGTTAGCTACAGTAATCATGTTTCACAAATTAATACCCAAAATAATCAAATTAGTCATAGTGTGAGTTATACTTAGAATAATCTATTTATACATTTTAAATTTTAAATATTTTTTTTAGAGTAATAATATACAAACAAAATTATTATACTAAAAACCTATATACACAGATTTGTACCTATTTACTTCAAACCAAAAACTCATTAAAATAGCTTATTATTTATAAATAAATAAATAAGTAATACTATACAAATTTTACAAATAATTTTTACTCGCATGAGTTATCCCTATCATATTATTTAAATATGTCCTATTATAAATTTCAAAATTTCTTCCCTACAAACTCATATAATATCTGTTAGTTCAAAAATTAAACGTTGTAAAAAAAAAATTAGTTTATGTAACATTTTCTATGTTAAAAATATTATTATTGCATTATTGTGATTAATTTTTATATAAAATTTTTATTATTTTTTGATTGAAATGTTAGTGGCAAGAGGTCAAAAAACGATCTCAATCCCCGCAAAGACGCATTCTCATCACCTATATATGGCAAAAACAAAGCTTTAATTCTCATTTATTTGTTTTAGAGAGAGAAACATCTACATTTATATACATTTTATATCGGTGAATTACACTTTTTATCATTGTAATTTGTTTCAAATTTTATTTTAGTCTTATTAATTTTAATTTTAATAATTTGAGCTCTCCCTTTTAGTGCAATTTCAATTTGGTCTTTTTATTCAAATTCAATGTTAAAATTAACGATTTTATTACAAATGCATATAGAAAAAAATTGACGATTATTTGGACAGAATGACCAAATAAAAACTAAATTTATAATGTAGTTTCAAAATTGTTTAAATTGAAATGATAGCGTGTGAAATTTAAGTTAAACTATAAGGTAAAAGTGTAATTTTCCCATACTTTATATAGAGAGAGAGAGGGAGAGAGAAAATGAAAGAGAGATCAGATTATACATACAGCCATACCCATACATGTAACTATGCAATGCATGGTCTCTCTCTCTCTCTCTATCTCTCTCTCTCTCCCCTTATATATCTCTCTCTATATATAAGGAATGACACAAAACAGCAGAGCTTAAGATTGAGGAGAGAGAATGAGAGTCAGAGAAATGTATTGGAACCCATTTTTGTTTATGGATCAAAGGCCAATCTGCTTGGTATTGACTGTGTTTTCCTTCTCTCTCATCGGTTCTCTTTCACTAACTTGTGAGTATTCTTCAAATACGTCAATTTTTGTTGGAGCAAATTAGAATTGTTTGAGACATCATAGATTTAATTTGCATTTTTTTTATAAAATCTTTGAGACTTTTTTGCATTTGATTGTGGGAAATGCAGATGGGTATGATCCATTGGATCCTAATGGAAACATCACTATCAAATGGGATGTTATGCAAATGAATGAAGATGCGCAAGACGTAAGTTATTGTTTGTTATAATTTATATGCATGTGATGCACCCGTATTCATTTTTTTTTTTTTTTTTTCCAAGTAATTCAAGTTTGATTACATTTTAAACATAATAATAAGATCCACAATGACCCATGAAAATTTATATATATAGAAAGTGAAGTGATTTTACAAAATATTTCGATAATATGTAATAACAAATATATTTTGAAAACCTTATTCCTAAAATCCAAGAGACTTTATTACAATTCCCATATTAAATTTAAATTTCTATCATATATTCTATTTGTAATGTACCTTTTGAAATAATTTTTTTATTTGGGTCGAAGGTTTTGGTCCTTAGAACTGGCATGACCTGAGCGCATCAAAAAAAACTAGTTGGCCTTAACCTGCATACCCAAATTCATATCCCAAATTCATTCTATTTTCAGCTCACCACCAGGCTCAAAGCTCCAATTAAAAATTCTATACAATTAATATTTGCAGGTAAGAGTAGTCATTTTCAATTACCAGATGTACCGACATATCGAGCTACCGGGTTGGAGGCTAAGTTGGACATGGCAGGGCGATGAGGTAATTTGGAATATGTGGTCTTCAAACCATCGAACAAGGCAATTGTTCAGCTTTCAAGGGAAAGCAACTTCCTCATTGTTGTGAAAAGAAGCCAGTTATTATTGACCTTATGCCTGGAGTTTCTTACAATAAGCAAGTTGCTAATTGTTGCAAAGGAGGGGTATTATCATCCATTATACAAGGCCCGAACTTGTTTGGCGCCGCTTTTCAGATGAATGTTGGTGCTTCCACTACCTCTACAAATATTTCAATGCCGGGAAATTTCACTCTTGGGCCTGTTGTTTATACTTGTGGAGATCCGGTTGAGGTTGCGCCGAGCAAGTTTATTGAGGATAATGGCCGGCGACAAACTCAAGCTCTTGGTAAGTCCACTAGCATTCACACTAAGTTGGTAATTTCTAATGCTATAACAAAGGTCTAGTTGGGAAGAGCAAAAGTTGGATTCACCAATTTCGCCCCTTCATTGACTAGAAGAAGTGAACATAATTTAGCTTATGTTTTATACACTCTTCTCTTTCTTTTTCTTTCTTATGTTCTTCTGTTGTTTCGGTTTGTTGTAGCCACATATAATGTGACTTGTTCATACCCTCAATTTCGCGCTTCACCGACTCCAACTTGCTGTGTTTCCTTGTCTGCATTCTACAATGAAACCATCGTTTCATGCCCTCTCTGTAGTTGTCGCTGCCAAGGACAACTCAAGCAAAATGTAAGGTAAATCCTTATTCTTGTAAAGAACTTTCTCGACTTTCTAAATCATGTTCCCATTTTATCGTGCCATTTTCTCATGAAAAGAAATCAAGGAGAAAACACTTTTGAGATAGGAATCAACATTCAACGAGTTCAATGGTTCTAGTATGAACAAAAGAAAAAATGAACATCACAATGAGATTCTAATCTGAAAACAACTGATTTCATACAGTTTTTAAAAACTATCTTAATTTTCATTTCACTATTTTTACTGATAACCGCAGGCCCGGTGACTCACCATCTGTGTTGCAATTGCCTAATGAAGCTCCTGACCAATAGTGCAAAGGTACACAACACATGTGCCCAATAAAAGTGCACTGGCACGTTAAAGTAAGTTACACGCAGTACTGGCGGGTTAAAATCACAGTGACAAACTTGAATTATGCAAAGAATTATAGCCAATGGAACTTGGTGGTGTTACATCCCAACATGCGAAGTGTGACAGAAGTTTTTAGCTTCAACTATAAGGCACTCAATCAATATGGTGACCCAAGTAAGTTGGTTGATACTCTATTTATCACATTTTTTGATAGTTCCACTTATTTTGATGATCATTCAAGTTCTATGGATGGTTATGAAATGCATCAAGATTAATGATTATTCCCTCTATTTTATAAGAATGTTTGCGTTTGGTGAGAAAGAATCTTACATGTTCCTCCACTTTCTAAACTCATTTATCCAGACGATACGGGGATGTTTTATGGTATTCAGTACTACAACGACATGTTACTCCAATCAGGGTACGACGGAAATATACAAACTGAGATGGTACTACACAAAGATACAGGGATTTTCACTTTCAGGGAAGGATGGGCTTTTCCAAGAAAAATTTCCTTCAATGGTGATGACTGTGTCATGCCCTCTCCAGATGACTACCCAAGGCTCCCAAACAATGGCCACCTCAGTGCACCATTTACATTCAGCATAATTGTTTCCTCATTATTGTTAATTGTAGTATTGTTTTGAAAAATTAAAAAATATATATTTTGACTTTAGATTTTAAGTACACATTTTATTTTATTTTATTAGCATTTTACTTGTAATGTTTTCTAAAGTTTTGATCTAGATCAGATTATGTAGATGATATTTGTCCAGAAAACCCCTAAATATTTCACACCAAAACAGAGTTCTTCAGGAACACAATGATAATGAAAAATCAACCAAGTGACAGAAGTAGAGAGAAATAAAGGAAACAAAAGGGGTTCAAAAGGACAGATTAATCCTATGAATCAGCATACAGTGCATTTATCAATACCAAACTCCAAATGGTGAACAAGTTCCAAAACAAAGAAAGGGAAGAGAATTATCACCGTCCACCTTAGCGGTCAATTACCTTGTTTCGATGTTAAAATTGATTACATCCCTAACCATATTGTAAACAAAAGCCTTGTGCACTTCATATGACAACATTTAATCGTATTTCCTGAGGACATGCGCATAAATACCAAAATATCACGACGACACAGTAAATGTTTAAGTCTACCCACCCCTTCTGAGCCAAAAGGGAAATAAAATAAATAATAAAGGCTCATAACAAACAGAGCACAACAGTCTAACTGGCAACCTGGAAACTCAAGGCATCAATTATGTCATGAATAAAACAGAATTTCTGAAGCATAGCTTTTTATTACACATTTAACACAATGCATTTAGAAGTACAGCCTCAACAATGTGTGCAGCATAACTAGATTCCAAGAAAAGTATAAAATAAGGAAAATTTATGAATTTTAATAGCTGGAACATACAGGGGGAGATGAACAATGATCAAGCTGTTCGAGTCACCACCTCCGGTGAGTCAACCCGCCAAAAACACAAGTTCTTGGCATGACTACCAGGTGCACATACGTATTAATTAAAAACCCAAAAACAAAAATTAAAAGCAAAAACAGAAAGGCAAGATGTCAAACAAGCAAAGCTTCAGCAAAGAGGGCAGGCAGCATGAGCGGGAACTGCAAATATTTGTCAATGGCATGGAAACATCAGTTGAGGCAAAGTCACGGAACGGCACAGCACAAACGGCTTGCTAGCTACGTCACATGGTTCAAATGTTAAGTGGACCTGAAATAGGGTCATGACCAGAACTAGCATCCTTGTGTTTCAAAGAAAGGTTTGCAAATTGGAAATCAAGGTCCCTACTTTTGGTGCGTCGATGGCCCGAAGATGGTTGCTGTTGTTGCGGTGGCTGTTGTTGTTGCTGATACAGCGCTCGCAGCCTTCCAATCTCTCTCTCCAATACATCATGTTCCACTGCACAAAGCCTAAATTGTCTTAGTTTCTCAATGAATATGTGGAAATGAATTCCCAGCTTGCCTGCATAGCACAGCCTGATATCTCTTCTAAGGTTGTGTTTGGATTATGAATTTGGATAGAGATTTGGAAACGAAAAGGAAATATTAGCCTCTCATTCTTTCTTTGAATTCAAGTGTCATATATTATTGAAACGCTAATTTAAAATGAGTAATGCTAGGGATCATGAAAAAAATATCATGAAGATCATTAAATATTTTCCACATTTGGATTACACATACAATAAAACATCACACACTATGAAAAATCTTCATGATGCATTTCATGATTTTTTTTCATGATCCCTAAGATTATTCATTTAAAATCAATGCAGAACATGCAAGGGAAAGCCAATATATCCCAACAGGAAACTAATAATCTCTCCAAGCAAACAGGAAAATGTTTATCCAAAGCTAAGTAGCATAAACATCCAACAAAAAGCACAGGGTCAATTTTGGACACCAAAATTCTTGGTAACTCCTCAAGATGTGTCCGCACTTGGGTGGTGTTAATATCATGGATTTGGAAAGGAAAATGAAAATGAAAAGGTTAATGAAATATAAGCTAAATTTTTTCTCCATTTCTTGGTGGGTGGGGAGGGAGGGACAAAAAAATACACCCAGAGAAGTGTACAACCTTTTCTTCTCAATTTGAAAAGTTTCACATCGTACACAGGGTGACCACGAGTCAAGTGTGCAACAGACACTAGTAATATATGTCGTAGCCTTATATTTACATGGTGCTGTATCATTGTCCTTCTAAAGGATTCATTGTGCATTGTATTTGTGTTGAGAGTCCAATTGTGTCAATGTCTTGTGTGTAATTCTACCCTACGAAGCTCTACAGTCTCAGTTTACTGCAAAGCAAACAATTTCCAGGCCGATGATAAGCATTTCTTGCAACAAACCAACCAATATATAAATGTATACAATACTGTGACATATAAACTACTAAAATATAAACAAATGGATGTGTGGGTCCCCCAATTGTGTGTCCGACATGGGCACGCCACCTTCCTAAAAATGAATGTGGTTCTTAGACTAAAAAGAATTTGTGCCATAAAGTCATAGCTACAACACAATGCAAGAACAAGTGATCAATAGTCTCCTCTCCCCTTTTACATATGACACATCATTGTGGAAGCAAAAGGCAATTAGGCCTCATTTCCTAAATCATGCCATTGGTATTAAGCTTCTTGCAAGCCACAGACCATGCAGACCCTTTAACTTTGAGAGGCACAATAGCCACAGACCAGATGAATGAACAGTCCACACTCAATTAATGGTTCCACAACTCAAGGAGACACCACCAAGTCCTCCACTAGACTCAATACTATCCAACTCATCAATCCTTCTTAAGATATAATTTTTGGAGTTCTTTTTAACTTCCCAAAAACCTCCTTACACTAAATACTAATTCTATCAAAAGCAACCAACAAAAGAAGGCTCTGTCTAGGACACGGACATGTGGATATATTTGTCATGTGACACAACATGGATATGACACGGACATGTGGATATATTTGTCATGTCAATCTAATTTTTTTTCATAGACAATCTACACATAAAATTGAATAAAGTTTGTCGACAGAAGACAATTCAAACTCCTATAAATGGCGTGCTAGTGACATTGGCTATCTTAGTAATTTTTTTAAGTTTTTATGAAAATATGTACAAAAAAAAATAAAAGAGTGATGTGATCTTGTAGTGGGTCTTTTTTGGCTAAAATAGCCTATTGATAAACAAGGCCTAAGTAACATCTTGATAAGTCTTTTTTTGTAGTGCTAAGGCTCACAATTTTACCATATCATTTTATATAGTTTTTTCAATTCCAGAAATACTTGGATCCAACTCTATCAAAAGAAAACCCCTACAAGTGATGTTCTTCCTTCCAGTTGTCCATTGGTAATGTGAACAACAAAGCAAGAAAAAAGGCCTCTTTACAAATAACGTACAGCTCCATGAAAAACCAATATATATATACAAAAGCCTTAATTATAAAGAATTAATAATTTCAAGAGTGATCACAATGGTTATATGGATTAGGATGTAGAAGAATCAATGCAGGAAAACATCTTTAATTGTATTTTTTATAAAACTAATAATGGTTTTGGATTTAATACACCGCCTAACCATTTCATAAATTTTTTTTGATCAACCATTCGTAATTTTATAGGAGCCTTTTCATGGAAAAAGAATTTGCAATAGTGCAAAGCTCTGTCTAGGAATGTTTCTTCATGCTACAAAAGAACAAAGTCCATATGAGAACTGAAAATAGTAAAAGATGTTATGTTACTGACAGATAAACTACCATAAGCTCTCACTCCAAATATAAAACCTCTACAGTAGTTCCAGCAGTACTAGTGTCCAAAATGCCAGCAAAAAGCTCCTGAAGATGCCTCCGTGTTCCTTTCTGCTCATTTCAACACAGTTTCTCTTCAATTTCCATTTAGGAATTCCTAATTTCCAATTACCCTTAAACTGCATCCATTATCAAAGTTCCCATATTTTTTAGGAATTTCCAATGCTGTCTTTTGTTTCCATTTCACAAACTGGAAACAATGATACACAAAGTCACCAACTTGTTCTAACGTACCACATTTTCTTTTCTTTTGTGATAAGTAAATATACTTTTAGCATGTCACTATATCTGGTAAACCAGCACCTGATGAATGTGAACTAATGAGGGTTATAAAAACTGATTTAGACTTTCAAGCAACAGAAGCAAACGTGACTTACAAAAGTTCAAGAAGTATGAAAACTTACAGTACTTGATAAGCTGCTCCTGGGCTAAATTTTCCAAACGTTGCTTCAGAGCTTTGTTCTCCATGCTCAGAATAAGATTCTGCTGGTTGACAAATTCAAGCTCAGCAGAAACTTCAGATCCTTCTGACTGTAATCATAATGAGGAGTAACATCAGCTTATTATAACAAAATACAGTCTAACCTATCCACGAAAATTCGACCTCAAAATTTCGTAGTTTATAATACTTGCCTGTAAAGCTTGCACATTCTTTTCCAACTCAGCAATGTATTGAAGCTTCCGGACCCGTGAACGTCGAGCAAATTGCCTTCATAATAGCATTTCAGATTTACTATACAACAACTTTTATATCAAATTAATCATCTCTTAACCATTTTGGATTACAACAATCTTCGCCACGCTCAGATTAGTGTTGAATGATGGAGTTCTTAACCTACAGTCTAACCTATACCACATTAGTGTCTCAGCCAATGTCATGGCGATGCAGTTCTTTCCTTCTTTCAAATCTTGAGCCACTTCAATCAGGCGAATGCTGGCTCCACCAAAACCAGAGGCAAACAGAAAATGAGATAGTATGCACAAGCAGAGGGCATGTTGTCGGAAACCTTGCCAATGATGGTCGCTGCGATCACCGGCATCGGAAAATCGATAAATCAGGCTTGGGATGTCCAACATTCCGTTACCAATCAGAGACTGAGCGTCATGCGTGGAAAGTCCGCACATCCGCCCTAAGGATTGAGTATAGCCAAAATTGAGTTGCGGCAAGATTTCCTCGCCACGCTCAGATTCCATCAGAACTTGAAAGTCTTCAAAAGTGGGACATACCTCTTGCCCGCCGAAGCTGAAGACGTGGGTCACCGGGTTCCAAAACCTCGCCGCAGCATGGAGGAAAGGAAGGTGCAGTAGAGTCCGGCTCAGCGTGAATAGTGCATTCAAGCCAAAACCCCGGAAGTTCAACTTTTCCGAGCCATCTAGAGAAGAGATCCAAGATGTGAGATTTTCTACGAGAAATGCTTCCATTCTTGCAAGAAGCAATGATGAAATGAATGAGTTCCAAGGTTGGGGCTTTTATAGGGGAGTAAAACACTATTCAAAGGACACGTGTCAAAATTCTGGGGGTTGCGGGAGAGGTGGCCGGCCAGCCATCTATTCTAGTAGGCCGGCCACCCTCTAGTCTCCAGATGCAAAATGTTTTCGGCCACGCATTGGTCTTGTTTTTCCCTCCAGAAGGAAGTTTAAGGCTTTTCGTTGCATCAGGAACGTTAGAGATCTCCATTTCTCTCAATTTCGGGTACGTTCCATCATCCAGATTGTCCGTCCGAACTATCGTGTTGTTTTACTTATCGAGTTGTTGTTTTGTTTATCGAGTTGTAAGTTTTGTCGAGCTGTCGCATTTTTGTTTTTTTTTCGAGTCGTCACTCTATTTACGCAATCTTTGTTAAGTCTTGTTTATTGAGTCGCTAACTTTGTTGCATTTTGCTTATCGAGTTGTAAACTTACTAAGATTCTGTTATTACTTAGTAAGTCGAGTTGTTTAATGTGTTGCGTCGGTTCATTACCTGACCTGGTAAATACACAAGGCACATTTCTATCCAATTCCATTTTGTGCAAAATAATGCGATGCGATGCCAAGAATTTCAAATAAAACACTTTTTTTTAAAAGTTGTTTCATTCCATCATGTTTTTTTACAACAAGCAAAGGTACAAGTTTTACAAAAAATTAAAACTGCCTAACAAAATGCAAAGTGCTAAAAACTACTAGTAAAAAAGAATAATAAAGCAGGAAACAGCAGCATCAATGCCCTCGAGAGCGGGAATGAGGAGGCCCTCTCATCCTCTTCTGCGGGACAACCTCTGCATCATCATCACCATCTGGATCAGAGCTGTCATCCTCAAGATCCCCCTCAGCCTCACCTCTACTCCTGGAACCAAGGCCAGAGTCTCCCTCTTCGGCGGATGTCTCTGACTCACGGTCTGCGACCGCCTCCTCCTCATCCTCGCCAGGCTCATCCTCAATAATGGGTGCCCTGCGTCTGCGAGACGACCCTACTCCTCGAACTCCTCGGGAAGGCCTGGAAGGCCCGGTGTCCGCAGATCCTCGGGAGGATCTCCCTCCTCTAGCACCTCGAGCAGGTCTAGCACCTCGACTCCTCCGAGAAGGCCCGGGTGGCCCGGCCCACGGTGGAGTATATACGGAGGCATCTGGAAATGAAAAGTGCAATACATCAGCCCAAATATGAAAAGAAGGTGCAAATACAGTATGTGAATGGGGTGTGTCAGATATGCTCTACACAGTCTATCAATGCAGCAGAATGGTCAAAGCCAGAGCATCATCGAAAATATGCTAAATACAGGGAAATGGACAGTTCCAGCACACCCATGATGCCCAAATGTGCCTCCCTCCGTAGGATCATGCCCTCGAATGTGGCCAACATCCCGAGCAACTCATCTGTATACTCTCTGGGTGGCTGCAAATACAAACCCAAGCCATCAATGAATAAATAAATGCCGAAGTATCTGTGTGATGAACAGAAAACTGTGGGACATACCGGTGGTG
The DNA here is from genome assembly GCA_025200525.1 of Camellia lanceoleosa. NCBI lineage: Eukaryota > Viridiplantae > Streptophyta > Magnoliopsida > Ericales > Theaceae > Camellia > Camellia lanceoleosa. The sequence goes on along the minus strand of JANUSC010000083.1, from coordinate 375,428 downwards.
AGTCAGGATCGCTGACATATCTATGGTCGGGCAGAGGAGGCTCTAGCGGAACCGGGTAAGGAGTCCCAAATTGCCAACTCGTCAACTCGGTCGGCATGTCTGGCCACCCAGGATGATGATAAAGGGACGGCGGGATCGGAGGAATCGAACTACCTCTGCCTCTAGGAGCGCTAGCTCTGCTGGAAGAGGGGATGTCTGTGACACGGGCGCGACTCGAAGATGATGTGTCAGTAGACCTCAGTGGCGGAGTACGCACCCTCGTCAAGGGGGGCATCAGATATATACGACGATAGGTGGCGTAGTCCCCCTCCATGAGATGTAGCAAAGCATCGGTGCCCTGCATGTCGGTAATGACCTCCTGGATAGAGAGTCTATCGGTAGTCCGCATAGTGGCTGGAGGTACAGCGGGAGGGTCCTGAGAATCACACCCCCATATCTGACGCTGAAAGCGTTCCCCCAGGAACCACGCCCTACCAACTGGTCCCTCGAGCAGGAACCTATACTGGGAACCACTCGATCCTCCGGGATACTGAAGTCCGATATCATCGCCGAAGACTGCCCAGGGCTGCCAAGTAATCTGCGGATAACCAGTGCATAAATCAATCAGAAATCAAGAATATACAAAGCAGATCAAAGATGAAAATGGAAGGAATTGAGAGTTCTGAAATACCTCTGTTGCGCGCACGGTATCGAAATACTGTCGCAAGTAGAAGAGAGTCTCTCGAGGTCTCGGTCGGTGCTCGCCCGCGAATACTAATGAAAATGGAGTCATAAGGATACCTGCCACCTCCATCTCCGGGGCTAATGTGGGAAAATATACATACACCCACAGTTGAGAAAAGCAGTGCGGAATGTGAATACAAGGTGCTAAAGGCAGAATGCAGAATGTAAAGTGCGCCGCGTGTGCAATGAACAAATGATAAGGAGCAGAAATGTAAATCAAGAGGACAGAACGTACCTCCCAGGCTCTCCAGTAGCCGCCGAGTAAGTCCCCCCGCCCGCGAGAGACTGCACTCATGTAACAATAAAGGGTGGCCAGGCCGGCGCCGCCCCAATCATACTGACTGACCTGTGATAGGTCCACTAGGGCACCCAAGAGATACAGCTCCACAGTGTTCCCCCTATCAGCAAACAGGGTGGTACCAAAGAGGAACATGAGAAAACCTCGGGCGTACTGCTCAATCTCCTCGGGAGTCGTAGGCTCCATCTCTGGTCTCCGGAAGCGGGAAGAGAACCAAGTATACCGGACTCTCCCGGAACCTCTGTCTACAGGCGGGCGGGCTCCCAACAAATGTATCCATGCAGCCTCCCACTGACCCATATCCTCGTCGTAAGGAATAGGTCCACCGCCTATGTCTAGGCCGGTGAGTACAGCAAAGTCTAGTGGGGTCATGGTCATGTCCCCGGCGGCAGAAAAATGGAAAGAATTGGTGGTGTCCCACCATCTCTCCGCCAAAGCAGCTAATAATGTCCTACTGGAAGGACAGCGTGATAACCCCCTACAGAATGCGCCGAATCCTGCTAAGTCAACCAAATCCCGGACAGCTTCCGGAAGCTCGGCATACCACTCTCTAGCTGCCGTCGAGCCATATCCTCGCACTGTGCGAGAATCAACCTGCATTCAGAACGAATACATGTATCAGTACACAATGAAATGAGCTGTGTGCCAATGAAATGCTGTGTGCAAATGAAATGCTGTGTGCAAATGAAATGAGTTGTGTGCAAATGAAATGAGCTGTGTGCCAATGAAATGAAATGCTATGTGCAAATGAAATGAGCTGTGTGCAAATGAAATGGGCTGTGTGCCAATGAAATGAAATGCTGTGTGCAAGAGAAATCAAATCTGGGCTGCGTGTTCAGGAAATTCGGGGTTTGGGCTGCGTGTTCAAATTTCAGATTTCAAAAATTCAGGGGTTTGGGCTGCGTGTTCAAATTTCTGTCAGTGGGCTGCGTGTTCACTTCAAATCTGGGCTGCGTGTTCAGGAAATTCGGGGTTTGGGCTGCGTGTTCAAATTTCAGATTTCAAAAATTCAGGGGTTTGGGCTGCGTGTTCAAATTTACACAAGGTCATGCGTGTTCACATTCTCTTTGGGTGCGTGTTGAAAATTTGGTGTTTGGGCTGCGTGTTCAAATGTCAGAAAAACCGGGGTTTTGAGCTGCGTGTTCAATTCTCTAAATTAGTGGGCTGCGTGTTCACATTCTACTGGGCTGCGTGTTCAGAAAATTTGGTGTTTGGGCTGCGTGTTCAAATGTCAGAAAAACCGGGGTTTTGAGCTGCGTGTTCACATTCTACAGTGGGCTGCGTGTTCACATTCTACTGGGCTGCGTGTTCAGAAAATTTGGTGTTTGGGCTGCGTGTTCAAATGTCAGAAAAACCGGGGTTTTGAGCTGCGTGTTCAATTCTCTAAATTAGTGGGCTGCGTGTTCACATTCTACTGGGCTGCGTGTTCAGAAAATTTGGTGTTTGGGCTGCGTGTTCAAATGTCAGAAAAACCGGGGTTTTGAGCTGCGTGTTCAATTCTCTAAATTAGTGGGCTGCGTGTTCAGAAAATTTGGTGTTTGGGCTGCGTGTTCAAATGTCAGAAAAATCGGGGTTTTGAGCTGCGTGTTCAATTCTCTAAATTAGTGGGCTGCGTGTTCACATTCTACTGGGCTGCGTGTTCAGAAAATTTGGTGTTTAGGCTGCGTGTTCAAATGTCAAAAAAATCGGGGTTTTGAGCTGCGTGTTCAATTCTCTAAATTAGTGGGCTGCGTGTTTACATTCTACTGGGCTGCGTGTTCAGAAAATTTGGTGTTTGGGCTGCGTGTTCAAATGTCAGAGAAATCAGGGTTTTGGGCTGCGTGTTCAACTCTCAATCAGTGTGGATTGTGTGTTCATCATCGTTGTGAATTGTGTATTCAGAAAATTTGAGTTCGGGCTGTGTGTTCAATTCTCCAATCAGTGTGTGCCGTGTGTGCACCTTCAAATTCGGGCTGTGTGTTCGACAAATCAATGTGTGCCGTATGTTTACAATCGATCAATGGGCCTAGTGTTCATGAATTCAAGTGTCTAAGCCACATGCTCAAGATGTAAATAAAGTACTATGTCATAAGCTAAACTACGTGTTCAAGCATGGCAAAGCTACAAAATGCACGAAAAATACAGAAGATGAAGTAAAATACCTCTCGTGCTGTAACGACCCAGAAATTCTTTCCTCCGCTCGAGCGGAGGAGTGGCCGCTCGAGCGGGCTTTTGGGGTTCCCAGCAATTTTGCAGACGGGCTGATATTACGCGTTGTGATTTTCCTTCGGCCGGGAGTTAGCCCGGCGGGCGGCTTTGTTGGTCTACACGCTCGAGCGCAAGGTTGGGCGCTCGAGCGGGTCGCCTGGTTAAGTTTGATTCTGAAGCATGTGGGCTCATTTTTGATGTTCTTCTTAGTGTATTTGAAATGTTCTTACCCTATTTTGGGATATTGATTGAAATGATAAGATGATGGTAAAGTGAAATTGGACCAAAAACCTTAATTTGAATAATTCGTTTACGACCAACCGTCACTCATTTGCTCTTTTCTTTTTCCACACTTTGAAAAGCTTAGAACCATTGGATGTGAGGTTAGAACCATTGGAAAGCTTATTTCCGGGGCTTCAATTTGGACACAAGAACGACCTAAAACGGAGTCCGGATGGAAGAGTTATACTGCTCAAAGTTTGAGTTCTCTTTGAGGCAGTCCGGTCGAGCGGAAATCAGTCCGCTCGAGCGGGAATTACGGGACAGCAGCTTTAAGAACGGGATTCTTGGATCATTTCATATATTTTCTTCAACCCTCTTCCTTCCTCTTTGCCTAAGTCCGAAACCCTAGCCCCAAATCCTTGATTTCCTCTACTTTGATCAACAATCTACCATGGTTCTTACATCAAAGATGGAGAAGGCTTGAAGATCTATATTTTCAACCGATTGGAATTCGGGATTGTGAAGGATTCTTCTCAAAGCTTAGTTTTCTTGCTTGGTTCTTGAGGTAGAGGTTCTAATTCTCTTCAATACTTACCTTAAGAGATAGATTTGTGGTATTTCATTGTATTAAAGTACGAATTTCCATGTTTGGAGCATGTGGTGTATAGTATAAGAATTAGGGGGTTTTGGGGTTTGAAGGTGTTGGGAGTTAAATTGATGAGTTAAAATGGTGGATTGTAAATCCTAAATGTATAATTATTGGGAATAGTGGAATATAAAGTGGTGATTTAAGAAGTTGGAATTTTTGTTGACAATCTTCATTATTTCTTGAAACCCTAAGTGATTGATGTTGATAACCCATGAATTGGGCCAAATTGGAAATAGAATAATGAAATTGGGGTGTTGAATGATATGTGAACAAGTTTAATTAGATTTCTAAGATGTTTTGAAATAATGTTAAAAATTACGAATGAATCTTGTTATGGGCCTTGTAAATCATGTTAAAATGAGAAAGGAAAATTAGGGGAAATGATTTAAAGAATTAATGTGAGACTTCATATGTGTGTAGGACACGCTTCGGGAGGAATAAATGCTTCACCAATGCACTGTGAGTAGTAGTACTGTGGTAGTCCATTTAATTACTGTTAATGATTATTATGGTTAACGTTCTGTTCCTTACAAGTAAGTATGTTAATAATATATTGATTGGAAATCTAAAGGTATTATTGGGCAGTGCATTCTGTATACTGTTGACAAGAATACTAATATTCCGTTATTTGCAAGATAGCTATAGTGGTTCGAGATGAACAAGTGGAATGTATGAGCATTATGGAAGTATGGTATCCACGTATCTCTGAACTCATACAATTTGTATACTGTGTTTACCTTTCAGTAATAATTATCAGAATGTTCAGTTAAACTTAAGTTAACTATGTTAACTCCTATGAATGATGCAACGTTTACCATTGACACTCTCTTAATTGCAAACTAACTATGTTAATGTATATGAACGCTTAGACCATTGTGTTACTTTTGTATACTACCGACTATTAGCTTAAGTGAACTACGTCAAAGGATTTATGTTTATTCTTGAAAGATCGGCTTCTATGTAAATATGAGGGTATACTGTTTGTTATTAATGAACCACAGGCCATTCAATTACAAGTTATCAAGTAAGTGTGGTCACCTTCGAAAAATCAGAACAAGTGAAAAGAGCTATGTATACCCATATGAACTTGAAGCTATTTTGATGTGTTACATAAGAATTCTGATTTTGTTATGATTCAAGCTTCATGACTATGTATGACTTTGCTTCCGTTTATATATATGACATGATATGTATGATTTGGTCTGTAAATCTATGAAAATCATGAGGCCTATGGCCATTATGTGAAAGATACAATATGTGGAAAGATATAATTTGTGAAGTAAGAACCTCCACTTTGTGAATTTATGAACTTATGGAAACATCAAAAGAGTTTAAGAAGTTATGTGTGCCATGTGAGAACCAATGTAAAATTATGAAGGCTTTAAAAGAAATCGTGAAGTTACGAACCTTTGTGGCCCTTGCCCGGGGGTAATAATACCGTGATTTGTGGCCCTTGCCCGGGGGTAATAATACCGTGGTTTGTGGCCCTTGCCCGGGGGTAATAATACCGTGGTTTAAGAATATATGATTTTGTGAAATATTGTGAACTTGTGAACTATGAAGCTATGTGGCCAAGGGCCATTTGTGAAATATGTGAAATGTGAATCTATGAGGCCGAGGGCCAATTTGTGAACTTGTGAATCTAAGAGGCCGAGGGCCAATTTGTGAAGCTATGAAGTTATGAATCTGTTAGGCCGGGGGCCAAAGTGTGAATGTGTGAACTCTTTAGGCCGAGGGCCAATCTGTGACTTTGTAACCGACAAGATAAATCTGAACTTAAGACAGAATTAAATTAAGTGCTCTCCTTATTTATATAAGCATTGATATGTTTTATGTTCAAGTTAAGCATTGTTTTATTTAAGTATTGCTATTCACTGAGCTTGGCTCACTTCATGTTACGTTTGTTCTGTAGGTATCCTACCTGGAGGTCAGTCTTAACCTATGGCATTCACTCTTTTTGGTGTCAACCCGGAGAGTCCAGGCACTTAAGTAAAGGCAGCCATTTTATGGAGTTTTATTGAACTTTTGGTTTTATACCTTGATTACCTACCTAAGGTTGAAGTGTATATAATTCTTTTCCTTCTTACTATTTGTTGCGCCCAATTATGGAGGCTGAGTCTATATATGTATATGTCCATAACTAAATTTTCCGAGGCATACTACTACGTGTTTGTTTGCTTTATGTTCAGTTTGTGATCCTGGCATAATATAGGTCGCTCAATGGATATAGTTTTTTTTTATGTTCGTTTATATTGTCAATTGCTTCCGTTCAGGCCCCATATGTTATGTATGTCAGGTTAAGAGTCCGGTTACGACTAGGTCATGCCCAAACTTTTAGGGGCAAGGTTGGGGCGTGACACGTGCATTGTGAGAGAGGTGCTGCTCCGGCTCTCGCAGAAGTAAATCCCCGGGTGCCCGATCATTGAACTGAGTGAAATGACGGAAAATAGCCCGCGGAAGCACGTGCACCGCCGGGGTGTATCTCTCCGGAATAAAAGGATGAACTCTCGGGGGGAGAGTCATGGGATCAAAATCGTCTCCGGCACCTGAAGGACCTCCACCGTGAGGAAAATGACCCGCCATTTCAAGAAATCTGCAAAAAGAGCAAAGAGGAGCAAAAATGAGCCAAAATTGGAAAAAAATCAACAAAAGTCAACTCTCGGGAAATGAAAAGTCAACAAAAGTCAACTCCCGGGAAAATCTTCCAAATATTGAGACAAACTTACCTCAAGTGGTGAAAATGAGAAAAGAAGCCCCGAAATCAAAATTTGATCGGCTCAAAGTGCTTAAAACTGGAAGATTTCGCGAAAACAACTTGCGTGGGACCTCGGAAAGCGTGTATAAAACTCAAATCTAGAGAGAGAAAGAGTGTGGAGAGGGAGAAGAGAAGTTTTCACAGCCTTGGAAGTGATTTTCGGATTGAATGGATGAGGGATATATATAGAAATGAGAAAAATGACGAAAATGCCCCTACTTTGGGGTAGGTGACCGGCCGGCCACCTTTTCTAGCTGGCCGGCCATCTGCTTTTTGGTCCTAGTCGGCAGCCTCTCCTTGGGAAATGGGCTGGCCGGAGGTGATCCCCACCCCCTCCCCTAGCTCTCTGCAAAATTTGAGGAAGATCGGAGTTCCCGGGACCTGAAAAAGTTCAAGAAAAGTGCACTTTCTGGCGCCGAATTGCTTCGCCGAAACTTCAGCTGCAATTTCTAACATGTGTCTCATCATTCTTCATCAAAATCAAGGTGTATCCTTTTTTAATGTGTTGTAATCTCTCCGGGAGGTAAACCGGAGGTTGTGATCGGGTCGTCCTCGCCGAAACGCGCATTTCTTTGCTCGTTATTTCATGTTAAACAGGCACCCTGATTTGTGCTCGTTTTACACTGTTGTGCACGTAACTTGCATCCTCATGAATATATTTGCATTGTCATGCGTGTTTCTTGATATTATCATGCCTCTATGCTTGAGCATGCGTTGTCACGCACATTCTTTTCTTGCATTGCGATGCATTCATCTGCCGGCGCCGCATGTGCTTAACTCTCTGAATCACAGGAATCATATTGAATATATGTTGTTAGCATATTGTTCTTGTTGAATTTCTCTCTTTTGCAGGCACGATATTGTATGTACGGTTCATTCGAGGCTGGTGCGACCAGACGAATCGCGCAGGTATTGTATCTTCTCCGTGTGAGACGCGACGAGAATCGAGTGATTCTCCGCATTCCTAACTGCATGAAATGTAGTTGTTGCTTTGCATTCTTGCTTAGAATTGTTGCACCTATTTGCGAATACTTGCTTCATTACAGCTTGCTGCATTTGCATAATCATTGAATTACATCCGGCTCTGTGCATATCGCTTTGCATTTTGCCCCCTTTCGCCTGCGGGCACGCCTGCGGGCATATCTCTATCTGTCTTGCATGATTGTCTAAGTCTTCGGCCTTGCCAAAAATGGGTCGTCTTTGGGCTTTGACATTCACTCCCGTCATTGTTATGACTTCCGAGTTCTGTCAAAGAGGGGCAACTGTAGACACCCCATTCTTGACCGACCTTAAGACTCAGACATCACCGATTGAGTGCTTCGTGATGTTGCATATCGCGCTCGTTCAGAAGTTCCAGAGTCGCGGCTGCGCGCCCTGCCTCCGGACTTCCGGACTCTTTTATACCTTGCCTCGGTTTGCAAACCAGACTCGGTTTTCTCTGTTTTTCTCTTTGAGAAGGGAGGGAGAGGTCCATCAGACCATCTCTCAATGGCCGTAGGCTACATTTCATGGTCGTAGGCCATTTTGCCCATTTTGGAGCCCGGTTCCCGGTTTTCGGAGCCGTTAGGCCGTGTGCCTCGGTTCGGGACCGCTCAACCATCTCCGTTTCCTCTGGTTTTTGGCAGGTACCTCTGTTTTATCCTTCTAAGGGACACTGAGGGCTCAGAAACCCACTTCGGTCCCGAATACCACTCCCGGTGCTTGCCAGCCCATTTCCGGGGCCCCGAACCACGCGGTTTTGGCCCCCGAGCATTCGTTTCGCATTGTTGTTTGTTCAATTTTGGCAGGTACCTCTGTTTCATCCTTTTAAGGAACACTGGGGTCTCAGAAACCCACTTCGTGGCCGAGTGCCACTCCCGGTGCTTAACAGCCCATTTTCGGGACCTCGAACCACGCGGTTTTGGTCCCCGAGCATTCGTTTTGCATTGGTTTTTGTTCAATTTTGGCAGGTACCTCTGTTTCATCATTACGAAGAACACTGGAGGGTGGGAGGACAGCAATTGTCTCAGAAAATCAGTTTTGCTTCTCTGGCGCCCGTTTTGCTCACTTCCGGGCTAATGTTGAACACCCTAGGGCCATTTTCTTCAAACCAAAGCTACATATTTGTGATGAGGAGACCTGGGAGGACCCTAAAAACACATGGCCGGCCAGTAAATATCATTGACCCTTTTGAACCCCTCTTTCAAATGGCTTGTTGTCTCTCCTGTTTCAGAGTTGCCAAATTCCAACCATAGGGTCTTGTTGTACACACCTAGGAGGACCCTAACCTCCCATGGCCGGACCTTAATTCTCATTGGCATTTTTGAGCCCTAGCCGGCCGGCTAGGGTGGGTGGCCGGCCGGCCACCTCCAGCAAAAAGGCCTGGCCGGCCAGCTTCCTCTCACTTTACACTTTACAGCTGTATGGCTGTATCTCCCAGAAAATATCTATATCCGGGGGATATTTTGAGAGGGAAAGCTTGGGTGCATTTCCCTCCTCTTTTACACCCCCTTTTTGGTCCATATAAGGGGCTGTCCAGCTCCTTCATTAGGGTTAGAAAAAATATCCCAAGAGCACATATACCTATATCCATCTCTATCTATCTCATTTTCTTGAAGTTTGCTTCCATTTCTTCATCAACACCAAGCCTCACCACCACCACTTCCATTCCAGCAGCAAAGGAAGGTTTTTCAGAGGCTAAGAAGCAACAAATTCAAGCCAAGAAGCAACAAAAGTTGGATCTTCAAGGGTAAGTCTTCAATTCCATCTTTTTAGCTTATTTTTGCTTCATTTTTCTACTCTATTTGCTTGAGATTTTGGGCTCCGACCCCTACTGGTTTTAGGCTTATTTTGAGCCCCTCTACAACATTGTAGAAGGGCTCAACCTTGTTTGGTGCTTCTACATACCACTTGTTTCAATATACACCTTGTATGTCACAATCTTGCATGCTATTTTTAGCCTATTTGCATTTGTTTTTGGGGCTCCGACCCCTACTGATTTTAGGCTTATTTTGAGCCCCTCTACAATATTGTAGAAGGGCTCAACCTTGTTTGGTGTTTCCATATACCACCTCTCTTTATAATCCTCTTAGGGCCCTAATTCTTGCATATTTTGTAGTCTTTTGTGCTTTCGGTTTTGGCTCTTGGTCAGAACTGAGAGGGGTCTTATTTTGACCCCCTTTACATGTTTCATGAAGAAAAGTTTGCTGTTTGGTGTATGCTTCGAATATTTCATGATATAGCCTATTTTGAGCCTCTTTTGCATGGAATTTCTAGCATGTTTGTATATTGATTTTGGGGCTGCCATCTTCTGAAAATATGATTATTTTTAGCTCCTCTTTAATGTTTTAGAAGGGTGTTTTGTCATTTGGATTTTGTACATACCACTTGTCTCAATACCCCTCTCTTGGCCACTATTGTTGCTTGCTAATATTGCCCTATCTATGCTTGTTATTTGGCCATGTTTCTAACTGAAAAATGCTATTTTTGGGACTGCCTTGCTACTGTTTTTGCTGTCATGTGTCAATTGTGCATGTTTAGCATGGCTATAGGCCATTTCGGGCGCCTAATTTCACATTTCGGGATGATTTCATGCATTGGTTGTCATTTCGTATCATTTCGGGGCTGTTTTCCCCTTCATTTAGCTGCTGAAATTTGGTTTGCATGCTTGCATATCATTTCCCATGTCATTTCATGCCTTCGGGCCATGCCTCGATTTGCGTGCCCTCGGGCACGCATTTCGAGGCACTTCGTTTTTATCCGACGGCCTCCTATGTGAGTGAGCTGAGGCTCTCCCATGTTGGTGTAAGCCCATCGTCGCATTCCGTATGCCATTTCATTCCATTTTGTCATCACCTCGGTTTGCGTGCCCGCGGGCACGCATTTCGAGGCACTTCGTTTTTATCCGACGGCCTCCTATGTGAGTGAGCTGAGGCTCTCCCATGTTGGTGTAAGCCCATCATCGCATTCCGTATGCCATTTCATTCTATTTTGTCATCGCCTTGGTTTGCGTGCCCGCGGGTACGCATTTCGAGGCATTTCATTTTCATCCGACGGCATCTGATGTGAGTGTGGCTGAGGTCCTCTCATGTTAGTGTAAGCCCAATTAGCATTTCCATCTCATTTCATCATCGCCTCGGTTCGCATGCCTGTGGGCACGCATTTCGAGGCACTCTATTTTATCCGATTTGCATGTCATATCATCGTCTCGGTTCGCGTGCCTGTGGGCACGCATTTTGAGGCACTCTATTTTATTCGATTTTGCATTTCACATCATCGTCTCGGTATGCGCGCCTGTGGGCACGCATTTCGAGACACTTCGATTTTATCCGATTTGCATTTCATATCATCGTCTTGGTTTGCGCGCCTATGGGCACACATTTCGAGACACTTCGATTTTATCCGATTTGCATTTCATGTCATCGCCTCGGTTTGCGTGCCCGTGGGCACGTACTTCGAGGCACTTCATTTTTATCCGACGGCTTCTGATGTGAGTGCGGCTGAGGCCCTCTCATGTTAGTGTAAGCCCAATTTGCATTTCCATGCTTGTTCATCATCGCCTCGGTTTGCGTGCCTATGTGCACGCATTTCGAGGCACTCTTTTTTATCCGATTTGCATCTCACATCATCGCCTCGGTTTGCGTGCCTGTGTGCACGTATTTCGAGGCACTCTTTTTTATCCGATTTGCATCTCACATCATCGCCTCGGTTTGTGTGCCCGCGTGCACGCTTTTCGAGGCATTTCATTTTCCATAACATTGTGCATACTAGGTTGTATCTTAGATTGCATTCATGCATTACCTCGGTTTGCGTGCCCGTGTACACGTATTTCGAGGCATCTCATTTTCATCAGCATTGTGCATACCAGACTGTATCTTAGTTGCATTTCATGCATATCATGCATATTGCATTGTGTTCGGAATAGGAGTTAGCCCGGGCACGGGAAACGAGGCACGTTTCGTACTCCGAGTGACGGAACGGGTCTCAATTCCCCAGTCGCCGACACTCCGGATAACCCATGATGGAGTTAGGTTTTAGTTGTAGCATTCATGTGCACTCATCTTATATTGAGCTGTGCAATTCGGCTCCTCGGCCATCATGCATCGGTATGCGTGATTGGTGGCACGAGGATCGAGGCATGCATATATTTGTGAAATACATTGCTGTGCCCTTTTCCTGCTCTCTGTTACAGCAAAATCAGGAATCAACAGCTTTTCAGAGCTTGGCACGCATTTCAAGAAACATTGTGAAACAGAGGCTAATTGGGGCATCGTCGTGGATTTCCGCGCCAGGCAGCTCCAATATACATCATTCGGCAGATGCAAGGCAGTCCCTGGCTTGCATGCCAGTTTTATTGCTTTCCCTAGTTTAATTTGTTAATTAATTAGGAATTTGTATATTATTCGGACTATAATATTTGGACTGTACTATTCTTTCATTTGGACTGTATTATTTATTCGGACCCTCTGCGTGAGGGCACAACTGTAATAAGGGTGCGTGTGTGTGTGCATGTCTTCCAACCCCCCTTCTTTCTCCCTTTTATTTATCCGCTTATGTTGGTTAGATTAGGGCATATTTCAATTAGCATACAGTATGATAGCATGTTTGCATTTCATTCATCTGTTTTGCATGCATCGGGCTCGGCACATCATACAAACTGCATTGTATTTCAATTTCTAAGTTGAATACTTGTTAGTTGTAGCATTTCATGCGCCATGTTTAGAATAGCCGAGCCTGCTATAGTTGCATTTTGCATGTGTTGCATTAGGCATTTCAGCATATTTAGGATCATGCATGATTTCTAATAAGCTTCGATTTTGGCTTGGAGTACTCGGTGAGTTTTATGCTTTAGCATCCTTGCATGCGTGTGAGTGTTGCCATGATAGCATGCTTACCATGAGGCTATTTGCTTATGTGATATAACTGCTTGAATGCCTGTGGGTGAAGGTTGGGTTATTTGGACTGGGACAAATCATTGACTGTTTGTTTTAAGCCCACTAGAATAGTGGCAAAATCATCTCGTTTTCTAAGCCCACCTGAGGGTGGCAAATCCACGTCTTAGCCTACCTGCGGGTAGCACCATCACACTATTTTCAAACAAACAAACATGAGATGTTGTGTCCCAATTCAGACGACCCGGTCTATACTTGTATGCTGTGTGCATCACATAGTAACCTAGGCTAATAACCGGAATAAGAGCATACAATGTTTTCAAAATCAGATATCATGGTTAGTAGAGGTCTTTGTCTTGACGGCGTAGGTGCCCACGAAGTGACCTTCCCCAATCGTACCCAAGTTCCCGAGCCGAGGCAACTTTGGTGATGACGGACACGTGGCCTTTGGCACCGAGTCAGGGTTTCCTAGATTTCCCATTTAAAAAATATTTAGGTGGCGACTCTGTATCTGGCAAAGCAGTCCATGTTTGGCACTTCTTTCAAAAAAATCAGTTTTCTCAAAACGATTTTCCGGATTTGGACTCTTTGGTTCAAGATTAAGAACCGTGACATTTGAGTCCTTCGAACTGTAGTGACCCAATATCGAACCAGAACGGGGGAGACTCGCACTCCCTCCCCGGGATTGCGTTCGGCGACGTCTACATTTATACACAAAAGTAAGACACAAACACACTTAGAGCAAAAGAGAGGGTGAAATAGAGATAGAATACACACACTATGTATCCCTAATCTCAGAGCTCTCTTTGGAATTTTTTTTAACCCTAGAGGAGGGAGGAGAGGCCTCCTCTTTATAGAAGCTCCCTCTTGCAAAGCTTCCAAAGTAAGCTAGTCAAGAGGGAAATCCCTCTATACACGTGTATGGAGGCGTTACAAAGTGTATGCCAGCTAGCACAGTTGGCATAAAAATATCTGCAAAAGCAGATGCACAGTAATCGGCCAGCCAAAAATGCCATTTTGACAAAATAAATGGCCGACCGACCATCCAAAGTGCCGACCGGCCAAATATATGGCCGATGGCAACAAAACACTAGCCGGTGGCCTCAAGCTATGGCCGGTGATATGTGGGGAAGGCCCACAAGTCATTCCCTGCCCTTCCAAGGCAAAACACAAGTATTTGGTGCAAAACCAAACACAAAACAATCGAGTCGAGAGATCCTGAGGCAAGGCGCGTGGCTGAGACCTCCGAGAACTCAAGACGAACACAAACGTGGATGATCACCGAGTGTTCAAACGGTGACGTCCAAGTCTTGAGAACGGTCAAAAATGGGGTGTCTACACATAATCATGATATTGTGCCTCAAGATTGCATTCATATGTTGTCATCCCAAAGAAAAATATCTACCACCAAAGTAATTGAAGTAGAATTAGCTTCAGAATCTGGAATTCCTCTTAGGTCTGCTTATGAACTATTTGGTAAGGAATCTGGTAGAAGATCATCACTTGGTTTCACCAAATTTGACCAAAAAAATTACCTAAGATCGAAGAGACAAAAAGATGTGGAATATGGAGAAGCGGGTAGTGTGTTGCATTACTTTCGGAAGAAAACTGTGGAAAATCCATCTTTTTTATGCAGTCCAATTAGATTGTGAAGAGCAGATAGTAATATATTTTGGGTCGTTGCTCAAATGATCATGGACTATGCTCAGTTTGGTGATGTAGTGACATTTGACACTACTTAGAAATTAAATAACGAGCATAGACCTTTTAGATCATTTGTTGGATTTAATCATCATCGAGAAACAATTATATTCGATGCAGCGTTGATGTATGATGAGACTGTTGAATCTTTTACATGGTTGTTTCAAATTTTTTTGGAGGCAATGTCAAACAAAGTTCCGAAAACTATTTTCACAGATCAAGATGCTGCGATGGCTAAGGCCATTCCAATTGTCATGCCCGATACAAACCACCGAATTTGTATATGGCATTTCATGCAAAATGCTGTCAAGCATGTAAGTTCTATTTTGAATGATGTAGAGGTCAAGGCTGTGTTTTCAAAATTTATGCATGACATTAATGATGAAGAAGAATTTCGAATACAGTGGGACCAAATGCTTGATAAGTATGATGCATGCGACAATCATTGGTTGGAGCAGACTTTTCGCGTGAAAGAGAAATGGGAATGGCCATATATTATGAATTCTTGGGCAGCTGGAATGAGTACTACTCAACTTAGTGAATCCTTCAATGCATTTTTGAAGGATTATCTAAATTGTGACCATAACTTAATGGAGTTCTTCATGCATTTTGAGGAGGTGCTTTATGAGAAGAGGTATAAGGAATTGGAAGCCGAGTATAATTTGTCCCAAAAATTGCTGAGGGTTTCAATTCCAACTTTGATGTTGAAGCAAGTGGCAGAGATTTACATGAAAACAATTTTTGAGGAATTTCAAAATGAGTACGTGCAGTCCATTGAAGCATCCATTATAGGCACTATTAATGATGATGAAAGTACCATATTCATAATAAGAACAGTGGTAGATGGAAAAAAAAATAAGAATGTGACAATGAATAGAGGGGGTTCTTTGAGTTGTAGTTGCAAGAAGTTTAAAGTGAAGGGCATACTATGTTGACATTGTGTGAAGGTGCTTAGAGATATATTTAATGCAACGGAACTTCCTCCACAATATATACTCAAACGATGGACTAAAAAAGCAAGGGCTGAAAGTGTGAAAAATAGATGTGGGTATGAAGTGAAGGCTGATGTGAAACTATATCAAAGTGACCGATATCGGTCATTAATGACCATGTTTAAAGCAATAGCGAGTAAAGCTGCTGAAAGTGAAGAAACTTATCAATTGTTAGTTTTAAAAGGTGAAGAATTGAGTGTAATAGTTGAAGACAAATTAAGTGTCCACATTTATGGTCAAGTAGAGGTAATTGATTTGAGAAATTCATCAAGAAACACATGCCCACAGAGTGATGACGTAGATTGTCTAATCCAAGCTAAGGGACTGAAGAAAAGAGAATCAACTAGTAAGGGAAGAAAAAGGATCAAAAGCGGGATGGAAAAATCTATTGCAAAGAAGAAAAGGATGCAAGTTTAAACATGAAAAATTACATATGATTAAAATACACTAGATTAATAAACTAAAACAATGATTTTTTTATTAATGACCCACTTTCATTATGGTTTTTCGTTATATGTAGGGTGCCACTGATTATACTCCTCAATGTGAATCTTAGCCTCCTTTCGGCATGGGTAATAATTCTATTCAGGTAATATTTAATAGTAATGTGGTCTTTATATGGTTAGTTTTATGAATTCCTTTCATTCAGTCCGTTCACTATTATGAAATAATGAACTATCTAGATGGTATTTAATTTTTGTTATCTTTAATTGGTTTGCTTGGCAATGTAATCGGGTGCTACTGTTTATACTTCCCAAGGTGAACCACAACCTCATTTCGTCATGGGTAGTAATTCTATTCAGGTAATATGTAATAGTAATGTGGCCTTTTTATGGTTAGTTTTATGAATTCCTTTCATTCAGTCTGTTCACTATTATGAAATAATGAACTATCCAGATGGCATTTAATTTTTGTTATCTTTAATTGGTTTGCTTGGCAATGTAGTCGGGTGCTACTGTTTATACTTCCCAAGGTGAATCACAACCTCATTTCGTCATGAGTAGTAATTCTATTCAGTAATAGTAATGTGGTCTTTTTATGGTTAGTCTTATGAATTCCTTTTATTGAGTCCGTTCACTAGTATGACATTATGAACAAGCCAGATGGCATTTAATTTTTGTTATCTTTAATTGGTTTACCTGGCAATGCAATCGGGTGCTGCTATTTATATTTCCCAAGGTCAATCACAATCTCGTTTCATCATGGGTAGTAATTCTAATAAGGTAATATTTATTTGTGTGCAAGCTTTTAAGAAAATGTTAAATATTGTTTCTTTTTTTTTTCAAATTTTTTGTTTACACACTTTATATTGATTGTATTTAGGATCATGGTGTTAGTGTCTATATTTTTCAATCAAAACCTCGTTTCGTCACGGGTAGTAATTATAATCAAGTAATATTAATGTTCAATAATGTTTATTTTGTTTTTTAAATTTTTTTTTACATGCTTTATATTAGTTGTATTTAGGATCATCGTCACGGTGCTTACATTTCTCAATCTCAACCTCGACCTCAAGTTCTCACGGGTGGTACAAGTGGTCCTCTTCTTACGTATGGTACATATGATGTGAGATATCATTGGTTACATAGTTTACATTAAAAATGTAGTATACATTGTAATCAAAGTTTAATAGATTGTTTGGTCTATTGCAGGGAAATAATATGCCTCAGTCAATGCCTTCTGTGTATCCCACTCACAGATCTTTTCAGGAGTTGCTTCAAGGTACAAGTGTTCAACACTTTGCAGTCCAAGTCTCGCAAGTGTCACATAGTCCTGCTAACAGTCATGTAGATGGACATCCATGAGCAGTTTATTTTATCTTCATTTGTTTTGGACAGATGTATTTTGTGTTGGACAGATTTGGTTTGGTTTATTTTGTGTTGGACAGATTTATTATGTTGTGGACATATTTCTTTTGTTTTGGACAAATTTGGTCTGATGTATTTTGTGTTTGACAGATTTGGTGTGGTTTATTTTGTGTTCGACATATTTATTACATTGTGGACATATTTATTTTGTTCTGGATAGATTTGGACAGATTTCTTTTATTTTGGACAGATTTAGTCTAATTTATTTTGTGTTGGATAGATTTGGTTTGGTTTATTTTGTGTTGGACAGATTTATTATATTGTAGATAGATTTGGACAGATTTCTTTTGTTTTGGACAAATTTGGTCTGATTTATTTTGTGTTGGACAGATTTGGTTTGGTTTATTTTGTGTTGGATAGATTTATTATGTTGTGGACAGATTTCTTTTGTTTTGGACAGATTTGGTCTGATTTATTTTGTGTTGGACAGATTTGGTTTGGTTTATTTTGTGTTGGACAGATTTATTATGTTATGGACAGATTTTGTAGATAGATATTATGTTGTAAACAGGTTTATTATGTTGTGGACAGATTTATTATGCTATCAAGAATGTAAATTTATTTTGTTTTGCACAGATTTTTGGACTGATTTATTTTTGGACAGATTATTTCTGGACAGATTTCTTGTTTCTGGACAGTTGCTTGTTTTGGACAGATTATTCTCTTTGTTTTATACAAATGAACTAATAAATCTCATTTGTATTGCAAACAACAGAAGGCATAGATTCATTTCACAGATGCAGAACAAATCTTGATAAGAACAAGTATGACTGTAACAACCCGACCCTCTTATATGTTTTCTGATATACTTACAGTCTCATATTATGTGCATTTATCTGGGTAAGGTGAAATTCTACGTGAAATTAAGTTTAACTGCATAAATCATCTGATTATGGATCTCTACCTATCAACTATGAGAGATATCTGTTATGATTGTAATGTTTGGATTAGGAATTGAAGGCCTTGGAAACTTAATATCCTGAAATTGATTATATATCTGAGATCGGCATGATTTTTAGGTCGTGATATGACTTACTGTGAAATTTTGATTTTGAATGATTAAATTGATTAAATTTTGTCTTATGCAACACATAGATATATTTATATATCCTTAACCCTTGATTTAGAAAAGGGAAGGCATTATATACCTCCTGAGAGAGGGTTAGAGAGGAAGAGGGATAGTTCAACAAGGAAGAAGTTTGAGGGATTGAGAGGGTTTAGAGAAATTCAAGCTCAAGGTATGTATAATTCACCTTAATTAGCCTCCTCCTTAAAATATGTGTAAGAATCCCCTTCCATTTGTGAGGATTAAGGTTGGTGGTTGAATTTTATAGATGATAATTACTCAATTGGACGTTGTACTTGTTACTTACTTGTTTTGAGAATTCATTTGAGTTGTATGACGAGGACTTACACTCTAACCTTTGGATTTTCATGTTAGATCCACATATTTGTATATATATATATTGTTTATAAGTTGTGTACAACCACACACATGAGAGTATTGAATTATTTGTGTGCAATTGAAGAAATTAAAGACTTAAATGACTTTGTGATTCATGTTTATGGTGATATTATATCATCAAAATGATTTAAATTCCTCTCCATTACACTTTGTGTTGAGTTGAGCTAGCTGGGAATGTGTTTTGCTTCGGATTGCACAAACAGAGCAGATCGCCGCAAGTGCGGGGCTCAACGCCGCACATGCGGGGCTCACAGCTGCACGTGCGGGAAACAGGGGATTTTGGGTTTTGGCTACTGAAAAAAAGGCACGTGCGGGGCTTCATTGCCACACGTGCGGGGACAACTGCTGCACGTGCGGGGCTCACAGCTGCATGTGCGGCCCATGCTGAAAAATACTGTCTGCTCTATTTGACCTGTTTGACCCTCTGGGATGGTTAAAATTAGTATTTGAAATCCTTAAAATGCTTCTTAATTTACTGGAAATTATCGAATGAAATGTGAATTTAAGAAGGAATTGAACTAATTTGTGAGTTATATGTGTACGTAGGTCACATGCCGGAAGGAGCTGTAACGTCATCAACACACTGTGAGTTATAGTATGGCAGATGTACATTTTATTTACCGTTAATAACTATTGTTACTAACGCTCTGTTCCTCATAAGAGATTACACTAACATTTATGTCGATTGCAAATCGGTATAACTCAGGTGAACGTTGAAAGATTTGCGTACATCGGTATGACTTTGGAATCGTTCTATTTTGTTAACCCTCTGTTATCTATAACCAAACTATGTCGTTTCTTAACGAACAAATGGAACTTATGTTCATCTGGGAATAATGGTAGTTGTGTGATTCTGAGATTATTCTGTCAAGTTATACATAGTACCGAGGTTGTTCAGAACTTATGATATGAATACAAAGATCTGACATCGTTATGTAACCCAGGTTATAATTAAAATTGTTCTGTTCCTATTGACCACATTGTAATGATACATGTGTCTTCTGTCAATGAGTATTGTTAACGTTCTGATATACGCAAGACGATTAGGTTAATTTGTAATGAACCACGAGGTAATTTATGTACACCATTGTGTGACGACATTCTTACGAATCTGGGATTATTCTGTTCTGTTATTCGTTCTGTTTATGCAAATGACATGATATGAATTGTTCGGTCTTCAAGACCTAATGATTTCTAGTGTGGAACAAAGTGCTGCATGGAACTAAGTGCTGCAATGCGAGTCACCTCTAGAATCTGTGTGAGACACCTCTTGAGTCCATACATATATGAATTGGGTTTAAAGCCGATTTGTTAATGTCTGGGCCTATGGCCGTTCTGTGATATCTGGGCCTATGGCCAATCTATAAGCTCTATTAAGCCTATGGCCATTCGGTATAATCTGTTATGGTATGAAACAAAGTGTTGTACGGAACTAAGTGCTACAATGTGAGTCACCTCTAGAATCCGTACGAGACACCTCTTGAGTTCATACATTCTGATAAGGGCTCAATGCCAATTCGTTCAAGGGCTTAAAGTCATCATGTTTAGAGAGATAACTGGGCCTAAGGCCATTCTGAAATTAGTACAGAATCAGGTTAACCATATGATCTCTGCATTTACATACGCATTGTTATGTATCATGATTTAAGTTGAGCACCGAATTGTTAAGTACTATTATTCACTGAGATTGTCTCACTCTGTAGGTACTAAATCTGGAGGTCAGCTTTAACCCTCGATGCTCACCTCTCTTTTGCCAACCTCTATGTGTCCAGGCATTTGGGTGAAACCTGATAATTTCTTTGGAGTTTTGCTAAGTTTTGGTTTGCACTCTGATTGTCTATTATAAGTGTATGTAAATATGTATCATCTGATGCACTGTTTGTGATCCTGGCATGATAGTGGTCGCTCAATGGATATAGTTTATTTTTATTTCATGTTATTTTATATTAATTAATGTTTCCGTTCAGGCTCCATATGTTATGTATAACAGGTTAAGTGTCCACTTTTGAATAGGTCATGCCCTAACTTTTAGGGGCGAGTTTGGGGCGTGAAAATGACCAACAATAACAATATAAAATAATTAATGAAAAGATTGAAATAGAAAGCAACTTCATTGACAAAAACAAAAAAGAAGCGCATCACATTTGTTAAGCATAGGTAATTTCATTAAGCTTTACATATCAAAACTCATAGTTTAAGGTTTACTAAATTCAAAAACCAAATACAACCACCAAAAAAATATAAATAAATAAAAGGTTATATTCACTTCAGTAGTGCTATTAGCATGGTAAAACCAACCAACACTATGGTTGTCAACATAATCAGTTTCATAGCTTCTTGGTTTGCCTCAACTTGTTCCAATCTATTTATAATTTCATTGATTTTGTCAAAATCATAATCATAGCCTCTCTCATCTTCATTCTTCATATGACTAGCTTTCCTTTTCCTTTGGATATTTGATGCATTCCCAGTTGGAGCCGCTCCCCACGTAAAGTACTCGCACATCCTATTTGCACACTTAAAATACAGCCTCCCTGGATTTTTCTCTGATTCTGATATGAACACTGCAGCTTTTTTTCCACAATTGCATCTTCTATTTTGCAAATATCTAGCATCAATGTTTGAACCCATTGACATGATCCTAGTAAGAGCATTTTATGACACAATCAATCCATTACAATGATGTAAAATAAAACAATAATCAATGGGTTGCTTAGTCCATGCATTCAAACAGTGTTAATAGTTCAAAAAATCTCAACCAATCAGTTCATTACAATCATGTTCATTCTTAACATTCTTAATGCCTCATGTTCATGTTCATTCTTAATGCCTCATTATTAACATTCTTTATGTTCCTAATATGAAAAAGAGCATTCATGTTCATGTTCATGTTCATTCTTAATGCCTCATTCTTAACATTCTTCATGTTCCTAATATGAAAAAGAGCATTCATGTTCATGTTCATGTTTATTCTTAATGCCTCATTCTTAACATTCTTAATGCCTCATGTTCATGTTCATTCTTAATGCCTCATTCTTAACATTCTTCATGTTCATGTTCATTCTTAACATTTCATTACCTTTTGTTTCCACTTCCTCTTATATTAGAACTTTATATTTTTGGAGCACCAAATCAACAGATTAATGTCATTTTGTTTCCCTAGATTAATGTCATTATTCCAACTAAAAAAGATGAAACACCAAATCAACAGATTAAACACAAAAAAAAATTGAAAAAAATTAAACAGATTAAACACAAATCTGTTTCCCCAGATTAGCTACTGTTTATTCCAACTAGAAAAGATGAAGCACCAAATCAACAAATTAAACACAAAAAATTGGGAAAAAATTCAACAGATTAAACACAAATCTGTTTCCCTAAATTCATGTCATTATTCCAACTAAAAAAGATGAAACACCAAATCAACAGATTAAACACACAAAAAATTGAGAAAAATTGAACAGATTAAACACAAATCTGTTTCCACAACAAACCCTAGAATTTTGGCAACAAATCAACAACAAATCCATCAAACTCAATATATCTGTTCCCATAACAAACCCATCAAACTCAATAAATCAAAAGCATCTATTTTTTTGAACAACAAATCAAACTATGGCAACAAATTGTACTTATATATATATATATATATATAAGTAAAAAAAAAATGAGAATCAACAAACGGGCCTTGTTGCCGTCGCCTCACCTTCTCTGTCCGTCTCCTGCCGCTTCCCCTCGCCTCACCGTTGTCTCTCATCTTCTCATTGTAGTCGCCTCTCTGTTTGTCTCACTAGGGTTCAAACACCAGACAACAAAAAGAGGCTAAAGAGCAAAATATAAGAAGTAAGAGGGAAAAAAAAAAAAAGTGGTTCAAAACGATGTCGTTTTGAACCACCACAGGAAACTACGGCAGAGGATCTGAACTCGTGGTAGCGATGACAGTGGCATGATGGTGATGGTGATGGTGGTGGTGGTGGTGGTGGTGATGGTGGTAGTGCATTTACAATAGTGCATATAGATATTTATGTTTAATATTTATAAATTCAATCAAAATTAAGTAAATTTTATATTAAATTTTAGCCTACATTGTAAGAGACACTTAAATTTTTAAGTGATATCAATTATGGTTATAAAACGGATTTAATTGATTATCACTTAATCAATTCAGTTTTAACTGTTGAATTATATTATCAAACACCCATTAGCATACGTATAATTATTTTTTTTGGCATTCTTAAAAATTGTTAATTAGCTTAATCATTTATTAATGAAATAAGTTATTTATTATGCAATTATAAATTTAATATTTGAAAGAGCAAGATGATTAACGAAATAAGTTATTGTGGGGACATAATTTTTGAGTGACAACATGTGGCCGAGGTGTCACCGAAGTGCCAGCCGAGGTGCCACGTGTCCTGGTCATGACGCCGAGATCATCTCAGCTAGGCTGAGGTTATCTGTGAAGACACCAGAATCCAGGATAAGCAGATAAGGGACAAGAGTCCTAGAATGAAAGGGGACTTCAGTTTGGGTAAAGATAAGACTCTTAGAAAGTTTATCTTAATCCTACCGGGAGTCCAAAATTAGCTGTAATCCTAAGTCCATTGAAGCTAGGCTTCTATTGGGACTAGGTTTGTGTTGGCTATTAAAGAGAAGCACCCTCATGGGTCTAAGGTAGGCTTTTTATGCTCTGAATAGTGAGTTAAGCACTTTTGCTATCTTTGAGAGATAACTGACTTGATCGTCGGAGTGCCCCCGGGTGGACGAACCACCGCTGGAATCTCTTCTTTTTGTGACAGGTCGTGCGAGCTTGATCTATTTTGCCAGTGTTCTCTAGCTAAATGCTTGATTGACAGTGTGGTCGGAAATTGACACACACAATTTGGCGCCGTCTGTGGAAAAGAAAGGAGAATAGATAGCCAACGACGGACAGAAAAAAAAAGGTTGAGGATGACACTCCTACTGGGAGTAAGAAACCTGTTAACCATGATGTCGAAGAAGACAACTGCAACAAAGAGACTCACGATAAGAATCATGGAGGAAAGGACGTCGGCCAAGAGGGTGACGTACCAAAGAAAACAGACCGAATCGGGTATTACAACGAGGATGACCTCCAAGTACGGAAAGAAAGATACCTGCGGAGGGACCAAGAGATGAAGGGAATGTCGGACAAATTGGCGGACCTACAAACGGTCGTCAATTTCATGATGCAGAACAACGTCATACAGCCACTATTCCCGTTACAAGACACGCCAATTCTAGCGGCCAAGAACAATGCCCAGAAGGGAGAGCAGAAAAAAGTCCCTGTAGCCCCCCAACACGTCAGAACCAAGGAACACTCTCACCAGCCTTCAAGGGAGGTCGGGTGAGGAGAGTCAATAAAAGGAGATTCACGGAGGACGCATCGTACCAAGGAGGCTGACCCCAAAGAACATCGGCATGTTCAAGGGAATGAGCTCTGTTTCGACGCAACTAACGGAGAGAGGTCCAAGAGGACTCACAATGACACGGGCAGTAATGCAGTGAAAAGGCTGAAATCCGGAGATAGTAGAGCTTCTGGGCGGACTAAAGAGGATCTGAGGGATTACCTACAGAAAAAGCGACAAGATGCTAAGATAACTTCCACAGTCAAACCAAAAACACTGTTCTCAGTAGAATTGGACAAATTTGGGGCCCCAAAAAGGTTCAGTATGCTGAGGTTCCAGATATACGACGGCAAGTCAGACCCCAACTTTCACGTCGGTTTGTACCTGAACTCAATGGTATTGTACACTGGGAACGAGCCATAGCTTTGCAAGGTGTTCCCCTCATCCTTCGGAGAAATTGCATCGGACTGGTTTCACAAGTTGGCGAAAAGAACTATGAAAACCTGGGAAGGCCTGGCCGAGATGTTTGTGGCCAGGTTCGTGACAAACAAACTACAACCATTGAGGGTAGACGCCCTGATGGCTCTGAAAATTGACGAGGACGAAAGCCTGAGGGCCTATGCCAAAAGTATTATGAGGTATTCAACCGAATAGCAGAATGCAACCAAGAGGTGGTCGTCGTATCGTTTAAGAACGGCCTGAAAAATGATTGCCTGCTCTGAAAATCACTGGCAAAGATATTTCCGAAAAGCATGGAAGAACTTATGGCCAGGATAAAAAAGCATGCTAGGGCCGAAGAGGACACGCCGGGGACAAAGGCGCCGAAACCAAAGAAGAAAAATGACTCGCCGAAGCAAGGTCGAGGTGATGGTGGATACAACAAACCGGAGACAGGATTAAGGGCTGCGCAAGCAGTCACAACCATATTCCGAATCTCGGTTTACAAACTCTTGGAGAAAATCCGAAACCAGCCCTATTATAGAGCACCAACAAGAATACCAGGAGAATTTATAGGAAGAAGCCTTGGTAAGCACTGTACTTAACATAATGAAGCTGGACATCTAACTCAAGAGCCCTGAAGACACATCTGGAAGACCTAGTAAGACAGGGCTATTTAAGGGACCTGGTAGACGAGGCCAAGACAAGGGAAGAACAGGCAAAACTGCCTCAGACACCAACAACAACACCCCCACCAGCACTACAACCGCAGGCAGGCAGACCTCGAGTAATCAATGTGATTCACTCGAAGGTGAATGAAAATGAGATAAGGGAGGAAACCCAGAAGGTAAAACACCTACAACATGTGTATCAGGTCGGGAAGTAGAGACCTAGGGAAAACGAGAGCCAAGGACCAGTGGTGTCATTTACTGAGGAAGACCTGGAGATGGTGCAGCACCCACATAATGATGCCTTGGTAGTATCCCTTCAGGTTGGGGAGTGCCAAGTGAAGCGCATCTTAATTGACCAAGGCAGCTCTTGTGACATCATGTATGTCAAGTGTTACAAGGAGCTTGGCCTTCACCAAGATGATATAGAGCAGTCCAATGGCCCAATGGTTGGGTTCAATGGAACACCGACGTAGCCTCTGGGAGCAACGAGCTTGGAGGCGTAGGTTGGCACTAAAAAGATAAAAACAGAGTTTACCATAATCGACACCCCCTCCTCTTACAATGCTATCTTGGAAAGGCCATGGCTACATGCAATGGGGACTGTTTCTTCAACATTGTATCAGCTATTGCGGTTCCCAATAGAGCATGAAATAGAGGAGGTCAGAGGGGATCAGTTGTAAGCAAAAAATTGCTCCATGGCGGCAATGAAATCTACCTGCAACATACGAGAAGCAGAAACAGCAGAGATCGAAGACGAGAACATAAAAGTCCTGGAGGACGTCAGCAAAGAGCTAGCTGAGAAGAGTGAAGAAGCCCTGAAGAAAGTCCTTGTCCAACAAGGGGATGAAGAATACTTCTTCCTTCTCGGCTCGAGCTTGGCTGAGGAAGAGGAAAAAGAGCTAGAAGCCTTCCTGAAAGCAAACCTTGAGGTGTTTGTATGGACACCATACGAGATGCCAGACATTGACCCCAAGGTCACTTGCCACAGACTGAATGTAGACAAGTCGGCCAAACCTGTCATCCAGCGAGCAAGGAGGCTAACACTAATGCATATTGAGGCAATAGAAGAGGAAGTAGATAGACTTCTGGAGGCCAGAGCCATTCGAGAGGTAAATTACCCGACATGGCTATCAAACACAGTGGTAGTGAAGAAAAAGAATGGAAAGTTGTGGGTCTACGTGGACTTCACCAGCCTAAACAAGGCTTGTCCCAAAGACAGTTTCCCATTACCCAAGATCGACCAATTGGTGGATGCAACTTCAGGGCATGGAAGGATGAGCTTCCTAGATGCCTACAGGGGGTACCATTAGATAGCTATGTACCCCTCAGATGAGGAAAATACGGCATTCATCACCCCAAAAGGGCTATACTGCTACAGGGTAATGCCTTTTGGATTGAAAAATGCAGGAGCAACTTACCAGAGATTGGTAACCAAGATGTTCAAACATCTAATTGGCAGAACAGTAGAGGTATATATAGATGACACGGTCATGAAGACCAAGGAGCCTAAGGATCATCTGGAAGACTTAAAGACAGTCTTTGACATCCTTAAAACATATCGGCTCTGACTCAATGCATCGAAGTGTGCATTTGGAGTTGGGTATGGTAAGTTCTTAGGATATTTGGTAACTAGAAGGGGCATTGAGGCAAACCCAGATCAGATCAAGGCTATCTTAGAACTGAAGAGCCTAACATCGGCAAAACAAGTGCAAATGTTGATTGGAATAGCTGCAGCCCTAAACAAATTCATAAGCAAAAGTTTTGATAAGTGTAAGCCTTTCTTCAGCTTGGTAAAGAAAGCCACAGACTTCTTATGGAACAAAAAATGAAAAGCCGCCTTGGCCGACTTAAAGAAGTATTTGACCACAGCTCCAGCTCTCTCAAATCCAGTACCTGGAGAGGAACTGTTCTTATACTTGGCAGTTTCAGAGCACGCAGTAAGTGCAGTAATAGTCAGAAAAGAAAAATGAGAGCAAATGGCGGTTTACTACATAAGTAAAACCCTGGCAGATACAGAGACCAGGTACCTACCCTTGGAGAAGTTAACACTGGCTTTACTAATGGCTTCCAAGAAGCTGAATCATTACTTTTAAGCCCACAAAATTGTGGTGTTAACTGAACATCCTTTGAGGTCCCTGTTACAGCAAGAAGATCTGATAAGAAGAATAGCCAGATGGGCAGTAGCTTTGGGCCAATATGACCTAGAATTCAGACCCAGGACAGTAATCAAAAGCCAAGTTTTAGCCGACTTTGTGGCCGAATTCACACCAGACACCGTTATACATTGGGCTCCGTTAAGCCAAGGTATACAACGTCAAAATGAGCAAGGAAAAACCCAGCAGAGGACAGCAAAACAAAGAACGGAAGAAAAGCTCAAGCCCTGCAGTATTTACATCGGCGACTCATTCCGGCTGTTCGTTGATGGGAGTTCAAACCAAGAAGAAGTGGGGGTAGAAGTAGTGCTAGTATCTCCAGATGGGCAGATACTAGAACAACCCATTTGTTTGGGGTTTAAGGCCTCAAACAATGAGGCAGAGTATGAAGCACTAATCGCAGGATTAAAGCTGGCAGTAGCAATGGAAGCTGATGAGGTAATAGTCTTCTGTGATTCCCAATTTATAGTCAACCAGGCGACATGGGTGTATGTAGTCCGAGATGAAAGGATGTTAGCCTATGCAAAGGAAGTGGGCAAACTGGTAGCCTTATTTCAAAATTGTCGACTACAACAGGTAAGCTAAGATGACAACAGCCATGCCGATGCTCTAGCCAACCTAGCTAGTGCAATGAAGCTTGGAGAGGCAAGAACGATAATGGTTGACTACTTGTTAAGTCTAAGCATAGAACCACTGAATACAGAGCGTGAAGCAATGTGTGTAGAGATGGGACCAAATTGGATAGATGCAATAATAGTATTCCTTAGAGATGGGAAGCTTCCAGATGACCGAAAAGAAGCGCACAAGATCAGACTGAAGTTGGCAAGATTCAGTTTGACTGCAGAAGGACATCTCTACAAAAGATCTTTTACTGGACCCCTTATGGAAGCCACGCTGGGGGCAGGTCACTTGCTCATAGGGCCATTACTCAGGGGTATTGGTGGCCCTACATGCAGAAAGATGCTGAAACTTATGTCAAGAAGTGTGAGAAGTGCCAAAGGCTTACACCTTTGATACACCAACCAACAGCAGACTTGAACCCAGTGTCCAGCCCTTGGCCATTTGCCCAATGGGGCATGGATCTTGTTGGAAAACTGCCCCAAGCAACTGAACAAATGAAGTACTTGCTAGTGGTAATAAATTACTTTACCAAATGGGTAGAAGCTGAACCCCTTGCCAAAATTCAGGACGTTGATGTGAAGAACTTTATATGGAAGAACATCATCACCAGATTTAGGATCCCAAGAGCAATAGTAGCTGACAATGGCACATAATTTGATAGTAAGCTAATCAAGAGCTTCTGTACAAAGTTCAAAATCAAGAATTATTTTTCCACCCCAAGTTTTCCTCAAAGCAATGGACAAGCAGAAGCGTTCAACAAAGTTATCTTGGATAGGATTAAGAAGAGACTGCAAGCAGCAAAGGGAAAGTGGGTGGATGAATTGCCCAGTGTACTCTGGGCATATCAGACTACGCCGAGAAGATCAACTGGGGAATCCTCATTTGCCATGGCTTATGGCACAGAAACAATCATTCCTCTAGAGGTCGGCATGCTAGGGATCAGAACCCAGGGAGTAGAGAATGAAACTAATGATGTATTTATAGCCAGAGATCTGGATCTGCTAGAAGAAAGAATGGAGAAAACAACAATTCAGTTGGAGGCGTACTAGCAACAATTTGTAAGGGCTTATAATAAGAATGTGAACCCACGAGAGTTCCAAGTTGGTGACCTCGTCCTGAGAAAGGTCGTCGGCAACAAAAAGGATCTCAGAGAGGGCAAGCTTAGCCCGAATTGGGAGGGACCCTATAGAATCATCTCAATCTTGGGCAATGGGGCATATCGGCTTGAGGACTGTGAAGGCAAAGAATTGCCAAGACCTTGGAATACTTGCAATCTGAAGTTTTTCTATCATTAGATTTTCCTGTTAAGTTTTTAGCAGAAGTAATAATAAAATTTTAGCTCGATTTTTTTGATTTCAAAGCGTGTGAACGAACCCTTGGCGATTGAAACATGACAAATAACTTAGACTTATTATATGGCAGAGTTGAATTATACTTGCATATAATAGAGTTGAACTAAGTTAAACTAATGTGGATTTTCCATATCGACAGAGTCAAACATAGACTGGAACTCAGTACATGCCAATCAGATTAACAGAGGGACCAAGGTTGGGAACCTCGGCTAGTCTTTGTTAACAATATTTTCACATACTTAATGAGAACCCAAGTGAAACTTAGGTTCACATTAAGGGACAGACAATTGGAGAATGATGCTTGGGAGTTGGAATTTTCAAACCGAGGTCATGTTTAACACTTGTTGAAATTTGAGAAAAATTTACAACTTGAAGTTAAACCGAGGCCATTTTTAACACTTGTTGAAATTTGAGAAGAATTTACAAGTTGAAGTTAAACCGATGTCATGTTTAACACTTGTTGAAATTTGTGAACAATTTACAAGTTGAAGTTAAACCAAGGTCATGTTTAACACTTGTTGAAATTTGAGAAGAATTTACAAGTTGAAGTTAAACTGAAGTCATGTTTAACACTTGTTGAAATTTAAGAAAAATTTACAAGTTGAAATTAAACCGATGTCATGTTTAACACTTGTTGAAATTTGTAAAAAATTTACAAGTTGAAGTTAAACTAGGGTCATGTTTAGTACTTGTTGAAATTTAAGAAAAATTTACAAGTTGAAGTTAAACTGAGGTCATGGTTAAACACTTGTTAGAATTTTGAAAAACGTTTACAAGTCAAACCTAGGTTGTGTTGAAAGAAGTACTTAAGTACTTGCCGAGATAAACCGAGGTATGTCACCCTGATAAGATTGCACAGTTAAGTTGTATGTAGAGGACATACAAATTTTCCAAGTATAGAGTCATATAAAGAAGACAAGCATACAAGCATTCAAAAAGAGGAAGTTGTATTTACATTCAAAGAAATGGCACTTCGGCCTACGAAAGGATTACTTGTACGGATTACAAAAAGAAGGCACATCGGCCAAATTAAAGACTGTTTCAAGAGCAAAAAGGTACAAGAAATAAAGAAGGGAACATCAAAATAAACTACTCGGCGTCGGCGTTGAGACGGTGGGATCAGCTGTGGAGCTGAGGTAGATGGCTACTCTGCTGGATCAGAGGTTGACCCCTGATTTGGCCGAGATGATGAAATTGCTGGTGGAGTTGTGGCGGAAGGTGGAGACTTGCTTTTCTGCTTCTTTGGGACGTCAGGAAGTACCGACTTGTAAGTCGGAATGAAGTTGAGCAGTAGAGGAGCTCTCCGCCTATGAACTGGCAGATCCAACAACTTCTTGAGATCCTTGTTGGAGAAGAAAGACTTGCGAAAATCATTTGGTGGCTGTGGAAGAGCTGCACGAAAGAACACAAACATTAGAACATACAGAAAAAATAAAGTTTTAATGGCTTGAAAAATAAATCTGTGTGATACTTGGTTCTTACCATTACCCTCTACGAATACTGTTCGGCTAAGAGGGTAGAGGTGAAGGTCCTCATCTGGAGCGAACTCCCAGTTTCCCAAGACAATGAGGTAATCATCCCTGGCTTCTTTGTTGGAGTCTAGGAGGTCGGCAACAAGTTTGTATTCAGTGGACCTCTGTTTAAGGTAGTAGATGTAGCCTTTTTATAACTTGAGGCCACACATGGTATAGCAGTATTGAATGTCGGCTAAGGTTATCCTTGCTTTTTCTCAGTATGCTAAGGCAATTATACCATTGATAACTTGGTAAGAGTTAATGGCAAGCTGCATCGGGTTCAATTTATAATAATGGAGGACTTCTCGGAAAAGGATGTCTAGAGGAAGCCTAAGTCCACACTCAATGAAGGTGACGACCGGGAAGGGCATGGAGCCAACTGTGGGCATGATAGAATCGTCCTCCCCAGCCAACCTAAGGTGAACGTCGGTTGGGATGGAAAATTCCTGCCTAAAGTATTCTAACTTGGTTAGGGTATCTACCCTATGCCTCCACATACCCATGATGTCGGCTTGGGGAAGGTGTTGGATTTCAGAAGGATATGTTTTGTAAAGGTTGGAGGGACCTCGGCAAAACCTAGAAGAATGATGGGGCAAGAAATTCTGAGGATCTAAGTGAAGTATATTTCAGTTTTCCTAAAAGTCGTGGGTTCTACAAACAAATCCCAAACCTGGATCTATGGAAACGAAGATTGAAGGCAAGAATCTAGAGAAAACACAAAACAAAAACAAAGATTCAAAATCAAGAATGGTGATGCTCTACCAAGAACACTGTGACAGAGTGTATGCAAGGGTGCAAGGCCAAGAATAGTGGCAGAAAATCAACAAATTTGTGAGCAGTGTGTGTATATTCAAGAATGGATTGGGCCAAGAACAGAATCATGGAACAAACATGTTCAATACATAGTGGAATTCAAGATACAAATACATGAGCAGGATTGCAGAGGCAGCAAGTGAAGTAGTGGAGTTCATTGAAGAAAAACAAGAAACTAAAACAGGAAGTTAAATCGGAGAGAAACAGTGACTCACCAAAGAAAAATGAAGCCGGTGTTGAGTACGCCGGAATTAGATGATGGCAGCAAACAGAGGAGATCAGCAAGAGCCTCACCGAAGGAGGTGAACGGCGGTGGTTACAGAGCTTGAAGAGTTTGGAGCAATGACGGGTTTGGGAAAGGAAAGAGAGAGAGTTTGCACGAGAATGAAGATGCAAAAGTGAAGCGACGAAGAGAGAGGAAAAAGTTTTGTCAAAACTAGAAACGGTGGCATAAAGGCAATTAATGTGCTTAAGACGGCGTACACG
Organism: Camellia lanceoleosa; assembly: GCA_025200525.1. Classification (NCBI taxonomy): domain Eukaryota; kingdom Viridiplantae; phylum Streptophyta; class Magnoliopsida; order Ericales; family Theaceae; genus Camellia; species Camellia lanceoleosa. Next base: position 343,284 of record JANUSC010000083.1, on the reverse strand, counting down.
TCAGACGGTGCACGCAAAAACGATGCGACTTAGTGGCGCGTATCAGGTACAGCCTAGAAGGGGAAAGACGCGTGGCAAGAACAGTTGAGTTGTTGTGCGTGACAGCTCATACACGTGAAGAAGCTCTTGGAGTTCTTGATTTAATGAAGCAGTACCTCGGCTTGGAGGATGATCTCGACTAAGAAACTTGAATAAACCTGGTTAATGGTTATGAGGCATTGATGAAAGCAGACTATAGGTTCTTGGTCATATTTGAGCCGATGAATGATGACCTCGGTAATGAAGGATAAAGCGAACTTAGCCGATATGCTAAATGAAAGGAATGATATAGGTTCCATCACCTCAGGATGCCAATGTAATAGAACCTAGGGGGCAGTTGTGGGGACATAATTTTTGAGTGACAACACGTGGCCAAGGTGTCATTGAATAGGGCTGCAATTGCTAAGCATATCTGGTTCCTGTTTTCTGGTGGTGAGAAATCTATGTGGTGACAATGGGTGAAATCCTACTCACTTAAAGGCACCGTGTCCTGGTCATGACGCCGAGATCATCTCGGCTAGGCCAAGGTTATTTGCAAAGATACTAGAATCCGGGATAAGCGGATAAGGGACAAAAGTCCTAAAATGAAAGGGGACTTCAGTTTGGGTAAAGATAAGATTCTTAGAGATTTTATCCTAATCCTACTGGAAGTCCAAAATTAGCAGTAATCCTAAGTCCATTGAAGCTAGGCTTCCATTGGGACTAGGTTTGTGTTGGCTATGAAAGAGAGGTACCCTCATGGGTCTAAGGTAGACTTTTTATGCTCTGAATAATGTGTTAAGCATTTTTGCTATCTTTGAGAGATAACTAACTTGATCGTCAGAGTGTCCTTGGGTGGACGAACCACCGCCGGAATCTTTTCTTTTTGTAACAGGTCGTTCGGGCTTAATCTATTCTGCCAGTGTTCTCTAGCTGAGTATTTGATTGGCAGTGTTGTCGGAAATTGACACACATAGTTATCTATTATGCAATTATGAATTTAAGATTTGAAATAGCAATATGTAACTTTCAAAATTATATGAGGCAAATATTATTATAAGTAAACTTCATGCAACATATTTATAATTTATTCAAAAATTAAATTTCTCCACTTCGGTCATACATTCACAGAAAAAATTACGATAGGTATGTCTCATTCAAAGAGCAATGAGGGTGCAAATCAAAATATAAAAACTAGTGGCAAGATCAGGTGATAGGTTGCAGGATGAAAATTGTGTCGAGGGAATAAGAACATGGTCAGTTGTGGGAGTAGGGGTAAGGACGACATAAAGCAGAGAATGTGAGAGAAAAAAATGAGTAAAATGAGAAGTTTAAGGCTAAGTTTGGCAACACCAAAATAATTCATCTTTTTATCTTTTTATCTCTTTTTCATTATATCACCTCTCTACTTTTTTGTACATTTTTTCATAAAAAGACAAAAAATACACTTATTTAGATCATCCCAAACAATCCCTAAGTGTCATAGGACAATATTTCAGTAGATAATGAAACATATTGTGATTGAAATAATTGTTTTTTTTAGAATTAAAATAAGAAAATACTCATACATAAGAGAAAAAAAGTATAATTTACTCTATTTCCATTGCAAAAGTATAATGATTGTTAGAATTTGGATCAAAGTGGGAGATTTTGATACTTTAAAAATTAAAGTAAGATGATATTTTCTTCAAAGGCCAAAGTAAGGAAAGGATTACACTTCAATAATTTTCACAAATTTTTGGGTAAATTAATTATTTAAATTTTACTTAAATTTCATTTAAGTTTTAATCTTCTAATTGTAATAATTAAGTTTTAAAAATTCAAACTATTCATATTACTTATCAAATAAAATGTCGTTTAACATTTTAATGTTCATATTAGGATCACATGAGCACACTTTAGAACCATTACAAAAAAAACAAATTACAAATTTTACCTTTTAATTTAAACTCAAATTTTGATTTGGTCTCATATATTAATATTCACTCAAAATTGTGAATGGTGAGTAATATGGGTGAACAACATAATATTTATTACAATTAAAAATTAAAGTAAAATTTAAATAAAATTATCTAGATGACTCTAACTAATCCTGCTTTTTTTTGTTTTCTATAAGGATAATTTTATGTATTACAAAAAAATTTAAAAAATTATGGCCACAACTTAGACTTGTCGTGTCAAAATGACCACTTGATATTATTTTGGTAAATAATAGTACATTAAAGAACTGATTGATTGTGAACCAAAAAACTGACTTTTCTTCTTTTCAAAGAAAGGGAAAGTTTGAAGGATTTACCACGAAATTTTCTTTCCAAACTTTCTTGGAAAATGGATCAGGTTAGGGTCACCAACTAATTTCATTTTTTTTTTTTTTTTAAAGATTTTTGCTTTCTTTAATACTCACGGATATATCTTAATAGTTTGACTTATTATTTAATAGGTGATATGATAATTAATAATATTTTTTATTAAATAATATTAAAAAAATCATTAATTATTAATTTTTAGTAATAATTAAAAAAATATATTCTAAAAAATGTCACTAATTATAAATTTTAGCGATAATTTTAAAAAATTATCATAAAAAAATGTCACTAATATTTAACTTACAAGACAGTTCAAAAATGTGGCACATAAAAAGTCATTGATTATAAGTATTAGCGACAATTTATAAGAACTGTGACAAAAAAAATTATTAATTATCAATTTTTAACAATATATGTAAAAAAAATTATTTTTATGATTTTACTATGATTTGTTTTTAATAAGACTTTATGAGAATTAAGTCTAATTATTAAGACCTATTGGTAGTTTGTCTTTTTTCTCTTAACTATATCCTCTAAGAAAATACGGTGCACCATATACACCTTATAATTAAAAATATATATAATTTTAATTTTTTGAATCATAACTATAAAAAAAATGTCATAATTAAACATAACATGAAGCATAACTAAATAATTTATATGTCATAACTAAAAAAATGACATAATTAAAAATGCATATAGTACACCCTTTTTAAAAATGTATATATTAGAATTTCCTTATCCTCTATACTATTCTTAAATATATTTTTGTCCCAAATTCACTAGTTATTATTAATTTTTATCTCAAATTCTCTAAAATTGTGTTTGGTTTGAGAATTTGAAAGGAATAAAAAATGTAGGTAAAATATAAATAAAATATATCTATATTTTATCTAATTTCAAATAACTTTGCTATTTCTCTTTCAAATTTTTTCACAAATCTTCTAATCAAATACAATCTCAATATCACAAAATTAGAGCCAGGGTGATAAATCATGAAACGAGGATTATCAACCCTTGGTTTGATTATAATAAAGTTTTGGATATATATATATATTTAATGATGCATTTTTTTTTATCAATCGATACAAGAGTAATTACAAAATACAAAAAAATATTACATTAAATAAATCACTATTACCAAGCCTAATAGTTACTAATTGTTAGATACAACTCCGTAATGTGAAAGAAAAAAATATTATCATAAAGAATATCAAACTCCTCTTTATAAGAGTTGAATCCGAAATCTCACACCATAAGTGACGTTATACAACCACTAGGCCAAAGATTCTCATTCCGTGATGCAATTCAAGCGGACCTAACTCACAGTAACCTTAATCTAACTCACAAAATTTTAAGATTAAACAATATAATTTTAAATTTAGTTTGAATTTAACCAAGGTGTTCCGGATAGGTGATTTATTTGTATTGATTGTTAGATTTGTAAATATATAATTGTTCAATTTGATATAATTATTTTCATATTTATAGTTAAACTCCTATCACTTGATACAAAAATTTAGAAAAAAAAAAAAAAAAAAGAGCAAAACAAAACCATTACAAACTTTGAAACTCTCTTCGTACATAAATTTAAACAAAGAGTAATTGTTGATGATATTTCCGGGGCCGGCTAGTAATAAAAGTAATATATTTACAATGTTTGGTTTTTTATTTTTTATTTTTTAAATAAAAAAGAAAAAGTAAAAAAGTTAGCATACAAACAATTGAAAACAAACAGAAGAATTGGAGGAAAGGGAACTAACGGAAAATATTACCAATTTATTTGGGAGAAAATAGCAATGGCTGGTGGCCCGAAAATATGTAACTCGAATGATTTGAAACACTTGAAACGATGTCATTTTAGATCCGAAACGACATTGTTTTACCATTTTCGAGCTGTTCGAACCACATATTTTCGGATCACCAAAAACTAATGCAACATGAAAGTACACTCAATAATAAATTAACAAAACTCGAAGCACCATCAAAACAGATCTATAATTTTACCCAAGATTACCTTTCCTTTCATTGCTCTCTACAGGATCGATATTGTGTAGTTCAATTGGTTAAACGCTCGACAATTAACCAGACGTCCTAGGTTCAATTCTTACTGCAAAGTATACCCTATGTACACTTACGGCTCGTTTGTTTTCAGAAATAAATAAATTGAGTGAGATTGTTTGTGAGAGAATTATTAATGAAAAGACTAACAAAAATTATAGAGTGAATTATACTAATGGTCCTTATAGTTTGAAGCTTGTGTAATTTTGATCCCAGACTTTTCAATTGTGACACATTTGATCCTGAATTTTGAATGTGACACATTTGATCCTGAATTTTGAATCTTATTCTAAATAAGGACAATTGTAGATACTATTAGATTTTTCAAGGGCAAAATTATCAATTTGATAAAATATAAATTAATTTGACAAAAATAAATCTCACAAAATTATTTTTGAATTTTTAAAAATTATTTCTATCTACTAAAGATAAAATTATATAAAATTGATAATTTTTTAAACCATTTGTTTATTTTTTTACCAGATTAATTTTGATTATGTATTTGAATGATGATCATGTAAAATTAATTTTTAAAAACTAATCATGTAATTTTTATTAATTTTTATCAATTTTACATAATTTTATTTTTGGTGGGTAGAAATATTTTTTAAAATATTTTTTTGACATTTACTTTTGTCAAATTAGTTTATATTTTATCAAATTAACAATTTTACCCTTGAAATTAAGTAATAATATGTTCAATTGTCCTTATTTGAAATAAGATTCAAAATTCAGGGTTCAATGTGTCATAATTGAAAAGTTAAAGACTAAAGTTACACAAGCCCCAAACTATAAAGACTATTAGTGTAATTTGCCCAAAATTATATTTGTTTAATAACCAGTAAACTAGCAATAATTCCAGCTTGTTTTGAGAGATAGAGGTAAAATTAACTATATATAATTGTACAAATACCCTTATTGCAATACTACCAAATTTAGACTTATACCAATTAATAAATGCATTATATATTTTAATATTAAAAAAATATTTTATAAATATTAAATTTATATTTCATAAATATATATTTTTTTGGTACTATTTTATTTTTTTAATATAAATTTTTTTTGTATAAATATTATTATACTATTATATTTTTATATTAAAAATGATTTTAATATAAAGAATGGTGGAATAAAAAATAATGGATTAATTAAAAAATGATATAAAAAAGACTACTAATCAAGTAGAGTACATAAATTAAATAGGATAATATAGGGCAAAATAATAAAATCTCCTCTAATTCCAAGACATTATTGTTTTTCTAATATTATCTCCCATAAGGAATTACTAATCCCACCTATAAAGGTCTATCATAGTCCCAAGGTATTATGAATCCCCTTCCCCATCTTACAAACACAATATTAATGAATCCTATACATCCATCCTAAACCAATCTCATCCTCTGTAACCCAAAACAAACGGACCCCCACAGAGGAACGCATCTTTAAAACACAACAAATTCCTCAATTCTAACGGCAAATTCATAATGCAATAAAAATGGCATGAAACTGCATTTTCTAATTTAAAGAATTTCCAAGCTGGAACTGAAAATAAGCAGATGCATGGCAGATTATGAGGGGAACAACGATCTAATCAGATAAAGTTACATCCCATATAACATAAACTAAATGTATTAATACAACATAAAAGGCACTTTGATACTGGCCTGAAACTGCAGTTTGTAATTTGAAGACTTTCTAGGGCAGAAGGAATAATAAGCTCAGGAAATTTCTCAATATAATGTTAAAAGACAGGTATAGCAGATTAAGAGGGGGACTCAAGATCCAAGCAGCTTCTTCGATGTGGCGTATCCAAAAATAAGCACAAAAGCAAATACAGAGGAAACCATACAAACTGCATAGAAATAGCCGAACACCCCATTAGTATTGGATATTGGAGAAGGGAGATTCATACCAAATATCCCAGAAATCATAGTACAAACAGAAACAGCTAACGATGCGATGGACAATGTCAACTGGAATTGAATAAGTTCATTTCGCTGATTGTCGAGTTGGATATTGACATAATCCTCTGTATCATCAATATACTCACGAACCTGCAATTCCATTGAGAAATTTTTTTCATAATACCAAAAAGAAAATGAATGTAATCATTATTCTCATGCATACCGTTTGAAAGAACAACATCAATGCATTATACCAAATACACATCAATAGATCCAGTGACAAGAAAGATTACAAGATACCAAACTAAGCAAACCACCCCGCATGCCCCCTGATCTACAAACCCATGCCTATATATAGCTAGAACCCTAAAAAACTTAAACAATTTTCAATGGTATCCTTCCATCTCAAAATATGAAACTAAATACACAGACTATGTTTGGATGGGGCAAGAATGGAGAGGCAGAATGAAAATCTCAATGAAGTAGCCTTCATAACGTTGCTTGGGTGCATCCAAGAAGTGGAATGTGATCCGAGCTACCTTTCTGAAGGCAGAATGAGATTAACATACTAAGTGGGACTCAATGATTTTTTTCTACCGTCATTGTCCAATTAGGATCTATCTTACCAATGGTCTTGAAGGTCAGGTGGATCCAGTTAACCTCATGACCTCAATATTAGAGGCTCAAGTGTCCACGTTGTCTTGCCTAGCAGAAACTTGAAAGATTAATACTGAAGTGACGCATTGCGCCTACCTTCAGGTGTTTCGAAAAATGAGTAAGGGGCGTCTGGGTGCAGTGAAAAATAGGCAAGGGTCTCCGCATTTTCTGGATGAGCGAGGATAAAGAAACTAATCCAAGATTATAGGTTTAGGGTAGCCACGTGGAATATAAGAACTTTAACTGGTAAGACTATAGAATTGGTAGATGTCATGATTAGAAGGAAAGTTAGTATAGCACACGTACAAGAAACCAAATGGACGGGTGAAAAAACTTAAAAAATAGAGGATACCGGTTTTAAGTTATATTATAGTGATAAGGATAGACACATGAATAAGGTAGGAATAATAGTTGTCAAGGATCTTGCAGAAAATGTTGTTACAGTCATTAGGAAAGTGATGGATTATGTTAGTTAAACTAGTTATTGGAGAGAATATAGTGAACGTTATTAGTGCATACGCCCCTCAAATAGGATTAGATTATCAGACTAAGAGAGTTTTTCGGAACCAAATGAATGAGGTATTATAGGAGATACCCGTAGTAGAGAACCAGTTATAATTGGTGATTTCAATGACCATGTAGGAGTAGACAAACTAGGTTATGAGAGAGTGCATGGCAGGTATGGTTTTGGTGATAGAAATGAGACTAGAGAGAGTATTTTAGATTTTGTATTGGCTTCTGACCTTGTAGTGGCTAGTACTATGTATAATAAGAGATGGGCATTTGGTAACCTTCAAGAGTAGGTCAATTAGGAGCCAAATAGATTACTTTCTAGTAAGAAAAGGAAACTGTCTAAAATGCAACAATTGTAAGGTGATTCCTGGAGAGAGCCTGACGTCTCAACATAGGATTTTGGTGCTCGATTTATGCTCTAAAGGGCAATACCAAGCTCGGAAAGATAGTGGGCGTTACAGGAGTAGATAGTGGGACCTAAAAGGGAATAAACTAGACACATTTAAAAATAGAATGGATAAAGAAGGTACTTGGGATTTAGAAGATGATGCTAACACTATGTGGAACTCGATGACCAATTGTATGAGGAGAATCTCAAGGGAAGTTCTTGAAGAGTCGAAAGAAAAGAGACCTAATTTTAGGAAAACTTGGTGGTGGAGAGAGGAGGTCCAAGCGGTAATAAAGACAAAAAAAGAGAACTTTAAAAGGTGACAGAATGATAGAACCGAGGAAAACTTTAAGCGCTATAGATTGGCCAATAAGGAGGTCAAAAAGTAGTGCGGAATACTAAGTTAAAAGTCTATGATGACCTATACACTATACTAGATAGTAAGGAGGAAGAGAATATACAAACTTGATAAGATAAAGAGAGAGGAAAACAAGAAATTGTAATTAGGTTAAGTGTATCAAGAGTGAGGACTTTAAGATGTTAGTAAAGGATGACGAGATTAAGGAGTGGTGAAAGAACTATTTTGAAAAGTTATTAAATAAGGAACATGGAAGTAGGTCAAAAGGGAAGGAAGTAGGTAGTAACAAGGAAAACCAGGATTATAGATTCTATTGTAAGATTATAGACTTTGAAATGGATTTTGCACTTAAAAAGATAAAATCGAACAAGGCTTTAGACTCAATGATATACCTATTGAAGTGTGGAAATATTTGGGTAAGAAAGGGATTGTTTGGTTGACTAAGTTATTTAGCAAGGTTTTGTTAACTAGGAAGATGCCAGAGAAGTGGAGGAAGAATATTTTAGTGCCAATATATAAGAATAAAGGAGATGTCTAGAATTGCAACAACTATAGAGGAATCAATTTAATATGTCACACAATGAAAGGGTGGAAAAGAGTGATGGAACGTCGATTACAAGATATAACAGAAGTGTCAGAGAATCAATTTGAGTTTATGCCTGGTAGGTCAATAATGGAAGCAATCTATCTTTTAAGGAGAGTAATAGAAAAGTATAAAGAAAAGAAAAGAGACATTCATATGGCTTTTATCGATATTGAGAAAGCATATAATAGAGTGCCTCGGGATATAATCTAGTAGGTGTTAGAAAAGAAAGCAGTGACAAAAGATTACATTGATGTGATTAAGGATATGTATGAAGGTATGGTGACCACTATTAGATCATCTGCGAGAGAAACGAGTGAATTTCCAATTACTGTAGAATTACACCAAGAATCAACCTTAAATCCTTATCTTTTCGCTTTAGTTATAGATTAGTTGATGCGCAATATTCAAAATGATGTGTCATGATGTATGCTTTTTGCAGATGATATCGTGTTAGTGAATGAGACTATAAAAGGAATTAACACTAAGTTGGAGATTTGGAGAAAAGTACTTGAATCTAAAGAATTTAGAATAAGCAAAACTAAGACAGAATATATGGAGTGTAATTTTAGTAACAGTCACAATAGAAATACAGAATAAGTGAAGATTGAGAACCAAGAACCACTTAAGAGTGAGTATTTTCGTTATTTAAGATCAATTATCACAACGACTGGGGAGATTAAAGCGGATGTTGTCCACAAAATTAAGGCGGAGTGGCTTAAGTGGAGGAATACGTCTGGAGTACTATGCGATAAACGGATACCCATTAGACTAAAAGGGAAGTTCTATAGAACGGCTATTAGACCAGCAATGTTTTCTGAGGCAAAGTGTTGAGCAACTAAAAAACAATATGTAGATAAGATGATTGTTGTTGACAAGGGCAAAAGGAAGGGGGTTGGGGGGGTCCTAGCCCCTACAAACTTTTAAGAATACACTACATATACTAGGCATCTTCTATATATTTTCATGGCACTGCAATAAATGGCCCCTCCAAATTTATTTTGGCCATCCATTCCTTGTCTCTAAGTTAAGCCCAAAAGATCTCAACCTTTCATTTTATCTTACTTTTTGTTTTGTATTTCCTAGGTACCTTGTACTCTCAAAGGAGTTTATTAAACAACCTGTAACCTGTTCTCCATGTACTTTTGGAGCAGCTTTAAACCTTTTTCATAATAGAATTCATTTCTTGCGTTTTAATTAGTTTAGCAATGTTACAAACTTAAAATAAATAAATAAATAAATTTAGAAAAAAATCAATGGTATATATTCATTGTAAGTGTGACTCACATCTCACTAACTTTAAATCTACATCACACATACAATTTTGGGATAAAATTCAAAATAAATTTTCATGGTTCATAACATCTTTCTTTTCTTTTTTCTTTACCTCTGTCCTTTTTCAATCTTTCCCTTTTCACTCAGCAACACATCTTGATATTGCTAAGATTTACATTCATATTTCCTTCATCCATTCATCACTGATTTACATTGTTATTACTTCTTTAAATTTCAAGCCATATGCTATTTATCACCACATTTATTTTAATTTTTTATTTTATTTTCTATGTGTATTTACACAATAAATGTTTGTGCATGTGTGAGGCATATGATAGAACCCATCATGGCACATGAGAAGTTACATGAAAGTAAAAAATTTTGATAAAACATTTCAGCGATACATACAGCCCTATTAAATTTTATATTAATTTACCATTATTTGATTCAAAATTTATTACATATAAAACAGATCTAACTAAACTTGTATGCCCAGTTAGACTTATCTTGTTGCCATTATTTTGGCCCCCCCAGTGATCGAACCCTGGCTCCACCCCTAGTTGCTGAGATGAGAATGCTAAAGTGGATGTATGGCAAGACTAGAAAAGACAGAATTAGGAATAAGTATATTCGAGAATGGTTAGGAATAGTTCGGATAGAAGATAAATTGAGAGAGAATAGATTGAGATGGTTTAATCATATACATCAGAGACAAACAGAAGCAGTAGCGAAGAGATGCTATACAATTACGGTAGATGGTAGTGTTTGGGAAAAGGCTAGACCTAGATTAACGTAGACTAGTGTAGTGAATAGAGATAAGAATCTCCTCAATAGGACTAACGAAATAACCTTGGATAGAGTTGAGTGGAGAAGAATAATTCATGCAACCGACCCCATTTGATGGGACTTATTGGTTTGGTTGCATCCTTGAAACTATTGTACTATTGGTTGTATTAGTGATGGTGGGGTGGTGGTGGTGGTGGTGGTGGTGGTGGTGGTGGTGGTGGGGGATGAGGAACATTTGTTTCTGCAATCCATAAAGCATCAAGAGATGTTCCTTGGAAAGTGCTCTACAGATACAAAGGACAAATTTGTGAGGAGCTATTGACTTTTGTCTCTAGAAATTGACTCAGAAGATCATACAGCAGCTGCAATATTTCTTCAATCAACCAAAGTTGTGTTTCCTAGAGTCACATAGGTGGTTGGTTGGGTTAAATAATCCACCTTCACAAAATGCTTAACCTTAATTCTATGAAATTAGCTTGCCATCCTTCAATATATACAATGTGCAGTGAAAATTCAATGTAGGAACAATTTCATAAGATGGTTTAATGTAATTAGTTTATTTTGGATTATGCTCATGCTATTGTCAAGAAGAGTAACACTTGCTATTGTCAAGAAGAATAACACTTACAGATAGTATCTTGTCACGGGTACCATACACCTGCATGAAATAAGCCTCGAGCAACATTTCTAGATCTTCCACGTCATGGTCATTCAAATGGTTGCTCGACAATAAACTTCCACTCCTGTTAGAACCAAGACGGCGAGGTTGATGTCCGGCACTGACAATGCTGTTAGAAGCTGTACCTGCTAAATAAGCCTCAAATTGCTGAGTCTGAATCCATTTCCTTGTTAAGTACAAATGTGCCATGTTTTCGTTGTCATCTAAAAGATGTTCAATTTCATCATGCACCTAACACCAAACAACCATTTGCTCCACATTAAAAGTAATACAACAAATAAATGAAAAGGCATAGAATCAATCACATGTAACAACATCAATAGACTTTTAGTATAAAAGCTACCTACACATTATCAGTAGATGCTTCCTTAATTTGAACTTTGCAAGGAAATGACTCAATTGACAATAATGACAAGAAATAGGCCTCAATTAAGATTGAGAGACTCCAGCTACACCTTCATAATTTTATGACGATTGATGATCCTTCGGTTGCATTTATTGCACAATTTTGATAGATGTGCAAACTACTTGTGGGAATTAGAGCATATCCCGCCAAAAGAAGTCCATGTCTGAACTCTTTGCTATGTTGATACATGTACAGTTCAGTATTGAGTTCTCTGCAATATATTTAACTGCTCCTGCATGGAATGGCACCACAAGGGGGCACTGAAATCTATGACAATTAACATGTATTATGAAGCATGCCACTAAATTACAAGACTAGAGCACAAAAAGTGTATGAGAGTGCAATTAGCCTTGAATCATTAGAAGTCCTAAATTTCCCACTAGCTATTAGCCTCCAACAGCACAAAAGCTGTAAAAACCAGTTTCTAAATTATCTCAACACGCTGTTCTACTTCAATGAACCTCTCCTCCCTAAAGGACATCTGATTCATCTTACCAAATAGCCACTAGAAGGATACACCAAACACATCCATAAATTCTTTACATGCAGATAAACAAAAGAGGGGAAATGAATGCAACAAGACCCAATTGCCGCCAATTTGGCCGATGACTGACATCTACACTCTGACCTGGTTTTACACTTCATGCAAAGAAGATACACAATTTAAAATAGACTACTGCGGATACATGGGCTTTCCTCTTTTCGCATGTATAAGTTTTCCACATCAAAGTTGATAAAACAAAAATAAATAAATAACTAGCAAGTGCACCAACACCATGAAGTAATCTGTTGTAACTAGTAGAAAAGAGAAATCAATAATGTATACCTTTTGTACCCGTGCAAGTAAACGGGTCAGATTGCTTTTCAAACTCCTCACGTGCTCAAGATTCTTGGTGCTAACATTCCTGGCCAGTTCATCCAATACAGGGTAAGCATCTCTCTCAAGGTCTGCTACACTAGAGTCCAAATATGCACAGACAACCTCCAATGCAATCTCAAGAACTTGAAACTCAAATGGGAGGTCACACTGCAAACCTTCAATAGCTTCAGGAACGGGTAACCATTGTCCCCCAGATGATAATTGCATTTCATTATCTTGTACATCCATTTGACCCCCTCCTTGACTTTTGGACACGCTTTTATGAGGAAGTTGTTGCCGCAGCTGATCCACAAACGGAAGAACCTCCTGGCGAAGAGGATCAAGCAACAGCACTTCTTCAGCTGTAACTATAGCCTTTATAAACTCTAAGTTGACAACCATAGCTTTCTCCCTAGCTGCAGAAGGGAACAATACAAATTCACTCTCATCACAACCAATCATTATATACAAACGTATGGATCTATGCAGGTATCACTGGCAGCAAATGAAAATTAAATAAATAAATTCCACCCAAATCATTATAACAAAAAAGAGATTAAGGGTTTTCTTGATGAGTTGATGCTGGACTACATGAACAGAAAAAAGAGAATCTATTAGGGGATAAAGAAACAAAAACAGATGTGACTAAGGGATTGTTTGGCAACCCCATTAAATGCTTAAGTCTAAAAACTTTTAGTGACCTATTAAGTGTTATAGTTAACACGTTCAAACTCAAAATTTTACATCAAAGAGCTTCGACTCATCACTAAAGGATACATGTGATTTTGACTTGTATTTATAATGGATAAACTTAAACTTTCAAAACTTTAGTGCTTATGAATTTTCAGTACTATTAATGAGGTTTAAGAAGACCCTGAAGTGTGAGCTAATACACTTCCATCCTTGCTTTATTTTCATTTTTAATTTTCGAAAAATCCATATTCGTACTCATTCTCCCCAGAACTCCAACTATAATAAGTAATCTAAACTCAAACTCATGTATTACCCCACTCATACTCAGCAAAAAGCAGCCATATACCCTGATTTTAATGGCTGGCTGTGCTGCATCAATTTTCGTATCAGAGCTCTGCCACAATGCTTCCACGTTGTGGAAGATGCTACAAAAGCAGATTGACAGAGTGATTGTGATGTGAGATGAATCACTCATCCAGTTTCCACAACAAGAAGACAGGCAAAACTCAATCCTCAACACCCGTATCACAGGCTGATGATACTTTTGATGACATGTCGACCAAAATCACGTCAAGGTAAGATTCAAAATTCTTCCAACTTTAGAGTTACAAGACAATTATGAATGAAAAAATAAATAAAATCAATTCAAGGTCATGAAAGGTAGATATTAAAGTCAAAGTATATATATATATATTAAGTTCGAGAAAAAAAAATTGTCAACAAGACCTGTTAAGGGCATGTCTCCAATCCCTGAGTCAAACCTATCGAACTTCAATTTGAGTAAAAATCCTCCACTCCTTGACCCAAACTTAGACCAAAATCAATGGGAAACTTGGTCAAGTGTATTTTGTGGGTCCTAAATTTACCACTTTGAAGCTTGTACTAAAATTTCTTGTTCCATATTAATTGTTCATATCCAAGTAAAGAAATTAGAGTAAAGTATAGAGTTGTGAACGAGAGAATGTGATAACCTAGAAGATGAATGACTGAAAATGATTACCAAGGATATTGGAGGAGTGAGAGAAGAAAGGGCCAAGGATCCTCAAATCCCTAACAGGAATAGAGACGCGCTTGATGATTGTGCTCCTGTCGCACTCGATGAGCTCCGATTGCCCAAACTTATCCAACCTCATCCACAGCCTCGCCCCTCCTGCCTTCTTCTTCGTCTTGCTCGACGACCCAGCCACCATCGCCGACATCGACTTATTATTCGGCGACGGAGGCGCCGTCGCCGCCGTCTGACTCGACTTCTTAGGGCAGCGACGGGTCATCTTCCGGCCAAAATAGAATGGCCCCTTCCCCATTCTCTCTCTCTCTCTCTCTCTCTCTCTCTCTCTCTAACTCTAATGCCTCCCTCCTTCTGCTGTTTTTGGATTTTGAATTTCTCACTCTAGAGTTGTGTCAATGTCTCTCTCTTTCTCTCTAGACCATGATTGCTTTAAACTGTCTTCTCCTTCTTCTTCCTCTCCCGCCATAGAAAAGCCTTCTCCGGATTGTTTTTGTTTTTGTTTTTGTTTTTAACTTTCAGGTTTCAGGCGTGGAGGGAGCCGTCAGCTGTGTAGGTCAAAGCGTGGATCCCTCTATTAATTAATTTAAAATTATGGGGCGGGAAAAAAAAAATTAATCCAACTTAGAGCATCTCCAACCATTCACTTGGCCTCCGTTTGGCAGAGCTTTCAAAATCTAGTTCAACACTCACTTTTAAGTGTTGTGTTTGTTTAGGGTTTTCAAATCACAATTCTACACTCATTTCTCAAAACTCATTTCAAAACATAATCATTACTTTTCAAAACTCATAACCAAACACATAATTCAAAACTCTTTTCAAAACTCCATTCAAATCAATATTCTAAAAATATTTTAATTTTGTTAAGATTTACGATTTTTTAATTTTTAAATTTTTTAATTTTTGAATATTTTTAAATATTACAATTTTAATTTTTAAATTTTAAAATATTTTATAAAAATAAATTCAAACTCTATTTTATAAAAATATTTTTAAATATTTTAATTTTGTTAAGATTCTGATTTTTAAAATTTTTTTAATTTTTTGAATATTTTTAAATATTTTAATTTTTAAATATTACAATTTTAATTTTTTAAATTTTAAAATATTTTATAAAAATAAATTCAAACTCTATTTTATAAAAATATTTTTAAATATTTTAATTTTTTTAAGATTTATGATTTTTTAAATTTTTTAATTTTTTTAATTTTTTGAATATTTTTAAATATTTTAATTTTTAAATATTACAATTTTAATTTTTTAAATTTTAAAATATTTTATAAAAATAAATTCAAACTCTATTTTATAAAAATGTTTTTAAATATTTTAATTTTTTGTTATGTATTTGGTTACGATTTGAGTGTAGAGTTGTGAAAGTAGTATGGAATTTCGAGTTATGTATTTGGTTATGAGTTTTAAAAATAATTTTTTAATTGAGTTTTGTTTTATGTGTTTGGTTAGGATTTGAGTGTACAGTTGTTTTTAAATTTAAAATATTAAAATTTTAAATTATTTTAATTTTTTGAATATTTAAATTAATTTTTTACTTATTAAATTTTTAGATTATTTAAATTATTTAAATATTTATGATTTAAATTTTTGAATATTTATTTTGAAAAAATTATTTCCTTTGTAGTATTTTCAATTAAAAAATTAATTAATGTTATTTTTTGTTAATAATAAATTTTTTTAATTGAATTTTAAAAAGAGTTTGATTATGAGTGTTGATCAAAATTTTCAATAATGTGAAAGTAATGTGTTTTGTTATGAGTTATAACAATTTGAATTAAGTTTTAAAAACTCTTTTCAAAACTCATAACCAAACAAATTTTCTTACTTCACATGTCAAATCAAACTTTCAAAACTCAATTCTACACTCAATTCAAAACTCAATTCCACACTCAATTCAACACTTTATTCAAAAACCATAACCAAACAAATTTTCTACACTCAAATCATAATTCTAAAATACACAAACTCAAAATATAACTCATATTCTCAAATCATAATTACAAAGCTCTACCAAACGGAGCCTTGATGTTTCATCAAATTTGAGTAAAAAAGTAGACATTTCCTTCATTTGATACTCCGCACTCCAACGGTTCAGTATCAAATTTTTTCATCAAATTTGGGCACCGGTCAACCGGTATAGAGCAAAATTTTTATTTTTTTTTTTTTTTTACCGGTTTGAACCTTTTTGTTCTGAACTTTTTGAACTCTTGGTGGTCGACCGGGTGGTCGACCACCTAGGCAAAATTTTTTTTTTTTTTTTTTTTATCGGTTTGAACCTTTTTCTTTGAACTTTTGGCGGGTGACCGGTTGGTCAATCGGCCGGTCGACCAGTTCGTCTCCTACCAACGGTCATGTACAGTGTTTTGGTGAAACGCGGAGTCTGTCGTCAGTTTGGTAAAAGATTTGCTGAATTCTCGATTTGATATCGATTTGGTGCAACGGTTAGAGCTCCAAAAAGTGGGTTTTTCATCAAATTTTGAATTTGATGCTGGGTTTGGTTCTCCGTTGGAGATGGTCTTAGGTCTCGTTTGGAAACTCTTCTTTTTAGTTAAAAGTCAAAAAATTATTAAATTAGTCAAAAAGTCAATAATTCATATCACAAAGTCAAATATTCTATTTTTTCTCTATTTTTTATACATCTTTTGGTAAAAAGTCAAAAAGTCATCCCAAACAAACAGTTTTTTTTAGCTCATATTTTAGTCAAATAGCCAAAAAATTACTAAATTAGCCTATTTCCAAACGAGACCTTATTTTGTTTGGATTTTTAAGGTTCATTTTTTAGAAAATTAAAAAAAATGATATATTTTTTTATTTTGTTGAATTTTTTTAATATTTTAAATAATTTTTTTACTTTTTAAATACATCTAATATAAATACACTTAAAAAGTTTTGTGAAAAAAATCTTTACAAAATTAACTAAATATCAAAAATATATAAAAATACTAGAATTATTTTTCATATTATTGTATATTTATTAATTTTTTATAAATATTTTGTTTTTTTAATACATTAAGTAAGGGATAACTAAATAAATAAATTACTTAAAATTTTAAAAATATCTACCCAAAAAAAAAAACTTAATTTCTAGAAAATTAAATCCAGAAAATTGAAACCAAACACACTAATTATTATTTTTTTATTAGAATCCTTTACACTAATTATTAGATTTGTATTCATTTTAATACTTTAAATTACAATTGTTATTTATTTTTGTAGATACAAATATGAGTGGATGAATGAGTAAACGATATCTGATTAACTTGAGTTTTTACAGGTATATTCTACTTGATGTATTCTAAAATATGAACGGTTTGGATTATCAAAATAGACTCCGAAAATGGCCTAATTGGGTGTACAGCAGTGGCTCTTGTGCACCCCCACACATCAGCCACCTCAATTCCATATCAATCTACCATTTACTCTTTAATTATGTCAAAAATATAGGATTAATTGTATTCTTTCTAGATAAAATTGTTAAAAAGTCCATTCTAACAATTACCTAAGGCATTAGGTCCAATGGATTTTATTAGTGAAAAGTTCGCACTTTGTTTTTAAGGAAATTTGTTTCCAATTTTACCTTTGTATTTGTTGAAAAAAAATTCTATCTGTTGAATTTTTTTTCTAACTATTGAAATTTTTTTCTATCTGCTGAAAATATATTTGTATGAAATTCTATCTGTTGAAATTCTTGTCCTATTTTTATTCTATATGTTCAAATTTATATTTATTTGTTGAAATTTAGCAAGCCAATTTTCACTATCTGTTAAATCTATTTGTTTGTTCTAAATTTTATTTTTTCTATATGTTGAAATATAAGCCAAACCAACCCTATCTGTTGATCAAAAAATCAACCCTATATATTGCAATACCAAGCTAAATCAAACCTTATTTGTTCATCATCATCAATAACAACAACAAATAGAGGGGGAAAAAAATATGAAAATAACAACAGATAGAGAAAAAAACTAAAAACAATCTCCCAAGCTTAGTAATTAAGCCTTATCAATCGCAATTACATCTTCACTCTATACTTTATCTTTTGTCAATGCCTCAATCCTCTTAGCCCCTAAACTATACACAATTTTCATTTTCGTCATCTTCAGCATCAGCTTCCCGAACTTTAACATCGTTCCAACTATCACCGGGCAATCAATTTGAATTTCCACAACTTCGTCCTCAATGACTTTGGTCTCTTATTTGATTTGGAGTCCGATTGCTTTTGAAAAGCTTGCATTAGGGCTTCAACTTTGGACATCTTGCAACCATTCACAGATCTGAGTTCAGATCTACTATTCCTCGTTAGCCATCTGAGATTGGAGATTTGGAACTCCTCGTCGTCAACTCTTCGGGCATCGATGACGCGTGCTCGTTCTAGTCACGGCGAACTTTGATGGAAGTTACAAATCTGGCGAATAGCTCGGAATGGAAGGAAAAAAGAGATTGAAGCAAGAGAGAGAGAGGGAGAACAACTGTGATGTTCGAAGGTGGGAGCAGCGGTAGTGGTGATGCTGCGGAGAAGATGAAAGGAGTAGCAATGCGGCAACAGATAGAGACCGACGGGCGACGACGACGACGACGACAGAGGGAGAGAGACCAATGGATGGTGCAGAGAGAGAGAGAGAACTTGTTGTGAATAACAAATGGACTGGTGGAACATATATATACATGGGCATTTTGGTCATTTTATTTAGACTTTGTCCTTATGGACAAACAATTTCACCGCTCGGACCTTTAACTAAACAAAATTTAAATTTGAATTTTTGAAATGAGTACACTTCTTTCAAAATCTCAAGAGAGTTGAGTATAATTTACTCTTTAATTTATAGATTAGCTTTCTTCCAACCTTGATCCGTATTGAAGAGTGTTGTTTAGGCCAAAGAAATGATAAACTCACCATTAGTATCATTTCGATAATCATTTATAAAAAATTTCATGTATATCATCTACACATAAAAAATTAAATTAATCTGATAATCATGTTATAAAAAAAATAATAATTTATTTTTAAAAATATATGTATCATCTAAACTTTTTAAATTAAATATAATAAATAAAAAAGTTATGATTAATAATTTTTATTATAAATTATTTACCTGAATGGCACGCTGCAGTCGAAGCCAGGCCCTTTAATTTATTCGGAACAATTTTTATTGTATTTTTTGATTGGCCTTTGCATTGTTTGTATATTTTTGTAATTTATTTTTACTGGCAAATTTCACTTAATCATGAACACAATCTATTTGTCAACCAAAGCCCACAAGTTAAAAAATATTGCGAAAATTATGGAGACTTTTGTTATTTGTGGGAGAGAAAATCCACTTTAATCTTATGTTATTTACTTTATAAGTAATTTATTTTATTAGTATTTCTAACATTACTTTATTTAAAAATAAGTAAATAATATTTTTATGTAGATGAAATGTGTAATAAATAGTGCATTATAATCTGCAAATTATGAGGGTTATAAACTAGCTTGAGTAAAAGCACACATGAAATAAACTACGACGGACAAAAGTGAAGCAAGGCAGACAACAACCAAGTTAGGTTATGCTTGAAAGATTTGGAATTTTTTAATATGTAATTTCATAAATAGTAATTTATTTTTCTTTCTTTTTAGAGAGATTTACCGTCTTTATGAGAAGGATGTTTCTTACCTAAGAAGCACGGACACCTCCGAGGCTCGTGTCGATGTCGACGACGCGTCGGACACGGACCGACACGTCGGACACGCAGCTTGACACGTGTCGACACGTCTGCAGAGGTGTCCAATTTTTTAATTTTTTGTTTTCGGACACGCCACGGACGCCCGACTGCGAAGGGTCGAAAACATAATTTTTGAAACTTAAACAGGGCAAAGCTTAGTTGCATTGCAGGAATCAACGAATCTTCGTAAGAAAATAAAAACCCTAGATCAACAAAGAGAGAGAGAGGAGAAAGAAAGTGAAGAACCTGAAGATCGTCTCTCTCGCAGTTCGTTTGTCGCAGATCGTCTCTCTCTCTGGCAGATCGTCTGTCCCAGTCGCAGTCGCAGTTGGTTTGTCGTCTGTCGCAGTTCGTCTCTCTCGCAGATCGCATGTCGTAGTTCGTCTCCTCTCTCTCTCTCTCTCGCTCGCAGATCGCCTCTGGCCTTCGTCTCCTTTGCCTTCGAATTTCTGAGTCTAGCCTCACGTATATACCTAATATATATATATATACCTAATATATAAGTGATATATATATATAAGATAATAAAACAAATAAAATATTTAACTAAATATAATATATATATATAAAACATATAAAATCTTTAAATAAATAAATATATTTAAAAAATAAAAAAATAAAAAACATTAACATATTATTATTTAATATATATCATATATATATACATATAAATATATAATAAAAATATAAAAATATTAATATATATAATCTTTATAATATATTTACATAAAAAAAAAAAACATTAACACTACAAATAATATATATTTTTTAATTTTACATATAATATATAAATAAAATTATATATATTAAACGTGTCCTAATCCACGTGTCCCCATTTTTTAAAAAATTAATAATGCTGTAATAAGTGTCGTGGTCTCAGATCCGTGTCCGTGCTACTTAGTTTCTTACCCTCATTCAATAAATTAATTACATAATATTAAATCTGAGAAAAATGTTTCTTACCCTATCTAATAAATTAAGGGATATTTAATATAACATCTCTTTCCAACGTTTAGTAATAAAGAAGTTCAAAATATTATTTTTTGTAATCTAAGGCCGCTCACCGACACTCATATATCACACCTACTCTCTAATTCTCTCTTCTCTATATCTCCTATCTCTTTCTCCAAATCTCTTTTTTCACCCATATTCCTCTTATAAATTCGCTCTCTTCAAGCCCTATTTCATCACACACATCGATCCCCGTGATTCTGTTATGCATTTTGGCCTTGCAAGCTCCTCGGCTTATGGCAAAGCCATGGTGTGGATTGAGAAGAATTGAGGCTCTTATTGAGAGGTTTCAGCTTAAGATTGCAAAATCATGTGTTTATTTTTCTTTTAAATTTGTAGTTTATTTGTTGATATAATTCGTTAGTAAGTGGTCAATTATTTATGTTTTGTTACCTTAGAGTTTCAGGATATTGGATAATGAAAATGCAATTGTAATTCTATTTTCTTTGTTTTATTGAGTTTGTCTCTGTTCAATTTTGTAGTTTAATTTTTTTTTTTTGATTTGATCAATAACAAACACATATTCGGAATGTTGACCTGAACACTCACTCACTCTCTCTCTCTCTCTCTCTCTCTCTCTCTCTCATGGCATCTCTTCGCAGGCTTCTTCCCCTCGGCCGTTCCTCTCTCGTACGTCCCTCTCTCTTTCTGTGTAGACATATTTGTATGTATATTCATGACACATGCACATAAGTGGGCATCGGATTCGTTACAATGGTGTGTTTTGTTGCAGGGAGCTGACTTGTCTTCTTCTTCTTATGGTGCTCGCGGAGGTTTCTCTCTCTCTCTCTCTCTCTCTCTCTCTCTCTCTCTTTCTTGTTTTATTAATTTCCTTAGTTCGTCTTTCTGAATCTTGTGTTGTGTCATCGGAAATGCGACGTGAGGGCATTTGATTGACACTGTGAGACTTGCTATTGAATTTGTTAGGGTTTGGAGGAGGCTGTCGCGGCTACAGTTCGAGCATATCGTTCGAACAAAAGATATTGAAACTGGAAGAAGATAATCAGCTGGCTGAAGAAGAGATAGCCAAGATTCGGCGCGAATTCGATGCTGCAAAACAGAGTTTTTTCAAGATTCCTGACGCTCTTAAGGGAATGCAGAAGATGGATCCCAATGGTATATTAATCTTTATTTGTTTACTACTTTTTAATCATTTCTTCATTCTTTTAGTTTATTTATTTATTTTTTTTAACTTCTTGTATTGATTGCCTTTTTCATAATTGCAATTAGGTATATATGTCAATAAGAACCTGAGATTGGAGAATATTCAAGTTTATGGCTTTGACTATGACTATACATTGGCACATTACTCTGCTAACTTACAGAGTTTGATATATGAGCTTGCCAAAGAACATTTGGTTAATGAGGTCTGGTATTATATTGGAGTATTGCCTGATGTTATTGATGTTGATGTTTTATGAGCCATGCTGAGTACTCATTGCGATTTTCATCTTTTTGGACTATGTTGTTGTGGTGCTTTCAGCTTAGGTACCCTGATAGTTGCTTGGAATTCAAATATGATCCCACCTTTCCCATTAGAGGCTTGTACTATGACAAGCTAAAAGGGTGCCTTTTGAAGTTGGATTTCTTTGGGTCAATTGAGCCTGATGGATGCTACTTTGGCCGGCGCAAGGTACTTTACAATGAACGGTTTTGATTTATATATATATATATTTGGCTTTGTTGGACAGTCATTGATTGGCAGCTATAACTTTTAAATTATGCAAAGGAACTCATAGATGTAAGAAAGTCAAGCCCATATGCATTGTTTACTATATGCATTTTCAATACTTTAAAGAATCACCTAGATTAAGTTACGACAGGGAAAATTAGAAGGGTTGGAAAGGACTTTACTGCCTGGTGTCCTGCAGAAAAGACGCATTGCAAGAAAAGACTTGTACTCACTGACATCAGATTGTATACAAAAAATCCATTGGATTTCCGTGAAAAGAACTTCTAAAATTTTCCCATTTCCAAGCTAACCAAAAGAACACATGAAACAAAATTTTTGATCCTTCGTTTATATGTAATTGAGTAATTGAAGTATTCTACCAAATTTTGAAATAATTGTTATCTTTAATTGTTTTAATCCATATGAATTTACAGCTTACCAAGAAGGAAATAGAACAAATCTATGGCACAAGACATATTGGCCGTGATCAAGCACGTGGACTCGTCAGTTTGATGGATTTCTTTTGCTTTAGTGAGGTCAGATTTATTATTGTTGTGTATATACTTCTTACTCATTAATGTAGTTAATGTTTTTTTACATTTAACTAATCAAATAAACAAGATTCTGAATATCATTTCTTTATATGCACGTGTCTTACCCAATACAGTTTTCTGTATATGGTAACAAAATTTAAATTTGAATTTTTGAAATGAGTACACTTCTTTCAAAATCTCAAGAGAGTTGAGTATAATTTACTCTTTAATTTATAGATTAGCTTTCTTCCAACCTTGATCCGTATTGAAGAGTGTTGTTTAGGCCAAAGAAATGATAAACTCACCATTAGTATCATTTCGATAATCATTTATAAAAAATTTCATGTATATCATTTACACATAAAAAATTAAATTAATCTGATAATCATGTTATAAAAAAAATAATAATTTATTTTTAAAAATATATGTATCATCTAAACTTTTTAAATTAAATATAATAAATAAAAAAGTTATGATTAATAATTTTTATTATAAATAATTTACCTGAATGGCACGCTGCAGTCGAAGCCAGGCCCTTTAATTTATTCGGAACAATTTTTATTGTATTTTTTGATTGGCCTTCGCATTGTTTGTATATTTTTGTAATTTATTTTTACTGGCAAATTTCACTTAATCATGAACACAATCTATTTGTCAACCAAAGCCCACAAGTTAAAAAATATTGCGAAAATTATGGAGACTTTTGTTATTTGTGGGAGAGAAAATCCACTTTAATCTTATGTTATTTACTTTATAAGTAATTTATTTTATTAGTGTTTGGGGATGGGGTAGGCTTGTAAGGAAAATCAATGACAGTCACACCTGTCGTGTCTAGATTGGATCCATTAGGCTAATATTGTGCAGTGTTGGATCCTTTATGCAACTGTTATTCAGTAATAAAATCTAGGTGTAACCTCTCTGTTTCTCTCTCGGAGTACGATGTTTAGCGATGATTTTGATGCCATGAGTAATTAATTTCTCCTCTGAAACTGAACTGAGTGGTGCTTTCTAATGGCTTCTTCCCTTCCATCAGTTTTCTCCCAATTTCTTTGAACAAGGCCCAAGGAACAAGTGGGCTATTTTCAAAAACATAATTCATTCGCAGTGGGGGGAAAAAAAAAACTACATATCATTTGCTTCCTAATTAATCTAATTTTATGATTTTAAGTAATTGATTAATGAAGGACAAAATATACACATGGAGGAAGAAAATTACAAATAGTTTCAAGTGAATACATTTACTTATGTAGCCTAGGTTATCATTCTGTCATAAAAGATATCTTACAAGACGACATAATGACATAACATAAAATAAACAAACCTAGTCCTTATGAAAAAAAAAAAAAAAAAACCCCCCCACAATTTCTCACTCTTACAAGATGACATAATGGAGAATCTCACATATTGTATCACAAATATAGAACCCTAATTATTGCTCAAATCAACAATCTCAAAGTTTTGAGTAATCTAAAAGCTCAAGGTCATAAACAAGTGTATGATCCTCCATAATTACAATGATAGCATTTATAGGGTTCAATCCATTCATTTTGGATTCTGCCTTTGCCTCCTTTATGCATGAATGCCTATTGAGTTAATGAGTCATTTGATCAATCTCACTTTGCACTGAGTGAGTTGGGACTCGTTGACCTTGGGGTATTGTTGTTCCATTTCAACCGAATGTACTTTTGTCACCTTCAAAAAGAAATGTGGGAAGTGGAATCCACATTTAAATCGTTTTGCAAACAATGAAATCGGAATTCCAAAATATTAGCCTAGATTAACATCTTTGCAAGGAGTGCAATTTTAATCCGACGGAGGTTCTAAACTCCATAATGTAAATCCGTCTGTGTAGAAACATTGATTTTTGAAAGAATCAATATAACCGTCTGCATAATCTATTTTTGGCAATTTTTGGCAAGGACTCTCTCCCATTTCAAAGCCACTATGACCTTGGTTAGTGTGATTTGCATCCATATCAATGACACTGCAACTCTAATGTGTTCTTGAATGACGACAATAGGTTATATTAAATAGGCAATGAGAAATCACAGTCAAAATTTGAGATACAATACTCCAATATAATACCAGACCTCAAACAGTCAGGAGACCTCAAACAATAAAAGCAAATTATACAAATATTAGAACAGAGTTCATCGTCGCGCACATTTTTAACTAGGTATCTTTGTGGATCAGATAGAATTCCTCTATGAGCCAAGCCACTTCGGTGAACATGCTGAATTGCTCTATGAGCCAAGCCACTTCTCCATTTTCTTTAATGAATATACAATCCTCTATATTATGTATCGGGTATAGTTAATTCAGTATCATTTCCCAGATTTTCGTCTTCTTCACTCCTTTTAATAATCCGATTGTAAACTCATCCATGCATGTGAAAAATGGGATAATCTGTGTTATTTATCCATTTTTTAAATTGGGCGTTTATATTCTCTTTTGTTTATCCCTTAATTACAGAGCGTGGTAATTTGTTTTTCCATCTTATGCTGTTCTCCTTTTCCATTTGTTAGAGACAGTGACATAGGGGAAGTGCAGCAACACATGCTCTCTAACAGAGTGCGCAAAATTAATGTAGGGTGGCATCATGGCGTGGTAGGATTATTCAGGGCTGGATTAGTGGTAGTTTATGAAGTTGGAATGGTTGGCAAAATTATAGAAGTTATTAAGGTTTTGTTGGGTAACAAAAGGGCAGGGATTGACATGAAAGATGGGAATTTGTGGACAGATCAGGGGTTGATTTTGTAAATCTTTATATCTTAGGTGAATTGTTTAGGGTTGTAAATTAGGGTCAAAATTTAAAGAAAAGGTAAATTAGATCATGTTTTGAGGTTTGAAGGCTTAAAATCATGGTATTAAAAACCAGCCGAGTTGTAGGGTAGTGGCTGCTTCGGACTGGAATTTTGGAAGCCCGAGTAGGTTACACCCCACTTTACTGGGCTGAATCAAAATTACTGCTGAATAGTCTGGCTCACTTTATTTTCAAATAAAAAGAAATTTACTTAAAATCTTAAAACTTGCGATTGCAGCTATCCATATGGCTTTAAACGCATTGTATGCTGTAGTAGCCTATTAAAAGAGATGTAGCACCTCAAGTTGGTTTGATTGCCCGATGACTGCTGTATTTGTATAGAAGCAAAGAAATGAAACGGGTGTTTATAATTGACTTGTGATGGCTCATAGCCCTTCTCTACTCAATTTGGGATTGATGCCATATTGATAAAATGCAAAACCATGCTCCACATTTTCTTTCCTGAGCATTTTCCAGTGCATCAATCCATCTATTGCTTGTTATGTGTCTTTTTTTTTTTTTTTTTTTTTTTTTTTTTTTTTGGGGGGGGGGGGGTGTTAACATTAATTTTCTTTATTCATAAGCAATACATATTTTTAGACGTCACAATATTGATTAAAATATGACAAATTAAGAGTAAACCCTATATTATATATAGACTATAGGCAACTGTAACGTAATAGAACATGGACTTCCAATTAAGAAACTGAGACTTGATTTCATAAGCTGAGTTTTGGAAGCAATGATAGAAGACCAAATGAATGCATTCATGGAAAATCATAAGTGGCATGACCATTTCAGACTTTATGGGTTTTGATGTAGGATAAATGACCTGGGAGTCACGGGTTCAAACATACAAACAACTTATCCACACATGGGGGTAAGATTACATATATCTAACCCTCTCTAGATCCAGTGGCCGGAACCTTGTGCACTGGGATTGCCCTTTTTTATGTAGGATAAATGACATCGTCATAGATGGCATTATGTGGATGCATGGACTGGACAATTAAAGAATGAAAAAAATTTGTAAATGTTGAGTCGTGCGCCTTCTAATGTAGAAATCTTCTTGTGTTCACATGACAAAAACTTTTGTGGCTCCTTTCTTTTGATTGACTAACTTACTTTAGATATAAAGTCGGTGCTGGTTTCAATTGAAATGTATGATCTGAGTCAATATTCATGCATATAAGAAAATTTATGTATTTTTTAATAGGCCATATAAGAAAATTCATTCTACCTGTGTAATACTAGAATCATGAGTTTGAATTAGAATTTATCCTCTTATATCCAAAACCATATATTATTGACTTTAATTTAAAATATCAAGTGCGAACATGGAGGATCCCTATCTAGGGTTGAGAACTCTGCTGTACAATGTACTATTAGGATCAGCAAATCCTAGAGTTATCCCTGCTTAGGGCTTCGGCCATACAAGTTGCCCCCCAAACAATTAGTTATGGCAAAGTGTATATACTTCTTACTCATTAATGTAGTTAATGTTTTTTTACATTTAACTAAACAAATAAACAAGATTCTGAATATCATTTCTTTATATGCACGTGTCTTACCCAATACAGTTTTCTGTATATGGTAATTTGCATTTAATATAACATGGGTCAATAATAGGCAAACATCAGAAAAGTAGAATGCTGACAAAATTAGGAAAGTTTATACGTAATTAAACGACAAGCAATAATCACAACGACAAAAGTTCAGTTTCAAAACCAGTAACAACAAAGTCCAAATTGAAACTAGAAAAAATCTCCAGGAGTTCCAGCAATATGTAGAAGGATGCAAATACAAAAGGAATATAAAAATAAAGGTGATCAGGTGATATCTTTTCTGAGTGTCACCTCTAACATAAAACGCATCCCTCCATCCACAACATAATACGGAGAGTTGGTCAACAAGAAAAGTTTCTTCCCATTTTCCTTTAGCATCCTGAGAAAGCGTAGCAGCTGACTCTGCAAGGTTTAACCATACAATAACAATTTTTCAAGTGTCCAATATAATAGATTAAGCACTATTATTGTATGGTTATTTTAAGCACTATTGGAAAAAAGAAAGGAAATTCCGATGTCTTTTATTTTAAGCACTATTTTTGTTCATTAGTCTTTTGTTTACAATGCATATTTATATATGCAACATGGATTCCGTTGCATTTATGCTTATCGTTTGTCTGGAATCTTGATTTCTAGGTCAGCAGAACTATCTCTGTAATTTTTATTTATTTTCTTGTTAATTGCGCTTGGTAATTTTTCTCTTCTTACCCTGAATATGCTTTCTGTTTCTGATTTCGTAGGCCTGCCTTATTGCTGATATTGTGCAACATTTTGTTGACGCAAAGCTCGAGTTTGATGCATCCTATGTGTAGGAAATTAATGTATTGATCTTATTGATTGATAGATTGATGATATTACAATGGAGAGAATGAACTCTCTTTTATAGAGAGAATGTGATACAATGGAGTAATCAAATTAGTGGAGCACTAACCTAAATGGAGTAGGTATCATGGTAATAGAGCACTAACTATGGTGCACTAACTATAGTGGAGTAGGTGTAGGAATTGTCACTAACTATAGTGGAGTAGGTGTAGGAAATTATTGCATTCAACAGCCCCCCTCAAACTCAAGGGGGTTAGGAACTAACCAACTTGAGTTTGGAGAGAGTAACAAAACAGAAAAAATAATCTGACAAATAAAAGATAGGAGACACTGTATGGTTGTGTCAGACCGTTGTAGAAGACTGTATGGTTATGGCAGACCGATGTAGAAGACAGTTTATGGGGTCATGTCGGACCGTTGTAGAAGATAGTTTATGGGGTCATATCGGACCGTTGTAGAAAACAGTTTACGGGGTCATGTCGGACCGTTGTAGAAAACAGTTTACGGGGTCATGTCGGACCGTTGTAGAAGACACTATATGACTGTGTCGAACCGTTGTAGCAGAGAACCGAAATCATTGTCGGGACAGTTTACAGAGTCTTGTCGGACCCATAAAGAAGCTAACCGGAATCAATGTCGGGACAGTTTACAGAGTCTTGTCGGACCCACAAAGAAGCTAACCGGAATCAATGTCGGGACAGTTTACAGAGTCTTGTCGGACCCACAAAGAAGCTAACCGGAATCAATGTCGGGACAGTTTACCGAGTCTTGTCGGACCCCTGTAGAAAATACACTGTATGAGTGTGTATATAGGCTGTCCAAAAGATATACATGTATATATATATTGAGCCCTCAAAAGTCGCACCCTCAAAAGGCGTGCTTAATAAAAAGGCGTGCCATCAAAAGACGTGCCCGACAGCCATCAAAAGTCGAGCCATCAAAAGGCGCGCCGATTTGTCGTCTGGCGTTGAGAGGCGCGTGCTGGCGGTTCCGCCTTTGCCTATTTATACCAAGGCGAGGCTGCCGCTTATGCAGAACAAAACATCTGCTGAAAAAAAAAAACTCTGAAAACCTCGTCATTTTGCTGAGAGAGATACTCTGTAACATTTTGCTGAGAGAGATACTCTGTAACACTTCTACAACCAACCCTGAATATGGCCTCTTCTTCCCGTTCAGCTACCCAGAACATAGCCTCTTCGTCCCGTGGTCTGCTCACTCTCTTTCCTGACCTCAATGAGGCCACAACCCAGAATATAGCCCTTGAACCGCAACCAAGCGCCCCTGGTTTTGCGCCTTTGAACTTTCCGATGCTGTCTGTGGAGCAAAGAATGGCTGCACAATCGGATATTGAGGCGAATTATTACACACTGAAGTCATGTGTTGAGACCATGACTGCGGTCTCAAACCTGTCGCACCGCCGTGAGTAGGACAAATGAGGTGCAGCTTAAACTTAATGGCTCGCTCGGGGCATGTATAAGGATGCCCGAGCAGAGATATGTGCGCTGAAGGCGGAAAACAAGGAGCTGAAGCGGAAGGCCACCGTAATGCTCAGATTTGGAGGTCCGCCATATGTGACAGTTGAAGAGCAACGGGAAGTGAACGTGCTCGGCGGCGTGGGAAACACGGAGGCAGCACCGGCAAGGGAGGCCCAAGACAAAGGCAAGAAGAAGAGAACAGCTGAAGAGGCGAAGAAGTGAGGCCGTGCTCGGCGGCGTGGGAAACACGGAGGCAGCACCGGCAAGGGAGGCCCAAGACAAAGGCAAGAAGAAGAGAACAGCTGAAGAGGCGAAGAAGTGAGGCCGTTTGTTTGTGGTGGTTATGAATTGTGGTTGTTTTGTTGTTGTTGTTGTTTTTTTTTTTTTTTTTTTTGTGTAAAATGGTGATCGGGTTTGATCCCCAGCATGAATAAAATAAGGTTGGTGACATTACTGCAATTGCTTTCTCTTTTTGGATGACCCAGATTTCTTTTTCTGAGTATTCCAATTCTTGGAGAAGAAATCAAAGCCAAATGGCCCCCCAGATCCAACTCCCGACAAACTGAGAACCAGGGTCTGTCTCAAAGACTTTTCTAACAACCACATCAGCATTTGACAATAGGATGCTACGTACATGTCTAAGAATATGTGGGATCGCGTGACTTAACAGCACGGCTGCAGATCCTCGTTGACAAAGACGTGCAAATGATTCTCCAACAAATAGGATGGTACCATCCAAGCCCATTTTGTTGAAGATAACATCTTTGCTGCATAGATTCACATCCCATTCTTCTGCTCCAGCAATAAGTTGAATGGTAATCTGCTTAAAAAAGAAGTGAGATGAAAGAGAACTGGAGGCTGGCAATTGTGCCTTGTCAGGAATAGATGTAATGAGTTGTGCCACCCTAGAGATTTTAGAGTAAAGCTGTTTAGTGCTATTATCTTCAGATTGACAAGAAACACCAAATGCTCGAGCCATCTGGAGTACCCCGTCTTTCACTAGTAAGCAAAGTGCAAGCAGTCTCTCAGCATTTGAGCGCACAGCCTTAATATCAAAACTGCCACTTGCATTTTGTAATAGAGAAGGAACTACAGTGTGAACAACTTCCATTGTATGCCCATTGACAAAGAACACATCATAGACATGTTTCCTCACAGAAATGGGAAACAAGCATATAACAAAGCCCTAGCCAGAGTAGGAAATGCAGCACCTGATCTCTATACTGTTGATCAATGCTACCTGAGAGGGCATGTTGTGAGTCGAGAGGAGGGAAGAGAAGGATGACGAGGGAGTGGAGGGCACAAATGACTTCGTCAACGTGTTTGGTTCCAGCTCATCCGAGCAGTACCCACCTTGCTGGTTGAAAATAGATTTGATTGGAATCGTCTGCGGTTTTGTAGACCACGACTTGTGCAGATTCCTATGGCTCCAGAGAAACAATTTCCACCAGAGTCTTCTACTTCGAGAGGCAAGATTTGGCTCGAAGAATGCTTCTTCAACATCACTTTATCAGGACTATAATGGGTCATCACTGACCTCAGGCTTCTTGGATTTTCAGGCAGCATATCCTCCTGAAATCTATCAGCTAATCTCTGCAACTCTTCGAAGGACTGACTCTTCGAAGGGTGCAAATGATCACGTATCTTCGTCAGTACGTCCCTCGTTTCATGGGAAGGATGGAGTCGTCCCACACAAAGCCTACGCCTCAGTTTTGGTTGAAGTTGATGGAGGCAATTAAAGACCCCTGTGCTGTGGAAAGATTGTCTGAACAGCTATTACATCAGTTGGCAGCTAAATGTGTAACTGATGTTGAAGCTTACTGGATTCTTTGGATATTGTTCCATCAGATTTATGAACATCAGACTCCTTTCAGGTCCATGTTTGTTGAAAATTTCCTACATGAACAAACAGCCAGAGGGTTGGAGATGGAGTAATGACTGCTGAGAGGTTTTGGTTACACTGGCATGAGGTCCGGCGGACGGCCAAGGCAAGGTTGCCGCCCGCCGGTAAGGCGAAGAACACCAAGAGCTTAACCTATAGCTCTGATACCATGTAGGAAATTAATGTATTGATCTTATTGATTGATAGATTGATGATATTACAATGGAGAGAATGAACTCTCTTTTATAGAGAGAATGGGATACAATGGAGTAATCAAATTAGTGGAGCACTAAACTAAATTAATGGAGCATTAACCTAAATGGAGTAGGTATAATGGTAATGGAGCACTAACTATGGTGCACTAACTATAGTGGAGTAGGTGTAGGAATTGTCACTAACTATAGTGGAGTAGGTGTAGGAAATTATTACATTCAACACTCTGTCTATCAAGATGTAAATCGTGCAATTCAGCATGTTCACCGAAGTGGCTTGGCTCATAGAGGAATTCTATCTGATCCACAAAGATACCTAGTTAAAAATGTGCGCGACGATGAACTCTGTTCTAATATTTGTATAATTTGCTTTTATTGTTTGAGGTCTCCTATTCATAACTCATTCTCAGGTTAGTGGTGGCTCATTGTAAAATGGGACAACGGCTATACTATATTTGGTCAATTTTAATCTATTATACTGGACACTTGAAAAATTGTTATTGTATGGTTAAACCTTGCAGAGTCAGCTGCTACGCTTTCTCAGGATGCTAAAGGAAAATGAGAAGAAACTTTTCTTGTTGACCAACTCTCCGTATTATTTTGTGGATGGAGGGATGCGTTTTATGTTAGAGGTGACACTCAGAAAAGATATCACCTGATCACCTTTATTTTTATATTCCTTTTGTATTTGCATCCTTCTACATATTGCTGGAACTCCTGGAGATTTTTTCTAGTTTCAATTTGGACTTTGTTGTTACTGGTTTTGAAACTGAACTTTTGTCGTTGTGATTATTGCTTGTCATTTAATTACGTATAAACTTTCCTAATTTTGTCAGCATTCTACTTTTCTGATGTTTGCCTATTATTGACCCATGTTATATTAAATGCAAATTACCATATACAGAAAACTGTATTGGGTAAGACACGTGCATATAAAGAAATGATATTCAGAATCTTGCTTATTTGTTTAGTTAAATGTAAAAAAATATTAACTACATTAATGAGTAAGAAGTTTATACACTTTGCCATAACTAATTGTTTGGGGGGCAACTTGTATGGCCGAAGCCCTAAGCAGGGATAACTCTAGGATTTGCTGATCCTAACGATTACATTGTACTGTGAGTTCTCAACCCTAGATAGGGATCCTCCATGTTCGCTTCTAGACAAGTTATCCCAAACCTCGTAAAACTAGTTCACACATTTATTAGCCTCTCAGAAGTCTGGACCACGTGATACTGACGCCATGCGTGGCCTTCAGATGGCAGTGTTCTCATGATTGTTGTTCCTAACTCCTAACCACTTTAGTATCCAGTTGATCACCATAACACTTATCTAATAGAAAATAAAAGAAACTGGACACGCGTATTAGAATCTGATACTGTTCTCTGTTTGCGTGTGCGCGGGCTTGAAAAAGATTATTGTTTATCATGTGCATCATTGCATTTTAAGATTTGAATTACCTCCTCCTTAACATTCGTGAAGATTGTTGCATCTAGGTATTTAAAATTACATAACTTTTCTTGATTGTTTAATAAATATATATTATATGCATTTGTGTCTACACCTTTTTATATTTATATTTGCTCTTTGAATACCTAATTTACTTCCCTTCTACGCTAGGTGTGTGTTAATTTTCTGTCGTTGTCAATCAGTCTCTCTGGGACAATTTTAATGTAAACCACGAAATGTTTATATGTCATGTTATTCTCCCATTTCCAATAGCAGTCAGATCCTTTGTGACAGTCAAAACTCTGCATTTTCTCTCAAGTTGCAATGTCAACCCTTCGTCAATGATTCCTGTTAAATTTGAATGGAATTAAATTAAACATGTGGTTGTTACATTACTTAATTTGGTAGCACATTAAATCTTTATCCCACCATATTTCTCTGAAGACTCACTTTAATCCCTAAGATTTGATATGACAGATTAACTAATTTTTAAGTCATGCAATAGACCCATGGTCAGTTTCAGTTCATCTAAGAAGCATCGACACTTCTAAGAAGGTGGTGTGTCTGTGTTGGACAAGTGTCGGACACCGATACTCATCGGACATTTCATGACTAGTGTCCAAATGTTTAGATATTATTTTTAAATGTTTTTTTAGCACAGGCTGTCGGGCACACTTGGGACCCTTGGGGACGGGCATGACCATTGCTTAAACATACATGAAACACATTACAATTTTGAACAAAATAACTAAAAGGATACAATGATAAAAGAAAAATAATGTAGATTTAAATTTATTAATCCCCCCGGCTTTAAACTTTAGAGATTAGTGTTGTGTTGCATTTTTAAATTCTATTTGTAATGATAATATCTATGACATTTCTAAAATATATAAAATTATATGCTTTGTGTGTTCCTCACATGTCGTGTCCTGCCTTTTTTTTAAAAAAAAATTGTCCTGTCAATGTGTCCGTGTTGTATGTGTGTAATTTCGTGTCATGTGCCCATGTCCATACTTGTTAGCTGTTCCTCTTCTAAATGGAAGTTGATAGAGGGTTGACATTGAAATTTGACCGGAATTACAGGGTTGCGACCATCAAAATTGGAAGTACATGAAGTAAAGTGGAATTTAAGGTAAAATACAAGGGTGCAAACTGTAATTTATCCTTTACCAATTTAGCATTATGTACCCATTTGTTTTTCTTTTTCTTTTTTCTCCCATGTTTGTGTGTCAAGTATTTTGTTTCCTTTTTTTTTTGTTTTTTTTGTTTTGGGTTGATATTTTCTTACTTCTTCTGAATTTCAATTGCTGATCTATATGGAATCACTGAAATTAAGTTTTTTAGTTGTCTTTTTACATCTGAATTAGGATTCTTTGGGTCAAAGAGACTCCTGGAGGGAGCTTTTTGATGTCGTGATTGCTAAAGCGAATAAACCAGAATTTTACACATCCGAGAATTTGTTCCGGTATTTTCTTCAACTCTAAGCTCTCCAGTTGTTTTGTCACATTTTTACATTAAAAAATGGAATATTGCTTTCTTGTGCTTCCTACTTTGACAGTTTCCCTTTCCGGTCTTTGTTTTTTGATTGAGCCTTTTAAAGGACTGATTGTGTGATTTAATTTTGCTTCTGTAATTTGTGGGCTCATTTTGTTGAATTCTCTTATAGTTTTAACATTGCAATTTTGTGTTTTTGTTCTGTGTACTTCTTGCCTCTACATGGGCTTTGTCCCTTTTCAAGGGTTTTTATTGCTCATAGAAGCCACATTTGTGGTTGGATAGCAGCTATGAATCTTGAAATTGGTTTTGACAGCTGAGGTTCTTTGAGGTGCTATTCTCTTTAATTTAGTTATATTACTTGGACTTAGGTGAGAGTGGGCCTGGGCGCATTGGTAAGGTTGTACCATTGCAACCTGGGTTTCACAGGTTCAAACCACAGAAAACGCCTCTCTGCACCTAGGAGTAAGGCTGCATGCATTTGTTGCTCCACAAACCCCATAGTAGCGGGAGCCTTGAGCATTGTGACTGCCCATTACTTGGTCTTAGGAATGTACATCAAATGTGGTACATGTCTAAGTGTCAGGTTGGTTTCATTGCCAAGTCCAAAAGATACAAGGACATGACAAAATGTTCATATTTTTCTTTGTTTTTGTTTGTGCTGTAAATAAAATGGTACTGTTACGTAACATTAAGCATCGAACATGGGCAATTCACTCTATTTGTGACAACTATCTAACAAAAGTAACATAGTAAAAGAGTTTTGTTTGCATGTACAACTATATAGTAAACTTGAATTTCTAGACATGTTTGCTAGGTGTGTGTCTAATGAAATATGCTGGACACACATTCCATGTAGTACTAACACAAAGGCTGACATTAAAACAACACAATGTGAAAACCCAGCATGGTAAATTTTTTAAGTAGAACATGGATACAGCAGTATGTAAATATATTTTTCATACATATTAAACTAGAAGATACATATGATATATTACTAATTATTTTCCAACTCTTTTCTTCATATATATATATAATATATACATATGTTCATTAAAATTAAAATCTTTGCATATATCTGAAAGTGCCTAGCTTGAATTATAGTTGCTATATGTACAATGTCAACTTTCTCTTATTTCTTTGTAAAAAGGTTGTACACTTGGGCATAAGTTCATCCCATTTTTAAGAGTGTCAGGCAAATGCTCCTATTAACTGTCGGCTAAGCATCTGAGAAGTTTCGGTAAAGTGTTTGAACATGTCCAAGCTATAGCAGGTGTGGCTAGCAGTGCCCAAGAAGTGTCATGTTCTGAAGGGACACAACTCCTTTAAGTAAATGTCTGTGCTTCTTAGTATTCCTTCCCTTTTCCTGAGTGTTGTGTGTCAGACATCCAAAGAAGTTTGTGTAATAAACTAGTCCTCCCCCAACCTACCCACCCACCCACCCACCTGCACCCCAAAAAGGAAAAAAGAAAAAGAAGCAGCAGCAAGTCTTGCACAGGAATAGTTTTTTTTTTTTTGATAAGTAAAACCAAACTTTATTAAAAACGCATCAAGATGATGCAAACCAATACAGAAAAGCCTTCCCCAAATTGGGGAAAGCTACTCATAAACAAAGCTAACCAATCACATCTTCTAGAAAATCCAAAAAAACAAATAAGTCCGGATCAACCTTCCTCTCCAACCAACTATACATAACTACTAAAAGACGATTTTGTAACCAAACAACCCCATGAGCATTGTCTAAGAAAGTACGGCGATTCCACTCCAACCAAACAAGCCACATTAAACAAAACGGCGCCAACGCCCAAACTCGCCGCCGACGGCGCCCAAACCTAACACCCCGCCACGCCCAAAGCATATCCACCACCCTTTTAGGTTGAACCCAAGCAATCCCAAACAGAGAGCAAATAAAACCCCACAACTGAGAAGCCACCAAACAATGAAGAAACAAATGATCCACCGACTCTGCAGCGCGACAACACATGCAACATCGATTCACTAAAACATGACCACGCCGCATTAAGTTATCCAAAGTAAGATTCCGGCCTAATGCAGCAGTCCACATAAAGAAAGCCACCTTAGACGGAACGCCCGGTAGCCAAACACTATTCCAAGGAAAAGCAAAACCATCAACCCCCACCCCCACCAAACCTTTATAGAAAGATGCAACTGAAAACCGCCTCTTAGCCCCCACCCCAGTCCACTCCATAACATCTTGGCCCCTTCCAGTTATTCCCAAACCATATAACACAGACCACAACTCTATTAACTGAGCAACCTCCCAATCATGCACCGGACACCGCAACTGAATATCCCACACCACCACATCACCGCCCCCTAAATAAGATGCCACTGTTGCCTCCCGATCAACCACAATATGAAAAATCAACGGAAAACAGACTGCCAAAGACTCCCCCCCACACCACCTATCCTTCCAAAACCGCACCCGCAACCCATTACCCACCCTAAAAACTACCCACCTCCAAAACTCCTCCCGACCCATCCAAATCCCTTTCCAAAGCCCACAACCATGCGAGGTAAGCACATCCCCCGATATCCAATTCCCCCACCCCACCCCATATTTAGAAGTCACCACCCTCCGCCAGAACCCATCCGCCTCCAAAACAAACCGCCACAACCATTTCCAACAAAGCCCGATTAAAGTCACCAACTTTCTTACCCCCAACCCTCGCAGTTTAGGGCTGACAAATCCTCCCCCAGTCAACCAAATGATACCGAAATTCATCGGCACTACTACCCCATAAAAAATCCCGCTGAAGCCTCTCCAACCGATGCGCGACTGATACAGAAATAACATGAACCGACATAAAATAGGTCGGAATACTGCTCAACACACTCTTAATCAATGTCAACCGACCACCTTCGACAACATCGCCTCTTCCAACCCGCCAGACGGCGCTGTACACGCTCCACCACCCCATCCCACACCCCTTTCGCCTTGAAAGAGGCACCTAACGACAATCCCAAATAACTAACCGGCAAAAATGACAACCTACAACCCAAGACAGCAGCTAAAACCGATAACACAAGAACCTCCCCTAATCGAATAAGCTCGACTTCCAAGAATTAACTCAAGGCCGGAGACCGCCTCAAAACATAACAATACACACCGCAAATGCCCCACCTACTCGACATCAGCCCCGCAAAAGATCAGAGCGTCATCTGCATATAATAAATGAGATACAGCAAGAGACACCCCAGACAATGAACCCACAGCAAAACCCCTCAGGAGACCCCCACGCACAGCTCTATCCAACAATCTACTCAACGCCTCCATCACTAAAATAAATAACAGAGGTGACAACGGATCCTCGTCAAGACCCCGATACATCGAAAAAACTCTTTGGAGATCCATTATTCAAGACAGACATCTGCACAATCGACATGCAAAACTTAATCCAACGGCACCAAGTGTCCCCAAAACCCATCCGATCCAACATATACATGAGAAAATCCCAATTAACGTTGTCATATGCCTTCTCAATGTCCAATTTACCGTCGACCGGGACAATGTTGTCGAATCCGAGAATCCACACACTCATTGGCAACCAACACAGCATCCAAAATCTGCCTACCGGCAACAAACGCATTCTGAGACTCAGATACCACAGCCTGTAAAACCCCTCTAAGTCTAATGGCAAGAACTTTAGCTAAGATTTTATACACACTGCCCAACAAACTACTAGGCTGAAAATCACGAACATCCTCAGCCCCCCCTTTCTTTGGAATCAAAACCAAGAAAGTTGCATTAAAACTTTTTTCAAATTGGCCAGAACGGTAAAACTCCTCAAAAGTTGCCATCACATCACCCTTGACCACACTCCAACAATGCTGGAAAAAAGCTAAAGAAAATCCATCAGGACCCGGAGCTTTGTCACCACTCATGGCCTGCAAAGCCCCAAACACCTCCTCCGTAAGCACACACCAAACGGTCGCTAGTCTCCGCCGATATCAGATCAAATCAACCCCGTCCAAGCTTGGCCGCCACTTCCTCTCTTGTTGCCGAAACAAATTTTGATAGAAACCCACAATCCCTTCTCGAATTTCCGGATCCGCACATAGCTATCTACCATCCACCCACATCCGAGTAATTTGATTAACCCGCTGATGTGCATTGGCCATCCGATGAAAGAATTTCGTGTTTCTATCCCCATCCTTCAACCACAAACATATAGATTTTTGTCTAAAGGACACCTCCTCCATACGAGAAATACGAACAAAATCCTGTCTAGCTGCCTCCTTCCGAACACTATCAGCAGTGGACAAACCCTCTTGCGCCTCTAGATCATCAAAAACTCGGAGCGAAGACACCACCCCCGCTTTTTGGCCCTCTAACTGGCCAAACACCTCTTTATTCCAAATCTTCAAATCTCCCTTGAGCAATTTCAATTTATGAGCCAACACACTACTAGGAGAACCAGAAATAACATAACTACTCCACCAACCACGCACCACATCCAAAAAACCCTCTGTTTGCAGCCACATATTCTCAAACCGAAATGGCATAGGGCCACAACGAATACCCCCACTATCCAGCACAATAGGCCAATGATCAGACACTGGGCGAGGCAATCGTAACTGGATTGCCTTCGAAAAATGCTCCTCCCATCCTCCAGTCACTAGAAAACGATCAATACGAGACGGGCTTTATCTTTTTTTTTTTTTCTTTTTTGGTGGGCATGCCTATAGGGATTCAAAACTCTTCAATATAAAATGACCAAATGTGGTCAAAAGAATACCTATTATATAATATATAATATATAATTGATTCATATATATATATAATATTATATGATACCTATAATATCTATTATATAATATATAATATACTTATATAATATATAAAATATAATACATACTTATTCATAGTAATAAAAAAATTAATTAAAACACATTATGTAAAAATATAATAAATAAATAAAATAATATATATATTAAAAATTAATTATTTTTTTTCTTCTTCTCTTCTCTTCTTATTAAAAAAATTAATAATATACATATTAAATACTTTCTATGTTGAAAATTGTGTTATATTAATATTTTGCTTAACTTTTATAACTCTAGGGCTTTCACGAGACATGCTCTGCCCATTTGACCAAGTGAAGCTCCCTCCCTGAATAGGGAAATCAACCAATTGCAAAGAATCAATCAAAGAACAAAAAGACCTCATATATCCCGAAACTCGATTGGTCCCTGACCTCTCCGATGGCCATCGAGTAACATTAAAATCTCCCCCAACACACCAAGGAACATCCCATCGAAATGCCATACTTTCCAATTCCTCCAAAAAAACCCTGCCTATTCCGAATGTTGCACCGGACCATACACCCCGGTAAAGGCCCACCAAAAACCATCCTCCACACATCGAAACAAACAGGACACCGAAAAACCCCCCACCTCCTCCTCCTCTCTCACCACCACCCTCTTATCCCAAGCAAGAATAACCCCCTATGCCGTCCCAACAGACGGCAAAAAAGCCCAGTCCACAACCCCCCCCCCTCCCAATACCTCCCGAATCAACTCCATTCCCAACTCTTCCATCTTTGTTTCTTGTAAACACACTACGTCCACCTTGGCTCCACGCAACATGCCTTTCATCGCCACCTTTTATCCTTGTCATGCAAACCCCGCACATTCCAAGATAAAATTTTTAACTTCATTCCAACAAAAGTGGTCCCCCCACGCTCTCTTCTAGCTCCTCGTCCAACAGTTTGTCTCCCATGATCATAATTAATAGTACACTCCAATTTCTTAAGCTCCCAGTGCGTTTTGCCGGGGGAAACAAACGATGTACCCACGCCCGAACTAGGAATTCCCTGGCGCCAAGAAGCCTCTACTGCTGCAAATAATCGCATAGCCTCCTCTTCATGACCCACAAACGACACACCCAGACAGCGGCTGACTTCCCCAATACGCTCCAACACCCAATTTGACACAGCCTCAGAAGATGGAATCGCCAAACCGTCCAAACCACCACTATTCTGGATCAAATTTTGATGTTGTTCA
This sequence comes from Camellia lanceoleosa, assembly GCA_025200525.1. Lineage (NCBI taxonomy): Eukaryota > Viridiplantae > Streptophyta > Magnoliopsida > Ericales > Theaceae > Camellia > Camellia lanceoleosa. The sequence goes on along the minus strand of JANUSC010000083.1, from coordinate 302,129 downwards.
CGCAAATCGTCTGACCTACCATCCTCCATAGCAAGAGGTTGAAGTACCAAAGCCAGCCCATCAGCAGAAGAAAGCTGTGGAACGACCTCACCATCTATAGCCGAGGAACTAAATCCAACCTCTTCTGCCACACGCTGCGACCCAAGATCGTTACCTGCAAATTCGCAATGAACCACCAACTCGTTACCCAACTGCGAATCAGACGAGCAACGCAGTATGTCAGACGAATCCGTCTCCACCCGACCCAGCTCGCTAACCCCCTGTGGCAGTCGCATAGCCGAAACCCCCACTTCGACAGTCCCTGTAACAAGAGAAGACGTCGTGACCTTAGTCGAACCCACTAAGGCCTCCGCTGGAGCGAGATGCTGTCCAGAACTGATACCCGAGCTCAACGACTGTCGCAATCCAGTCGGCAATCGATCGGCGAGACCCATCGACACACCTTCCATCGGCAACGACCCGTCAAACGGGTGAGCTCCGAAACCATCTTCAGCTCCGAAACCCTCACGCAATGTTGAAAAAACCCGACTAACAGATGGGTTTGCTTGGATGGCATCAGGTTAGGCCCCTCCAACCCTGCTTGGGCTGAAAGAGTGTACTGGACCAAGGTATTTTGATTGTAAAATAGCAGGCCTGGCAGTCCAACGTGGACTCAGAAGAGTATTTGAAGGCCCATGATCAACAAATGTATTTTTCTTAGCCCACCTCCAGCAGTCTGTAACTTAGTCTTAGCAAAGCCTTCCTTTGCCTTCCGTTGACCCCCTAACGAACGGGTATAACCCAGATAATTCCGTCCAGCCCTAACAGTAGCATCTTCCCCAAATCGAAGTAAATATTCCTTCACCCCAAATCTACAGAAATTTACGCGATTCGATTGAGCCAAATCTAGCCCATCCTTATCCGCCCCAGTCGTGGCACCACCCGCTGTCGCCGGCAGTCCCAACTCCACCGAAGGCCCCTCCTCCACCCATATTGGTAAGAAAAACTTCCATGAACCCCACCGAACAACCACAGACGACGGAATGCTTTCCGAACTACGGATACGCAATCGGACGACCCCCAAGTCCACAGATGTCTCATCCGCTTCGACATAACCACCACATTGCGCACCAATAACACGATAAACAGCATCCCCACGAAGATGAAGGGGCAAACCCAGCACTCGAATCCAAATACTCGTCGCCGGCGACCATATGTCCTTTGAACATAGAGCAAGGGGTGACCACCATTCCAACAACAAATCTCTTCCATCAACAATCCACCGCCAGCCCAACACCAACTTTGCCTCTTTGCGCGACGTGAAAACAAATAAGAAAGCTTGACCACCTATTGGACGCACCTCCACTGTCCCAGATACCTTCCACCAACGCTGAACCCAGTCAAACATTGTAGCAAAACTCAGCCCTTTTCCGCCCAACTGCCCCACTTTACCCACCAGTGATCTGTCCAGCATTCGGAACCAATCTAATTCCGCAGTACACCGTACTGTCGTAGCCTCTCCAACCCCTCCCCGTGATGATCGTTGCGAAGGTGCAGAATATGATGTAATCTTGCCATGCCTTGGACCATCAAACGCCAACCGAAAGCCTTCAAGGACGAGAGCCACGCCATCCCAACCATCACCAAAATCTGACACTGGAATAAAAATTTGTTCCCTCCGCTGCCCTGTCGAAACCACTAGTTGAAACGATGAACCACCACCTTCCTCTCCACGAACCCAGACAGCCAAGGTCCGTTTGCCACCATTGAGGCGACCCAAAAAGCGCAAATCACCGGGGTCTTGCGAAGCCGTCCTCAATCGCGTCACCAACCAATGCACGTCATGTCCATATACCACTACAGCCCGATGAAGCCCAAGACCCCGCTCCACAATCGACACACCTCGACCACCAGGCGACTCCACCGACACCTCCTCAAACTCGAAAGATCGGTCGCCAAGAAACAAAATCCTCCGGCGAGGACCACTGTTATCCACTGCCGAGAACATAAATGAATTAGGGACAACCAACACCCCTATTTCAAGCACTATTTTTCAAGCACTATAAATCAACCCTTGGTTATGAAAATAATTCTGGCTTTTGGGGCTGATTTTGTTTGGGTTTATTGCTGAAATCGCAATAAAATGTAGGGTTTTGGAGGGTTTGTATGGGGTAATAAAGGGTAAGAGTTTAAGCATGAAAAGATGAGATTTTGACACTGTTTAGGGGCTGTTTCAAGGGCTGTGAACAATACCCATGAACAGTTCGGGCTATGAAAGTCTTGCACTTGAGACTCTGTTCCAATTTCATCTATTAAGTGAAAAAATGTCTATATGTATTTGGTAATAACGGGACTCCAGTCGAAGTTACGCCTTCCTCTTCTGATGTGTTTCTTAAGTTCAAGAAAAGAGAAAAAAGTCACATAAATTGAAAGCTTTTACTTCATTTCTATTTATGTTTTATACTATATTTGTCTTAATATTACATCATTAACTTTATTGTTCAATTTTCCATTTCTAGGATTTTCTGCTTTACACTCTATCATGCTTGGCAAAATTTATATAGGTCTTCCATTTGTACTCATTTTCCTCAAAAGAAAATCAGACTGTAAAGTTGAAGTTCGTATGTGTTATGTTTTTATTTTTATCTTAACAACATTGTTGAGACAACAAATTATTGTTTAGAGTTTGGCTAATCGGTTTTAGTCAATTCATGGGCAGTTTTTGCATATAGTTCTTCCATTTGTACTCATTTTCTTCAAAAGAAAATCAGACTGTAAAGTTGTAATTCTTACGTGTTATGTTTTTATTTGGATCTTAACAACATTGTTGAGGCAACAAAATTATTGTTCTGAGTTCGGTTAATCTGTTTCAGTCAATTCATGGGCAGTTTTTTGCATTTTCTAGGTCAAGTCAGCAAGAAACCATGTTGCGTTTGTACCAAGTGATTTTAGAGCCTGCTTATTGAGGGCCAAAGTGATCTTTAAGTGATCTTTAGTCCTTTTGCGGCCATTGTTGTTGCTCAACTTGAGCACAAAATTTATACAATCTTTCAGAACATAAAACCATTGGAACCAAGCCTTGTCAAATTCCTTGTCAGTTAGCAAAAGATGATGTTTCTGGTTCCATTTGCCGCTTTTGGGCATCATTTTGCATTTTTCTTTGGTTGGAATAAATATTACTCACCTACTTAGAATAATGCAAAAAAGAAAAAGAAAAAACAAACGAAAAGTCAAGTTGGCTATGCTATTTCTTTTAGCACCCTCATCATGAATTTGATTACTCCTCTCACATCACATGCATGTTAGTTGGTGTGATGGTGATACCATCTCCAACAACTTTCCTGCATTTTATTTTCTATTGGTGCCACTTCTTATTTCCATTTAGTGCATTCATATTTTGTTTTGTCTTTTCATGCAACACCACTCGTCATTTTCAACATTCTCATTTTAGCGACTCTACAGATGGTGGGATGGTCAACAAAGACTATGTGGTCTTATATTGATTTGACCTCTTTTTATCACAGATTTGTAACTATCAACTTTTTACCGTTTTAAGTTTAGGCCCAAGCCTACGGGATATTGATATAAGATCTCTACAAGACTTTTTTATAGTTGGTTTATATGGGATGCATTATATTTTTGAAAATTAAATTAAAATATATTAAAAGATTGAAGAATAAATGTTGGGCAAGTACAACTAAAGGGAAAAAGAAAAGGCTTGAAACGAAATGAATCTTCTAACAGTGGGTCACGAATTTCATCAAATGCTATAGATGGAACTCGTTAGTAAATTTATTATTGTAAGATTAGGAGGCAATGAAGGCTTTCTTGAACATATTGTAAAAAAAGATGTATGGTTTTTCGAGTTACATTTATTGCGTTTGTTTATCTTAATTAGTTTCCTTTCGGTATTGTTTTCCTTTATTGTTGATAAAGTTTTCACAGGCATGCAAGTACTTTTGATTTTGAGTGTTTTAGCTCCGCTTGTAGAAGAGATGTTTACTTGAGTGGAAATTAATTCTAAAAAGCAATGGCCTGTGCCTTTTGCAGTAGTAAAAAATTTGATTTGTTATTAATTATTTGGCATTGGAATATATATATATATATATATATTTTTGGGTAAGTACGTTGGAATATATTTAAAATTGGTGAGTGGGGAAATAATTGAAATAATATATTCATGAGCAAGAGAATTGTTAATTTTTAGAAAATGAGGTGGGCGTTTTTTAATTCTATTGTTTTCAGTGAAAAAAAACCTGGGAATTACGAAAGTAATTTGAATAAGGTTTCCAATGGTTGTGAAATTCAGGAGTCAATAGAGTTGCATTGGGTGTTGTTTCACTAATAAGAAGTTCAGGTGAAGTTAAAGATTTTGAGGTCATTTGAGAATTATGCTAACATGAATTCACAAGCTCGTGTCGATGAAAAAGTAAGTTTTGAACATTTACAGAATTATGGTGACTCAACTAAGCAAAGCTCATCATCAAAGTTTACTCTCAATTATTATGTGGTGGTGACTTGGAACTCTACTCAACACAAGCAGCCTTTGTCCCAATTACTTGGGTTGGTCTCAATATCTGTACCCTAAAAGCCATGTCAGTTATAAAGTTTAATGCAATTGTACATATTCTCACTGCTTCATACATATTCTTGGCCTTTCTCTATTTCTTTTAGCACCCTCATCATGAATTTGATTACTCCTCTCACATCACATGCATGTCAGTTGGTGTGATGGTGATACCATCTCCAACAACTTTCCTGCATTTTATTTTCTATTGGTGCCACTTATTTCCATTTAGTGCATTCATATTTTGTTTTGTCTTTTCATGCAACACCACTCGTCATTTTCAACATTCTCATTTTAGCGACTCTACAGATGGTGGGATGGTCAACAAAGACTATGTGGTCTTATTTTGATTTGACCTCTTTTTATCACAGATTTGTAACTATCAACTTTTTACCGTTTTAAGTTTTGACCCAAGCCTACGGGATATTGATACGGACTAGAGTCACAGGCTGTTTGATTAGGATATATTTGGGCAGCAGAACACTCGCTTCTAATTTTGGCTTATGGCTCATTGCTTCTTATGGTCGAATGCCTCTTTTATTCAACAAGGCAATGGTTTGCAAAACATGTTAAATTATTATTGATTGTCATTTGCAGAGACTGTTGAGTCTATGCTCACAATCAAGGGCCCTCAGGGAAGAATAAATAGAGCTGTCTGGGGACCCCTGAACAAAACTATCGTAACTGCTGGTGAAGATGCTGTAATTCGTATCTGGAATTCTGAGGTGAGCATTCTACATGTCCTGTGTTTTTCTTCGTGGACATAAATTATGGAAACAGAACATTTTGAACATTGCAAATTTTCTGTATGCGGTTTTTTTCTTAGTTCTTTGTTTTTCCTGTTGTTTCGAAGCAGTACTTTAGATTTAGTTTTGGCATTTGGCAATTTTTTTCCCCAACTATGTTTTTATTCATTAATGTTTATTTGTGAATTGGGCTGAAGTTGAAGTTGGGCATTGTTTTCCGAACTGGCAGACAGGAAAATTGCTTAAAGAGTCCGACAAGGAAACTGGTCACAAAAAGACAATTACATCACTCACAAAATCTGCAGATAGCTCGCATCTTCTCACTGGTTCCCTAGATAAATCTGCTAAGGCATACTAACTTGTAACTCTTTAAAGTTTTTAATACTTAATCTACCTTCCATTGTTTTGAACCTTTTCTTATTGGTTTTTCTCCGTGACTTTGTTAGCTTTGGGACATCAGATCGTTGACACTTATCAAGACCTATGTGAGTTAATGCAGTTGCTATGTCTCCACTTCTTGATCATGTACGTGTTAATGAAGCACTAGTTTTAAGGGTGACGGTCATAATGATATAGGTGCTATGATTCCCAGTAGTGCATGTTTCTCAATGGATTGTCTTGTCATTTGTTTTATCCCCTCATTAATCATATTTTTGTTTATAGGAGTGCACTCACTGTTACCTAGCTGGAAATTGAAGCAATGATTTCTTAATGCTGTAACAATTATTATCGTTTTCTTAAGTTTTTAAGAGAATATGAGCATTAAATGAAATGCGTTGTTGTATATCATTGTTGCTTATAAATTATACTTGGAAGAATTCATGAAAAATATGAGGAATAGCCTCATTTTCTATGCTCCTGTATGCTTGTGTTAGCATACTGTTGCGGTAACTTTCTACATTTTGTGTCAAACAAAATTGGTTACTGACTCGGTTTTATTTTCTTTGTAGCTTTTTGTTTTACACTCACAATTATTTTTTGTAAATTCATTTCTTTGTTGCTTCTAGGTGGTGCTTGGAGGTGGTCAGGATGCTTCAGCTGTCACAACTACTGACCATTGTGCAGGGAAGTTTGAAGCCAGATTCTTTGGCAAGGTAAAGTGTATTTTTCACATATGATATGTAAATGATATGGGCTCGATAAATTCCTAAACTTCTTGAGGAAAAATTTTCTTCCTTGTGTTTAATTAGGTTCTTCAAGAAGAAATTGGAGGTGTCAAATGGCGCTTTGGACCAATAAATGCTTTGGCATTCAATCCAGATGGTAAGAGGTATTGGTTTTTTACATTACAGCTGCTGCATCTTATTTTTTTTATTAAACTTGTTTGAGTCATGATGACAACAGCCCTTCAGTTTTAAAGTTTGGTACAAATACTTTTAGAAAAATTGAGCAAACGAGAGAAATTTCAAAACATAGGCAAATTTTAGATAAATTTTTCTGTGTTATAAAATTTCTTTGGAAAAATGTTGAGGGACGTGAACCACTATGCAAATATTGTATGTCTTTTATCCTAGAAAATCTTAGTACCAGATACCTTTAAAAAAAAAAAAAAATCCCAAAAATTAAAAATGTAAGCAAAAATGTTGTAAAGTTACATAATTAATTTTAATTATATTTGGATTTAAATTGAGTGTCCTCCTTATATATTGCATCAAAAATCAAACACACAAATTAAAATAATTGAAGAAAAATATATGATGAAAAATAAATGGGGTTGAACAAAAATCTTCTTCAAAGTCGTGGTCTCTTTGAAACCACTTGAGTGTTTGGGGGGCTATTAGTAAATATATTTTGTATATATATTATATAGTAACATGTATTATTTCCATAATAGGGTAAATAAAAAAGCAAGTTAAATAAAACTCTAATAATAGAAAATTTTGAGAGAAAAATATATATATATTTTTTAATAATTAGACTTGAATTATGAAAAAAAATTCAAGTTCAAATTTAACGATATATATAAAAATGAAAAATGCTTTGGATCTCTAAAGCCATCTCTAATGAGCTGCCAGTGGGCCCCACCCATTGTGATGTGATGTTTTCGATTTTTTTTTTGTCCCTTGCCATGTCATTAGTGTTCTATTAGAACACCAAAATTAGTGTTCTGAATCATTGCGGTATAAAAATAAGATAATTGTGAGAGAAAAAAAATAAATTAAATAAAACTCTAATAATAGAAGAATTGAGAGTAAAATATTTCGTTTATTTTTTTAATAATTATATTTGAAATATCTTAAATTAAAGTTTATCATATCTCTTTGAGTTCTATATGTATGTCCATATCTTTTTTATTTCAAATTTTTCTTCTTTGCATAAAAAATAAATTTTTATTAGAAATTAGGGGAAATGGAAAGGAGGATTTCTAATACTGTCAAATAGGAATATAATAATAAAAGAATTAAGATTAAAATATTTCATTTATTTTTTTAATAATTAAATTTGAAATATTTGAAATTAGTATTTATATCATATCATTTTGAGTTATAATTTACCATTACCAACAATTACAACACTTGATGAACACCGACTCTAATTTGACTTGAATCCATAAGTGCAAGAGAGAATTTATGGAAGATGTGCATTGCTTCTCATAATTTGTGATACACAATTTTAAAATTGATTTAGGCCTCGTTTGGAAACCTTCCATTTTAGCCAAAAAGTCAAAAAGTTACTAAATTAGTCAAAAAGCCAACAACCCATATCAAAAAGTCAAAGATTCTCTTTTCTCTCTATTCTTTGCACATCTTTTCGTAAAAAATTAAAAAGTCATCCCAAACATACTAGTTTTTTTTAGCTCATATTTTAGCCAAATAATCAAAAAGTTACTAAATTAGCTTGTTCCCAAACGGGGCCTTAGTGTTCTTTCCTTTTAAAAGTCATAAATTATGAGAAAATTAGATTATTTTTTTTTTAGTGGGTAGATGGCACACTTTTCAATTTTGAAATGGGTTAGTGTACTTTATTTTTAATTTTAATAATTCATTAGATAGCTATATTTTTATTGTTGAAAAAGTGTTACGCAATAGAATTTTTTTTTTAATTTTTAATAATAAATAAAAATTAATCAAGAAATTTAGTATGTAGGTTTGGAAATAAATAAAAATAAAAATAACTTTGATTTTTTTTTTAAATGTAATTTTGGAAACTTGCTATATTGAATTTTGAAAGAAGCATTATTATAAATTTTGAAAAAGATTTCTATATTAGTTGTAGCATAAATAATGTGGCCATTTGAAAGTTTTTTGTTTTTTTTGTTTTTAAATAAATTTTACATTCTATTGAATTGTATATCATATTTAATGACACATAATTTTAAATTTTGAAATGGAAAAATGTATATTTTTTTAAAAATCATAAATTATGAAATAATTAAATTTTTTTTAAATGATTATAATTAGATTTTATTGAATTGCTTCCATATTAATAATTGCGCATACTTTCTTTTTACAAGCCGTAATTTATGGAATAATTAGAGTTTAAATGTTATGGTTAAATTAGAGTTAACCAATAGACTTTTTTAAAAATAAAAAATAATTAGATTTTAGTGAATTGCTTCCATATATAATGGCCCTCAAATTTAAATTTTGAAATAGTTGAGCATATTTTCTTTTTAAAAACCGTAATTTATGGAATAATTAGAGTTTTATTGTTATAATTAAATGAGAGTTTGACCAATAGAATTTTTTTTATTTAAAAATTAAAAAAAAATCATAAAATTTAGTTTGAGGGTTTAGAGCTCCCACAAGCCTTGTCATTAGAAACACCCTTTTCCTTATGTAATATATACTAGCATGTGACCAGTGCTATGCACGAGATAAAATAGTATTTAAAAAATGATAGTTTTTCTCATTTTGTCCATGTAAATTAAAATTATGAAAAAGTAAAAGTTTAACAAAAAAATAATTTTATAACTTTCTTGATTTTACGAAGTTCAAATTTTTTTTTACTTTTTATGGATCAAACTAACAAATTTTGTTCCCTAATAGGAATTTTAAATTTTTTTAAATTCAAAAATAAAAATCAATATATAGATGCTTTAATTTTTTTTTTTAAAGATTTTAATAGCCAATTGATTTGATATGATTGTGATTATGTAATGTTTTACAATTGATTATCTATTTATTTTTTTAAAACTCAAAATCATCAAATTTAGCCATGAAATTGAGCAAGATTTAAAAAATCTTGAGCAATGTATCTTATTTTTTTAATTCAAATTAACAAATTGAGCCAACTGATATTTAAATTGTTGTTAATATAATTTTGGATAAATTTGTAACTAAGGGGGAGGTTCATAAATATTCTTTTTAATTTTTTAAAATAAAAAATAAAAATAAATTTGGCTTTTGAATTTATTGAATTTAATCAATAGTTTTGATATAGTTGTATCTAGGTAGGACTTTAAAGAAGGTTAGGCAATAACTATTATTTAATTCATTTTAAATCTAAAGATTAACAATGTTGGCCAAATAAATAAAGATTGACTCAAAATTATATGCCATAAATTGTAAGCCATAATTATAAGCCATAAATTGACTCATTTATGAGCCATAATTATATGACAGAAATGGACTCAAAATTAAAAGAAAAAAATCAAAAAAATACTATTTATAGATAATTAAATAATAATTACAAAGATTTGTTGCTATAAATAGAGATTTATGGACATGTTTGATTAAATGGATTAGAGTATGAGATTGAGATTATTAATCTGTGGGTCTAATTATTCTATGTTTGTTTTAACATTTTGGTTTATGATTATTAATCTAATGGATAATTAATCCAACAAATTTGTAGAATTATTAGTAGTGGGGTAGGGGTGAGATTATTAATGAATAATGTTTTAGAGCACTAAATTGGGAGCTCTAGAGCATCACTAATGATGTGGCACAGTGGCCCCCACCAAAGTGATGTGGTGTTTTGGCTTGGAAAAATATTTGGGAGTGTAGACACCCCATTTTTGACCGTCCTCAAGACTTAGACGTCACCGTTGGAACACTCGGTGATTATCCATGTTTGTGTTCGTTTGGAGTTCCCGGAGTTCTCGGCTGCGCGCGCCCTGCCTCAGGACCTCCGAACTCGACCGTTTTGTGTTTGGTTTTGCACCAAACACTTGTGTTTTGCCTTGGAAGGGCAGGGAATGCCTTGTGAGGCATCCCCACACACCACCGGCTGTGGTTAGAGGCCACCGGCTGGATGGTGTTGCCATCGGCACTTTATTGTGCCGACCGGCACTCTTTTGTGCCGACCGGCACTAAGTTTTGTCAAAATGACACTCTTTGCCGGCCGGACACTGTGCAGTTGCTTTATGAGATATTTTCAGACAGCTGTATGGTTTTGGTTCCCCTCCATACACGTGTATGGAGGGATGAGCCCTTTGGTTGCTTAGCTTGTAAGCTTTGCTTGCCTATAAGAGAGAAGCTTCTTCTCTTGGCTCAAGGGTTGCAAGGGTTACAAAATTTTGAGAGATATTAGACAGACCAAGCTCTGGTTTTTAGGGTTAGGATAGATACACATCCTATCTCTCTTCTTCCCTCTTGTTTTGTACACTAGGTGTTTGTGTCATACTTTTGCTCACCAACACCTAGTGTTTCACCTTCCTTGGGTTCTTGAGGGTCCAAAGGTTTGTTTTGGAGCTTTAGAGCTGGTTTGGTGCTCAAGGAAACCAACACATCTCCATTGTTGAAGAGGTTTACAAATGTGAGCCAACTAGTCCTTTTTTTTCCCCATTCTTGCACTCCATTTCTACTTGCTTTAAAACAGTTTTTGTGCTTAGTGATTAACACATAAAAGTTCTGTTTTTTAACCCTCTTTATTGTTTATTAAGAGTGTTTTGTGGTTTGAGCAAGTTTGACCACCCTTAGGCCTTGAAAAGGCCTCATTTTGTGCATATTTTGTTGAGATCCGAGACTTTGGTGCTTGGACCTCTCCACCATTGAAATCTTGAGGGATTTCAGTGGTGGAGATGGTGCCTTAGAGTCTCAAGAAGGAGAGGGCCACCCCCTCTCCTTGATGTCCTTGAAAAGGACAAGATTTGGCTTCTTGAGGGAGCTTGTGCTTAAGTGTGTGTTGAGCATGTTTGGTTTGTTTTTCATGCTTATATTGTCATGATATAACATGTTTCTAAGTCGGTTTAGGTCCCTTATGCATGCCTAGCATAGTTGCCTTGTAATGCCTTTTGATGCCTTAACATGCCTTGGTTGTATGCCTTAGTTTCTAGCATGTTTTAGGCTTGCATTTGTGAAGTTTTTGTGCTCATATTTCCATGTTTTAGGTTTGTCTCATGTTGTTTGAGCCAACCATAGCATGTTTAATATAGCCTCTTTGCATTGGGCTTGTTGGCCTTAAGAACATGAGTGTGTAGCATGCCTTGCTTGCTTCATTTTTGATGGTTTGGAACCATTTTGCATGCTATTTCAGTCCTTCATACATGTTTGTTTGATTGCTTAGCATGCCTCTTTAATGCTTTAAGAGTATGTGTTAAATGCTCCATGTTTTGGCTTTAATGCATGCCCTTAGATTCATATCATCTAGATGCCATCTAGGTGATCTTTAGACTTAGTTTTATGTGCTAAAACTCTGTTTTAGGTTGTTCAATGTATGCCATGGGTGGTTGTGCTAGGTAGGGTTCAAGCCCTCATTGGCTTGCCTTAAGCCTTGGGCCATTTGCATGCTTTGTTTGGCTTGCTTCGTTGCATGATTTGGGATCATGTTTTGCATGATTTTCAGAGTTTTATATGCATAATAATAGTCCATGTTTAACTCATTTCAAGTGTGCTTGAATGTTGTATTGTTTATGCCTAAGTGTTGGAGCATGGATGGTTGCATGTTTGTATGCATTGTGACTTCACCTTCTTGGCATTATGGCCCTTTGTTTTGAGCCTTTTTAGAGTTGCCCAATTCATGTTTAAGTCCATCCTTCAATTGGTTTGCATGCTTGCCTTATATGCTTGCTTGTATGCTTGCATAAGTGCATCACATTGTCCATGTTGCATGCCTAGTTGACATGCTTAGGGCTCCATCATATTGACATGCATGTCAAGCCTCTTGAAGTGAGTTTGATAGAGGTTTGGCACCCTTTCATGTTTATTTGGTTTGCATGCATTTGAAAGTGAAGTTGCATCCTTGGTTCCTTGGGCCATCATGCATGGAAATGCGCGATTGGTGGTCCGAGAACCGAGGCACATGCCCCTTTGAGTCACTTACATGATAAGGGGTGTGTTTGGTGCATAAATGGCTTGAATTATATTGCCATGCATGTTGTTGTCCTCTGCTGCTGTGAGTTGCAGGTTTTGCAGGCATTTTGTGCCAAGCCTGTTTAGTGCTTACCGACAAGCGATAAATTGGCAGCCGATGGGTGAATCCAGTGCCCGTGGCCTCCTCCTTCAGCCGGTGGTGTCCTATCCCAGCCGGTGGTGATCCCCAGTGCCCTGAGAGGCCCTCCTGGGACTTTGGTAATTTTCTAAGGAGGAGAGCAGAGGAAACAGAGGCAATCCGTGCATGGCAGTGCCCGAGCGATCAAAAGGCGTCTTTGATTTGGCCCTCATCCCGAGGCGATTTACTGTTTAATTAGATTAATTATTTTATTTAATTAATTTAGTTAATTTGTAATATTTTAATTAGCTTGCGTAGTTAGTTAATTTGTATATTCTTTTGATCCCTCCGAGTGAGGGCAAATTTGTAATAAGTGTGTGAGTGGGTGTATGTCTTCCAATCCCTATTTCTTTCTCCCTTTTATTTACCCGCTTATGTTGGTAGATTAGGGCACATTTAAATTAGCATACCCTATGCAATGCATGTGTGCATTCATGCATTTGTTCACATGCATCGGGCTCGGCACATCATGCAAACTGCATCGTACCTTCAATTCCAAATTGAATATGTGATAGTTGTTGCATCTCATGTGCCATGTTTAGGGTTAGCTGAGCCTGTTTAGATTACACCCCTGTATGTGATGTATTAGCCATTTAACATGAACTAGGTCATGCATGTTTGCTAACTAGTTTCCTGTTTTTTGGCACGGAGTACGATGTAAGTTTTTATGTTTTAGCATATCGCATGCGTGTGAATGTTGCTATGACAGTATGCTTGCCATGCGGCTAAATGCTTATACGTGATAAACTGTTTGAATGCCTGTGGGTGGAGGTTGGATTGCGTGAGTTGGAACAACTCATTGAAATCCGTATTTTAGCCTACTTGCGAGTAGCAAAATCAACACGTTTTTCGAGACAAAACGGATATGCAATGTTTATTTTCAAATTAGGCAATCTAGTCTATACTTTTGTGTTGTGCGCATTACATAGTAATTCTAGGCTAATAATTGGAATAAGAACGCATAAAGTTTTCAAAAAAGGATATCATGATTAGTAGAGGCCGGTCTTCGGACTGGGCGAAAGGGGGTGCTCATAGCTGACCTTCCCCGATCGTACCCAAGCTCCCGAGCCAAGTCACTTTGGTTATGACGGACACGTGGCCTTCGGCACCGAGTCAGGGTTTCCTAAATTCCCCATTTTAAAAAATATTTAGGTGGCGACTCTGTATCTGGCAAAGCAGTCCATGTTTGGCACTACTTTTTCAAAAATCTGTTTTTCTCAAAATGATTTGCCAGAGGTGGACTCTTTGGTTCAGATTTGGAACCACAATCCAAACAAAAACGGAGGAGAGTCCGAACTGTAGCGAGGTCCCTCGCGGACTTTGGTTACAGTTTCTGGCGACTCCGCTGGGGAGTTTAGAGAGTTTGACTCGAACTCGTGATATCCTGTTTTGACTATGTTTGTGTGTTTCTTTGCATTGCATTTGCATTGGTGCGCCTAGGACACCGTGTTGGCCATCTGTTATTCCTGAGCGGTTTGCTGGAGGCATGCCTTGTCAAGGCATGACCATAAGGCTGACCGGTTGCGGGCTCTGCCAGTATGGGAACACAAACCCCGGTTTTACCGGGGCACCCTTTTTGACCATTCGACCTAGTGCATATTCGGAATCCGTAGTGACCATTCCAAACTAGGACATGTTGCTTACCCGATACTAAGTTGTTTGAAACCGCTGCGTGCATAGTGAAACCCTAGCTCCTGACAAAATAGGACAGGGAAACCCTACCCCAACATAGGGGTATTTTGGGCTCTCACTTATCTGCTTTGTGCTTTTAGAATGTATCTCTGCAGGAATGTATATATCAGTTTACCAGTGTGAGTATCCGGTCCGAGGGACACCAGTATCAGCGTTGTTGAGGAATTAGTTATATTCGCGGGTATCAGTTCAGTTCTGGGAACAGTGATTCTGGGGGACAGTTATCAGTAGTAGTGATCAGTTGATTGACTACGTATGTGTTTGATTTGTTTGAAATTTGAAATCTTGTCCGTTTTCCTTCGATTCAGAGAGTTGAAAAAGTTGATAACTGAATAGTCGATGTTTCCTTTCTTTGGCGAGATTTGAGATGACGCAGAGTTCAGAAGAAATAGTGGTTATGACAGCCGCACTAGATCAAGGGATTACCCTACAGGATGAGACCGGCGTTGATATGCCGCATCCTCCCAGGTCGCCCGCTGCACACCCGATTTGGGCACCCCAGTTTTATCAGGCTCGCGAGCCCACTACATTCGAGCTAATGGGGATGATAAGTGATCTCCAGAGGTCCGTGGCGGATCTCGCTTACGGAATGTCAGCCTTGACACCAGTTGCACCGTATGCCGGAAATTTCGAACCCCAAGAGCCCCCGCTACTGGGGCGGATTGTGATCGAGCTTAACCAACCGGAGATGGCCTCCACCCACAACAGTGATGTACCAGTACCAACCCAAACCTCTCATCAGGCTGAGGCCAGGGGCAAAGACAAAGTAAAGGCAGACGCCGACCCCGTGGAACGACTGCTGTGGGCAGTCGAGGCTTTGAAAGTCGGGGGGATGAACAAACAACAGGTATCTGCGATGACAACCAAAATTGTGAAGGACGCTTTTCCCACTCTACCTGAGGGTAGTTCAAGCCAGTCGGAAATCCGGGATAGACCCCGTTATGTTGAAACAGTTTCTCTCACTCCCAACCCCGTACCTAGGAAGGATCAGAAATCCAAACCCGCGCCTGCCGATCCATTCGCCAGCACGTCAAGCAAGAACATTCAGAATTCCAAGTACCAGCCCCGAGGGCATAGGGTCTTTCACGCTCTCTACATGCCACTGTCCAGGGCGCTTCTCATTTTGGCCAAGAAGGGGCATCTTACACCTCTGGAACCGCGACCTCTGCCGAAGAATCTCCGGCGAGCCATGGCCTTCTAAGATCTTGTCGTACCACCGGCCAATCAGCTTCGCCTCCGCCATGAGGTGCAGGATCTGATTGACAACGAGGTTATCCTCCCACCTACCTCAGTTAAATCTGTCACCACTCAGTTGTTGGATTTTGAGGACACCGATACTGCGAGTATGTAGTTGGGATTCAACCGCCTGCGGGCAGCACCTCGAGTTTTTGATGTGGCGTCTGGCACGCATTTTTGAGCATCTGCGAATGCTAATTTTGTAAATTCTGGCTTGGGTGTCGAGTCAGTCTTTTGTCTTGTTTTGAGTCTGTCTCTGTCTTGAGTCAGTTCTTTTGCGTAAGGGTCTGTCTTGTTGTAACGAGTCGGTCCCCCTTTTGTATAGAATACTAGGTGACATTGGGGTTGTTGCCTCAAGCACCGTTTTGTTTTGTAATTACTTCTTTTTGTTTTCTTTTTGGGTCTGCGTGGAGCCAGTTTACATCCGGGGAACCTGAATGAAACAGCCGCGGCTACCATGTTTCCGTGTTTGTTGATTGTGTTGGGCTAGTTGTGCCAGAGAATTCGAATGGGGTGACAGCGTATTCCACCTGCTCTTTTGTGCCTTGAAAATCATTGCTTTGACCTAAGTTTTTTTTTAAAACCTTTTTGAACATTGCGGTGAAAACGAAGAGGAAGGAATTCCTCGGGCTTTACAAAACTTTGATCAAAATTGAAAGAAAGAGAGGCATGCTAAGCCCTTAATGATTGAGACCATGCTTGTCGGTAGTCTTGAGAGAAGGACCACGGCTTGATCGGTGGTTCCACACTGTCTTCGTAGCGAGTGATTAAATCGCCTTCTTAAAACTTCGAAAACAAAATGTTTTATGAGTCCTGCGAAGACTGTGTGGAATCGCTCTTGAGATTGCGACTTAGATCGCTCCGACCTCGAGACTCGACCCCTCATTTTCAAACCTTGGACCAGCATCCAGAATGTTCAATAGTTAGCTATCAATGCGAGGCCCGTGTGGCCAGACTCGAAGCAGCCCTCGATCAAGGGGCACCGTGATCGGAGCAAAAGACTAGATTTCACCAGAAGAAGTTTGCAAAGCAACCGTGATGAATTCTCCTGCAAGGTACTGCAACAGTCGTTCTCCCGGAAAAGGGGGATGCTTTGATTCCAAAAACCATTTGGCATGGACTTGCCACACTTTTACCCTTTGAGAGGCTCGCTGGGCCGAAAACCCGGAAGGGCGACCCAGGCAAAAGTTAGAACAAAAGAAAAATACAAAAGAAAAGAGAAAAAAATCAAAAAAATCAAAAAAGAAAAATGCAAAAAAAATGCAAAACAAAAAAGAAAAAGAAAAAAGAAAGAGAAAAAAAAAATTGAAAAGAAGGAAAAGAAGCTCGCAAGGTAGAAAACCCGCATTGGGCGCCTTGGCAAAAGTTTGAGCCTAAAAATTAGTGAAGGTTAAAATACCCGAGAGTACCTTAACCGGAACTACGTAAGGCTTGATTCCCATATTTGGGATACGTAGGCAACTTCGTCCTGAAGTCCAGCCCTTAACGCTTTCATAGCGTCTCAGTCCATGTAATGGTTTTGATCACCTATGCCTTCTTCCGAACCCGATGTCTCGGTTGCAACGACTGGAGCTACGTGATCAACTTCCTCCTGAAACCTAGCCACCAACGCCTTCAAGGTGACTGTGTCCATATATTGTTTGTGGCCGCCTTCGTCCTCTCCGTGCCCGAGAGTCTGGTCGTGATCGATCATCGGTGAGCATGCCGCGGCATCGTCCAAGCAAGGGGCAACTTTCCGTTGCCCTCTTCCCCCCTTCAAGCAAGAGGCAATTTTCCCAAATTGCCTCCGATCTGAGGTTGCGTATCTCGAGGGTAGGTTCTGCGCTTGTTGAGCATTGACCGTTTGCGAAAATAGTTTTCGAAAATTTTTACTGAGGTTGACTGTTTTCCCGAGAATTATTTCATTTTTCAAAATTGGACCATGTTTGGACCCAAAAGGAAAACTTTCAGTGCTCACGGCCTGACTTGCATGATTTTTAAATCAAAAATTGAACAACCATGTTAATCTGACGTTCATTTTGATCAAAACTGTTTTAGAAAGAAAACAACAAAAATGGTCAGAGTAATGAACTAGGGGCACAGTTGAGCCAGGTGTTCTGTCTTTCCCCCCCTTTTATCATCAACGCATTCGCCAGAAAGGCACCCTATCTACCAGAAATAGTCGCGAGCTAGCCGTATCAGGTGTGAACCCGCAACTTCCTATTTATCTATTAATCACCCTGGAGAGGGATGAAAAATGAGAGAATAAAGAATAGATAGGTGTAAGCCGAGAGAAAAGTGAGCAAGAAGGTTTTTGTGAGAAAAACCGAGCTTGAGGGCCGAGTGGCGTGAGAATCACATAAATCAGGAGGGGTGGGAAACCTACCCGGAGGAATTGGCTCCTCGAGATCTGAGGTCTTTTGTTTTTTTTAAACACGTCTGTGTGTCGTGTCTTTTGATTTGTCAGTCTCAGCTTAGCTTTGAGTTTTTTCCGAGTGCATCTCGTTGTGTTTAGGTTGTGTGCCTTTTATTTTCTTTACTTGAGTCCCTCCACTGCGTTCAGTTGTAGGCTCGATACCCCGGTTGTAAAACCTTTTTCTAAAATCAATCATTTGCACTCAGAATGCTGTGCCATTCTCTACATCTCTGCGAGGTAGGAGAAGAAAAGGGAATTTTGGAACGTCCGAGTGTGTTTCAATTTCAACCATTTCAGTTTTGTGGTCCGTCTTGTTAGATTGGGCTGTTTGTTCCAAGTTTGTCGTGCGCAGAATGGACCGGGTATTGTATTATGGACTGTGTCTTGATTAATCCCAATGAGCAGTGGGCATGTATTGATTTGAGCGATAATTTATGCAGGTTGTTTCTTTGTTAGTTGGTTGGTTATCCGGTTATTACAGTGCAAGTGCTCAATTTTCAGACAACAAATCCATTCCATTTACATTCGAGGTGTAATATGATGCAATGCAGTGCAAAGTACGAGGTATGTAAATAAAACACTTTTTAGATAAAAAGTTTGTTTCATATCATCTTCTTTTCAAATACAAAATTTTGGAGAAAGCAAAAACCTGCCTGTGGCAGTACAAAGTACTCTATCTACCAAAAAAGAGAAAAGTACAAGAAAAGCAATAGAAGAAAAGTAGCAAAAATCATCATCAGCAACATCCTCATGCCTGAGGATCTATCCTAGCCCTTTTCCTGGGCAGGAGCCCAGGATCATCATCAGGAGCATCTCTATCTGAGCCCGAGCCCGAGCTGTCCCCAGCCTCCTCCTCGGAAGACTCCGTTTCCGCCTCCGACTCGCCGTCCCCTGGAACCGGAGCTCGCGAACTGCTCCCGACATGGGCACGTCCCCCTCTGGTACGGGGGAATATCCTGCCATCCCGAGTCGAAAGGGGAGGCCTAGTCGGAACGCCGCCACCTATTGGAGGAATCGGGAAGGGAGGCTGAAAAGTACAAAAATCGAATACATCAGAAAGCCGTGAGCAGTTTATCAATGCGAGAATCACGATGTATGAAATCTGATGTGTGAATGCCGTGGCGGTTTATCAATATGCGAATGCATGTATGAAATCTGATGTATGAATCTGCGTGCGAGTTATCGATGCACGAATCGATGTATGAGTCTGATGTATGAATGTCGTGAGCATGTTATCGCAGAATCGTGTATGAAATCTGATGTGTGAAAATTGTGAGCGATAAAGTATGGGATCACGATGTATGAGTGCGATATGTGAATGCGTGAAGCGGTTTATCGATTTTTGCGTCGTGCACCAGGGTGTATGAAACAGAGTATGGTTTGAGACTGTGGTCGGAAGAACATACCGGAAGACTGTAGGCGGCCATGACATCGAGCGTCCGCTGCAGCATCCCCATCAGGGAGGCACACAGCTCCACGGACTGCCGTGTGTACTCGGAGGAAGCCTGCGAAAGTACCAGATGCATTAGTATTCTGCAGAATATCAAACAAACTGAAATGGAATGACAATGCGAGATGTAGAATGCAAGTAATACATACCGGAGGCAAGTCAGGAATACCGGCCAACTCGTGACCAGCCGGCGGAGGAGCAAAGGGGATCTGGTAGGTCTCCCCACCCTGCCCCCTGTATGTCAACATAGTGGGCAGAGCGGGCCAACCGCTCCCTCGTCCCCTCTGCACCCCGCCCCTGCCTCGGACTCGGGCTCTTCTCGATGATTCCACCCCTGCTCCTGCCTCTGCCCGAGCCGCCGGCACCGCAGGACTCCCTCGCTCAGCCTGGCGACCCCCGCTCAAAGGCCAAATGATGAAGGTCCGGACATACTCGGAGTAGTCGCCCTCGCCCCTATAGCCGCTTTCGTCCCAGCCGAGGGTGTAATCCTCCATCTGCTGAAGGGCGAACCTCTCGGTATCCCTCATGTGCTCGGGAGGGTGAACCGGGACTATCTGCTCTGGCAACCCGAGGGTGCAGGCGTAAAACGCTCCCAGTACCAAGCCCGGCAGGCCGGGCCCTCCAAGAAAATCCGTGTGAGAGGTCTCCTCTCAACCGGCAGACGATCCTCGTATCATTGGAAGAGCAGCCCACGGCCGCCAGGTGATCTGAAATTGAAAGTATAGTTTGTTATCTATTGCTAATTGCTATTTGCAACATGCAGTAGAAAAGCGAAGCTTAAACGAATTGCGAGTAAGACATACCTCGGCAGAGGCGACGGTGTCGAAGAATCGGTGGAAAAAGCTGAATGTGTCCCGGGGCCTCCGGGTGCATCGCCCGTCGTAGCGGCGGGAGAACGGGACGACCAGGGGAGTCTCCGTCTCCGGCACTAGCTCCAACCTGGGGAAGTAGGCATACACCCACAGCTGCAAAACAAGTGTCAGTATGACCATCAGAAAAAGCAGAATGCAGAATAAAGCAGAAATAACAGAGCCGTGTGTTGCGTGTATTTTGCAGAGTGTACTGATGTGAGCGATTACGGTCGATTAAGCGAGTATGTGTGTGCGGTGTGTACAAGATACTGATCGATTAAGCGATGTGCAGTCTGAGAATCTGAAGTATGTAGAGCAGAAATGTAAAACAGAGAAGAAAGCATACCTCCCAAGCCCACCAGTAGCCCCCGAGCAACTGCCCGCTGCCACGGGAGACTGAGCTCATGTAGCCGTAGAGGGTGGCCAGAGCCGCGCCACCCCAGTCCAAGCGCAGGAGATCTCTGACGTCCACCAATGCGTTGAGAAGGCAAAGGGGCACTGTGTTCGCCTGATCGGCGAAGAGGGTCGTCCCCAGTAGAAACATGAGAAAGCCGCATCATCGCTTCCACGGCCTCTGTCATCGAACCTCCTCCACCAGGTGGGTTGGACCTGAATCAACCTCGAACCAGAATACCGACAAAGCCCGAGGCGCGGTGCCTCGCCAAGCAAGTAGACCTGAGCCGCGGTCCACTCATCCATGTCGATGTCAAAGGGGATCGGATCACCCCCTACCCCGATGCCGGTAAGCATCGCGAAGTCATAAGGGGTCATCGTCATATCCCCTGCCACCGACAAGTGGAAAGAATCAGTGGTGTCCCACCACCTCTCTGCCAGAGCGGCAAGGAGAGGTCTGCAAGCGGAGAGTCTGGAGAGCCCCTGCGAGGCGCGCCAAAGTTTACCGATCGACGATCTGACGGACTGCGTCAGGTAGCTCGGCATACCACTCTCGAGCGATGGTATTCCCATACCTGCGGACGGTATGGGAACCTCCCTGTTTACCAACGAACAGTTGCGAAGCAATATGAAAATGTATAGTTTCGAAGAAACATGTTAAAGTCGGTACAAACCTAGCATGCGTGCAAGTCTTTCAGATTCAAACAAAAACCGGGTGCCGGTGTGCTTACAGTAAACTACAACATGTGATGCGTCAGTGTGTTTTTGAGTGGTGCAGTCTAAACATGGTGCACGTGTGCACATTTTTCAGATTCAAGCAGATATCGGGTTTCAGTCTACCAGTATGTGGACTACGGCCTGTGATGTGTCAGTACTACTGTGAGGGTCAGTACAAATCTAGTATGCGTGCAGGCTTTTCAGATTCAAATAAGCGCCGGGTGTCGGTGAGTTCATGTTAAAGTGTAGTGTATGCCGTGTGTTTGGGGTGTCTGAGGCTGGTGCAGTGTGTGTGTATGTGTCGGCCCTAAGCGGATATTAGTTGTGAGTTTATCTACAATCAACTACAGTATACGGCATGTTAGAATTAAGCAGTTAACAGGTTCAGTTAGCTACGGCAGTTGACAGGAAATTCTAGATTGCAGATGATAAAGCAAAGACAAGAATGTTACCTCGGAAGCGCCGAAGGACAAGTGAGAGGCTCGCTGTGATGAAGCTCGGGTCGAGCCTGTCGAAACCCCGGAAGTGGCGGAGTCCGTCTGGCGGTAGCACGTGAATGGCCGACCGGTAGGTCGCCGGATCAAATGGGCGCTCGCTCAACGGGAGGAGCTCAACCCCGGGATCCATCTCGTGATCCGGGGGAGTCCCGACATGTGGAACATCATCGGCCATGGCAATGGAGGTGGGAAAATAGCCGGAAAGGGAAACCGGGTCGGAATACGGAAAGTCAACTGAAAAAGTCAACCCCGAGCGGGCCGAAAATGGCCGAAAGAGCCGGAAGACGAAACTACACGAAAATGTAGAGAAGATCGAGGGGAACAAGTCCCGAAAAGGCGAAAATAGCAAAGGAGATCCCGAAATGAAGTTTCGATCGGGTGGAAATGTCCGAAACGCGAAGAATATCGCGAATCCGACGGTAAAATGGTGCGAAAACACAAGGAAATCGACGAAAAATCAAGATAACAAAGCTCTAGAGAGAGAGAGTGAAGGTTTTCGGCGGTTTAGAAATGAGAAGAATAGGGTTTCAAACCCTATTTTAAGAGACCCGTGGTGAATTGGCAAAACTGCCCCCGATCAGGCATTTTCTGCCGGTCGGCACTATTTTGTGCCGGTCGGCACATTATTGTGCCGGTGGAGAAGTTTAGGCAGCCGGTGGCAGCCGGTGACCTCCCCACCCAGCCGGTGGTGTTCCCAAGGCCTTGTTTAGGCGAAGTGAGGGGTTTTGGGTCTTCATATCTCAAGAAAGTGCAAGAAAGTGCATCCCCGATGCTCAACCGGCCTCTGTTTTGACCTCGGACCGTGTCTTCTGTGCGTGGCACTCAAATTCAAGCAAAGATTGTATCCTTTTGTATCCTTTTGTCTTTTATAAGATTCAAAAGTTGCCTCGTGTGCGTTGCATGCATCCATCACAGGGTCCGAGGCGTCGCATCGCGCCGTTTTCCACGTCCCTTGTGACTTGCACTGTCTTGCATATGTCGTGTGGCATGCGTATCACACTCGTATTTTTCATCAAATGAGGTACGCGTGCCTCATTTCGCATTTCATTGCATCTCGAGGTACGTATGCCTCGTTTTGCACTTCATTTTCCATCAAATGAGGTACGCGTGCCCCATTTCGCATTTCATTGCATCTCGAGGCACGTATGCCTCGTTTTGCACTCCATTTTCCATCAAATGAGGTACGCGTGCCTCATTTCGCATTTCATTGCATCTCGAGGTACGTATGCCTCGTTTTGCACTTCATTTTCCATCCAATGAGGTACGCGTGCCTCATTTCGCATTTCATTGCATCTCGAGGTACGCGTGCCTCGTTTTGCATTCCATTTTTCATCCAATGAAGTATGCGCGCCTCATGATTCATTTCATTCTCACTTACGTTGTTTTGCATCCCTTGTGGCACGCGTGTCACATTCGCACAGTTGCCCCGCACCGGGTCCGGCGGGACCTTAAACACGCCCGGTCTAGGAGACCTTAAATCCTTGGGAGGCGCAAGACCTCCGGTGCATTAAGGTGCACCTCATTGCATTTGGCATGCGTTACATCGCACTATTTTGTATACCTCACATGCATTATCATGCATTGCCAAAAAAGAGGGTCCGGCGGGACCAAAAACACGCACGGTCTGGCGAGACCTTAAACCCGTTTGACTGCATTGTCGCGCACTTTATTACGAGCACTGTCATGCATTTATGCTTCGTATCGTTTTTCGCACTGGGTCCGACGGGACCTTAAACACGCCCGGTCTAGGAGACCTTAAATCCTCGGAGGGTGCAAGACCTTCGGTGCATTGGTGAGCACACTCCATTTGCATCATCGTGCATCCCCCCAAAGCCGGTCCGGCGGGACCTTAAACACGCGTGGTCTAGGAGACCTTAAATCCTCAGGAGGTGCAAGACCTTCGGTGTGTTAAGTTGCCCCTCATTGCATTTGGCATGCATTTCATCGCGTTATTTTGCGCACCACACTTGCGTTACCCTGAAACGAGGGTCCGACGGGACCAAAAACACGCCCGGTCTAGGAGACCTAAAATCCTTGGAGGGTGCGAAACCCTTGGAACATTTTCATGCATCGCATTGTAAATATCGCATTGTCATGCATCATTTGCATTTCAAATCAAAAACAAAAATATCATGCATCATTTGCATTTCAAAAACCAAAAAAACATACATGCATTGTTTTGCATTTTTCAAAAACATCATGCATCATTTGCATTTTCAAACAAAAAAACAACAAAAACAACATGCATTGTCATGCATACATTTTGCATTTCGGTCTAGGAGACCTTAAATCCTCTGAAGGTGCAATTCCTTTGGTGTTTGTCGTGCCCGAACGACTTCCTTGATTGCGGTGAGTTCCTAGGAGACCAACGGGGACGGTGGAAACTAGAGTTCGAACGGCTCATGCCTAGAACGCAAAGGTTCGGGATTGCCGAGGCTAAAGTCTGGTTTAAATACCCATGGGGTGTACCCTCGGCTTGAAACCTGTATGGAAGTCCCATAGGTTGAGGTGGTGTGTTTACGTCTCAATTCTGGATACTGAACCAACCCAGTATACCATCCCGTTGGAAGAATAGGGAAAACTGCAATCATGGTCATTGCATCATCTGCATTGTCATGCATTTCATCCATTGCATATTTGTAGATAGCGCATTGTAGGTTGCATGCATTTCACTGCATCATCTTCCATCTATGGCTTGCGCCTTTCCTTGTCAAGCTTGGTCTGGTATGTGCCTATACTTTTCACGTCGAAGCATAGTTCTGCTTGTGTATCACGCCTATTCCACGCTGGTATGTTGGTTTGAGGTTGCGGCACCCTTTTCTGTGTTAGACATGGCTTGTATGCGTGCATGCCTTTCCTAGGCGAGATACGGTTTGGCCCGCGCGCCATATCCATTGTATATATTACATTGTAATGTAACCGTTGCATCCTGCATTAGGATCATTGTCCACTCATCAGCGGGTCGTTTCCCCACTTATGTCAATCCACCCAATACTTGTTCTTGTGTTCGTGCGTATTACTCATAGATCAGACATCGTTCTATGGGACACGGACTTGTTACCTCCATCAATCTACCTGACATTTGTGTGGTTTTGAACCGCTCATGATTAGATCATGATTCAATTGCTTTGCATATTTACATTGCATATTATTTGCATTGTTTATATTTGTTTCGTAGTTTTGCATATTATTTGCATTACATTAGATTCAATTGCATATCATTTTGCATTCATTTTGCATGATTTGCATGTTGCTAACAATATTGCACCTGTTAAGTTTGTTTTCTTTTCAGGCACGATATTGTATGTACGGTTCACTTGAAGCTGGCGTAACCAGACGAACCAGACAGGTATTGTATCCTCCGAGTGAGACGTATTGAGAATTACATAATTCTCTTACACCATTTCTGCATTGTAGTGTAGTTTGGAGTATTCTAGCTTAAAACTGTTGCATGCGTGCTTCGTTACAGCTTTCTTTGCATGATCATAAGTTATGCTCGGCTTCGTGCATTGTTTTGCATTTTGCCCCTGCCTTCGGGCGCATATCTTACTTATCTTACATGTTTGTCTAAGTCTTCGGCCTTGTCAAAAATGGGTCGTCTCTGGGCTTTGACATTCACTCCCGTCATTGTTATGACTTTCGAGTTCTGTCAAAGAGGGGCAACTGTAGACACCCCATTTTTGACCGTCCTCAAGACTTGGACGTCACCGTTGGAACACTCGGTGATTATCCATGTTTGTGTTCGTTTGGAGTTCCCGGAGTTCTCGGCTGCGCGCGCCCTGCCTCAGGACCTCCGAACTCGACCGTTTTGTGTTTGGTTTTGCACCAAACACTTGTGTTTTGCCTTGGAAGGGCAGGGAATGCCTTGTGAGGCATCCCCACACACCACCGGCTGTGGCTAGAGGCCACCGGCTGGATGGTGTTGCCATCGGCACTTTATTGTGCCGACCGGCACTAAGTTTTGTCAAAATGACACTCTTTGCTGGGGACCTTGATTGCTTGCTTTATGAAATATTTTCAGACAATTTGTATGGTTTTTGGTCCCCCTCCATACACGTGTATGGAGGGATGAGCCCTTTGGTTGCTTAGCTTGTAAGCTTTGCTTGCCTATAAGAGAGAAGCTTCTTCTCTTGGCTCAAGGGTTGCAAGGGTTACAAAATTTTGAGAGATATTAGATAGGCCAAGCTCTGGTTTTTAGGGTTAGGATAGATACACATCCTATCTCTCTTCTTCCCTCTTGTTTTGTACACTAGGTGTTTGTGTCATACTTTTGCTCACCAACACCTAGTGTTTCACCTTCCTTGGGTTCTTGAGGGTCCAAAGGTTTGTTTTGGAGCTTTGGAGCTGGTTTGGTGCTCAAGGAAACCAACACATGTCCATTGTTGAAGAGGTTTACAAATGTGAGCCAACTAGTCCTTTTTTTTCCCCATTCTTGCACTCCATTTCTACTTGCTTTAAAACAGTTTTTGTGCTTAGTGATTAACACATAGAAGTTCTATTTTTTAACCCTCTTTATTGTTTATTAAGAGTGTTTTGTGGTTTGAGCAAGTTTGACCACCCTTAGGCCTTGAAAAGGCCTCATTTTGTGCATATTTTGTTGAGATCCGAGACTTTGGTGCTTGGACCTCTCCACCATTGAAATCTTGAGGGATTTCAGTGGTGGAGATGGTGCCTTAGAGTCTCAAGAAGGAGAGGGCCACCCCCTCTCCTTGATGTCCTTGAAAAGGACAAGATTTGGCTTCTTGAGGGAGCTTGTGCTTAAGTGTGTGTTGAGCATGTTTGGTTTGTTTTTCATGCTTATATTGTCATGATATAACATGTTTCTACGTCGGTTTAGGTCCCTTATGCATGCCTAGCATAGTTGCCTTGTAATGCCTTTTGATGCCTTAACATGCCTTGGTTGTATGCCTTAGTTTCTAGCATGTTTTAGGCTTGCATTTGTGAAGTTTTTGTGCTCATATTTCCATGTTTTAGGTCTGTCTCATGTTGTTTGAGCCAACCATAGCATGTTTAATATAGCCTCTTTGCATTGGGCTTGTTGGCCTTAAGAACATGAGTGTGTAGCATGCCTTGCTTGCTTCATTTTTGATGGTTTGGAACCATTTTGCATGCTATTTCAGTCCTTCATACATGTTTGTTTGATTGCTTAGCATGCCTCTTTAATGCTTTAAGAGTATGTGTTAAATGCTCCATGTTTTGGCTTTAATGCATGCCCTTAGATTCATGTCATCTAGATGCCATCTAGGTGATCTTTAGACTTAGTTTTATGTGCTAAAACTCTGTTTTAGGTTGTTCAATGTATGCCATGGGTGGTTGTGCTAGGTAGGGTTCAAGCCCTCATTGGCTTGCCTTAAGCCTTGGGCCATTTGCATGCTTTGTTTGGCTTGCTTCGTTGCATGATTTGGGATCATGTTTTGCATGATTTTCAAAGTTTTATATGCATAATAATAGTCCATGTTTAACTCATTTCAAGTGTGCTTGAATGTTGTATTGTTTATGCCTAAGTGTTGGAGCATGGATGGTTGCATGTTTGTATGCATTGTGACTTCACCTTCTTGGCATTATGGCCACTGTTTTGAGCCTTTTTAGAGTTGCCCAATTCATGTTTAAGTCCATCCTTCAATTGGTTTGCATGCTTGCCTTATATGCTTGCTTGTATGCTTGCATAAGTGCATCACATTGTCCATGTTGCATGCCTAGTTGACATGCTTAGGGCTCCATCATATTGACATGCATGTCAAGCCTCTTGAAGTGAGTTTGATAGAGGTTTGGCACCCTTTCATGTTTATTTGGTTTGCATGCATTTGAAAGTGAAGTTGCATCCTTGGTTCCTTGGGCCATCATGCATGGAAATGCGCGATTGGTGGTCCGAGAACCGAGGCACATGCCCCTTTGAGTCACTTACATGATAAGGGGTGTGTTTGGTGCATAAATGGCTTGAATTATATTGCCATGCATGTTGTTGTCCTCTTCTTTGTGAGTTGCGGGTTTTGCGAGCATTTTGTCGGCCAAGCCTTCATTTAGTCTTAGGCCGTGATAAATTGGCGCCGATGGGTGAATCCGATGCGGTGGCCTCCTCCTTCCGGTGGTGTCCTCCTACGATCGGTGGTGATCCCAGTGCGAGAGGCACTCACAGGACTTTGGTAATTTTCTGGGAGGAGAAGCGAGAGAAACAGAGGCAATCCATGCATGGCGGTCTTGATTCCGAGCCACCAAGCGTCTTTGCATTTGGCCCTCATCCCGAGGCGATTTACTGTTTAATTAGATTAATTATTTTATTTAATTAATTTAGTTAATTTGTAATATTTTAATTAGCTTGCGTAGTTAGTTAATTTGTATATTCTTTTGATCCCTCCGAGTGAGGGCAAATTTGTAATAAGTGTGTGTGAGTGGGTGTATGTCTTCCAATCCCCATTTCTTTCTCCCTTTTATTTACCCGCTTATGTTGGTAGATTAGGGCACATTTAAATTAGCATACCCTATGCAATGCATGTGTGCATTCATGCATTTGTTCACATGCATCGGGCTCGGCACATCATGCAAACTGCATCGTACCTTCAATTCCAAATTGAATACGTGATAGTTGTTGCATCTCATGTGCCATGTTTAGGGTTAGCTGAGCCTGTTTAGATTACACCCCTGTATGTGATGTATTAGCCATTTAACATGAACTAGGTCATACATGTTTGCTAACTAGTTTCCTGTTTTTTGGCACGGAGTACGATGTAAGTTTTTATGTTTTAGCATATCGCATGCGTGTGAATGTTGCTATGACAGTATGCTTGCCATGCGGCTAAATGCTTATACGTGATAAACTGTTTGAATGCCTGTGGGTGGAGGTTGGATTGCGTGAGTTGGAACAACTCATTGAAATCCGTATTTTAGCCTACTTGCGAGTAGCAAAATCAACACGTTTTTCGAGACAAAACGGATATGCAATGTTTATTTTCAAATTAGGCAATCTAGTCTATACTTTTGTGTTGTGCGCATCACATAGTAATTCTAGGCTAATAATTGGAATAAGAACGCATAAAGTTTTCAAAAAAGGATATCATGGTTAGTAGAGGCCGGTCTTCGGACTGGGCGAAAAGGGGTGCTCATAGCTGACCTTCCCCGATCATACCTAAGCTCCCGAGCCAAGTCACTTTGGTTATGACGGACACGTGGCCTTCGGCACCGAGTCAGAGTTTCCTAAGTTCCCCATTTTAAAAAATATTTAGGTGGCGACTCTGTATCTGGCAAAGTAGTCCATGTTTGGCACTACTTTTTCAAAAATCTGTTTTTCTCAAAACGATTTGCCAGAGGTGGACTCTTTGGTTCAGATTTGGAACCACAATCCAAACAAAAACGGAGGAGAGTCCGAACTGTAGCGAGGTCCCTCGCGGACTTTGGTTACAGGGAGCTCTAAATTGAGAGCACTAAAGGAGCTCTAAAGAGTGGGTCCCACTGACTGATGTGATGTTTTGGCCCAAAGTTTTATTTATTTATTTATTTATTTTTTGAATTTCCACCTCATTAGTGGTCCATTAGTGCTCCTAAATTAGTGGGATGTATCATTGTTGTTTGGCTTGAGTTTGTTTGTTTGTTTTTTTGTTTTTTTTTTTTAAGCTCATTAGAGCTATTAGTGATCAAAAAATTAGTGGGATGAATCACCACTCTTGAGATTATTAATCTGTGGGTCCAATTATTCTTTGTTTATTTTAACATTTTGGTTTATGATTATTAATCTAATGGATAATTAATCCAACAAATTTGTAGGATTATTAGTAGTGGGGTAGGGGTGGGATTATTAATGAATAATGTTTTAGAGCACTAAATTGGGAGCTCTAGAGCATCACTAATGATGTGGCACAGTGGCTCCCACCAAAGTGATGTGATGTTTTGGCTTGGAAAAATATTTGGGAGCTCTAAATTGAGAGCACTAAAGGAGCTTTAAAGAGTGGGTCTCACTGACTGATGTGATGTTTTGGCCCTAAGTTTTATTTATTTATTTATTTTTTTGAATTTCCACCTCATTAGAGGTCCGTTAGTGCTCCTAAATAAGTGGGATGTATCATTGTTGTTTGGCTTGAGTTTGTTTGTTTGTTTTTTTTTTTTTAAGCTCATTAGAGCTATTAGTGATCAAAAAATTAGTGGGATGAATCACCACTCTTGAGATTATTAATCTGTGGGTCCAATTATTCTATGTTTGTTTTAACATTTTGGTTTATGATTATTAATCTAATGGATAATTAATCCAACAAATTTGTAGGATTATTAGTAATGGGGTAGGGGTGAGATTATTAATGAATAATGTTTTAGAGCACTAAATTGGGAGCTCTAGAGCATCACTAATGATGTGGCACAGTGGCCCCCACCAAGGTGATGTGATGTTTTGGCTTGGAAAAATATTTGGGAGCTCTAAATTGAGAGCACTAAAGGAGCTCTAAAGAGTGGGTCCCACTGACTGATGTGATGTTTTGGCCCTAAGTTTTATTTATTTATTTTTTTTTTTGAATTTTCACCTCATTAGTGGTCCATTAGTGCTCCTAAATTAGTGGGATGTATCATTGTTGTTTGGCTTGAGTTTTTTTTTTTTTTTTTTTTTTTTTTTTTTTTTTTTTTTTTAAGCTCATTAGAGCTATTAGTGATCAAAAAATTAGTGAGATGAATCACCACTCTTGAGATTATTAATCTGTGGGTCCAATTATTCTATGTTTGTTTTAACATTTTGGTTTATGATTATTAATCTAATGGATAATTAATCTAACAAATTTGTAGGATTATTAGTAGTGGGGTAGGGGTGAGATTATTAATGAATAATGTTTTAGAGCCCTAAATTGGGAGCTCTAGAGCATCACTAATGATGTGGCACAGTGGCCCCCACCAAAGTGATGTGATGTTTTGGCTTGGAAAAATATTTGGGAGCTCTAAATTGAGAGCACTAAAGGAGCTCTAAAGAGTGGGTCCCATTGACTGATGTGATGTTTTGGCCCTAAGTTTTATTTATTTATTTTTTTTTTGAATTTCCACCTCATTAGTGGTCCATTAGTGCTCCTAAATTAGTGGGATGTATCATTGTTGTTTGGCTTGAGTTTGTTTTTTGTTTTTTGTTTTTTTTTTTTAAGCTCATTAGAGCTATTAGTGGGTCCCATAAATCTCAATATCATACTCTAATCCATACTCTAATTCATAAGTGCTCCTAAAGAGTGGGTCCCACTGACTGTTCTATATATATACAGTGATGCTAAGCGCTCCATTTCTATATACTCTAATCTATACTCTAATTCATAAGACACACACCTCTCCATTACTTGTCGTCCTCCTCAACCTCTTCCTCTCCTCCTACAAAAAAAAAAAAAAACAAAAAACCAACCTCAATTTGCAAGATGTCAGAATTCCAAGAAGGTTTGCCCTAACTCCAACCACCCACCATCAAAATCAAACCCTCCGTCGACGAAATTCCCACAATTCACACACCGAAGAGTGGTAGTAATAGCAACAGTACCGACGATGATTCCCGCACCCCAACATCCCAAAAGCACAAGATTCCAGTGATGCTAAGCTGCCCTCCGGCCCCAAAGAAGTCGGGGCAGACCGAACACTTCAATTCTGGGTCTGTGTCTGTGGTGAAGAGAAGACTGTGGTAACTTTTTGAGAAAGTATCTTCTGGATGTATCACTTGAGTCCGGAAAAAAAAAAAAAAAAAACAAACAAAAAAAAACAAAAACAAAACAGAACTCATCGTCTTCTCTGCAGCTCCTAGTGTCGGTTTCGGTTTATTTTTCTGTGTTATTTATTTTGTTATGTATTGTAATTTTCAAAATGATTTACTTGTTCTCAAAATTTCAATTAACGAGTATGAATCTATTTTGTTATGTATATGTATACTAAACCTTCAATCATAAGCCTTATTTTGGTGGGTTGAGTGCTCAACCCTGTTTGAGGCAAGATGGGGATTTTTGAAAGAACATCTGGATTGTATACTTGAGAGAAACTGCCTATGAGAGCAAACAATTCCCTGCAACTGTATTTTAATTTAATATTTTTCAAAATAGTGGACTCAATCATCTTTTTTGAAAAAAAAAATAAATAAATAAAAATTGAATAAGTACTACACTAACAATGAGAGATCAACCAAAACAACACTTTTCAAATATTTCTAAACACTTGTACATATTTTTGTTTAATATTTATGCATTTTTGCAAGCAAATCAAATTTATTAACTCCTATCATAAAAAAAATATATTATAAAAATTAACAAAATTTATCACCCAAAAAAATAAAATAAATAAATACTCACAAATATGACAAAAAATAGAATTTTGTAAATTTGACACAACCAATTAAAGTAATGTGATTAGAACAATTGGGATCAACATAAAAGTATATAAATTTTTTAAACTTGTAGGAGTACAACATTATTTTTTTGGTTACATAAAACACAGGACTTCTTTTTTTATTTATTTTTTTTTTTTTAATTTTTTATGGTGACAAAACACATTACCTTAGCTAGGGACAATTATAGAGTTAGGACAAGACCTATGGGGAGGCCCATATAAAAAAGTCAAAAACTCACACAAAATAATAATGTGGGAGAATGATTGAGCAATGAAAACAAGAAAGCCGTCTGAATTGACTGCCAGGGAACAAAAAAAAGAAAAAAAAAAAAAAAGAAATTACATCTTATCAGAAATAAAAAATATAAAAATATAAAAAATGATAAATATTAATAATTAAAATCATAAATTTTTTTGTAATAATTTTTTAAAATCTGCCCTTAATGGTAATTTCTCAAAAAAAAAATAAAAATAAATAGTCAAGTCTTTGATGCACATTCTATCTAATAAAATTAATAATTTTTTTATTTTACAACTAATAATGCAAAATAAACATACAATCAAAATTATATATTTTCATATCAATTGTAAAATAAATGTGGACAATAAAAAGACCAAGCTAACTAAATAACTAATCATATATTAATTTCATAAATTGTTAATGTCTTCCCTATTATCTCTCGCCTACAATTTTATATTATTTAGGGCTAAGAATACATAAACTTTTCACATAATATAACACAGGTAAAACAAATGGTGAGTTCACATGTAGATTTTATTGCATGTGGGACTCATCATTTGTCTTAGATTTATGCCTCATTGATTATGTAAAAATAATTTGTGCATTTGGATTGATTCGAAATTATTTAGTGCTTCGAAAAAAAAAAAAGTATATGTGGTGTTATTTTTTAAAAAATAATATAATAATTAATTAAAAATAAACAATATGAAAGAATATTATTTAGTGCTAAGAATACATAAACTTTTCACATAATATGGGGTCTTAAGGACGACCAAAATTAATGTCTCACATGGGTGTGGGGTCCGCAATTTTGTGGGCCCCACACCCATGTGAGACATTTGGTCATTTATTTGGTAGAAAATTTGGGACCTCTAGCATTTTCCTAATATGACAGAGGTAAAACAAATGGTGAGTTCATGTGTGGAATTTATTGTACGTGCTATTCATCATTTGTCTTAAATTTATGCCTCATTAATTATATAAAAATAATTTGTGCATTTGGATTGATTCGAAATTATTTACTGCTTCTAAAAATAAAAATAAAAAGTACATGTGGCATTATTTTTTAAAAAATAACAATTAATTAAAAATAAATAATATGAAAGAATACTCCCAAACCACTAATAACCTCGTGGCCTTAACACAAGGGACTATCATTAGCTCCTCTTTTTCAAAGCTATACTATTCTTCAACGTTTTTTCCCTCGTAATTCCAAAAAAATAAATAAATATAAAGTTTAAAAATATATATTTTTCTAATTTACGAACCACTATCTGAGACACAAGCAATATATATTTCCACATTTTTTCTTTTTTACAAGAGAAAATACTTTACATGATTTTTTATGAAAACAAAAAATGCAGTGCAATGTAAGAATCTAATGTTGTATTTATATTCCAGATTTATGAAGAAATTTGTGAAGGAAACAGAAAATAAAATATATATTTTTTAAAAATTAACTTCATTCACTTTTTCTTTTCTCTTTACAAATATAAAATTCAAGCACAATCTAACAAGCAAGATAAATTGAGAAATGAATTTTACGGAGTTAAAAATTTACTAATTTACAATCCACAGAGAGAGAGAGAGAGAGAGAGAGAGAGCTGCTATTTTATTTTATTTTTCTATCTCAATGGAAAAAAAGAGAAGATATATCTTGCAAAGCAGATATCATAAAATTATTTGATTCTCTCATTTTTTTTTTCCTTTTAATTGTTTACCACTTTACTCACACAAGCAAACCAAATTATAATACTAAGCACAACCCAATATTCCCCCTATACATTAATCTCTCTCCCCTTCTGGTCCCTTTGGACCAACCTAACAAACTGCATCTCAAGTCCACAACAATCTATAAATAATGCAAAAGAAAAAACAAAAACAAAACACATTAACAAAAAAAAACAAAAACAAAAATGACAACTAGATAATTTATCAAAAAAAAAAAAAAAAAAAAAAAAAATGACAACTAGATAGATACCTCTCTTTATGTTGATCATCCATGAAATCAAGCTTCCAGCCACTGATTCAACTCATCACAAATTCCACTTCTAAATCTGCACCCCAAAAAAAAAAAAAAAAACCTATAAATAGAAATCTGTTTTTTTTTTAGCTCAACAAAAGAAAGGAATTTTATTGATGAAGTATGAGGAACTTGTGTTGGATACTTGACACTAGGCGACATATTGGATATTCACCAAACAAACATACTAATTCAAGCCTAACATGTAATTATATAGAAAACCCTATATAATGCATAAAATGCAAAGACACATTTTAATATTTTACTTTAGAAAAAAAAAAAAAAAGTATATAAAGAAAAATGGATATTTTTCTTGTCCTTGAACATAAGAACAAGATGGATGCGCACCCTATACTTGTACCTGAATGTATGTAACATTGACATAAATTTAAAGAATTTATTGTATGAGTTGAGATAAACTAACCAACTTTGATTTCATACTGTCATTGAGAAGAAGTATTTGTGTCATCCTCTCCACTATCAGTAGCTTGAGGCTGGTGTTGTTGATGATGATGCTCTAATGGATTATTTTGTTCAGAATTCATATTCAAGCTACCTCTTGAGTAAGCGTTGAGAGCAGCCAACATCCCCAAATTAGTCTCGACACTCCCAACCCAAGATGTTGAGAAGGTTGTTGTTGCATCAACATTGAACCCAATTGCGTGGATTGCCTCGCCTTGAAATTCAAGGTTACGGAATATTAAACCTCGGCATAAAATGTAACGGGCGCTTGAGGCGTATTTCCGATAGTTGTTGTCGGTGCAGTGGCAAAAGGCCACATCTGGGCTCGATCAGATGAACTAGCTCCAGATGTATTGGCAGATCGGTCATTGCCATCGCCACGGCAGCAGCAGGAATTGGCAGATCTAGAATGTGTTGCGGTTCTAGTGCTAGGTGCCGAGCAACTACCCACATGGCGCTTTGCCATCATGTTAGTATATTGGAGCATACTAGATGATGGTCCTCCACTCCTTCTTGTTGTTGCTTATTTGATGGTGGTGAAGTTGAGTGGCCGACACTTCCCTTGTGGCCGTTGAGATTCTTCTTTAAACAAATCTTCTCTGAATCTTTTTCTCAAATAATTCTCCGCCGACTCGCCCCCACCACCACCACTAGGCATGGCGCGGGCAATCTGATCCGCTGTCAAAAACTGTGGATTTTGGTGGTGGTGAAACCCTAACATGTGAGAGAACCCTTCTTCATAGTGAGGGTGGTGGTGGTGGGCTAGGGTTAAGCCTCCGAGAGGAGCAGATTTCGATGAGGGTGCTGAAATAGTGGATCCGCCACTGCGGAGCGACACGTTCAGTGTGGAGAAATTAGCAGGGATGGTGCCTATGGGGACATATTTTCTGAGTATCAACACGTGGCCGAGGTGACACCGAAGTGTCAGCCGAGATGTCACGTGTCTTGGTCTAGATACCAGGATGATCTCGGCTAGGCCGAGGTTATCTGCGAGAATACAGGAATCCGGGATAAACGGATAAGGGACAGGAGTCCTAGAATGAAGAAAGACTACAAGATGGATATAGGTAATACTCTCAGGGAGTCTATCCTTATCTCTTGAAGAGTCCAAGGTAAATCCGGAATTAGAGTCCATGGAAGTGAGACTTCTAGTGGGACTGGGATGGAGTAAAACTATAAAAGAAGGGCACCCCCGGCGGGTCTAAGGTACGCAATTTTAAGCCTTAAGCAGTAATTTAAGCACTTGAATTATCTTTAAGAGAACTTGATCGTCGGAGAGCCCCGGGTGGAAGAACCACATGGAGCCTTTTCTTTCTCAGGCAGACAAGAGGGTGCCATCTATTGCCTGTGTTCTACAATTTGAATTACTAAGGAGGGCAAGCAGTGATCGGGAAAATCACTCACACAATTTGGCGCCGTCTGTGGAAGCGAAAGAAGAGTAGATGGCCAAGAACAATACGAATGAAAAGATTGGGGACAACACTCCTGCTGGGAGTGGAAGACCCGTGGACCCTAACGCTGAAGGAGGAGATCACAACGAAGAAACTCATGATCAGAATCACGCAGAGAAAGGCGTCGGCCAAGATGGCGACACATCAAAGAAAGCGGACCAGGGCAAGTACTATAACGAGGACAACCTCCAGACCTGGAAAGATAGATGTTTGAGGAGGGATGAAGAAGTAAAGGAGATGGCAAACAAGTTGGCAGACCTTCAATCGGTCGTCAACTTCATGATGCAAAATAATGTCATGCAGCCGCCATACCCGCTACAGGATACGCCAATGCCAAGAAGAACGCCTGAAGAAGGGGCGAAAGAAATCCCGAAGCCCTCGACACGAGGAGTGGAAGGCACTCTCACCGACCCTCCAGGAAGTCGGCCGAGAAGAGCCCAGAAGAGAAGAGTCCTGAAGGACATATCACGAGGAGGAGGCAGTCCCCAAAGTACATCGGCATGTTCCGGCGGTATTGTGTTTCGATGCATCCTGCGGGGAAGGATCGAAAAGGGGCCACCATGAGGCCGAGAGTAGTGCGCCGAAAAGGCTGAAGTCCAAAGACAGCCGGGCTGCAGGGAGAAGTAAAGAAGACTTGAGAGATTACCTCAAGAGGAAGCAAGAGAATGCCGGAGTCGAAGTAACCTCCCCGGTTAAGCCGAGGACACCATTCTCGATGGAATTGGACAAATTCGTCGCGCCGAAAAGATTCAGTATGCCAAGGTTCCAGATATATGATGGTAAGTCAGACCCTAACTTCCATGTTGGATTATTTTTGAATTCAATGGCATTATATAGTGGGAACGAGCCGTTGCTCTGCAAAGTGTTCCCTTCATCCTTCGGGGAGATTGCATCAGATTGGTTCCACAAATTACCAAAGGGCAGCGTGAAGACTTGGGAAGGCCTGGCCGAGATGTTTGTGGCCAGGTTCATAACAAACAAACTGCAGCCATTGAGGGTGGATGCATTGATGGCTCTGAAGATCGGCAAAGATGAAAGCCTTAGGGCCTATGCAAAGAGGTACTATGAGGTGTTCAATCGAATACCTGAATGCAACCAGGAGGTGGCGGTCGTGTCTTTCAAGAACGGTCTGAAGGATGACTGTCCACTGCGGAAGTCTTTGGCAAAAACCCTGCCAAAGAGCATGGAAGAGCTCATGGCAAGAATCGAGAAGTATGCACGAGCCGAGGAAGATACATCGGGGAATAAGGAAACAAAGCCAGAAAAAGGCAACGGCTCGCCGAAGCGAGGCCGAGGTAACAATGGACCCAACAAACAGGAGACAGAGTTGAGGGCTAAGCAGGCAGTGACGACGGTGTTCCGAATTCCGGTCCACAAAGTCCTTGATCAAATTCGAAATCAGCCCTACTTCAGGGCGCCGGCAAGGGCACCAGGAGAATTTATGGGAAGAAACCTTGGTAGGCGTTGTGCTTACCACAATGAGGAGGGGCACCCAACTCAGGGTTGCAGAGCCCTTAAAGCACACTTAGAAGATTTGGTGAGGCAAGGCCATCTGAGAGACCTTGTGGATGAGGCCAAAACAAGGGAAGAACAGGCACGATTGCCTCAAGCACCAGCAACCCCGCCTCCTCCAGCGTAGCAACCACAGGCAGGCGGACCTCGGATGGTTAATGTGATCCACTCAAAGGTGAATGAAAATGACATACGAGGGGAGACACAAAGGGTAAAACACCTGCAGCACGTCAACCAGGTCGGACTGAAAAGACCTCGGCCTGAAGAGTGCCAAGGACCGATGATAGCCTTCACAGAAGCCGACCTTGATATGGTCCAGCACCCGCACAATGATGCCTTGGTAGTATCCCTCCAGGTTGGGGAGTGCCAGGTGAAACGTATCCTGATTGATCAAGGCTCTGCGACATCATGTATGTCAGATGTTACAAGGAGTTAGGCCTTCACCCTGATGACATGGAGCAGTCAAATGGCCCGATGGTTGGCTTCAATGGAACGCCGACATGGCCATTAGGCGCAACAAGCTTGGAGATACAGGCTGGCACAAAGAAGATCAAGACAAAATTCATTGTGATTGACACGCCTTACAACATTATCTTGGGGAGGCCGTGGTTGCATGCAATGGGGGCAGTTCCCTCAACATTGCATCAACTGCTACGGTTCCCAACAGAACATGGGATTGAGGAAGTCAGAGGAGATCAGTTGCAGGCAAAAAATTGCTCCATGGCAGCAATGAAATTAACCTGCAGCATTCGGGAACCAGAGAAGGCAGAAGTTGAAAAAGAGGACATGAAGGTCCTAGATGATGTCGGCAAGGAGCCGACCGAGAAAAGTGAAGAAGCACTGAAGAAAATCCTCGTCCAGGAGGGCGATGAGGAACGCTTCTTTCTTCTCGGCACAGGATTAGCCGAAGAAGAGGAAAGGGAGCTGGAAGCCTTTCTAAGGAAAAATATTGAGGTGTTCGCCTGGACACCTTATGAAATGCCTGGCATTGACCCCGAGGTCACATGTCACAGACTCAACGTTGACAGGTCGGCCAAACCTGTAATACAACGGGCCAGAAGACCGACGTTGATACACGTCGAAGCAGTGGAGGAGGAAGTGGACAGACTTCTGGAGGCCAGGGCCATCAGAGAAGCCAATTACCCGACATGGCTGTCAAACACCGTGGTAGTGAAGAAGAAGAATGGCAAGTGGAGGGTCTGCGTAGATTTTACAAACTTGAACAAAGCTTGTCCCAAAGACAGTTTTCCTCTACCAAAGATCGACCAGTTGGTGGACGCCACATCTGGACATGGAAGGATGAGCTTCTTGGATGCTTATAGGGGGTACCACCAGATAGCCATGTACCCCCCGGATGAGGAGAAGACAGCGTTTATCACCCCAAAAGGTCTGTATTGTTACAGAGTTATGCCTTTTGGGTTGAAAAACACAGGAGCGACTTACCAAAGACTGGTAACCAAGATGTTCAAACACTTGATTGGCCGAACAGTAGAAGTCTACATTGACGACATGGTCGTAAAGACCAAGGAACCAAAGGATCATCTTGCTGACCTAAGAGAGGTCTTTGACATACTCAAAACATATCAGCTCCGACTCAACGCATCGAAGTGCGCGTTTGGAGTCAGATTCGGTAAGTTCTTGGGATACCTAGTGACTAGAAGGGGCATTGAAGCCAGCCCAGATTAGATCAAGGCCATCCTGGAATTACAGAGTCCGACATCGGCAAAACAGGTCCAGATGCTTACCGGAAGGGCCGCAGCCCTAAACAGGTTCATAAGCCGAAGTTCGGACAAATGTAAACCTTTTTTCAATCTGGTGAAAAAGGCCACGGATTTTCTATGGACTGAGGAATGCGAGGCCGCTTTGGCCGACCTAAAGAAATATCTTACCACGGCTCCAGTCCTCTCGACACCTGAACCTGGGGAGGAACTGTTTTTATACTTAGCAGTTTCAGAGCACGCAGTAAGTGCTGTGATAATCCGAGAAGAGAAGGGAGAGCAGAAGGCTGTTTACTATGTAAGTAAAACCTTGGCCGATGCAGAAACAAGGTATCTACCACTGGAGAAATTAATGCTGGCCTTGGTAATGGCTTCAAAGAAGCTAAACCATTACTTTCAGGCTCACAAGATTGTGGTACTAACAGAGCACCCATTGAAATCCTTGTTGCAACAAGGAGATTTAACTGGAAGAATAGCAAGATGGGCTGTAGTTTTGGGCCAATATGACCTGGAGTTCAGGCCGAGAACAGCAATTAAGGGCCAAGTCTTGGCCGACTTCGTGGCCGAGTTCTCGCCAGAATACATCGAACATCGGGCTCCGTTGAGCCGAGATGAACGATGTCCAAACAAGGAAGGAGAAGCCCGACCAAAGGCTAAAGAACCAAGGAAGGAAAACTTCGACCCTCCAAAGATTCCTTTCACTGTTGATGGGAGCTCAAGCTCAAAGGGTAGGGGTAGGAGTAGTATTGATATCCCCGACGGAGAGATATTGAAGCGATCCATTCATTTGGGGTTCAAAGCCTCGAACAATGAGGCGGAGTATGAAGCATTGATTCTGGATGAAATTTGGCGATTCTGTGAAGCGAGATGAGGTAATAGTTTTTGTGATTCACAACTTATAGTGAATCAAACTACTGAGAGTTTGACCGAGACGAAAGGATGTCGGCATACGCAAAAAAAGTCATCAGGCTGGCAGCCTTGTTTCAAAATTGCCGACTTCTTCAGGTTAGCCGAGATGATAACAGCCACGCCGACGCGTTGGCTTATTTAGCAAGTTCAATGCAAACCGGAAAGACAAGGACAATAATGATCGATTACCTATCAGGCCCGAGCATAGAGCCACCAAACACAATGCAAGAAGCATTATGTGTGGACATGGGACCAACCTGGATGGATGCAATTATTGCATTCTGAAGAGGAAAATTGCGCGGAAAGAACGAAAGGAAGCACACAAGGTCGATTGAAGTCGGCAAGATTGATCGACAATGAAGGACATCTCTGAAGATCCTTCATCGGACCTCTTTTAAGGTGTGTACAACCTCTTCAGGTCGAAGACTTTTTATATGAAATTCACGAAGGAGTTTGTGGAAGCCACACAGGGGGCAGATCGTTAGCTCACAGGGCCATTACCCAGGGGTATTGGTGGCCCTATATGCAAAAAGATGCAGAAGCCTATGTGAAGAAGTGTGAACAAT
Source organism: Camellia lanceoleosa (assembly GCA_025200525.1). Classification (NCBI taxonomy): domain Eukaryota; kingdom Viridiplantae; phylum Streptophyta; class Magnoliopsida; order Ericales; family Theaceae; genus Camellia; species Camellia lanceoleosa. The sequence continues at coordinate 261,030 of JANUSC010000083.1, read as the reverse complement.
GCCGAGGTTTGCACTTGATACATCGGCCCATTCGACTGAACCCGGTTTCCAGCCCTTGGTCATTTGCCCAATGGGGCATGGATCTCGTTGGACAATTACCCCAAGCAACTGGGTAGCAGAAGTACCTACTGGTAGCAACAGACTACTTCACAAAGTGGATAGAAGCAGTGCCTCTTGCCAAAATCTGAGATGTGGATGTGAAGAACTTCATCTGGAAAAATATCATCACCAGATTTGGGATTCCAAGAGCAATAGTTGCCGATAACGGAACACAGTTTGACAGCAAACTCATCAAGAATTTTTGTGCAAAGTTCAAGATAAAGAATTACTTTTCAACACCAAGCTTTCCCCAAAGTAATGGGCAAGTCGAAGCATCCAACAAAGTAATTCTGGATGGGATAAAGAAGAGGCTGCAGGCAGCAAAAGGAAAGTGGGTAGACGAATTGCCTAACGTGCTCTGGGCATATCGCACTACGCCGAGAAGATCAACAGGGGAATCCCCTTTTGCCATGGCTTATGGCACAGAAGCAGTCATTCCATTGGAGATCGGCATCCCAGGGATCAGAAAACAGGGAGTTGAGAACGGGACTAATGATGTGCTCTTAGCCCGAGATTGGATCTACTAGAAGAAAGAAGAGAGAAAGCTGCAATCCAGCTTGCGACATACCAGCAACAGCTTGCCAAAGTTTACAACAAGAAGGTCAATCCAAGGGATTTTCAAGTCAACGACCTAGTCTTGAGAAAAGTCGTCAGCAATAAGAAGGATCCCAGAGAGGGCAAACTTGGCCCAAACTGGGAAGGACCCTACAGAATTACTTCGGTGTTAGGAAATGGGGCATATCGGCTAGAAGATAATGAAGGCAAAGCATTGCCTAGACCATGGAACACTTGTAATTTAAAGTTTTTCTATCATTAGATGCCTGTTTGATTTTTTGCCGATATGATCAATAAAATCTTAGCAGAATTTTCCAGAACTTATGAACCTATACACAATGTTGTTTTTTGAATAATGAGAACCCAAGTGGAACTTAGGTTCACATTGGGGGCAGAGAGAAGACAGTAAAGCTTAGCCGACGTTAAGTCGAGATTATGTTTAACCATAGTTAATCTGACATAAAGCTTAACCAAAGTTAAACAGAGATTATACTCAACTGAAGTTAAGCTGAGATAAATTCCTTATCTTTACTTGTTGAAATTTGTAGCAATTTACAAGTTAAAGTTAAGCTGAGATAAATTCCTTATCTTTACTTGTTGAAATTTGTAGCAATTTACAAGTTAAAGTTAAGCTAAGATAAGATAAATTCTTTATCTTTACTTGTTAAAATTTGTAGCAATTTACAAATTAAAGTTAAGCTGAGATAAATTCCTTATCTTTACTTGTTGAAATTTGTAGCAATTTACAAGTTAAAGTTAAGCCGATATAATTGTTTATCTTCACTTGTTGAAATTTGTAGCAATTTACAAGATGAAGTTAAATTAAGTTTTTGAGTCAGCCCCTTGTTAAAACTTGAGAAAAGTTTGCCAGTTAAAATTGTATATGCTTTATACTTGTTGAAGTTTATGGAAAATTTACAGGTGAAGTCCTAGCCGAGATAAACCTTCAGGTAAACATACCCGAGGTATTTATCCCCGAGGAGATTGTACAAAGGAAGAGAGACTTGCAAAATATTCTAAGTATAGAATCATGCAGAAGCAGTCATAAGAATATAAAAGTACAAACACTTAGTAGAAAAAAGTTGTATCTAGCATTAGAATGGAAAAAGGCACATCGGCCATATACAGAGTTTGCATTGTTCTGAAAACGAAAACGTACAAAAAGCACAAAAGACAGAAAAAGAAAAAGCATCACAGTTGTGTTTCTTCAACTTCAGGAGCAGTTTGAGTTTGAACCTCGGCCACTTCTTGGTGAATTGCCTCGGTAGATTCTTGCGAAACTACTTCGGCAACCTTTTCTGCAGCCACCTCGGCGTCAATCTCAGCAAGCGTCTTATCTAGACTCCTCTCAGCCAGAAGAAGGTCGGATGATAAATGCCCCGGATTAGCTTCCTTGGGCACCTCCTCAAGCTCCTCATCTTGGGTTAAGTCCAGGACTTGATCACCCTGAAGAGGAGACTTGGTCTCATCGGCATCGTTGGGCTTCCTTACTAGCGCATTATCATCATCCTTATCCTCCTCCTCGGCTTCAGGCTCGGATTCATCCTCATCTTCAGTTTGACTTGGAGGTGGAGGAGGAGGGAATGGCAGGGGAATGGCATCAGCCTTGCGCAATGGCGAGTCATCTGGGACATTAAGCTTTTTAGCAAGAGACATCCAACCAAGGGAGAAGCCCCTGTTGCATGCCTGCCTGACTTGAAGTTTGTATTCCTCAGTAACGTCGGCCATGCATTGGGCGTATGCCTTATTATCAGCCGCCTTGATCTCAGCATCTTTGGTAGCTAAAGCCTCCTAGAGTTCCCTCTCGGCTTGGGCTGCTCTTTCCTCGACTTCTTTCTTTTGGGCTTGACCGCGTCTTTATAGCCTCGGCCGCTTCAGCCTTTTCCTCGGCTAACTGTTGGCTTGAGTAGCGGCCTCAGCCTGGTCCTCCAACGTTTTCATCTTTGCTTGAAGGTTTTTGTTTATCTTTTGAAGGGAAGAAAACTCCCTCTTCATCTCGGCCAACTTTTCTCGATTTTCAAATGGCTGCATTGAAAAAGAATGGGCGTACTGGACAGCCTGACAGAAAATAGAAGTGTTAGGAAAAAATTCAAAGTATGAAACAAAAAGAAAGGACGAGTACTAAAACTAGAGCACTTACTTGAACTGAGTGTTGGAGCATTAAAGCGTAGTTCTCATACTCACTATTCCCAGCATTTCGCTCCAAATCACCAGGCAAAAGCAGTGCAGTACTGAGAGCCACGCCGACATTTATGTCGTCGGCACTCTCATTCGCCATTATTGGCTTGTCTTCCAAAGTGAATTGGGGGGCCCAAGGGACACTTGGTATCTTGGACTTTGAAGTTTTCGCAGAAGAAGACCTCGGCTTTTTCGATTTTTGGGACTTTGAGGGTTGAGTCTCAGCAGACCTTTTGACCGAAATAGAAGCGGTCTTCTTGCTCTCAGCCAGTTGGGAGATAGGAACGGCATCCTCAGCCTCGGCCTCAGTTGCTTTGTTCTTTGGCTGAGCTTTCTTAGTTCTTTTTGGCTTGGGCGGAAGCACTGTTTGAGCTGGAACAGCGTCGGCATCGACTGGGAGGTCGGCCAGAAGATCTTGCACAATAGGCTTTGGGCGCACCATTTCGGCTGTTTTAACAAGTCTACGTCGACGTTTCCTCTCAGGAATGGGTACCAAGAATGGTGCCGAGGTGGATGGCAAATCCGCTGGGTCAGACGTTGATCCTTGGTCTGTTCGTGATGTGGACGCAGTCTGGGTTGTGACAGAAGGTGGAGAGTGACTTTTCTTCTTTCGTTTGGGGACGTCGGGCAAAACAGACTTGTACGTTGGGATGAAATTTAACAACAGATGAGCTTTCTTTTTGGCTCTAGGAGACCTAGAAGTTTCTTTAAATCTTCACTGGGGGCGTAGAATTGGCGAAAATTTTTCGGTGGCTGATGCAGATCTGCAAAAGAAAACTAGCGTTAGAAACAGACAAAGTTTTGAAGACTTAAAAAAGAAACAAGTGATTAACAGTGGGCTCTTACCCTTGCCCTCCTTAACAGTTCGAGGAAGAGGGTATAAATGGACATCTTAATGCAGGGCAAACTCCCAATTTCCAGTGGCAATAAGGAAGTCGTCTCCAGCCCCCTTGTTGGAGTCTGGGAGGTCGGCTATAATTTTGAATTCGGTGGACCTCGGCTTGAGGTAATAGACAAAGCCTTTTTTTTTTAAGTTCAGGGCGCACATGGTATAACAAAACTGGATATCGGCAAGGGTAATCCTAACATTCTCACGCTTAGCCAGGGCTATGATACCATTAATCACTCTGTAGGAGTTAATGGTAAGTTGCATAGGGTTCAGCTTATAGAAGTGGAGAACCTCACGGAAAAGGATAGTAAGTGGCAGCCGAAGTCCACACTCGGTGAAAGCTACTATGGGAAAGGGCATTGAGTTGTCAGTGGGCATAATGGAGTCATCATCCCCGGCAAGTCTCAGATGGACATCGTCGGGAATAGAGAACTCCTGCCTAAAATATTCTAGTTTGGTTGGGGTGTTCACCCTCTGCCTCCACATACCCATGATATCGGCGAAAGGGTATTTAATTTCAGGAAAACAAGGTTTTTTAAAGGTTATGGTAATCTCGGCTTCAGTTTTCAGTTTTCCTATGAATTTATAGGTCCTACAGACAATTCCCAAACCTAAATCTACGAAGAACAAGTATGGAGGGCAGATATCTGGAAAACAGAAAAGCAAGAGCGAAGTTTCAGAATCAAGAACAGAGGTAGGGCTATCAAAAGCATAAAGAATACATGGAGTAGACGGTCAAGAACAGTGACAAGAGTGCAAGAAAGTGATGAACAGTGTATGGACAGAAATCAAATTCACTTGAATACTTTCAGATATATGACTCACAAGATTTGAAAGAAAAATGGGAGCAAATAATATCAACAGAAATGAAAGCGAAGGGAACAGTAGCTTACCAGAGAAACAGAGCCGGAATGAGTTTCGCCGAAGTCAGACGGCAGTTACAGATGTGACGAAATGATGACAGCTTCATGAGAGAGGAGAAGGAGAGACAGTCGCAGAGCTTGGAGCTTGAAGCAATGGCGGTTTCGAAGAAGAAAGTGTAGAGAGAGAGAAAGCAAGGAAATCAAATGCAAAAGTGAAGAGCCAAAAGGCAGAGGCAAAAGTTTTGTCAAAATTTGAAACGGCGGCAAAACAGAAGCATTTAATGCGCCTGGGGTAACGCGGACGTCAGACGGCGCAGACAGATGAAAGACGACTTGCGAGCGCGTCGTAGGCACGAGCCAATGGAAACGGAACACGTAGGTGAACTGGTTAAAAAATGACGCATGACAGCTCATACGCGTGAAAGAGTTCACTGGAATTCTCGTTCTCCGAAGAGAGCATGTCGGGCTAAAAGTAAATGATCTCGGCTGGGAAGTTCTCGAGACGATGTTGTTCTTGAACTGATGTTCAACAAGAGTACCAATGTAGGTTCCATCACCTCAGAATGCCGAGGTAATAGAACCTAGGGGGCAGTTGTGAGGACATATTTTCTGAGTATCAACACGTGGCCGAGGTGACACCGAAGTGTCAGCCGAGATGTCACGTGTCTTGGTCTAGATACCAGGATGATCTTGGCTAGGCCGAGGTTATCTGCGAGAAAATAGGAATCCGGGATAAACGAATAAGGGACAGGAGTCCTAGAATGAAGAAAGACTACAAGATGGATACAGGTAATACTCTCAGGAAGTCTATCCTTATCTCTTGAAGAGTCCAAGGTAAATCCGGAATTAGAGTCCATGGAAGTGAGACTTCTAGTGGGACTGGGATGGAGTAAAACTATAAAAGAAGGGCACCCCCGGCGGGTCTAAGGTACGCAATTTTAAGCCTTAAGTAGTAATTTAAGCACTTGAATTATCTTTAAGAGATACTGACTTGATCGTCGGAGAGCCCCCGGGTGGAAGAACCACCGCCGGAGCCTTTTCTTTCTGTGCAGGACAGTAGGGTGCCATCTATTCAGCTTGTGTTCTACAACTGAATTACTAAGGAGGGCAATGTGATCGGAAAATCACTCACACAGTGCCGGTGCCGGTGGTGGAGATGATCGCCGGTTCCGCCTGCTGGAGAAGCCACTCGATGGTCTCGCCGTCGGACTTGTGCCCTAATTCTCTTGTCAATTGGAAAACCCTAGCCGCGCAAGTCGCCGGCATTCGGATGCGCCGCCCCCTTCCGTCGACCTTGATGTGGCGGTCTTTCGTCGACTTCTTAGCAGGGTTCTTTAGCTCGTTGTTTTTCTTCGAAAGATCATCTACAGCGAGATCGGATCGAGGAGATGGATTTGTATCTTCTGATCTGATTGTGATTGAGAGTGGCGGAGGTTCCCCTCCTCCGCCGCCCCCGGCAGTGGTGGTGATGCCAGATTGGATGGTGATGTTGCGGATGAATGGGGATTGATGAGATCTAGCATCAAAAGAAGAAGAAGAAGAAGAAGAAGAAGAAGAGTGGTTTTGGTGATGTGGTGGTGGTGGTTGTTGTCGGAGGTGGTGGTGGGGTTGTGAAGTGGTGGCGGCGGTGGTGGTTTGTTTATTGCTATGAAAATCTGTTAGTTCCATATGTGTGGTTTGTACGAGGGGTGTGGGGTTTAGTTTTCTATAGGAATTTTGTTAGTGGGTTCAAAGCTGATACTTCCTTGGTACCCTTTTTTTTTCATTGATGATTGAGTTTGATCATTATCAACCCCATCCCCCACTCTCTCTCCTTCTCCTCCTCCTTGGTTACTGTTAGAGAGAGAAAGTAAAGAGAGAGAAAAACACTTTAAAGTCTATTGCAGGTCTGTCTGACCTAACTTGGGCTAGGAGTTTGTGGGGTTCTCTTTGGTTTCTGATTGACTGTTGTGCTTCTTTCTCTACCCTTTGAATTCTTAATGGAGAGAGAGAGAGAGAGAGAGAGAGAGAGAGTAGAAGAAGCCCATTCGTGGGGTATCTGGTATAGGAATGTTAAAATAGCCTTTGTAAATTCTACCATAATCATGTTTTGAATCATGTAATTAGTCAAATTTAACACCTAATTTAATGATTAATAGTGTATTAAATTATGTACACAGAAATTTTGGAGACTGATAATCCATGAACCGAAAGTAGGGTTGTCTCTAATTTTTTTTATTTACCTATCTTAATACACTCTGAATTAACCTATTGGGGGTATTTAGAATAATCTAAATAAATATAATTTTTGATTTTTTATGAAAAAATATAAAATATGAATTGAATTTAAAATGATATGGTAAAAATATGATATGACCTAAATAAGATAATTGTAACCTAAATAGAATAATGTGATAAAAGAACATATGTTATTTTAGTGCATGACAAACACCCCATTGTATAGAAATCTCCAGATATCATATTATGAATGTATTGATTGAAACAGAAGAGGATTGGTGTTAAAAAAAATATAATAATACTATATATATACTAATTGGTATATTAATTAGTATATTAACAAATGATGTGATATCATTTTAAAAATTTTAGTTATTTATAATTTGTATAATGGGTGAAGTCAGTAATAATGTCATAATATATGTCGGTACACTAATTGAAATATTAATTAGTATATATAACACCGCCGAAAAAAATATTTTAAAAATTGCTTATAACACTAAAATATATGTGAATGAGATTTATTTTAAATATAACTCACAATATCAAATTAAAAATACGAACAACAATAACAACAACAAACACATTATTATTTTTGAGACATTTATCTAAATATATATATACATATTTTTTAATTTTTCTACTTGCAGAAGAGTTAATTACAGAACCCAACTCTTTTGCGAAAGTGTGAAACCTGCAAAAAATACATATAGATGCATATATGTTAGAAATGGTAGAAAAAATTTGGGTAAAATCAGATTTTTTTTTAAAATTTGGTCTATTTTTTAGGTGGGCCTCGAGCGTCGATTTACTTGGGTCAAAGTGGTAACGCGTTCTATGCCGCGTTGTGATTCACGTGGTATATTTGGTTGCTCAAAACTATTACCGAGTGAATGGAAAATTGAAGCCAAAGTGTGCTCCATAGAAATGGAGTTTTAGTGGAAATTCCTTAAAGTTGTAAAATGGCTTGTCCCACATTGATTTGGTGGGAAGTTTTAAAAGAGTTTATAAGGCATGGGTTTGGTACTTGAGGTATGCCCCAAGGGGGTACCTAAGTGTTTTAGAGGGAGAGGTTATGGGCTAGACCCATTGGACCCAAAAATCACAACACACGAGCGCGTTGCCGTCGTCCGGGCAAGCTGGGCGTGGGTGCCTGTTGCGGTTGGGCTTGTTCGGCCCAATACTAATCTTTTTTGATCTAGTCCGGTTTTTTCCTGTACATCCAAACAGGGCCCTTCCGATTTTTGAACCCAACAGCTCTAAATCTGTTTGAATTTCAAACCAAACAGTGCCTAAACAGTTTTGTATCTGTTTAATTCAAATTGAACAGGTACAGTACCTGTTTAATTCAAAATGGAAAGCCACCAATCCATCTATAAATAGACTAAGCCCCCCCCCCCCCATTTGGAAAATCACTCCAATTTTCGTACTCCATCTTCTGCTAAATTTATTCTTCATTTTGCATTAAGTTCTTGTTACTGAGAGTATAAACACTTAGTGTGTTTGACGAACGAATAAATTGTAGTGCTGCTTTTATATCAACTGTAGTGCTGCTTTTATTCGTTGATAGATCATTTTATCCTGGGAGATAGACGTCCAGATTCTGAAAGCACCGTGGAGAGGACGAATCTGTCTTAAGGACACAGTGTTAAACACTGGAATTGATCAGATTGTTATTCAAGAGAAATTAACCAAATAAGTTGTTTAATTTTTTATTCTGTTTTTATTTATTTATTTAAATCAGATTTTAATTTTGTTTTTGTAACAAAATAAAATCTGTTTTTATTTTTTTTTATTTCGAGTTTGATTTTTGTAATCAAAACAAATTTTCTCCTTTTTTTTATTTCTTTATATTCTGGTTGTTGTTTAATACACAACAAAATTTAATTTAATTAAATAGAGTGAAGATTGTCCTACAATATTCATCTTATTGTATTCAATTTGTGATTGATTTTTATGTTTGCAAGTTTATTTTGTATTTTTTTGAGATACCTTTTACGTAATAAGTCAAAAAAGTCAAAAATTTTCTTTTTAACATATTTTAAAGTCACATCACCTCTCACATGAAACAATAAAAAAAATTTTAAAAATTAAAAAGTCAACTTTTAACTATCTTTCCAAAACACTCTGTAATCCATAATTTTTGCTAGGCGTTACGAGATCAGGATTACCATTTTACAGAAATCCTGTGCATATATGTAGGTAGCTCAGTGGTTGGTTGAATTATTGTGAAATGTAATGTAATTGTGGACATTTTTAAGTTTGATACATTTTCACTAATGACAAGACCTAAACTTAATTAATATATGTAATTTACGAATGATTGCTTATATCATATGGAAATTGTCTCGTCTTCGACCTTATAAAAAATAAAAAATAAAAAAACTTAATATATATATTTTTGACTTTTTCACTATACACATTTTTATCAATTCTCTCACTAAATGCATTGTGCGTGTTGAGCTATAGTTGCAGACAAGGATCCGCAGAACACAAGTAAATTATAAAAATATTTTTTGAAATTTTATTAAAATACGAATCACTTTTTATAGTTTTAAAAATTATATTTCACCTCCTAATATTTTTAATTTCATAACAAATCACTCATTTTATTAATAAATCATCAAGTCAATTAATAATATTTAATAATATTAGAAATATGTTTTAATTAATAATTTAGGTAATTTTATTATTGTATAGAAGAACAATTATGAATTTTATTTTTTTTAGTTAATCCTATTAAATAAAAAATTCTAATAAGAGAGTATTCGTAATTTTTCAAATCATATATGGCAATCTGTACTTTAAACAAATTTCAATAGGTGTATTTATAATTTACCCACAGAACAAAAAGCTCTTTGCTAGGAAAATATATTGTGTGAGTGATTTTCTGATCACACTGCCCACCTTAGTGATTCAGCTATAGAACACTGGCAGAATAGATGGCACAAATTATAACACAAAGAATTTAACGTGGTTCGACAATATTGCCTACGTCCACGGGAGGCCGAGGAAATTTATTATATTGGATAAGCAGTAAGAATTACAATTAACTCTCTGTAATTCTCTCTCTCACTATTGCTCTCTAAGCTTATAAGTGTTACAATTATCTTGTAATAGTCTCTCTCCTGTCACTCTCGTGTCCCCTTCTCTCTCCATCTCAACTTCTATATATACACCGAAATAGAGATGGAGAGATTATCAACTTTTGAGCTGGCTTGCCAGCCCACTATTGCGCTTTTGGCAGCTTTCCAAATAAAAGCTCCTCATTACTTCACATGTCTTCTAGTGGCCTCATGGCCAACTCGTATGGCCTCAAGGCTTTCTTCACATGGCTGGACATTCATCTGATCAGGATAATATTATTATATCATACAGATATGACTGGTCTATCAGTTACCTCGGCTTTAATTCTCTTACGGATAACTCAGCCTGTGCACGTTAAGCCGAGGTAAGATAAAGGGGCGGCTTTCACCCGCTTATCCCGGATTAAGATATCTTTGGAGATAACCTCGGCACATAAATAACCTTGGCAAAACATACTGCGACACGTGGAACCTCGGCTGACACATCGGTGTCACCTTGACACGTGTCGGTACTCAGAAATATATCCCCACAACTGCCCCCTAGGTTCTATTACCTCGGCATACTGAGGTGATGGAACCTACATTGAATTTCTCTCTCGTACGTCGGCTTAGATCTGTCTAGCCGAGATCATCCGTTTCAGGCCGACATGTCTTCTTTCAACAATTAGAATTCAGATCAATTCTCCTATGCGTATGAGCTGTCATGCACCATTTTTCAACCGTTTCGCTGACGCGTTTTACCCTTATTGGCCCGTGCTGATGACGCGCCTATAAGCCGTCTTTTCTCAGCCTGCGCCGTCTGACGCATGCGTTAACCTAGGCGCATTGAATGCTGTACTCTCGCCGCCGCTTCACTTTTTGGACAAAACATTTGCCTCTCTCTCCTTTTCTTCACTTCTGCATCTGCTTTCTCAGCTTTCTCTCTCTCTAAAGCTCCTTCTGCCATTGCTTCGAAGCTCTCGATTCTGCAACTTCCTCAACTCGTCTTTCATCCGCCATTCCTGCGAAGCTCTTACTACTGTTGCTTCCGTCGTCTGATCTCGGCGAAGATTTCTTCGGCTTCACTGTATTTGGTAAGAAACTGTTCCTTCCTTTCCCAATTCTTCGTTGTTTCTGAAATTTCTTGCTGTTTCTACGCTGCTCAAACTTTTAATTTGTGGTTTATTCACCTGAATACGTCGTATTCCATGATTCTATACATGTCTGATACACTTGCACTTTTTCACCACTGTTCTTGGTACTCAACCCCTTTTTGTGTTTCTGATAGCCCGTTCTTTGTTCTTGAATCAGAAACCTTCTCTGTTTTCTGTTTTCTGTATTTTTTCCAGATCTGTGCACTTGATATTTGTCTTCGTAGCTCTTAGGTTTGGGATTTGCTGATAGAACCCTAAATCCTTAGGAAAAACTGAAACAAATTCTTCCAATACATACCTAGGTTTAAGCCGAGGTCCCAATACTTCTGAAGAACAGCCTGTTTCTATAGCCATTAGGCCGAGGTCCCAATACCTTTTAAGAGCATCCTGTTTTAGCCAAGTATCCTTACACCGAAATCATGGATGTGTGGAGAGATAGGGTTAACTCTCCGACCAAATTAGAATTTTTCAGGCAAGAGTTCTCCATCCCAGAGGACGTCCATCTTAGACTAGCTGGGGAGAACGACTCTATTATGCCCAAGGATGACACCATGCCTTTTCCTGTTGTAGCCTTCGTACAGTGTGGACTTCGGTTCCCTCTAGACCCCCTTTTTCGCCAAGTCCTTCATTACTATACCCTCAACCCTATGCAACTCACCATTAACGCTTATAGAACGCTTAACGGTATAATAGCTTTAGCTCGGCAGGAGAGTGTTAGGATCACTCTTGCCGACATCCAATTCTGTTATACTATGTGTGCCCTCAACCTAAAGGAAAAAGGCTTTGTATACTACCTTAAGCCGAGGTCCACCGAGTTTAAAATTGTGGCCGACCTTCCTGACTCCAACAAAGGTGCTGGAGATGACTATCTTATTGCATCTGGTAATTGGGAGTTTGGCCCAGAAGAAGAAGTCCATCTCTACCCTCTTCCCCGAACAATTAAAGAGGGCAAGGGTAAGAGCCCAATGCCAATAACTTAGTTGTTTCTTCGTAAGTCTTCAAAATTTTATCTGTTTCTGATGTTGTGTTTTTTTTTTTTTTTTTTTTTTCTTTTTGCAGACGTTCGCCAGCCACCCAAGGGCTTTCGCCAGTCCTATTTCCTTGGGAAAAATCTGAAGAAGCTTCTGGACCTTCCACTCGAGAAGCGCAGGGCTCCGCTGGTGTTGAACTTCATTCCCTCTTACAGATCTACCTTGGCCGACATTCCGAGAAGAAAGAAGAAGAACCCCTCCTCTTCCTCTGCTGCCAGCACATCAACATCTGATCCAGCCGACCTTCCATCAACATTGGCACCATACTTGGCGTCAATTTCTGAAAGAAAACGCCGGCGGCGATTAGTAAAAACTGCCGAAATGGTTCGCCCAAAGCCCATTGTCCAGGACCTGTTGGCCGACCTCCCAACTGATGCAGATGCTGAACCAACTCAACCTTTGCCACCCCAAAAACCTAAAAGATTGAAGAAGGCCCAGCCGAAGTCCAAGGCTGTTGAGGCCGACGCTGAAGATGCTGTGCCAATTTCAAAATTGGCCGAGACCAGGAAGGCCACCTCTGTGCCTGCAAAGAGATCGGCTGGGGCTCAACCCTCTGGATCTACTCCATCAAAGAAACAAAAATCAACCTCTGGGATGACCTCGGGAACCAAGGCCAAACAAGTTCCCTGGGAGCCCAAGATCACTCTTGAAGACAGACCTGTTTATGCAAATGAAAGCGCCGACGATGTCAACGTCGGCGTGGCACTTAGCATGGCAGTTCTTCTTGAGGGCGATCTTGAGCGAAATGCCCAGATGAGCCAATATGAGAATTTCGCTCTTATGCTGCAGCATTCTGTCCAAGTAAGTTCGAATTTGATAACTTGTCTTCCTGCTATTTTTCTTTATACTTGTAAAGTTTTGCAATATGTTGTACTAACTTTTGCCTTGTGCTTTTTTCAGGCCATTCAGCATGCCCACTCCTTCTCTATGCAGTCCTATGAGACAAGGAAGGAGTTGGCCGATATGAAGAAGGAGTTTGCAGCCCTTCAGAAACAGAATAACCGTCTTCAGAGTAAGATGAAGACTTTGGAAGAGCAAGCCGAGGCTGCAACTAAAGAGAAGCAGGAGGCTGATGAAAAGGCCGAGGCTGCTGAAGCAATTAAAAATGTGGCCGAGGCTGAAAAGAAAGAAGCTCAAGCGAAGGCGGCCCAGGCTGAGCAAGAACTTATGGACGCCCTGGCATCCAAGGCTGCCGAAATCAAGGCGGCTGATGAGAAGGCTTATGGCCAAGGCATGGCCGATGTTGCAGAAGACTACAAGTTGCAGGATAAGCAGGCATGCAACCGGGGTTTTTCCCTTGGTTGGATGGCCTTAGCCAAAAAACTTGATCTTCCTGCTGACTCGCCATGGCGTAAGTCTGAAGCCATTCCTCTTCCGTTTCCTCCACCTCCTTCTCCAACCCAAGCTGATGAAGAAATTGAATCTGAGGCCGTGGCTGAAGATGAAGAAGATCAAGATACTGAAGCCTTGGTAAGGAAGACCAAGTCCCCTCCTCAAGAAAATCAAATTCTGGACTTAACCCAAGAGAAGGGTGAGGAGGTTCAGAAGGTGTCAGAGGAAGCGGACTCAGTTCCCCCATCATCCGACCTTCTTATTCCTGAGAGAAGTGTTGAGAAGACCCTGGCTGAGATCGATGGAGAGATTGCGGCAGAGAAGGAAGCCGAGGTGGTTGTGGAGAAGGATGTCGAGGTTGATCTTCAAGGGACAACCGAGGTCCAGATCCAAGCTGCTGAAGCTGGAGACTCTTAGCTTTTATCTTTTGTACTTTGTTGTTTTTTTTTTTGTTGGACAGTATAAGTTCTTTTGTATGGCCGATGTGCCTCCTCATTGTTTAAGAACAATTTTCTTTTGCTAAACCATTATGCCTTTTTTACAACTGCAGTTGTTCTTCTCTGTTTGTTAATTCTTCTTCATTGCTTCTGTATGGTTCTGCACTTAGAATATTTTGCATGATTTACATAATTCTTCCTTTGCATAATCTTCTCGGGGTTACATACCTCGGGTATCAGAACTGAATATTTTACTTCGGCAAGATACTGACCTGCAATCTTTTCGTAAATTTTCCCAAGTATAAAACATATACTATTCAATGTTAACCTTTGCCCACTTTTCTTAAGTTTCAACAAGAATTTAAACAACAATCTCAGTCTGACCTACTTGTAAATTACTACAAATTTCAACAAGGATAAATATAAACAGTAAACTTTACTCAAGTTATAACAAGTGTTTAAACAATGATCTACTTGTAAATTGCTACAAATTTCAACAAGGGTTTAAACAATTTATGCTTAGCTTTACCTTAATCTGTAAATCGCTGCAAATTTCAACAGATGATCACATGTCGGCTTAACTTCAACTTGTAAATTGCTACAAATTTCAACAAATGTTAAGCAATAATCTATTTGTAAATTGCTGCAAATTTCAACAATTATACTTAACCTTTACCTCAACCTGTAAGATGATCTTATGTCGGCTTAACTTCAACTTGTAAATTGCTACAAATTTCAACAAATGTTAAGCTATGATCCTTAGCTTGTCCACCTTGTGGATTGCTATATGTTGGTCAGCAATGGCATCAGCTTCACCCCGACTTGTAAATTGCTACAAATTTCAACAAACGAGAAGAGTTGTAATCTCGGCTCAACTTCCACTTGTAAATTGCTACAAATTTCAACAAGCGAAGCTAAGGAATCATCTCGGCTTAACTTCAACTTGTAAATTGCTACAAATTTCAACAAGCGAAGCTAAGCTTTGTGCCGGTTTAACCAACTTGTAAATTGCTACAAATTTCAACAAGTGGCAAACTTTGTATTCGGTCTGACCAACTTGTAAATTGCTACAAATTTCAACAAGTGGTAAACTTTGTATTCGGTCAAACCAACTTGTAAATTGCTACAAATTTCAACAAGTGGTAGACTTTGTATTCGGTCAAACTAACTTGTAAATTGCTACAAATTTCAACAAGTGGTAGACTTTGTATTCGGTCAAACCAACTTGTAAATTGCTACAAATTTCAACAAGTGGTAGACTTTGTATTCGGTCAAACCAACTTGTAAATTGCTACAAATTTCAACAAGTGGTAGACTTTGTATCTTCTCTGCCCCCAATGTGAACCTGAGTTTCACTTGGGTTCTCATTTGTCATGTCTTCCAGCATCTTTATCAGTCATATGTGTTTTATTGATGACATCGGCCAAGAATAAGGACCATCTCAATGATAGAAAAATTTCAAGTTACAAGTGTTCCAGGGTCTGGGCAATGCTTTGCCCTCACTGTCTTCAAGCCAATAAGCTCCATTACCTAACACCGAAGTAATTCTGTAAGGTCCTTCCCAGTTTGGGCCAAGCTTGCCCTCTCTGGGGTCTTTCTTGTTGCCGACCACTTTTCTCAAGACTAAGTCGCCGACTTGAAAATCTCTTGGGTTGACCTTCTTGTTGTAGGCTCTGGCAAGCTGTTGCTGGTATACTACAAGCTGAATTGCAGCCTTCTCTCTTCGTTCTTCCAAAAGATCCAGATCTCGGGCTAAGAGTATATCGTTAGTCCCATTTTCAACTCCCTGGGTTCGAATCCCGGGGATGCCGACTTCCAGTGGAATGACTGCTTCTGTGCCATAGGCCATGGCAAAGGGAGATTCCCCTGTTGATCTTCTCGGCGTAGTCCGATATGTCCAAAGCACGTTGGGCAATTCGTCTACCCACTTTCCCTTTGCTGCCTGCAACCTCTTCTTTATTCCATCCAAAATTACTTTGTTAGACGCTTCTGCTTGCCCATTACTTTGGGGGAAGCTTGGTGTTGAAAAGTAATTCTTGATCTTGAATTTCGCACAGAAGTTCTTGATGAGCTTGCTGTCGAACTGCGTTCCGTTGTCGGCAACGATGGCTCTGGGAATGCCAAATCTGGTAATAATGTTTTTCCATATGAAATTCTTGACGTCCACATCTCGAATTTTGGCGAGAGGTTCTGCCTCTATCCACTTTGTGAAGTAATCTGTTGCTACCAGCAAATATTTTCTTTGCCCAGTTGCTTGGGGAAGCTGTCCAACCAGATCCATGCCCCATTGGGCAAACGGCCAAGGGCTGGATACTGGATTCAGGTCGGCAGCTGGCTGATGAATCAATGGCGCAAACCTTTGACATTGTTCGCATTTCTTGACGTATGCTTCTGCATCTTTTTGCATATAGGGCCACCAATACCCCTGGGTGATGGCCCTATGGGCTAATGATTTGCCCCCAGTGTGACTTCCACAAATTCCTTCATGAATTTCATATAAAAAATCTTCAACTTGTGAAGGGTGTACGCACCTTAAAAGGGGTCCAATGAAGGACCTTCTGTAGAGATGTCCGTCCGCAGTCAGGCTGAATCTTGCCGACTTCAATCTGACTTTGTGTGCCTCCTTGCGATCTTCTGGCAGTTTCCCTTCTTTCAGGAATGCAATAATGGCATCCATCCAGCTCGGCCCCATGTCCACACACATTGTTTCTTGCTTCGCTTTTTGTGGTTCTATGCTCGGGCCCGACATGTAGTCGATCATAATTGTTCTGGTCTTTTCAGTCTGCATTGAACTTGCCAGGTTGGCCAACGCGTCGGCATGGCCGTTATCATCTCGGCTAACTTGAAGAAGTCGGCAGTTTTGAAATAACTCCGCTACTCTGATGACTTCCTTTGCATACGCCGACATCCTCTCATCTCTGGCTGCAAATTCTCCTGTTGATTGGTTAACAATTAACTGTGAATCACAAAAAACTATTACCTCGTATGCTTCTGCTGCGGCTGCTAGTTTTAATCCTGCAATTAATGCTTCATATTCAGCTTCATTGTTTGAGGCCCTGAACCCCAAACGGATGGATTGTTCGATGATCTCTCCATCTGGGGATATCAGCAGTACTCCTGCCCCCGCTCCTCGGCGATTGGAACTTCCATCGACAAAGAGTCTGAATGAGTCGCCGATGTAGATGCTGCAAGGTCTGAGCTTGTCCTTCCTTTGCTCTTTTGCTTTCGGCTGGGATTCTTCTTGCTTGCTAGGACCTCGTGCATCGGGACTCAATAAAGCCCGACGGTCAATAGACTCCGGCGTGAATTCGGCCACAAAGTCAGCCAACACTTGGCCCTTAATTGCTGTTCTGGGCCTGAACTCTAGGTCATACTGGCCCAAGGCCACCGCCCACCTTGCAATTCTTCCCGTTAAGTCTCCTTGCTGTGACAGGGATTTCAATGGGTGCTCTGTTAGCACCACAATCTTGTGTGCTTGGAAGTAGTGGTTCAGCTTCTTTGAGGCCATGACCAAGGCCAGCATTAGCTTTTCCAGTGGTAAGTACCTTGTTTCAGCGCTGGCTAAGGTTTTACTTACATAGTAGACATCCTTCTGTTCTCCCTGCTCTTCTCGGATCAGCACTGCGCTCACCGCGTGCTCTGACACGGCTAAGTACAAAAACAACAACTCCCCAGGCTTGGGTGTTGTTAGGACTGGAGCCGTGATTAGATACGTTTTTAGATCGGCCAAAGCGGCCTCACATTCTTCAGTCCATAGGAAATCTGCAGTCTTTTTTACCACGTTGAAGAAGGGTCTACATTTGTCTGAACTTCGGCTTATGAACCTGTTTAGGGCTGCGGCCCTGCCAGTGAGCATTTGAACCTGTTTTGCCGAGGTTGGGCTCTGTAATTCTATAATGGCCTTAATCTGATCTGGGCTGGCCTCTATTCCCCTTCTTGTTACCAGGTACCCTAGAAACTTACCAGATCCAACCCCGAACGCACACTTTGATGCGTTGAGTCGGAGCCGATATGTTTTAAGTATTTGAAATACCTCTGCTAGGTCGGCAAGATGATTCTTTGGGTCCTTGGTTTTTACGACCATGTCGTCGATATAGACTTCCATTGTTTGACCTATGAGGTGCTTGAACATTTTAGTGACCAACCTTTGGTAGGTTGCGCCTGCGTTCTTTAGCCCAAAAGGCATCACCCTGTAGCAGTACAGGCCTTTTGGGGTGATGAATGCTGTCTTCTCCTCGTCTGGGGGGTACATGGCTATCTGGTGATATCCCCTGTAAGCGTCCAAGAAGCTCATTCTTCCATGTCCTGATGTAGCATCTACCAGTTGGTCAATTTTTGGCAGCGGGAAGTTGTCTTTGGGACAGGCCTTATTGAGGCTTGTAAAATCGACGCAGACCCGCCATTTACCGTTTTTCTTCTTTACCACCACGGTGTTTGACAGCCACGTTGGATAGTTGACTTCTCTAATGGCCTGGGCTTCCAGAAGTCTGTCAACTTCTTCCTCCACTGCTTCGACGTGTATCAACGTCGGTTTTCTAGCTCGCTGAATTACGAGTTTAGCCGACCTGTCGACGTTCAGTCTATGACATGTGACCTCGGGGTCAATGCCAGGCATCTCATATGGGGTCCAGGCGAACACCTCTATGTTTGCTCTTAAAAAGGCTTCCAGTTCTCTTTCCTCTTCTTCGGCCAGGCCTGAGCCGAGAAGAAAATAGCGCTCCTCATCGCCCTTTTGGACGAGGATTTTCTTTAGTGTTTCCTCACTCTTCTCGGCCGGCTCCTTGCCGACATCATCGAGGACTTCCATGCCCTCTTCTTCAATTTCTGCCTTGGCTGGTTCTCGAATATTGCAGGTAGTCTTCATTGTTGCCATGGAGCAACTCTTTGCCTGTAGTTGATCTCCTCGGATTTCTTCAATCCCATGCTCTGTTGGGAAACGCAGTAGTTGGTGTAATGTTGAGGGAACTGCCCCCATTGCATGCAACCACAGCCTGCCCATGATGATGTTATATGGTGAAGGTGTATCAATTACGGTGAGCTCGGTCCTGATCTTCTTAGTGCCTGCTTGCACTTCCAAGTTTGTGGCACCTAGTGGCCACGTCGGCGTTCCATTGAAGCCGACCATTGGGCCGTTCGATTGCTCTAGGTCGTCAGGGTGAAGGCCCAGCTCCCTGTAACACCTGACGTACATGATGTCACAAGAGCTGCCTTGATCTATCAGGATGCGTTTTACTTGGCATTCCCCAACCTGGAGGGATACTACTAAGGCATCATTATGCGGGTGCTGGACCATCTCTTGGTCGGCTTCGGTGAAGGTTATCATCGGACCTTGGCAATCTTCCGGCCGAGGCCTCTTCAATCTGACTTGGTTCACGTACTGTAAGTGCTTTACTCTTTGAGTTTCCCCCCGAATATCGTTCTCATTCACCTTGGAGTGAATCACATTTACTACCCGTGGTCTATCTGCCCGAGGTTGCGGTGGTGGTGGGGCTGCTTCAGCCTGAGGCAGTCTTGCCTGTTCTTCCCTCGTTCTGGTTTCATCAACAAGGTCTCTCAGGTGGCCTTGCCTCACCAGATCTTCCAAGTGTGCTTTTAGGGCCCTGCAACCCTATGTTGTATGTCCGTTTTCATTGTGATAAGAACAATGTCTGTCCATGTTTCTTCTCATAAATTCCTCGGGTTCCTTTGCTGGCGTTCTGAAATAGGGCTGGCTTCGAATTTTTCCTAGGAATTTTTGGATTGGGATTCGGAACACTGTTGTCACCGCTTGTTTAGCCCTTAACTCTATTTCTGTCTTGCCGAATGCGTTGTTACCTCGGCCTCGCTTCGGCTAGCTGTTCCCATCCGGTTTGACCTCCTTTGGTGCCGATGTATCCTCCTTGGCTCTGGCATACTTTTCGATCCTCGCCATGAGTTCCTCCATGCTCTTTGGCAATGTCTTTGCCAAAGATTTCCTTAGTGAACAGTCTTCTTTCAGGCCGTTCTTGAAAGACACGACCGCTAACTTCTGATTGCATTCAGGTATTCGGTTGAACACCTCGTAGTATCTTTTTGCATAGGCCCTAAGGCCTTCATCCTTACCGATCTTCAATGCCATGAGAGCGTCCACTCTTAATGGCTGTAGCTTGTTCGTCACGAACCTGGCCACAAACATCTCGGCCAGGCCTTCCCACGTCCTTACGCTTCCCTTTGGTAATCTATGGAACCAGTCTGATGCAATTTCCCCGAAGGAAGAGGGAAACACTTTGCAGAGCAAATTCTCGTTTCCACTGTATAACGCCATGGAGTTTAAAAATAGTCCAACGTGGAAGTTAGGGTCAGACTTACCATCATAAATTTGGAACCTCGGCATGCTGAATCTCTTTGGTGCTTCGAATTTGTCTAGTTCTACCGAGAATGGTGTTCTCGGCTTGACGAGTGAGGTTACCTCGGCTTCAGCGTCTTGTTCCCTCCTCTTGAGGTAGTTTCTTAAGTCTTCTTTACTCCGCCCCGGAGCTCGGCTATCTTTCGATTTCAATCCCTTTGGCACACTACTCTCGGCCTCGTGGTGTGCCCGTTTTGATTTTTCTCCATGGGTCGTGTCAAAGCAGAGAGCCTGCTTTTGCACATGCCGATGTTCTCTGGGTTCCTGATCCTCTGTATGATACGTCCTGTGGGACTTCTCTTGTCTGGGTTCTCCTCGTTCTACCTCCCCGGAGGGCGGGTGAGAGTGCCTCTTGTTTCTGGAGCGTGGTGGTGCTTCAGAAATTATTTTTCTTCCTTTATGCCGAGTTTTAACTGCTGGGATTGGCGTATCCTGCAGTGGGTATGGTGGCTGCGTGACATTATTCTGCATCATGAAGTTGATGACCGACTGCAGGTCTGCCAATTTGTCTGCCAGTTCCTTGACTTCCTCATCCCTTCGTAGGCACCTATCCCTCCATACCTGGAGGTTATCCTCCTTGTAGTATCTGCCCTGATCCGCCTTCTTTGAAGTGTCGCCCTCCTGAACGGTGCCTTTGCCCCCGTTCCCTTGATCACGGGCTTTGTCGTTATGGTTGTCTCCTTCGAAATCAAGGTCAATAGGCCTGCCACTCCCAACGGGAATGTCGCCTTCAGCCTTCTCGTTTTGTGCAGTACTGGCCATCTATTCGTCTAAAATTCCCACAGACGGCGCCAAATTGTGTGAGTGATTTTCTGATCACACTGCCCACCTTAGTGATTCAGCTATAGAACACTGGCAGAATAGATGGCACAAATTATAACACAAAGAATTTAACGTGGTTCGGCAATATTGCCTACGTCCACGGGAGGCCGAGGAAATTTATTATATTGGATAAGCAGTAAGAATTACAATTAACTCTCTGTAATTCTCTCTCTCACTATTGCTCTCTAAGCTTATAAGTGTTACAATTATCTTGTAATAGTCTCTCTCCTGTCACTCTCGTGTCCCCTTCTCTCTCCATCTCAACTTCTATATATACACCGAAATAGAGATGGAGAGATTATCAACTTTTGAGCTGGCTTGCCAGCCCACTATTGCGCTTTTGGCAGCTTTCCAGATAAAAGCTCCTCATTACTTCACATGTCTTCTAGTGGCCTCATGGCCAACTCGTATGGCCTCAAGGCTTTCTTCACATGGCTGGACATTCATCTGATCAGGATAATATTATTATATCATACAGATATGACTGGTCTATCAGTTACCTCGGCTTTAATTCTCTTACGGATAACTCAGCCTGTGCACGTTAAGCCGAGGTAAGATAAAGGGGAGGCTTTCACCCGCTTATCCCGGATTAAGATATCTTTGGAGATAACCTCGGCACATAAATAACCTTGGCAAAACATACTGCGACACGTGGAACCTCGACTGACACATCGGTGTCACCTTGACACGTGTCGGTACTCAGAAATATATCCCCACATATATCAATAATATAACAACAATGATTTAGAGCTCTAAATATTGGGCTCTAAATCCACCATTAGTGAAGTAAAAAAAAACCAAAAGAAAACAAAAACAAAAACACGCACAACACACATTGTGACAATTACGAATGGTGGCTCTAATAAGAGCTCCCAAGCATTTTTGATAATATAATATACTTGGAAAAATTATCTACGTTGTTTTGAAACGTATAATTCTAAAAACTATGTTGTTTTAAAATGTATACTTTTAAAATTAGTTTTATAGTTTTATACTTACAATTGGATTATGAGTTTTTTAGTGATATGTCATGGCATGCTACACACGATAGGAAATGACTTCTCCTTTGTAAGCTACCGCAATCTACCACAAATTTTCACATACATCATTGTCCTCTTTCTTTCAATTTTAGAGTGAATTTGTTTGATTGTGATTTCGTATGCTTATTATGATTTAAAAAATAGTACTTTTTTTTAGAACATCCATAATTTTCATTTTTTTTAAGCAAAAATTATTTTTTAAAATAATATATATATATATATATATTTTTGATTGTGTCCTAAAAAAAAAAAAAAACACAATGCGCTAGGACAGCTCATCCCAACTTTTCTTTCTTTTTTCATTTTTTAATTTTTTGCTTTCCTTTTTAGTTGTTGGCGAGTTGGGCACCCTTTAATTTTGATATTTAATTACTAGCCTTCTAAATTATGAACGCTAAAATTCTTTGAACACTCAGATATATCATAAATCTAAGATCTTAAAATGTTACATACTCTCTCATTTTTATCGCATTAATGTGAGTCATATTATTTTGTGTCTAAGAGTGAGAAAATAGAATAAGAAATGAAATTATGTATGGTCTTAAGGCCTTTTTTGACAAGTGGTGATTTTAACTAAAAACTCAAAAAGTCAATAAAAAAAATCAAAAAACTAATAATTTATATCAAAAAGTCAAAGATTCATTTTTCTCTCTACTTTTTATACATCTTTTCGTAAAAAATCAAAAAGTCATTCCAAACATACTTATTTTTTTACATCATATTTTAGCCAAAAAGTCAAAAAATTATTTAAAAAGTTAAAAAATTACTAAAAAAGTATGTTCCCAAATGAACCCCTCTAAGAATAAATACTTATATTATGAGAGTAAAAAGAATAATGGGTGTGCAATTAGAAGGGAAATTCTATTTCCACACATCAAATTATCTCTGTATACATCTTTTCTCAATCCACACATTTATTAATTTGGTTTTACTTCTTTATCTCAGTCCATACACTTTACATTCCAAATATACCCTCACATTCTCTGTGCACATCATCTCATTCCATCATTTCTCACTCCAAAAACCTTAATCCTAACTACACCAGCTACCAGCGACGGCGGCAATGACGACATCAACCACTGCCCTTTCCCAACTTTTAGCCATTCTTACACAGCCCCTCCAGCGTTGCCGTCACCTCCATCGCGATCTTTTTTCCCAAAAATATCAATACACACACACACACACACATAAGGTTCAGGTGTGATTAATGTTTTGTTTGAGGTTTTGGGGTCTATTGATTTGATTGCAGTTAGAGAGTTTTTATTCCTTGGTTACTGGTGTTTGGTCAAATGATAGCAATTTACAACTGGAGGCTACTACACAATTCCGTAAATTGCTTTCAATAGGTATATTGTAACAACCCCGACCCATGATTAACGTTAATCCATGCTTAAATGTGCCTAACAAGTAATTAAGAAGAAATCCTGAATCAATTACTTGTGCATTGCATTGTTTGTATTTATATCTGTTAAACGTAAAAAGATCTGTTCATGTTTCCGTTTTGTTTGTGAATTGAAGGCCTTATCGACATCCGATTCAGAAATTAACTTGATATATGTATTATTCGGGATTTATAGAAATTTGTAGTAGGTTTAATTAAAATTTGATTCGGAACGATTTAAATAGATTAATTTGATGCCAATGTGATTAGCCTTAATTAGCTATCATTAGGCAAGCCCATATAAGACACCTTTTTGCCTTCACTCATCCCTTTTTCCTTCATTCAACACACTCTTGAGCCTATACATACACACGAATGTGAGAGAGGGAGAACAATAAGGAGATTGAGCTCACCTAAGAGATTTGCTAAGAAGAGATAGAATTGAACATAGAGATTCAAGAATTAAGTCTCTAGCCCTTAATTTTGAGAAGTCTAGGCAAAGATTCAACCTTTATATTGTCTAAATATGATGCGTAGAACTTGAACTCTAAGGAATTAGGAAGGTTGATATAAAATTTGAGTTAAACTTGAAGAATTGTAACTCAAATCATGCATGCATGCATGTTTCATAGCATTTTGAAGTGTTTTCAAAGATTTTCTCTTATGCATGTTGTAATTCTAGCATGGTTTGAAGAATTCATAACATTTCTCACCATTGGACCTCCTTTGATCTTGTTTTGGGAGGTTGAAGTTTATAACAACTCATGCATGTTATGTTTCAAAGCTTTGAGTTTGAATTTTGTACCATTCACATGTTCCTGAACCTTGATGTTGCGAAACGATCTTAAATTCACTAAGTTTTCCAAGTTTACATAAGTTGTCTTAAGTTTTCCATCCAAAAGAACATGAATTTCATCATTGGATTCGAGTTTGGAGCTTGAGAGTGCAATCTGAAAATTTCAGATTTTGCATTTACTTTCGGCGGAATACCTTGCGCTCGAGCGACCACCTTTGTTTTTGCATCTTCGCTCGAATGACCAGAAGTCTGCTCAAGCGTGAAGTGCATGCTCCCAGAAGTTTCATGTTTTACTGACTGCTCGAGCGACAAAAGTTACGCTCGAGCGGGGAGTTGAGTCTCACGCTCGAGCGACCGTCGAGCGTGAAAATCACATAACCAGTACTTTTTCAAAATTTGCAGATCGCTCGAGCGTGGAAGGTTGAGCTCGAGCAGCCCCTCACATGTTTGCTAGTCCGCTCAAGCGCGGAAAGCTACGCTCGAGCGGGGACTCTATTTTCAGAAATTTCACCAAGTGTTTTCTAACGCATTTTGGCATCCTCATTACATCCTAAGCATTCCTAGGTCATGTTTAAGATATCATAATGAGGATAAAGAAGTAAAAACACACCAAGACTAAGAAGAACTAAGTTAATATTTCCGAGTGTGTAATTCTGTATGTATTCGTTTGTACCCGTATAGGTCACGCGTCTCAAGAGATTTGAATTGTCTACTCTATTCGACTATTGAAGCCATCTGTTATTTGTGAATAATAACTTTGTAAAGTTATGTTTAACTTTAATTATTTTCTGATGATATGAAATGATCAATTTTCTAAAATGCTATGTTTTAAATGAATGAATGGTTGTCTAAGTTTTGGAAATGTATTCATGGCATCCTTAGCATCATATGATATGCATCCCTTTTATGGGTCATCGGAATATCTTTATGGCAGTCCTATCATGGGTCATCGGAATGCCATTATGGCCGTCATTTTATGGATTATCGGAAATGTCTCTGTGCACATGAGTCATTGGAATGCCTTTATGGTCGTTCCTTCATGGGTCATCGGAAACGTCTCTATGCACATGAGTCATCGGAATGCCTTCAAGGCCGTCCCTTTATGGGTCATCAGATTTGTTAGCACTAATGGATGTACCATGTATAATCATATGCAAAATCTGAATATGAAAATGAATATGAACATGTATATGAATCTTTTTGTGATTGGGATCTAAACATGCATACGACTCTATTTCTGATAAGAATCTGTCTCTGATATAAACTCTGATTTCTGACTCTGTGATGAACATTATTCATTAAAACCCTTTACTTGGTTATTATTCACTAGGCTCCCGCTCACTATTTATATTATGTATGTAGGTGATCGAACGCGTGACCAGGCTCAAAGTTGATGGCCTGAAATTCCGTTTTGTCAGCCACCCTTTACACCTCCCGATGAGGTTTCAGATCATGTCAAGTCTCGTGGTCATATTTGTTTTGTATTTCAGAATTTGGTCATTTTGTTTTGACTATGGACAAGTCTTACTTGTATGTAGAGTGTATGAAGTGACGTGTAATTACTATACCTTTGACGTCACTCGTCAGCTTATAAAAGTTTAAAATTATCTGTCCCATGTATGTCTTCACAGTTCAATGGACTATGTATGTTTATATATTTGCTTCTGCAACCCCTAATTACATGAAATTCTGTTAAGAGGCCTTTGGTAATCCAATGATTATTGGTCGGTTACGACGCTAAACCTATGGGGGTGGGTTTGAGCCGTGACATATATGATCACGTTTTGATATATGCGGCTATATTTCTTCTGATTAACTTTTGGAAGATTAATTGTTCAAATTTCATTTTCAGAATGAAGTTTTCCGATTGAAGAAGTTATACAATCTGGTGTTGTTTCCTGTTTTGTATGGTTGAGGTTTGGGCATAGATGGCGATGGTCGGCGGTGAAATAGCTCAAAAGAATAAAATTGTGATTCTGAAAAAATTTATCAAGTGTGTGAAGTAAGGAAACTTGGTGTGTGAAAATAGAATTTTCCTAATTAGAAGCTTCATACTATTAAAAGGGCAATAATGTGAAGGACAAAATTGCCCTTAAGAGGAGAAGGCTAACTCCAAGATTAAACAAACCCTCCTTATTTTACGTAAGTATAAAAAATGAATTTATTTTACCTATCTACCCAATTAAAATTGTTTAAAGAACCTCTCGAGACTTTTCAAAAGTAATTAATATGAAGAAGTGATATTAAAATAGTTATTGTAATTAGGGGTGAGCAGCGGATGTACCGATCTGCCAAAACTGACTGAACCGAACCGATCCGCCACATTTTGGACGGATGCGTGATGACGAGCGGACGGTTGCGGATTGATTTTCTCCAATCCGCCAATTTGGCGGACGGATGGCGGATTTAAGGTTCCTTTGGCCGCAACCGAACTGCCAAATCGCGAGCACCCTTAGTAATTTATAAGACTTTGTGTTTTCAATTTGTTTAAATATTTTGTTTGTGTTTTCAATTGAAAAAGAGTTCAAATATTTTGTTGAAAAATTTTTTCAACTTGAATATATTTTTTGAATTGAAAAAAATAAACGTATTATTTATCTATATTTTTTTATTTTTAAATCTAACTCTAAAAGTAATAAATAGAAAATATGATATATGCTGGTTGATTTTTGCTTTCAAAAACATATATAAATGTAATAATACAGAGACATACAATCTTTATTATTGCTCTGTTCATGATTTTGGTGGTTTGAATTGTTTTTATATTTTAAGAACCGTAGATTGTAATACTTTATGTGGACGAGACATGCTGTGATTGTAATATGTGGATGAAGCATGCAGTGATTGTGATAATCTAAAGTTTCAAACTTTCTTTCTTTGGATGAGGCATGCAGTAATTGTAATACTTTTTTAAGTTATTGACTGTAATACTTTTTTTTTTTTTTTAGGAAGTGCACAAGTTGAACTATGTTGAAAATTTATAAAATTTCAAACCACCAAACCGATTCGTATCCATCCGCCAAACCGCCAATCCGCTTAATTCGCATCCGCCAGATTGGCGGACGGATGCGGATTGATTTTCTTCAATCCGCTAATCTGACGAACGGATGACGGATTGGAGGTTCCGTGACCACAACCAACCCGCGACCACCCCTAATTGTAATAGTTTATTGAAGAGAATAAAATAAGGTGATTGAGAGGAGTTACAATAATTAACATATCTCTTTGAAAAAGAGATAAGTTATATATTTAATAAAAAGTTGTAAATAATGGGATGTGCTATAGTTGTAACAATGATTTCAATCTTTGCAAGTCAACAAATTTGAGAAACTTAAGAAACTTGAGCTGAATCAATGTTGGCCAGAAGAATACATTTTTGAAATATCCACATTCAAAAAATATATACATAAACGTTGGATTTCTTAAGGCTCAACTAATGTATTTGTTAAAAAAAAATAAAAAAAATAAAAGATTTACTCAATGCTTTTAAGCATGCTTGAAAAAGGACAAATTTGTCCGGTGGAATCCAAATTTTAAATAGTAGAGTTTGCCCAAATCATTACCAACTTTTATTTTATGGATCATCTCTATTATCTGTATAATAGTATGATTCATCAACACTAATCTTCCAGATAGTTCCACCTGGACCCACTTTCCCCCTTTACAATTAGTTTTAATTTGAACATAGATAATCACAAAAAATATAAGAAATCCCAATAACCACACAAAACCCAACCTACATCCTCCTCATCCTCAATCATCCTACCACTATTGTATTCAATAATGTAATACATAATCTGTCACTATAAATAGAAAATTAAGTTCCCCTCTTTCTCTCTCTATGACAAATTTTTTTTCTTTATAACTTGGTATCTATCTCGGAGATTAATCTCACTATCTATTAATGGAAAATCATTAAAGTCAGTATAAAGTCTCATATGAATTAGTCCTAAAAAACTACTTATAAATAACAGATTTTGAATATGATGGCCTTGTTTGGTTTGGTTTTGAGAAACAAATTTTGAAGAATTTTTTTAAAAATTTTGTTTGGTTTAGTGATTTTAGAAAAAAAAATTTCAAAATCACTTTTTATCTCCTACACATCAATCAATTACTTTTTTCCTCTCCTCTCTCATTCTCAATTACTTTTTCTCTCTCATGCATATCTACTTAACTACAATAAAATATCAAATCATCTTAAACTCCCGCACTCCAAAATTATTTTTAAAATATATAACCAAACAAATCAAAAAAAAATTTAAACTCTCTTCCGAAGACTTTTTTTGAAAAATTTATCTCCTAAAATTAAACTAAACACCCCTGATATCTTCATGAGAGCATACTCCCAGTTTTAACTACCAAATCAACTCCTTAAAATTTTCTCTCTCTATGACAATTATACACGGTTAGTTTGGTATAATTTATTGGGATTATTTATGATTTTTTTTATTTTAATTTGAAAATATATATTTATATATTTGATATAATTTTTTAGGTGAAAATAACTTACATATGATGTAAAAAAATAATTATAAGAAGGCTGGAGAGAAATGCTTTCAATTTATTTTTTATTATTTATAACTAGAGGTAGAAAAATTTGCACATGCTTCTCATTTCAACTAATGGGTATATTTGTAATTAAGAATAATCTGTTATTTGAATTATTTTGTAATTTCACTGCTGTTGTGTCTGCTAGGCAAAGGACAGTGGAATTACTGTTTATACATCATTTCATCTTTGTTTGCTTCTCCATTTATAGAAAAATGATTCTTGACAGCGACACTTCCATTACCCTTCCTTTCTCTCTTTTTTGTTTTTTTACTTATTCATTCGAATTTTGTTTTTTTAAAATACAATTAATTATATATTTTTAACATAATTACCTTAATTTATATATATTATATAATTTAGTAAATTATATATATATATTATATATTATATATTATATAATTTATATAATATATTAAATTTAATAATTACCCTATTTTTTAAAATTTTAATTTATATAATATTTAATTTTTTTTATCAAAAATTTGTAAAAGTTATTTTTTGATAAATTCTCTTTTTAAATATTTTATTTCATTTAATCTGTATTCTTTTTGAGTATTTCATTAAGTCTTATTTAATATAATATGACCAAATTATCATTTTTAATATTTTTGCACATGTTTCTTTTTTGAAACTAATACATAACAATAGTCTCTCATTTTATAGAGAAAATCTCTCCCTCATTCTAAAAATAAAATCTTTCCCTTATTCCATGGAGAAAATCCCATCCTTATTTTAAGGAAAAAATCTCTCTCGCATTCTATGGAAAAAATCTCAGATTATGAATTTTAAACCTTTTTATAATTTGAAAATTTTAAAAATAATGCAACAAAAAATCTGAATGAAAATTAAAATACAATGTGAATGTTCACAGTAAACAATAAATATACAACTAACTTTTGAAAAAAAAAAAAACACGTACTAAAATACAAATTGAATGTTCACAATAAATAACATACAACTAACCTTCGAAAAATAAAATTCATACCAAAATACAATGTGAATATTCACTATTTATAATTAGGCCGTGGCTTCTATCCAGTCCGATGGATCGGACTGGACCGTGCTGTTGGCCCGTGGGGGCCCACCACAGGTCCCATTTTGATAATCTGAACCGTTCAATGTGTAGAACTCGTCGAGTACTATATGCCTGTAAAAAATCGCGTTGATCGGATATCGATAGCTATGTTAACAAAGCAGTTTTTTATCAACCGTTAATTTTTTCACCGTCCATTTTTTTTTATACAAAACTGATTTGGTCACATAACTATCGATATCCAATAAACGTAATTTTTTACAGGCATGTAGTACTCGACGAGTTCTACATATTGAACGGTTCAAATTTTTAAAACGGGACCCGTGGGCCCCACGGCAGACTGAAGACGATCGATCGAGACTGTTTAACCCTTATAATTAACATACAATTAGCTTTAAAAAAAAAAAAAACTCATACTAATGTAAACATTAATATTGCAACGTGAAAATATAAAAATAAAATTTAAAAAAGTGAAAATCGACTATTTTTATTGTTTAATGGTAATAAAAATGATTGTTCAACTAATAAGCATAATAACAAAAACAACAAACATACAATTAACTTTTGAAAAAATAAAACTTATATCAAAATACAATGCGTCTGTTTACAATTTATAATTATTATACAACTAGTTTTAAAAAAAAAATAAACTCACACCAATGTGAACATTCACGCTACAACATGAAAATATAAAATAAAATTGAAAAAAGTGAAAATCGAATATTTCGATTGTTCAATAGTAACAAAAATGATTGTTCAACCAACTAGCATAATAATAAAAAAACAAAATACAACTAATTTTCGAAAAAAACTTTAAAAAAAAAAAAAAAACTCATCAAAATACAGTGTGAATTTTCACAATTTATAATTCATACACAACTAACCTTAGAAAAACTAAATTCATACCAATGTGAACATTCACATTGCAATATGAAACAAAATTGAAAAAAAAAAGACTATTTCAATTATTTAATGGTAACAAAAAATGATTTTTTAAACAATAAGTATAGTAACAAATAACCAATGATATGTGAACATTCACAACTTGCAAAATATATAATTATGTTTATATCTATATTCCAACACTTATTTCTTAGACTTTCAAACAATGTGAAATGCGAACATTTACATTGATTGACAAAAAAATAGAAATAATAATAGCAATAGAATTAGAAATCTAAAAAAAAAAAAAAAAAAAAAAAACCTCAATCACTTTAAAAACAAAAAAATATCACCAACGTACATTCTGATCTTCATTATCATCTTTATCACTATCATTAACAATCTATGCAATTTTACCATTTCACCAATCCAAATCAAACTAAACCCACATTTGAAGAATATATTTGTAAGAAAATTGACTGGATATAAACAGAGTTTCGACTTACAACAATAGATGAACACAAAATTTCGAACACAAAGTGACAATAGAGGAACACAAAACTTCACCGCAACAGTAGAGGGATATAATATTATTTCACCACCATGTGTAAATTAGAGTTTCTAAACCCTATCAAATAGAGAGTTTCAAAACTCTAATATAATGAAACAATACCACAAATGTAAATGAAACTAATCAAAAAGAAAAACGTAAATAATGATAACTACCAAAATAGTGGCAGTAACAAAAACAGAAAAGAAATTTGTATACAGTATCTTTTTCTTTTTTCTATGTATGCATATCAACAATAGACATAAAGATATAATAGTTCACCAAATAATAATAACCAGGAAAAAAAGACCCATGGAATAAAAATATAAATATATGAAACTAATTATATTGAGGGTAATTTATATCTAAATTGGGCGGAGCTAAGGAGGAGACTTCCTTGGAAATTATGCCGCGTAATGGACCGAGGTAAGGATAGATTTACTTCGGTCCAAGAACTAAACGGATATGGGCTGCAGTAGAAAAGACTAGCAAGTGGGCCGCGGTCCAAGTGTTAGTTCGGTCCAAGTGTGGAAGGGAATTCTTCAAGTATTACCTTGGTTCAAACGTGATTATAAGTTATCAACCGGAGTAGAAATAGTTATCTTGGCCATGGCAACCAGAGCCGAGGTAATGGCTTCTCTTGGTGGGCTTCGCTCTGGGTAGCGCGGTAGAAGCCTTGAAGTTAGTCCGGTCCAAGAGAGCCTTGAAGTTAGTCCGGTCGTAGAAGGACTTGAAGTTAGTCCGGTCCCAGAAGTGCCTAATGTTATCTCGGTCCGAGAAAGTATCGGTTAGTTCGGTCGCCGGATGGCCACACTTAGAGTTAGTCCGGTTGCGGCATAGCGCGATTAGCTCGGTCGGACCTAGCTAGTTGTTAGCTCGGTTTAAGCAATACTATGGTTAGCACGGATTGAGCAGGAAGAGCCGAGGTAAGAGCAGCGATAGGAAGGACCAAACTAACGATAGTTCGGTCTACACTGCGGCTCAGCATAGCCATGCTTACCTCGGTCCTATGAGAATCCAGCCATGGTAAAACCATCTCACTTGGTTTAAGAAGTGAGGGGGGTGTTGAAGGATAAGCATTATCTTTCAGGAGTATGAATCCTAGGAGGACTCTACACAAGGAGGAGTAATCCTAGGAGGACTCTACACATGGAGGAGTAAGAGTCCTACCAGGATTGTGCTACGTGAAACCTATAAAAGCTCACCCACATCACCTATGGAGAGGTAATGCATCTTTAGTTCCTGAATACACAGAGCTTTTGCCTATTTGTCTTGTTTACTGACTTAGGCATCGGAGAGGTTTCCGGCACACCACCCGCCGGCCAGTTCACGTTTGTGTTTTCAGGTGGTAGAACGACATCGTACGGAGGAGCGCAATCTTAATCAACAGGATTATACGAGAAGGTGTAAATCTTTCCCGTACAATTGGCGCCGTTTGTGGGAAAAAGTAGAACGAACAAAACCTTTTGATTAAGTCATCCTCACTAAAGAAAAAGTAATGGCGCACGTTGAAGAATTGCCACAGTCCGCCGTTGATGGACTAACTCCAGAAGGAGGAGCGGGGCGCGAAGGCTTGCCTCTTATCCCTCCCATGGCAGACCTGGAGCCACAATGACAGAATCCCAAAAG
Source organism: Camellia lanceoleosa (assembly GCA_025200525.1). Lineage (NCBI taxonomy): Eukaryota > Viridiplantae > Streptophyta > Magnoliopsida > Ericales > Theaceae > Camellia > Camellia lanceoleosa. The sequence goes on along the minus strand of JANUSC010000083.1, from coordinate 228,162 downwards.
GGTAGGCGGACTAACAGCCCCCGTCACTCTCGTTCGCAGAGCCCAGAAAGACAAAGACGAAGGGTTGATCCTCAAACTTTGGAGGATCGAGTCAAGGAACAAGACGAGTTGATACGACGGATGGCTGAAGATATGGAATCTCTAAAGCGCCAGGTAAAGGGCAAAGAAGTGGCGATAGGAGCGGGGCGCACAAACAAAACACCCCCTCGCCACTCAGAAGGTCGTAGTAGGAACACTACACCCTCCCAAGCAGAGAACAGAAGCCTCAGGACAGGCGATACACAATCTAGATCCTTCAGATCTTGTCACTCCAGGTCTGAGAGGACGAGGACTGAGAGGTCTTATACGGAAGGGAGCACTTATTGGCCTTCGCATACACACCAGACTAGGTCTAGACAGACAGAATTACCCAGATCATCCGACCTACGATCCGTACTAGAAGAGAAGGCACGATGGAAGGAGGACGCCAGGGCACGCGATCCACACAGAGTTTCTGCACTACGGCGGTTGGCTCCTCGGACGCACGGAAGCGTCGAGGTTGGAATGCCAATACCGCGCTCTATCTACGAACCAACGGATAAGGCATTAGCAAGGCTGCAGACCTCACCGTTCGTTCCAGCCATTGAGAACGTGCCCCTACCATCAGGTTTCTTACAGCCCAAATTCACAACATACGAGGGAAAGACGGACCCTTATTCACACTTGAGCCACTTTTGCCAGGTAATGGCTATATACCAGCGAAACGAAGCTTTGATGTGCATCCTCTTCCCCTCAAGTCTTGGCGACTTGGGCTTGACTTGGTTTGAGAAACTCCCAGAAGGCAGCATAGCCACCTGGGTGCAATTGGCCGAAGCATTCGTCACAAGATTCAGAACAAACACTAAAACACCGGTGGAGATCGACCAGCTACTCTCCATCGATATGGGCGACGAAGAGACGTTGAGATCCTACAATGGAAGATATTGGGAAACTTTCAACCAGATAGGAGATTGCCCCACAAATCTCACCATCGCGCAATACAAAAGAGGTCTTCTAGTCGGAAACAGGTTGAGGGACTCAATTACCATGACGCCATCCTTCACGATGGAAGCCTTGATGGAGAGGGTGCACCAGCACATCCGCGTAGAAGAAGATGGCAACCGCGCTAAGGAAAAATCTTGCACAAACGCAGTACCAGATAAAAAGACCTCAGCAAATGTCAATGCGGTAGAACGTCCAAGCAGGGACGGGCGAGGCAGGAAGGACAACGGTGAGAACCAAGATGAAAGGAGGTGGAGAGTCCGCACTGCCATTACCACAGTGTTCAAAAAATCGATCTATCGGATCCTCAGCGAGATACGCAATGAACCTTTCGTCCGATGGCCTGATAAGTTGGGAGAAGCGCAAAAAGACTACGACGAGAGATCGCGGTGCACCTTCCATGATGAACAGGGGCACCGCACTGAAAATTGCACGCCATTGAAGCAGCATTTGGAGGAGTTAGTGGCAGCTGGGCACTTGGACCAATACATAAAAGGAAGAACTTAAGAGAAAGGAGTTGTCCGCAGATGTTAGCAAGGAAGCTGAACAGAAGACAGTGGAAGACTTGGTACAGGAAATGATAGATGTAAAGAACCTAGAGAAGGCAATTTAGGGCCCAATTGGGAAGGACCATACAAAGTGGATGGTTTAGCAGGAAAAGGGGCATGCCACTTGGAAGATGGAGATAGCAAGGTTATCCCCAAGCCGTGGAACACTACCAATCTCGAGTTATTTTTTTTATAGGGTACTTGTAATTTTCATTTTCCTCAATAAAACAAGTAGTATCCATTTCAGCATAGATTATTTTCTTCTGTAAAAGTGGTTTTAGTAAGCTAGGGGCAATGAAAGCAGAGTTGGCTGGAAAGACCAACACTTACCTCTCCTAAGCCGAGATAAGGATCCACGCCGAAGAAGGTTGGCCGGAATAACCAACATTTAGCTCTCCTAAAGCCGAGATCAGGATCCAGGCTAGAGGTGGTTGGCAGGTTTGACCAATAACTTTTTTGCACCTTTTAGCCGAGGCCAGGATCTAGTTTAAGAATGGTTGGCAGGTTTGACCAACAAAACTTTTTTGCACCCTTTAGTCGAGGTAAGGACCTAGGCTAAAGGTGGTTGGCAGGTTTGACCAACAAAAAACTTTTTTGCACCCTTTAGCCGAAGTAAGGACCTAGGCTAAAGGTGGTTAAGTGTTTGACCAACAAAAACTTTTTGCACCCTTTAGCCGAGGTAAGGACCTAGGCTAAAGGTGGTTAGCAGTTTGACCAACAAAACTTTTGCACCCTTTAGTCAAGTAAGGACCTAGGCTAAAGGTGGTTAAGGTGTTTGACTAACAAAACTTTTTTGCACCCTTTAGCCGAGGTAAGGACCTAGGCTAAAGGTGGTTAGCAGGTTTGACCAACAAAACTTTTTTGCACCCTTTAGCCGAAGTAAGGACCTAGGCTAAAGGTGGTTGGCAGGTTTGACCAACAAAACTTTTTTGCACCCTTTAGCCGAGGTAAGGACCTAGGCTAAAGGTGGTTGGCAGGTTTGACCAACAAAAAAAAAACTTTTTTGCACCCTTTAGTCGAAGTAAGGACCTAGGCTAAAGGTGGTTGGCAGGTTTGATCAACAAAAAACTTTTTTGCACCCTTTAGCCGAGGTAAGGACCTAGGCTAAAGGTGGTTGGCAGGTTTGACCAACAAAAAACTTTTTTGCACCCTTTAGCCGAGGTAAGAACCTAGGCTAAAGGTGGTTGGCAGGTTTGACCAACAAATACTTTTTTGGACACTCTTTTTCTGGGATGATAGTTACCTCAGCCAAAGAAGTTTGGCAGGAATGGCCAAGCATCAAGCTCTTCTTCAGCCGAGATAAGGACCCGCGCTGAAGCGTGATTTGCTGGAAAAACTAACTTTTAGTACTCTTCAGCCGAGATGAGGATCTAGGCTGAAGAATGGTTGGCTGGAAAAACCAACTTTTAATACTCTTCCGCCAAGATAAGGATCTAAGCCGAAGAGTGGTTGGCTGGAACAACTTTTAGTGATCTTCAGCCGAGGTTAAAACCTAGGCTGAAGAGGTTGGCAGGTATGACCAGTTGGATTTCAAGGCTGAGACCGAGATAAGTATCTCGGCCAGGAAATATTATACTTCATTCATATCACAATTGGAAAACAATTACAAGCGTGGAGCAAACCGAACAGAAAGATGAGAAAATTGAAGATTTCATTCCAAGTGCATTACAAAAGGAGGGGCCGTAGCCCGATTACATATTCTTTCCAAGATGAAAAGAAGAAAATACAGGATAAAGCAAAAAGGTCGTCAAGATCCGCATCCAGTTCAACTCGAAGCCCAAGGAGCTCAATTGTCGCAAGCATACTTTGGTTGAGCTCGGTCGAAAGCACCACATCAGACACAGTAGGCAAAGGTGAGATGGAGACCACTGGAGTTGGAGAGATGGATTGGAGACCGGGCTAGGCGTTGTCTTCAGGAGCAGCATCCTTGTCCTCCCATTCTTAAAGAAATTGCATACTCCACCATGGAACTCGGTATAAAATATGGAGGAGGGTTTAGGAAGACCTCGGTCTCTTGGCTATGATTGATTTACGCCACAGCTGCTTCCCACCCACACTTGACGAAGAGGTTTTTGGCAGCCTCACATTGCAGGATATAACTCGCGCGGTATCTCAGTTGAACGTGCAAAGGTGTGCCTAGCCAACCTAGTCAGTTTGCAAAGTAAAAAGGAAAAGTATTAAGCACGGATCGTTGGACCTTGCTAAAAGAAACAAAGGCGAAATAAATGGAGTCCTCGCTCGGCTAAGTGGAATGAAGGATTCGTAGCCCGGTTGAAGCCTATTGTGCAGCATTCTTAGTTCGGTTTTTGACTAAGTCAGGGAGCTGGTCTAGCCCCAAGTTATAGCTCGGTTGAAAGCATTGAAGATGAAAGCAGCAGCAACGAACACAAGCTTCACAGATGCAGAGTTGAGGTGGAATAGAAACTCAGAGAGTAGAGAGAAAGGTAGAAAGCCGCAGCTTAGCTCGGTTGAAAGGCTAAAGTTTAGCTTGGCTGGAAACAAGTAATCCCAAATCATGCATGGCAGATGGAATTAAGGGGCAATTGAGAGGGTAATTTATATCTAAATTGGGCCGAGCTAAGGAGGAGACTTCCTTGGAAATTATGCCGCGTAATGGACCGAGGTAAGGATAGATTTACTTCGGTCCAAGAACTAAACGGATATGGGCCGCAGTAGAAAAGACTAGCAAGTGGGCCGCGGTCCAAGTGTTAGTTCGGTCCAAGTGTGGAAGGGAATTCTTCAAGTATTACCTTGGTTCAAACGTGATTATAAGTTACCAACCGGAGTAGAAATAGTTATCTTGGCCATGGCAACCGGAGCCGAGGTAATGGCTTCTCTTGGTGGGCTTCGCTCTGGGTAGCGCGGTAGAAGCCTTGAAGTTAGTCCGGTCCAAGAGAGCCTTGAAGTTAGTCCGGTCGTAGAAGGACTTGAAGTTAGTCCGGTCCCAGAAGTGCCTAATGTTATCTCGGTCCAGAAGAGTACTGCGGTTAGTTCGGTCGCCGGATGGCCACACTTAGAGTTAGTCCGGTTGCGGCATAACGCGATTAGCTCGGTCGGACCTAGCTAGTTGTTAGCTCGGTTTAAGCAATACTATGGTTAGCACGGATTGAGCAGAAAGAGCCGAGGTAAGAGCAGCGATAGGAAGGACCAAACTAACGATAGTTCGGTCTACACTACGGCTCAGCATAGCCATGCTTACCTCGGTCCTATGAGAATTCAGCCATGGTAAAACCATCTCACTTGGTTTAAGAAGTGAGGGGGGTGTTGAAGGATAAGCATTATCTTTCAGGAGTATGAATCCTAGGAGGACTCTACACAAGGAGGAGTAATCCTAGGAGGACTCTACATATGGAGGAGTAAGAGTCCTACCAGGATTGTGCCACGTGAAACCTATAAAAGCTCACCCACATCACCTATGGAGAGGTAATGCATCTTTAGTTCCTGAATACACAAAGCTTTTGCCTATTTGTCTTGTTTACTGACTTAGGCATCGGAGAGGTTTCCGGCACACCACCCGCCGACCAGCTCACGTTTGTGTTTTCAGGTGGTAGAACGACATCGTACGGAGGAGCGCAATCTTAATCAACAGGATTATACGAGAAGGTGTAAATCTTTCCCGTACAATAATTTTTCTTAATAGATTTATTGGATTAGAAAACTTTGAAATGAGATTTATCAATAAAAAATTCAATTGGTAAATGGTAGGTATGAAATAATATTGATGTAAAGCCGTATGTAATTTAATCCCTTTTTTTATACGATTTTAAACAATTTGGGTAAGAGTAGATTTAAAGTGAGATGTATCATATTGATGTAAAATTGATGAGATATAACTAAAACTCAAATTGATTATGATTCATAAAATTGTTTTTAAAATAAATTTTATGAGAATGTTTTTTCTTATTTTAAGAAAAAATAAACTAATTTTACAGTTGTGATTAGAAAGTTTAAAGGAGTTGCTTAAACAAAAGTTCTAATAAGTTGGCACGAAACAAAAAAATAAAATAAAATAAAAAATATACATCACATCAATAATTAGTGAAATTGGTTGTCAACTCATTATAATCGACTTAAAGTTCAAGTAGTAGGGTTGTAAAGTATTTTTTTTTAATTTTGTTATTGGCTCGGTGAACCCACTCCTATGTTTGTACCATGGTTTTCAAATCCGGACCGGACCGGCCGGTCGGACCGGGAACGGGCCTGGTTCCGGTCCGGTCAACCCTCCAGAACCGGACCACGACCAAAACCGGCCTGGAATAACCGGCGACCCGGACCGGTTCTGAGCCGGTCAGACCGGTGTTTTTTTTGTTTTTTTATTTTTTCTTTCTTTCTTTTCTTTCTTTCTTTCTTATATATTTATATATATATATATATTATAAATATATTTTAAAATTTTGACTAAAAATTCTTACTTCAAGAGTCTCCTCTCATAAGGAAGAGTCTCATTGGAAGTTGGAGAAGATTATGAAAGTCTATTCCTATTTATAGGAAAAGATTTTTCAAAAAGAACCTCCAAAATTCTATGTGGGATTCAATTAAATTATTTGAAACATATTGATGGGAGGGAGAGTTGAAAATTTCATTTCCCTCCAAAATTAAACCTAACATTGAATCAATTTGTTTGGAGGGAATGCTTAAAAAATTTAATTTCTTTAAAACAAGTATCTTTTTTTACCAATTATGACTTTATTAAATATTATTAATAAATATTATACAATAATTTTTATTTTTATTTGAGTATTTATATATATATTTTTATTTATTTATAATTTTTAATTATATTTTTTAATTATATAATATTAATTATGACGTTACGGTTCGACCGCTTTGACCCGACGGTTGAACCGGTGACCCGTCCACCCGGTTCCTTTTCCGGTTCGCTCACCGGTCCGAGTCTGAGAACAATGGTTTGTACAAGCTGAACTTAAATGCTAATTCAAAGTTGATGCTCATATCTTTCTGTTCCCATTAACTTTACCCTATTAGCCTTTTTCACCTCTCCATATTTAATTTCTCTGCCAAACATAGGTGAATAAATGCTTTGAACATAAAAATAATGAGTTGCAAATGAGTGTTTGCCCATAAAAAAATAATAATAATAATAAATTTCAATGATAAAAGCTGCAAATGAGTGTTTGCCCATAAAAAAATAATAATAATAATAAATAAGAAGAGACAAAAAAAAAAAAAAAAAAGGAAAGGAAAAAAAGGACGCAAACTCACCCTCTTACTTTTCATTAATTTTTAATTTCAGTCCCCTCACAAGGCGGACGGTAAAAAGTATAAAACTTGAAAAAAAGTTACGAGTTTTCTGATAATACCCTATATTTTGTGCGTTTGTACTTGGCTCTGGATCTCTATAAAGTTTCGTGTCATTTTTAGAATCAATTGGGGCATCTTCAAAGCCCAACAGCTTTTCCTTTGGACCAAAAGGAGAACATAAATTACATTTAAGGTGGTGTAAGTAGGGATGTACATGGTCCGTATTGGTTTAGTTTTGAGAAAATTTAAGAATTGGACCGATTCTAACGGTTCTGTAATTTTGAGAATTAGACCAGACCATTACACTTGTAAAATCGGACTAGAATCAAACCGAAAAGATGGTTCGGTTTCGATTTGGTTCACGGTTTCAAAAATTTCTATTTACAAGAATAAATTATTAATATTAACAAAATAATTACTCAAACTAATTACATTTAACTCATGATAAAAACTAATAATATTAAGGCATTACTCAACATTAAAATATCTATACCATCCTAATACATTAAAATTATAAGAAACCAATTAATAAAAATAAAACTTGATATTATATATATATATATCTTTTAAAATTCGGTTCGATTCGAACCGCGATTTTTTCATAAAATCCATTAAACGAACCGTTTTTACGGTTCTCATATTTCTTAATCCAAAATCAAACCAATTCTTAATAGAACCGAACCAAACCGCAAGATTCGGTCTGGTTCGGTCTGAATTACCTGTTTGAACGGATTTTTGAACAGCCCTAGGTGTAAGACCAATTTTTTACCAAATTTTTTCTGATGAAATTAATTAAGAAGTCACCCTTCATTGTATATAATTTTTTTTTAATTGTGTCCTACTTTTACCAAATTCTACTTTAGTCCTTTTAATTTTAATTGTATCATAAAAAATGACACTTCATTGGATTAACATCTATGTAAGGTTGTAAAAAAAAAATCGCTCAAACTAAATCGACCACTCCAAAAAAACAATTGAAATTTCAATGTTTGATCAATTTTTCATAAGATATAATATGTTTTGATTTTGAAAAAATTATACCAATACAGGCTAAACTAACTGAAATATTATATTTGAATATTTTTTTAATAAATTTTTAACATTGCAAGAAATAATGGCCAATATATATATATATATATATGTTGTGTAATAAAGATTACGATGAAAGACAATTATATAGCAATCCCTATGAGAAATTATTCAATGCTCCATTCATGTTACTAACAGTCATATTTTACATTGTGTTCTAAAACTAAACACAAAAGTGATGTGTTCTATAATTAGATCAATAATTATTAATTTAGAGCACCACTTAAACTTTCTCCAAAAGCACTGATTAATTTCTCCACATTTTTTCTATTTATTCCCAATGTGCAATTTTATAAGTTTATATAAAACATCTCAAATCTCACATGAATCTCTTTTTTAAATTAAATCGAAAAGCAAACCCTAACATGTGGTTGATTTTGACTTCTCAACTAACAAGATTTCAATTTGATGCAAATTATTTTCTCAACCCAACCAAACTGGATCGATTACACAACGACAAAGTTGCTTTGTAGTAAAGTCCACGTCGCAAATTTAAAATCCATGCAGCAAAAAAAAGCCCAAACCCATTGGGCCTTTATTTGTTTAGCTCCGTTTGTTACCCGAAACTCTGTTTGTTGTTATTTTGTTGTCCGACTTTTGTATATTGTTTGGGCCTTTTGTTTGTATAATGTTTTGGTCGGAGTCTAAAGAGTCATGTTAGGGATTTCAAATAATTTATTAAAATTTTTACCAAACCTTTTATATGAGTGTGGATTCCACACACCAATGTGAGCAGTTTGATAAAAAATTTAGTAAATTATTTGGTGTCCATAGCATTTCCCGAGCCAAAATCCATAGATTTGGGTGCTTAATTTTACATTGTTTTGGTCTGGGCCTGAAGCTCTGTTTGTTACCCGAAGCTCTGTTTGTTATTGTTTTGTTGCCCAAATTCTTCTGTATATTGATTGGGCCTTTATTTGTATAATGCTTTGGACTGGTCCTAAATCCATAGATTTGGGCCTTTACTTTTACATTGTTTTGGACTGGGCTCAAGCTGTTTATTATTATTTTGATGCCCAATTTTTTTATTATTTCGGCCTTTATTTGTTTAATGTTTTTGTTTGGGCCCAAACCCACAGGTTTGGGCCATTATTTTTACATTGTTTTGGTCTGGGCCTGAAGCTCTGTTTGTTACCCGAAGTTTTGTTTTCATTTTTTATTGTTGGCCCTTTATTTGTATATTGTGTTGGTCTGGGCTAATACCATACAATGAAGCTGTATTTGTTAGGGTTTGTTTGGTAACCATTTCATTTTCAGTTTTCAGTTTATATTTACAAAAATTTTAAAAACTATTATAAAAACTTGTATGATAATTTTTTTGTTTATAACTAGTTGTTTTAGTTTGTAAATTTGAGAAAAAAAACGTAAACTCAAAAAATAAGTTTACGTTGGTTTTTAAACAAAAATTTAAAAATTTGACGAACAAATTTTTTTTCCAAATAATTTTTTTTCAATTATGTTTTTTAAAATAAATTTTTTTCAATTAATTTTTTTTTCAATTAATTTTTTCCAATTAATTTTTTTTTCAATTAATTCTTTAAATTATTATTATTTTTTCAATTATAATGTGCATGATGGAGAAATTAGTCTAAGGTCCCTCTCCCATTTTTAATAATGGAAGAGATCCATAATATTATTTTATAATGTTTAAAGCCCCTTAACCCTACACCCATATATTACAGAGAAATTTGACTCTCTTAAACCAAATCTCATTTCTCTCACTGTCTTTCCTATTTTATCTGTCTCTCTCTCTCTCTCTCTCTCTCTTTCTCTCTCTCTCTAAATCCAAACCTCTCCAAATTTCTCTTCCGAAAACGAATCAGAATCAGAATCGGAATCGGAATCGGAATCGGAATCGGAATCGAAATCGAAATCCAAACCCAAATCCGAATCCAAATTCAAAGTCGAAATTGCATTTCTCCTCTTCTTTACCTTCAGGAGACTCGATTGCTTTCCTTAATCGATCGAAGCTCTTCGATCGAGCTTTAACTCTCTCTTCTCAGTCCGTAGATCGAGACATCCCAGCAAGCTTGTCGAGGACCAACGATGGTTTGTCGAAGGAGAAGAAGAAAGGATTGTTGAAAAATCCGAGAGAGTTGTGGCGGAGATACGTTGATTGGCTCTATCAGCACAAGGATTTGGGGTTGTATTTGGATATGAGTCGAATCAGATTCTCGGACGAGTTCGTAGAGGAGATGGTGCCCAAGTTTCAAGCGGCTTTCAAAGCCATGGAAGAGCTTGAAAAGGGATCGATTGCGAATCTTGATGAGAGGTGAATGGTTGGGCATTATTAGCTTCGAAACCCTAAGCTTGCTTCGAAGTCAATCCTGAGGTTGCAGATTGAGAAAATGCTTGAAGCTGTGTGCAAGTTCGCCGACGATGTTGTCAGTGGTAAGGTCAGTTTTTTTCACTCAAATTGTGGTTTTTTTTTTTTTTTTGGGTAGAGAATTGATGAGAAATGCTTAATTGAGTGTGTTTGTTGGAGTATATTTATTATGTTGTAGTTCTATTGCAATTCATCAAAAGAGAGTGAGCGAGCAGACCCCGTTTGTGGACTTTGGTTTTTAGCCAAAGATAGAACTAGGAGAAGACTTATGTGAAGGTCTTTGCTTTGTTCAAATTTCTCCCAGATTGGATTTTTTTGCATTAACGATTTTTTTCAATAAAATCGAAATTTCTCTGGGTTTGATTTGTACTTTTCAACTCTAAATTGATTGTTCTCATTGCATTTATGGTTCTGACTTTGAATTTTCTCTACATTAGCGATTTTTTCAACAAAATCGAAATTTCTCTGGAGAGAAATAGAGAATTTCTCTGGTAGGTCTTTGGCTGTTCAAATTTCTCTGGTATTAGATTTTCTCTGCATTAGTGATTTTTTCAACAAAATCAAAATTTCTCTAGACAGAAACAGAGAATTTCTTTGGGTTTGATTTCTACTTTTCAACTCCAAATTGATTGTTGTTGTTGCATTTATGGTTCTGACTTTGAATTTTCTCTACATTAGCGATTTTTTTAACAAAATCGAAATTTCTTTGGAGAGAAACAAAGAATTTCTCTGGTATTGGATTTTCTCTGTATTAGTGATTTTTTCAACAAAATCAAAATTTCTCTGGGTTTGATTTCTACTTTTCAACTCCAAATTGATTGTTCTTATTGCATTTATGGTTCTGACTTTGGATTTTTTCTGCATTAGCGATTTTTTCAACAAAATCGAAATTTCTCTGGAGAGAAACAGAGAATTTCTCTGGGTTAGAAAGAATTTCTCTAGTCCAGAATTTCTCTGGTCCAGAATTTCTCTGGATTTCTCTAGAAAATCCAGAAAAATTTTCTGGATGAAATTTTTCTAGATCAATTTGAGGGATCTTAGACATTATGAAAATATTAGATGTTCCTTATGCTATAAAATCTTAATACCAGGAATCCTAAAAAAAATAACCCCGGTGTATGATCCCATTGTCATAAATAATAAAAAATAAATATAAATATTTTATGACTGAACAAACATATTTTTTAGTTTATGTTTTTAAAATTTTTCAAACATTATGTTCAAACTAAATGCGTTTGTAGTTTATGTTTTTCTAAAAATAAATAAAAACCAGTTTAACCATTTCGTTTTCAGTTTTCAATGTACTTTTATAAAAATTTAAAAAATTGTCATAAAAACTTGTTCGATAATTTTTTTGGTTTATAAATGGTTGTCTGAGTTTGTAAATTTGAGGAAAAAACGTAAACTAAAAAAATGAGTTTACGTTGGTTTTTAAACAGAAATCTAAAAATTTGACTAACAAAATTTTTTTTTAAATAAATTTTTTTTTCAAACAAATTTTTTTCAATTAATTTTTTTTCAATTAATTTTTTTTTAATTAAATTTTTTTCCAATTATAATGTATATGATCCCATTGTCATAAATAATAAAAAATAAATATAAATATTTTAGGTATAAAGAAACATATTATATAGTTTATGTTTTTAAAATTTTTCAAATATTTTGTTCAAACCAAACACGTTTGTAGTTTATGTTTTTCTAAAATTAAACAAAAATCAATTTATAAAATTTTTCTAAACATAAATAAAAACGTAACGCCACCAAATGCTAAAATTTTTGTAAATATAAATAAAAAATGTAAACGTTACCATACGCTACATTAGTATTTTGTTGCCCAAATTTTGAACTCAACCCAGGTTTTTAAATCTGGGTTGAAAAACATTAAAAATAAATTTGAGGAAAATATAATAAGAAATTCAAAATCACTCATTATTTTCAAATTGTTTTCCTTTTTCCGTACAAAAATAAAAATAATCTTTTTGATGTTTATTTTTTTACTACACTAATTTTTATTTTTTTTAGAAAATAAATTTTGAAAATGAAACCAAACAATTTTAAACCCCATAAATTGTAAGCCACTAAAAAAACAAGGGGATTTTTTTTTTTTAAGGTTCATGGTATTAAGATTTTATAGCATAAAGGACACTCAATATTTTCATAATGTCTAAGGTCTCTTAACATCGATCTAGAGAAAATTTGATCCAGAGTATTTCTCTGGATACATCACAGAGAAAATTCTAAATTTCTCTGGATATATCACAGAGAAAATTCAAAATAGGGCAGAGAAAATTGAAATTTCACTGGATTCAAACTCTTTTAACATATATTGCAAACAAGTCAGAACCCTTCAAACCCCAAACATCTGTAATCTCATGATGAGCTTAAAATTTACTCAAAACCAAACCATTGCACATCATGGTTGGTGAGCATTGAAACCAAGGAATATACACAAACAAACTATAGATTTCCAAACCAGAGAATTTCTCTGGTCCAAACTAGAGAAATTCAATTAAAAATTCAATATTTAGTGACCAAATTTGGCGACCAAATTCAAAAGTCAGACCTTTACCGACTAATCTTGCTATTAGTCGCCAATATTTAGCATTTTAGCTACTAAAATTTTTTAGTAGCCATATATTAGTTATTGGCGACTAAAAAAAATTTAGTAGCTAAAATTCATGTAAATATGTGACTAAAAATGTTTTAGTAGGCTTATTTACTAAACTATCAGTGACTAAAATAATTTAGTCGTTGGATGGTTAGTGTTTTTCGACAAAAAGAATACTTAGTAGCCAAATTAGACAAATATTGACTATTATTTGCCGACTAAACAGAATTTGGTCGCTAAAAGTAGGCCAAAAAAATTAGAGGGGAGCTTATGAATTGGCGCCCTCCTATTTCACACTTATTTTTTTGTATCTATTCTGTCTCACAAACACAAACCACTCACTACAAGCCAGAGGCTCGCTCACCACCGATTGTCACTACCACCGTCGCTGGCCACCGTCCGTCTCCACCGTCTTACGTTGCCACCATCGCCACTGCCGCCGACGCCGAAATCACCACAAACACTGCCGCAAATCACAGGTTCGTCTCTGTTTCTCTCTGTTCGGTCCTCTCCTGGGCGTTATGATCTGCTTCTCTCTTTCTCTTTCTCTCTCTCTCTCTCTATCAAGCCATCTCTCTGGTTCATTCTTTCTCTCTCTCTCTCTCCCTTTCCCTATTTCTCCATTTCTCACACTTCATCTAGGGTTTAGATGCTTTTTTAGTTTATTTTTGTATTAATTTCGGTTAAGGGCTCATTGGTTGAAGTGTTTAATTTCTATGAAATTATGAAATGGGTTTGATTTTTATGTCCAAAATGGGTTTGATTTTTGTGTTATGGATTTGACAGAGACATATAAATAGTTGAATGTGCCAATGTAATGTGGCTTTGGTCTTTAGGTTGCATTGGTCTTGTGGATAATTTCTTACATTGGTAGTTTCTTCAACTTCCTTACCTTGGTCTATATTGGTGAGTTTCTTCGTGGCTTTTCCCTATATATAAATACACAAGGCTTTCCATAGAATATTTTAATTCAATTTGATTATTTGATAGGGGTTCTTCTTAGTCTGTCGGTTCCTGTGCTTTATGAGAAGTACCAGGATCAAATTGACGAGAAGCTGATTGTAGCTCAAAAGATCATTCAGACGATTCAGAAAATTGATGATAATATCCTAAGAAAGCTTCCACTGCCTCTTAACAAGGAAAAAAAAACTCAATAGGCCAAGTGTAACTCCCCCCTCTCCCTCTCTGTTTGTGTGTATGCAGTGTACACAACATGCATGCTTGATAAAAGTGCCCTTTTTAATCACTGTGCATGCAAATGAGAATCAGTGTATTTGGTTTTAGTTTTTTGGATTAAGTTTTTTGAAAACTGAGTTTTTTGGTTTTCGTATTTTTTTTGTTTTTAGTGAATATTTTTAAAATTTTAAACATTTTTTTTTACTTTTTTAGATGCACCTTATTTAGATGTATCTAAAAAGTAAAAAATTTGTGAAAAAATATTTTAAAAAATTAATAAATACATAAAAATACAAAAAATGTACTGAATTCTCATATTTTTTTTGTATTTTTGGTATTTTGTGAATTTTTAAAAGGTTTCTTTCACAATTTTTTTTACTTTTTAGGTATGTTTATGTTAGGTATGTCTAAAAAGTAAAAAAAAAATTGCTTAAAATATTAAAAAAATTCAGTAAAAACAAAAAAACACGAAAAATAAGAAAGTAGAATTTTTTGAAAAGAGTTTTTGGAAAAATCTAATCAAGCATGCTGAATGTTTTCAATCTTGTTTTTAACCATGTTTAATTTATATTTTATTATCACAATTAATAATTGCACTTTCTTAAACAATTTATGTATAAGTACTGGTAGTGAAGTTATACTTCCAACAGATTTATCTAAAGTGACTGGAGTTTCAATGGACAATTTTGCTAGTTAATTGAGAGTTGTACAACGGAAAATTTGTCAACTTTTTGTGTTTTTATTTTTTTTTTCCTTTTGAATTTACGGTCAAATTTTTTTTCCTGATGCTTTAGCTTAGTTTAAGTTTTTTTTACTGTTCTACGATTTTGATATATATATATTTTTTATGTTGGTTTGTTTTCCTTGGATGATTTTGGGTTATTTTGTGTTAACATGAATCATAGTTGTTTATGTTGAAATAGATTCTCTACATATTAAGCCATGAATATCCATCTACTTGTTTGCCTCTTGCCCCTTAAAAGAGATGCTTCCTGCCTGCTTCATTTGAGTCACTGTTATCTAGAAACATCTTTGTGTTGATGCTTCTTTTCTAAGACATAAAGTTGCAAGTGTAATTTAGTTTGTTAGATGTTTACATGTATATATGTCCACATGTTTATGTGCTAAATTGGTATTCTCACTCTCGCATTGATTTGATAGACATAGATGAACACTATTCCAGCAACTTTTTTGAGTTCAAACCCACCCAAGAACACCAAAACCAACTCCCTAGTACCTCATCAACAAAAGGAAGGTGTATTACTAGGTGTTTGTGTGCAATAGTATGAAGATTCTACACTTTTGAGCACAAATACACACACAAATGTAGAGAGAGAGGAAATATAGAGAGATATATATAACTTGTATATCAACTTTCTGAACCTCTGAGAAGGGAGAAGGAGCTCCCTTCTTATAGGAATTCAATTCCAAAGCTTCTTGGAGAAGTTAGCATAAGGTGCAAATCCCTCCATACACGTGTATGGAGGATGTGAATTATGCATACCAGCTGTCACAGCTGGCAGGAAATATTTGCAAAAAGCAGATGGAAAGGGTTCGGCCAGAAAATATGGTCGATCGACCAAACAAAGAGCCAATCGACCACAAAGAGTGCCGATCGGCCAAAACTTTTGGCCGATAGCAAGAAGGCAAGGCCGATGGCATCATGCCTTAGCCGCTGGGTTGTAGGGATGGCTAAAAAGCCACCCTAGTCCCTCAGAAGCAAAAACACAAGTCCTTGGTCCACAACCAAGCACAAAACAGACAAGTCGAGAGATCTTAAGGCAAGGCACTCAGCCGAGACCTTCGGGAACTTAAAACGAACACGAGCATGGATGATCGAGTGTTCAAACGATGACGTCCAAGTCTTGAGGATAGTCAAAAATGGGGTGTCTACAGCTGCCGTTAGAGATAAAGCTTGTCGGCTATATACTGACCACAGGAGGTGGCCCTAGCCACCAATGTGGCCTACCGGCCACGTGGGGGTCATCAAATGTGGGAATCACTAGATTTTTGACAGCTAGCTTCCACTCAAAGCCTTATCTTCTACAAAAGGTCCAACTTCATGAATTCTTCTCTAGAACTTCATTTCATCTGCAATTTCTTCACAAATGGAGCCGCTTTTTGCCGAAAAGCTCTCGGATTGGATTGCGACTTTAGACGGCTCGGAAAAGGTTAGTTTTTGGAGTTTTGGCACAAATGCAACTTTTTTCGTTAAGCCGTTCTCCACTTTGTATTCTGTTCCTTCATGCCGCGACAGGATGTTGGGACCCGATTACACATGTCTTTAGCTTCGGGGGACAAGAGATATGCCCGACAATTGAAGAATTTCAAGCACTAATAGAATCCCGGCGCGATGAGGAAATCATACCTCAGTCCCATTTTGGCTACATTCAAGCTTTGGGACGGATGCGTGGGCTCAATTTACACGAGGCTCGATCTTTGGTTCACAACAGAGAGTTGGATATTCCCAGCCTGATTCATCACTTTTTTGACGTTGGTGATCGAGGCGACCTTTTATGGCGGGGTTTTAGGCAACACGCCCTTTGCTTATGTATGCTGGCTCATTTCCTTCTTGCCCTAAGTTTCATGGTCCAAAGATTCGTTGGTTGGTCGAAGTGACCCAAGCTTTGAAAGAAGGCAAGAGTTGCATTGGCTTGGTGCTGGCTGAGACTTTGATGGGCTTAAACGCCTTTTATCGGCGAGAGACTACCAGATTCGCTGGGAGCCCACTACTTCTTTAGGTATTGTTTCCTACCCTTGCTTATATGTGCTTCTCACATCGCTTGGCACTCATGTTCTATTTTTCTCTCAAAGCCCTTTTCTCACTTTTCTCTCAACATACACCTCTCTATTCTTTAATATCTCTTTTCTTTCATCCCTCTCGAGGTGTGGCTTTTGGATAAGCTGAAGATAGTGGACTCTTGCCCTGAGTACTTAGCTTGAGGCCATTTCTTCTACCACCGACTAGTGGATTTTCTGAACGAGGGGTGGTGATGCCACTAGATGTACAACAGATCTGCTGCTGACATAGCTTGGCATTGCCCCTAGCTTAACCTGACCGAGATGAGCTACAACATGGCTCTCAGAGTCGGTATTCAATTGATCAGCCTTACACATTGTGTGTTCTACTTCCCCTTCCGATTCAGACATCAGTTTGGACATGATCAGACTCACCCAGAGGAGGGGGTAGAGTACCCAGTTTCATTCCCCATCCGAGGTTCACATTTGGCTAGGTACCTTACTGCTTGGAGGACAAAAGAGCTTTTGGCCCCTGCCCCTGGTTTTAGTTACGCCCTTTCTGACGAATTTTTGGCTTAGCTCGAGGATGAGGCACAAACCGGGCCCACTTAGGCTTTAGAAGCTTCTACAAGCACAAGCAGGGGACGTAGGAGCACCTGACTCATCTATGCCCCTAGTTTATTGCTTTGACCTTTCTTTTCAAGTTTTTTTTGAATATAATAAAAGCAACTTTGATTTGTATAAGAGAGTTGGAGAACTTTATGTTAAAATCAATGAAATTAAAGTTGTGAGTACTGAAAATTTTCCTTTTGGTCCAAAAATGGTCCAAGTTGTAAAAGGTAAAATTTTGAACAAAATCAACTTTTATTAAAAGTTTCCAAAACCATTTTCAAAAAGGATCACCACTGGACACGCACGGAATCAATCCTCAAGATGTACTCACCACTGGACACGCACAGAATCAAACCTTAAGATGTACAACACCGAATCCAAAGATCACAAATTGCCCCTTGATTGAACACCACGCTTCAAAGATTGTAACTAGCTCTTCTCTCAGAGTAAAGATCATAATCAAACCCTCAGGTGGAGAACATACAAAGATGACTTGATCAGACACATGGACAGGACAGTTGAGTTGGAGGTGTTTACAGCCGAACTTCAGGGTGAAGTTTCCTACGTATCCCAAAGATAGGAATCAGGTCTTATGTAGTTTAGTTCAGGTTTACTCGAGTATTTACTCTCTCCTTTTGCACTCTAACTTTTGCCGAGGCCGCCCTTTAGGGTTTTTAACCTTGCAAGCTTAGTTTTTCTTTATGTCAATTTTTTCGTGCTCTAACTTTTGCCTAGGTCACCCTTCCGGATTTTCGGCCTAGCGAGCCTCTCAGGGATAGTATTTTTTCAACTTGTCCATCTTGGTTGGATGGGAAAATTCTAGGCCATCCAGGTCCTTGAGAATGATAGCTCCACTCGACCAGATAATTTTGATGATATAAGGACCAGTCCAATTGGGTCTGAACTTGCCCCTAGAGTCATGGATGGGAGCTCGATTATCTTTCAGCACCATATCTCCCCCCTTGAGATTCCGAGACTTAACTTTCTTGTTAAAATCCCTAGCAATTTTATGCTGATAGCACGGAACATGATACAATGCTTTTAGCCTTTTCTCATCAAACAACATCAGCTCTTCGAATCTGCTCTGTTGCCAGTCTGCCTATGCTATTTGACACTTGGCCATAACTTGTAATGACGGGACTTCTATTTCAATTGGCGTACAAAGATCCATCCAATAGACGAGAGATAAGGAGTTGCCCCTGTGGACGTTTGGATTGAAGTTCTATAACCCTAGAGTGCAAATGGTAATTTATTTGGCCAGTCCCTGTAGGTCTCAACCATCTTCTGCAAAATATTCTTGATGTTCTTGTTGGCGGCCTCAACAGCTCCATTGGTTTCCACCCGGTATGTAGATGACTTATGAAAAGCCACATTGCATTTCTCCAACAAGTCTATCACCTCTTTCTTGAAGTGGGAGTCATTATCTGATATGATCTTGTTTGGGACTCCATATCGGCAGATGATATTATTCTGGATGAACTTAGCCAAATGCGATACTTTCAATGCAACATAGGACTGAACTTTCACCCACTTTGTAAAGTAATTAATTGCCACCGGGATGTATTCATTCCCATTCGACCCTTTTGGTGTGACTGCACCGATAACATTGATTCCCCAGACCGAGCAAGGCCATGGTGAAGTCATGTTGTACAGTTTTGATGGAGGGATATTCATGCGATTAGCATGAATTTGGCATTTGTGGCAGCGCTGAATAAAACCAATACAATCCTCCTCCATAGTGGACCAGTAGTAACCTTGCCTGAGAATCTTTCGGGCTAACATTACTCCATTCATGTGCGCTCCGCACTCTCCTCCATAGATGACCTCTATCAAGCACTTCGACTCCTCTCCTTCAACACACAACTTATGCATTCCCAGATAACATCTTTTGTACAGTTTACTTTTGTAGATGATAAATTGGATGGCTATTCACTGTATTCCTCTTTTGTCCTTGGCATTTGCCCCTAGTGGATAAATCTTCTTTTTCAAGAAGTTCCAAATATCATAGTACCAAGGGTGTTTGTTTTGTGCTTCATCTATTGCGGCGATTGTCTCATAGGCCGCGCGTGTATCTCTGCTCAATGATAATTGGACGCGTCCGGATTCCAAGCGGGATATCTATCATAGAAGATAGAGTTGATAAAGCATCAGCGAACCTGTTGTTCTCTCTTAATAGATGCGTGAAAGTCAGCTTTTCAAACCTAGGAATTCGAACGTCTAGGGTCTGGCGATAAACCTTCATATTTTCTTCTTTGACTTTTCAGTCTTCATTTGTTTGAGAAACAACTAGGTTTGAGTCCCCGATGACGTCCAAACTTTTTGCCCCTAGTTCCAGGGCGGCTTCCAAACCAGCGATACACGCCTCATATTCTACTTCGTTATTGGATACCTTGAACCGGAGTTTGAAGGCTAAAGGTATATGGGAGTCGTCAGGTGCTATTAGCAACACACCTATCCTATAACCATATTGATTGAATGCTCCGTCAAAGTACATCGTCCAAGTCTCCTCCTCTACTTACAGAATGGCTTCATTTGGGAACAGGTACTCCACCGCTTCATCTCCTTCTACTAGGTGATCTTCTAGGAACTATGCTACAACTCCCCCCTTGACCGACTTGCGGGTAACATACTTGAGATCAAATTTGGAGAGAAGAAGCAACCGACGGGCTAGCCGATCTGTAAGCATTGGTTTCTCAAAAAGATATTTAATAGGATCTAATCTTGAAACCAGGATTACATAGTGAGCTAACAAGTAGTGCCTCAACTTCCTAGTAGCCCATACCAAGGTTAGGCAAGCTTTCTCCAACGGAGTGTAGCGGGTCTCATAATCCAGCATTTTCTTGCTCAAGTAGTAGTTGGCTTTCTCCATCCTATCCTTAGATTCTTGAGCAAGCATGCATCCCATTGTGGTGTCTGTGACTGATAGATATAGAATCAAAGACTTTCCCGACTCTAGCAGCGACAATACAGGTGAATTCTGAAGGTATTGCTTAATCTACTCAAAGGCATTGACATCGATCATCCCTTCGAAACTTCCTTCCTTTCTTCAAGAGACCAAATAGTGGTTCACAAGTCAAGGTTAATTTAGAAATAAACCATCTTATGAATTGCACTTTTACCCAGAAAGCCTCACACCTCCTTTTCAGTCCTTGGTATTTCTAGGACGGCCTTGATTTTGGAAGGATCTACTTTGATGCCCTCTATGTGATAAAAAAAGCCCAACATTTTCCCTGCTGTTACGCCGAAAGTACATTTCTACGGATTCAACCTCAGTCTGTATTCTCTAATCCGTTGAAAGAATTTCTTCAAAGCGGTGTAGTGGCCCTATCTTTCCTTGGACTAGACAATCATGTCGTCCACGTACACCTCGACCCTTTTGTGGATCATATCTTGCGGAATAATGGTCACAGCCCTTTGATAGGTAGCCCTGGCATTCTTCAACCCAAACGGCATAACCCGATAGCAGTAGATATCCCACGACATAGTAAACGCAGTTTTCTCTCTATCCTCTGGTGCCATCAGAATCTGGTTATGCCCGAAAAGTCCATCCATAAAGGATAACAATGCATGACCTGCAGTGAAGTCCACTAATTCATCGATGTGAGGTAGAGGAAAGTTGTCCTCCTTTGGACTGGCTCTGTTCAAATCCCAAAAGTCAACACACACTCGAATTCTACTATCTTTTTTCGGCACTGGGACAATGTTGGCCAACCAAGTCGGATATTCAGATACTAACAAGAAACCTGTTTCAATCTGCTTGGTAACCTCGTCTTTGATCTTTAACGCCTAATTCGGACGAATTCTTCACAACTTCTACTTGACGGGTCTTCACAACTTCTACTTGACGGGTCGGGCCTTGGGGTCAAGAGGGATCCGATACTGTACAATCTCAAGATCAATTCCAGGCATGTCTTCGTAGGACCACGCGAAAACGTCTTTGAAGTGTAATAACCCGACCCTCGTACATGTTTTCTGGTATGCTTTTAGTCCCTTATTTTGTGTATTTATATGCCTATTGTGAAATTTCGTATGAAATTAAGTTTGATTAAGTGGATCCTATGAATATAGGTTCATATCTGTTGAATAAAAAAAGTATCTATCACCATTATAATGTTTGAATCAGAAATTGGAAGCCTTAGAGACTTAATTATCTGAAATTGATTTTACATTTGCGATTAGCATAATTTTTAAGTAATATTAAGCATGTTTGCGAAATTTCAATTTCGGAATGATTAAACGATTGGATTTTGTCCTATATACTTTTATATATGAATATCTATAACTAAGTTTTCTTAAGCATGATCAAAACTTGAAAATATCTCCTGGAGAGGAATAAGGGTTTGAAAGGAAGAGATTGGGTCTTCAAGGGAACAAGTGAGGAAGTTAAAGGGGTGTAGAGATTCTAAAGCTTAAGGTAAGTTTAATTTCTCTAGTTCAACCCTCTTCCTTGAATTGAAGTAGAAATGTCTCGATGTTGTATGATCTAGAGGAATTTATATCTTGCCCTTTAAATTGTTAAGCTTGAATCCAACTATGTAAGTGTATGGCTACATGTGAGCATCATGAAGAATAAAGGGACTGAATGTAAAGGAAATAGCCTCTTATATTTGATTTTCCATGTTTGAGTACAAGTAGGTGTGATCAAATTGTGTTCATGGGTTTAAAGATCTAGTTCAACCTAGATTGTGTACGATTGAGATTGTGTATGATTGTATTTGTTTAATTACATGATTTTTGAACCATGAATTGGCACTTAAAAGATCTAATTTAGACCTTATGAATGCTCACCAAGAATGGAGTTTTGTATGCACTTCGGACTGCCAAACAGGGCCCAGGCCGCACGTGCGGAGGCCATGGCCACACGTGCGGAGAAGATGGAAAAAAATAGGTTTTCATTCTGTTTTTGGGCGCTCGAGCGGCCGGGTTCTTCCGCTCGAGCGGAATTGGGCCGCACGAGCGGCCAAAGTGGGCGACGAGCGCCACCCTGTTTCAAATTTTATGCTGAGTAACTTTGAATAAGCATATCTTTTGCATCCGGACTCTGTTTTGAGTGATTATTGAGCCTAAAATCAATCCCCGGAAGTCTAGTTTCCAATGGTGGTGGTCTCACTCCAAAATTATAAGTACAAAAATAGTTATGCCCAAATTAGTGACGACTGTTCACTTTCTATTTACTGAATTTGTACTGTTTCTTCGCCTGAACCTTTCTCCTATTGATTCCTCCTATTTTATGAGGCATGGATTATAACCTATGGAGGAATAATGAGTCTAGAACCATCATAACTATGGAGTGAGGAATAAAAAGAGATTGATTTTATTCTCATAATCTGCTATGTGCATTATGTTTGTAGGTCAAGACGAGGACATCGTTTCACCGCTATCAGAGACCTACCACTGTGAGTAGTAGTACGGTAGTCGTACATTCAATGATCGTTAATGATTCTTATTGTTACCATACTATTCCTTGCAAGTATGTTAATTGGAAAATCTAAAGGCATTATTGCGCAATACATTTTATTTATTGTTGACAAAGAATACTAACGTTATGTGCAAGATATCTATAGTAATTCATGACGAACCAAGAGAACGTATCAGCACTATGGAGTCATGGTATTCACGTATCTCTGATATCATTCAATCTGTACAACATGCTTACCTTTTGTTAATATTTATCAGGAATGTCCTGTTAGACTTAAGTTAACTAAGTTAACTCATGTGACTGGTGTAATGATTACCATTAGTACTTTGTTAATTACAAGTCAACTATGTTAACATAGACGAACGATCAAACAAAGGTGTATGCTTCTATGTGTTACTGATTAATAGATCAAGTGAACTACGCCGTTTCTTAAAGAATAAAGAGAAATTATGTTCATTCTTGAAGAATGACAGTTATAGGTTATCAAGGGTAGACACCTTCGATGAATCAGAATAATTGGAAAGCTATGTGTATTCGCGTGAATGGGAAATTATTCAGAAACCACGACATAAGGGCAAAAGTTTAACATGTTTATGTAACCCTCATGAGAATGTGAATTATTTCTATCTTTGTTAAGCGTACGATAATAACATGATATGACAAGAAATGCCCTATTTCCTAACATGTTACGTTTTGAATCACTGATTGATTGTTCATTTATATAAAGGTATTTAAGGTATCCTTAGCGCAAGGCCCTTACCCGAGGGTAATAATACCGTGGTTCAAATATGTTACAAGTTCACGTATGTTACAAGTTTACGCATGTTGCTAGTTCATGTATGTTACAAGTTTAAGTCTGTTACAAGCTTATGTATGTTACAAGTTTATGTTGTTACAAGTTTATGTATGTTACAAGTTTAAGTCTGTTACAAGTTCATGTATGTTACAAGTTCAAGGATATTTAAAGTTCTTTGTTTCAAGGGCTTTAATGCCATATGTTTCAAGGGCTTTCATGCCACATGTTTCAAGGGCTTTCACGCCATATGTTTCAAGGGCTTTCATGCCACACGTTTCAAGGGCTTTCATGCCACACGTTTCAAGGGCTTTCATGCCATGTGTTTCAAGGGCATTATGCCACTCTATTCAAGGGCTTCAAGTCATTATGATTTAAGATGTGATGTTTCAAGCTTTTATGTTCAAGGCTGGGCCTAAGGCCATTATGAAATGAATACAGAAGCAGGCTAACTATGTGAACTCTGCATTTTCATACGCTTTAATATTATGTTCAAGTCAAGCATTGTTTTATTTATGTATTACTATTCACTAAGCCCGGCTCACTCTCTGTTATGTCTGTTTCTGTAGGTAACCAACCAGGTAGTCAGTCCTAGCCCATGACGCCCGGTTTCTTTTGTCAACCTTCGTGTGTCCAGGCACTATACGAGGCCACTTGTTTTGTGGAGTTTGTTAAGATGATTGGCTTACTTTTGGTTGGCCATCTAAGGTTGAATGTATATAACTTCAATGGTTTTGTGCATGCCTGTAGACACCCTATTTTTGACCGTCCTCAAGACTTGGACGTCACTGATCGAACACTCGGTGATTATCCATGATTGTGTTTGTTTTGAGTTCCCGGAGGTCCCGGCTGCGCGCCGTACCTCATGATCTCTCAACCGGCTTGTACTGTGCTTGGTTTTACACCAAGACTTGTGTGTTTTTACACCAGAGGGTAGGGGAAGGCTTGTTGGCCATCCCTAATCACCACTGGCTGCCCCATACCTCCACCGGCACCCCCTAGTGGCCACCGGCACTTATTTCTCAAAATCTTTGGCCGGTCGGCATCAGAGTGTCGCCACCGCACTCTTGTGCCGGTGGACCTTTTTGGCTGGTTTGTGACCCTTTGCACCCTCAGGATGATGGTATGCCACCGTGACACTGAATTCACTATCACCACTCCCCATACCCGGGTTTGCACCCTTTGCACCCTTGAACCCCATAAGCCTTCTAGAAGGGTGAACCCTTGGCCAAGCTTCTTGGAGAAGCTTGGCCAGCTGTCTTAGCTTCTCCAAGAAGCCTTGACTCACTTGAACTCCTTGAATCCCTTGAACCCCCCCTCTCTTGCTTAGCCACTAAGTATTCTTGCCTATATATGCATCCATTCATCTCCCTTTACAAGGGTTAGCCATTTTAGACCTAAGAACCAGAGCTTATATCTATATATCTGTGTGATATACCTTCTCTCTCTATATTTTCCCTCTCTATCCTCTTGTGTGTGTGTTTTTAGGCCTAAATAGTGAGTTTTACCTTACTTTTGCACCATTACACACACCATTACACCTTAGCTCGAGATTGAGAGACTTGGAAGGTTGTTTGGGGTGGTTTTGGACTGGTTTTGATCACTAGAGGAGGGCTGCTCCACCTGTTCTTCAAAGGATCTTCAAGGGTGAGCTTGTTACTTTAGATTCCCCATTCTTGCAACTAGTTTCTACTAGTCTTACTTTGTGTTTTTGGATTTGTGTTTAACATAAAAAACTCTTGTTTTTACTTGTTCTTGAACCTTCACTAAGGTCATTTTGTGGTTTGAGCAAAGGCTTGTCCTTTTAGGCCTTGTTTGGCCATTTTGGATTCCTTTTGGTAAGACCTTCTTTACTTGGTGTTTTTGGCCTTCTCACCACTGAAAACCAGTGGGTTTTCAGTGGTGAGGAAGATGATTTTAGGTCACATATAGGGGAGGGACACCCCTCTCCCCCTTGGCCCTTCGTTTGCCTTTGTTCTTGGCCTAAAGAATAGCATGTGTGCTTGGTTGGTTTTGGCCTCATTTCAGAGCATATTTGTGGTCCATATGATGTGTTATGCCTCTGTTTTACGTTAGATTTATAGCCCTTAACATGCCTCTTATGCTTGCTTTGAAATGCTCTCTTATGCTTAAAAGCATGCCATGCATCTAGGCCATGTTCTTTGCATGATTTAGTTTGGTTCCATGAGGGTATTAGCATCATATTACCATGTATAAGGGCTGTGAGCCGCTGTTTTTGTCGAATTTGGCATGCTTGGTATGGTTGTCTTGCATATTGGCTTGTAAGCCTTGCTTGTATGAGCCCCTAGCATGTTTAGTCCACCTTGATCTTATAATTTGGCATCATTTTAGGTCACATTTCAGTCCTTAATCCATGCTCTCATGCTTGCATTCACTTCCTCTTTCATGCTTTAAAGGTGTGCCTTTCTATGCTTGGGAATAGGCATTGTGCATGTTTGTTTGTTTGGGGTATTTTGGGGCTGCCATATGAGGGGATTTAGGTGTCATTTTGCATGATAAAAGTCTATTTTTGGTTGTTAGATATATGTCATGAATGGCATTGTTAATGGTGGTTAGATGCTCTCTTGAGTGCCCTTGGTTTTGGGCTTATTGGCTGGCATGCTTGAATGGCATTTTGCGTATGATTTCAGTCCATTTCGGCCGCTGTTTTGGGGAAGTTTGAGGCCTCCCCCATGGTGGTTAAGGCCACCATTATATGCTTGTGGTATGTTGGGTTCATGTAGAGTTGTGGCATGTTGATTCTATTGCTTGACTTGTTCATGTTAGCATTACACTTGCATCTTGCATGTTTAAGCATCATGCACTTGCCATGTTAGGTCACATTGCATTCGGTATGTTTTGCATCTTAGCCCTCATTGTTGCATCATTTGAGCCATGTTGCATTACATGCATTCCATGGCTTGGCTTGGGGATTGTCAAGCCAAGCATAGGGTTGAGAAGAGTTCACACTTCAAGTAGTGCAACTCGTCTCAATTCTTGGTCACCAAGGCCTTTGACTACCATATGATAAGGTCTTGGTCTCATTTATTTGTTTGCATGCATTCCCATTGAAAATGCAACCTTGGTTCTTTAGGCTATCATGCATCAAGATGCACCATTGATGGCCCAAGAACCAAGGGTCATGCCTCCTTGAGTCCCCAAGCATGATAGGAGGCATTGACTATGCTTACATATGCTCAAAATCCATGCCATGCCGTTTCTTGTCAAACCGTCCTTCTAGAACTTTACGACCGGCAGTATAATGTGCCGACCGGCACTATGTTTGTGCCGATAAACCCTACAGGCAGCCGGTGGCCAATTCAAGCAGCCGATGATCACTTCCTCCAGCCGGTGGGGTACTGTAGACCATGTAGAAGGTGTTCTGGGACTCTGGGAATTTTTGTAGAGACAGGGCAGTAAAAACAGAAGCAGCAGTGCCGTGACACGGGTTTTCCGGGCAATTCGGATAGAGCATGCATCATTTGCATATCCCGAGGCAGGGCTGAGGCCCATTTTCCTTTGTTCATTTGATTTAATTTTAATAATTAGAATTTTGTAATAATTTATTCATTTATTCTTTGGTCTGTATTATTCTTTTGGTCCCTCCGAGTGAGGGCGAATTTGTAATAAGTGTGCGTGAGTGTGTGTATGTCTTCCAACCTCACGTCTTTCTTCCCTTTTATTTACCTGCTTATGATGGTAGATTAGGGCATATTTCTTTTAGCATACCTTATGCTTTGCATGCGTGCATTCATGCATTTGTTTACATGCATCGGGCTCGGCACATCATGCAAACTGCATCGTACTTTCAATTCCAAATTGAATACGTGATAGTTGTTGCATCTCATGTGCCATGTTTAGGGTTAGCCGAGCCTGTTTAGATTACACCCCTGTATGTGATGCATTAGCCATTTAACATGATCTAGGTCATGCATGTTTGCTAACCGGTTTCTTGTTTTGGCACGGAGTACTAGGTAAGCTTTTACGCTTTAGCATCCCACATGTGTGTGAGTGTTGCCATGACAGTATGATTACCATGAGGCTAGCTGCTTATGTGATATAACTGCCTGAATGCCTGTGGATGGAGGTCAAATTACCTAGATTGGAATAACTCATTAAAATCGAGAGCTTTAAGCCCACTAGATAGTAGCAAAAAGTAGCAAATCCTTTTCAAAACAAACATAAAATGTTTTATTCCAATTTAGGCAATCTAGTCTATACTTGTTTGCTGCGCATAACATAGTAATTCTAGGCTAATAACCTAATAAGAACACATAACGTTTTCAAAATCGGATATCATGGTTAGTAGAGGCGGTCCTCGACCGGCGAAAGGGGTGCTCATAGCTGACCTTCCCCGATCGTACCCAAGCTCCCGAGCCAAGTCACTTTGGTGATGACGGACACGTGGCCTTCGGCACCGAGTCAGGGTTTCCTAAATTCCCCCATTTTAAAATATTTAGGTGGTGACTCTGTATCTGGCAAAGCAGTCCATGTTTGGCACTACTTTTCAAAAAATCTGTTTTTCTCAAAACGATTTGCCAGAGGTGGACTCTTTGGTTTAGATTTGGAACCGCAATCCAAACAAAAAAAGGAGAGTCCGAACTGTAGCGAGGTCCCTCGCGGGCTTGTTACAGTTTCTGGCGACTCTGCTGGGGATTTTAGAGAGTTTGACTCGAACTCGTGGTATTCGGTTTTTGACTACGCTTATGTGTTTCTTTGCATTGCATTTGCATTGGTGCGCCTAGGACACCGTGTTGGCCATCTGCTATTCCTGAGCGGTTTGCTGGAGGCATGACTTTGTCAAAGCATGCCATAAAGCTGACCGGTTGCGGGCTCTGCCAGTATGGGAACACAAATCCCGGTTTTACCGGGGCACCCTTTTTGACCATTCGACCTAGTGCATATCGAAATCCATAGTGACCATTCCAAACTAGGACAGGTTGCTTACCCGATATAGGTTGTTTGAAACCGCTGCGTGCGTAGTAAAACCATAGCTCCTGACAAAATAGGACAGGGAAACCCTACTCCAACATAGGGGTGTTTTGGCTCTCATTTATCTGTTATGTGCTTTTAGAGTGTATCTCTGCAGGGAACGTACATATCGGCTTTTGAGATTCAGTTATCTGCGGGTATCAGATTCACACTTAGAGACAGTAATTCAGAATCAGTGATCAGTGTTTGAGAAACAGTACATCCAGCTTTTGACCGAATATTATAAAACCCAACCGTGTGTTGTGTGTGTTTATTTATTCTACGCCGTTATGCTGTCCGATTGTCTGTTTATTTATACGCTTTATTTATCTTTTTACTAGGTAGTTGAGCACAATTGCTTCTAACCCAGTAGATATTCCCCAAGCACTCTGGATCAGAGGTCGTCGACTCTATCGATCTGAGGATCTGGTAGACGGACAACCAGTGTACCGCTTCCTACCCCCGGTCACTAAACAGAGGACAGTCAGGCAGAGGGCATTGGTTCAGCAGTCAGTTCAGAGGGCTTTATCTACCCACGTCCGAAAGTTCAAGAGGATCAGGATTCCGTGTCACCACAGAGAGAGAATATATATCAAGAATTCAACGTAGCGTAATAATATGGCCAGTTTGGAAGAGATGGTGCGCCACCTCCAAGAGAGCATGAAAGCAATGCAGCAGGATGCCGCCCGTCAGGCCACAGTTGTGAGAGAACAGGCAAAGACAATTGCCAGACTAGAGCAGCAGACCGGGGCATCTGCTTCGCATCAAGTCCCTTCCCCACCAGGAGTTCCAAACCTCGGGGAGACAGCCAATATTCAGAATGATACAGAACTCCCCACAGGACCACCCCCACCTCCAATCCTATCTCAAATCCAACCCCAGCTATCAAAAACACCCACCAACCTACCGGACTCTCCCTTTGAGTTCGAGACCGATCCTACCGCACTAAAGTTGAACAAGCTTGAAAAGCTATTCAAGAGATCCCAAGGGGCCACGACTATCCCCGACATTGAAGATGGATATACTGACGCAGCTGTGACGCTGCCCGACAGGTTCAAAATGCCTCATGTGGATCGATTTGATGGATCCGGGGACCCTATGGTGCACCTGAGGTTATTTTCAGATATCCTAAGACCGATGGGCCTCACCAGACTACAGAAGCTCTCTCTGTTTGGCCGAACCCTGTCAGGTGTGGCATCTAGTTGGTACGCAAAATTGGAAGATGATGTTAAGAGAAACTGGGATGAGATGGCTGAGGCCTTTGTTTCGCAATACTCATACAACACGCAAATCGAGATCACAACCCGTGATCTCGAGACGACCAGGCAAGAACCCAAAGAAGGCTTCTCAGAATTTGTGACTAGATGGAGGGCCAAGGCTTCAATGATGGCCATTAGGCCGACAGAAAAGGATCAGATACGGATGGTTGTGCGCAACCTCCAACCTAGATTAATGCTGAGGATGATTGTGGTCCCCTTTCCTACCTTTGTGGATCTACATGAGATGGGAATGCAGATCGAGGACGCCCTGAAACAAGGTTTGTTTGATAATGACCGGGATCAACCCCGAAGGACTTTCAATCGCGACGCCAATACAGGACCGAGTGGCACCGCAACTGTAAGAGCCTCCGAAGTGAGCATGGTCACCACCAACCCTCCCCAAGAGCTATTGAAGCCACGCCATTCTCCGGTGCGTTCGGAAGCAAACCACAAACAACTAAATACCCGCCCAAGAACACCAGAACCTTCGCTCCACTATACATGCCCCTGTCCAAAGCTCTGGGGGTTTTAATCAAGAAAGGGCATCTAAAGCTCCTTGAGCCGCGGCCATTACCGGAACAACTTCCCCCTTCCCACAATCCAACCAAGTATTGTGCATTCCACCAACAGCACGGTCATGACACCGATCTATGCTATCAATTACGCCATGAGATTCAAGATCTCATCGATAATGGGGTGATTCTGCCTCCGGATAAACCCAATGTCACCACAAACCCCCTCCCCACACATAACCAAAATCCACCAAAAAGACTCAATTTCATCCATACTGGGGACGTGTCCTACGACCCTAGTATCTATATCACTCCTTCCCACCTACCCAAGTCGGAGGTGTTCTTCCCTAATTGCATCGACCTGTGCATGATGGACATCTCCACAACCCGATCTAAGCCTATGGTGGTGATCGTCGAGGATACAAAAGGGGAGATTTTAGAGGAAAAGAGGGTTATTGAACCAGAGTCTGTGGAACCTGGGGGTTGCGTTGAATTAAGTGTGATCCACGGGGACAGTTTGAGGCAGGAAGTAGATGATGTACCAGCTGTGGAGGAGGACTTCGCCAATCTTCAGTTTTACAGCGACCAAGATCCGGGGGACACGTCGGTCAACTGGTTTGATTACGAAGAATTAGCTGAGACTACTGGGTGGTTGGATGATCAGCCAGATGTGATAGAAGAGTCTCAACCAGAATAGGGCCCAGCAGGGGCAAGAATATCAGTGACAGCCGGAAGGGTTGAAGAACAGAGCACATTGCCGGAGAGCGCTGGTACGAAGAATTTCGCTCGGGATTGGAGCATCTTGACCACAGGAATTGTCGAACAGCCCGCTGTATTGGTGCAGTCAAAACAGGAAAGGTTTGAGGACTCTGAGAGAGTCAGGAAAGCGAAGGCCCATGTAGGGACTGAAACTGCTGTGTGCACAAAGACAGATAGTGATACGAGCACGAGGATGGAAAGTACCATGAGTACGAGAACAGCTATACCAGAGCCGGACAGATGTTTGTCAGTTGCTGATGGGATGTGGTGGGAAGATGAGGATCTGTGTCTCGCCCACACAGACGAGGACTGGGGAAATGACCAACCTGACGGTACCTGGTACCTGGGGGAAGTCGACCATATGACTAGAAGTGGACGGTATTTCAAGCCTCCGCACCTGGATCAACCAGAGACGTCTGGAAAGGATAGGGAGACGGAGAAGCAGAAGGAAAAACAACTCGAGGATGAGGCTGTATTGAGACAACTAAAGAAGATACAAGCAGACATCTCCATGTGGGGACTGCTTATGGCTTCTCGAGTGCATAGGCAGGCTGTTTTATCAGCCATGGACAAGGCAAAGCTTTCAATAGAGACCACGCCAGAGCAGCTGGTAGGATTAGTCTTTCCGGGAGGGGCTGCCCCGATGTTGACATTCGCTGACAAGGAATTACCGCCTGAGGGCACAAATCACAACAAGCCGCTCTACATCTCTGTGGAGTGTAGGAATAAATGGATACCGGTGGTCCTTGTTGATACAGGGTCCGCCATCAACGTTTTCCCGGCAAGGACAGCTTATGCGATCGGTTTGAAGGTCGCGGATTTTGTACCGACGGCCCAGGTCATCAGGGCATATGACAACACAAGCCGAGAGGTGATGGGGACCGTTAAAGTGCAGACAAAGGTTGGGCCAGGACAGCATGAGATAGATTTCCACGTCTTGGAAGTGCCTGCAACTTTCAACTTGTTGTTGGGGCGGCCGTGGCTGCATCAGGTGAAGGCAGTATCATCCACCCTGCATCAAGTGGTGAAATACCCCTATGGGAAGGGAGTAGCCATTGTTTTCGGGAATTCATCGATCCACCCACCACCGGAAGTATCCACACCTGTTCTAGAAATCGAGCATGGCATGGAGGACGTATTCATATCGGGATTTACCTTGGCTGAGGCTCAGGTTGTGCAAAGCATTATGGCTGCTAATGACGGGATATGCGTCAGTGCTCAAGCGGTGTACCTTATGAACAAACTTCAACACATCCCCGGGATGGGATTAGGAAAGAGCGGCCGAAAAGGCGTTGCAGCGTTGGCCGAGGTGCCACATAACCCTTATACCTTTGGCTTGGGTTATCTACCCACCAAGGAGGATTGGATAAGGAAAGGAAAGGAAATGGCTGGAAGAGTCAGGGTGAAAAAGATGGGGAAACCTTTTGAATTGATGCACCGGCCCATCCAGGGCACCCTGAACGGACGCTTCGTCCGAGAGGGGGAAGATTTTCCATTCTGTGGTTTCCCGGAGCCGTGGCTAAACGCGGAAAAGAAGCGCGTACCGGGGTTTGAGATCTTCTTTGACCTATAGTTACCTGGGGATGATGATGCTGAAGAGCAGACAGACCCAATAGTTGAGACAGAACAGAGCAAAGAAACAGAGTCTGAGGACGTAGAGCTGGAAATGGGGGTAGCACTGGCTTGCCTACTTTCAGATCCTTCGATCGATCAGTTGTGCTTGGGGGATAACTCCTCGGTGTCCATGATCGGAGATGAAACGGCTGCGGGCCTACCAGCAAATATTTTGGATGCATCCATCGCACCTTCTCTCGTTTGGCAATATGAAGAGGGATTTTTATCAAGCAGCACCGGGTCAGGTAGTGAGCCGGAATCTGATTCCACCGAGTCTTGTGAGTCGGAATCAGGTTCCAGCTCGTCTGAGTCCCAGATTCTCGGGGTGATAACCCGATGCCTGATCTTATCGTGTCAGTCTTTTTCTTTCTCCTTTGAGTCTGTTGTAACAGAAGAATCGGATGGCTTGGAAGCATCTAATGAGAATGAGGTAAATGTGGTTTCGGAGTACTTTTCTGTGCCTTTGATTTATTGCTTAAATCAGGATTTTCAAAATTTTGATGAAAACGGCGAGGAAGAAATTCCTCCGGTTTTGCAAAGATTAATTGAACAAGAGCAGGAGAGGTTTGTTAAACCCTTAATGGATGAAATCACTACTGTGAATGTTGGTACTGAGAAGGACCCGCAGCTGGTCCAGATCAGGTCCACGTTGTCTTCAGAGGAACGCGAGCGCTTAGTCACTTTATTAAAAGATTTCAAAGATGGTTTCGCATGGTCCTACGAAGACATGCCTGGAATCGATCCTGAGATTGTACAGCATCGGATCCCTCTCGACCCCGAAGCCTGGCCTGTCAAACAGAAACTCAGAAGAATTCGCCCAGATTGGGCCATTAAGATCAAAGAAGAGGTCACCAAGCAGATTGATGCAGGCTTCCTGCTGGTATCCGAATACCCGACTTGGTTGGCCAATATTGTTCCAGTGCCGAAGAAAGATGGCAAGATCAGAGTATGCGTGGACTTTAGGAATTTGAACAGAGCCAGTCCGAAGGACGACTTTCCCCTACCACACATCGATGAGCTGGTGGATTTCACAGCGGGGCATGCTTTGCTCTCATTCATGGATGGTTTCTCGGGCTACAATCAGATAGTAATGGCACCGGAAGATCGGGAGAAGACTGCTTTCACCACCCCGTGGGGGACATACTGCTACAGAGTCATGCCGTTTGGGTTAAAGAATGCTAGGGCTACTAATCAACGGGCTGCGACCACAATATTGCATGATATGATCCATCAAGAGGTTGAGGTGTACGTTGACGACATGAGTGTCAAGTCCAAAGAAAGAGAGGGCCACTACACCACCTTGCAAAAGTTTTTCCAAAGGATCAGAGAATTTCGGTTGCGGCTAAATCCGCAAAAGTGTACATTTGGTGTTACAGCGGGAAAGATGCTGGGGTTTCTGATTACACAAAGGGGCATCGAAGTCGACCCTTCCAAAATCAAGGCCATCTTAGAAATGCCACCACCAATGACTGAAAAGGAGGTGCGAGGCTTTCTGGGTAAAGTGCAATTCATAAGACGGTTTATCTCAAAATTAACCTTGACTTGTGAACCACTTTTTGGTCTCTTGAAGAAAGGAACGAAGTTCCAATGGGACGGCCGATGCCAAGCTGCTTTCGAACAGATCAAAGAATATTTGCAGAACCCGCCCGTATTATCACCGCCAGAGCCGGGGAAGCCGTTGATATTGTATCTTTCAGTAACTGAAACTACAATGGGCTGTATGCTCGCACAAGAATCAGAGGAAAAAGTGGAGAGAGCCATCTACTATCTGAGCAAGAAGATGCTGGAGTACGAGACTCGCTACACACCGTTAGAGAAGGCTTGTTTAGCCTTGGTATGGGCTACCAGGAAGCTGCGGCACTACCTGTTAGCTCACTCTGTAATGTTGGTTTCACGACTCGATCCCATCAAATATCTTTTCGAGAAACCGGCACTTACGGGTAGGCTAGCTCGTTGGTTGCTTTTGCTCTCCGAATTTGATCTAAAGTATGTGACGCGCAAGTCAGTAAAGGGAAGGGCAGTAGCAGAGTTCCTTGCCAACCATCCGGTTGAGGGGGATGAAGCAGTCGAGTACCTATTTCCAGATGAGGCCATTTTGCATATCGATGATGAATATTGGACAATGTACTTTGACAGAGCATCGAATCAATATGGGTATGGGATAGGAGTGTTGCTGATAGCACCTAATAAATCCCGTATCCCCCTAGCCTTCAAACTCCGATTCAAGGTCTCGAACAATGAAGCAGAATATGAAGCATGCATTGCTGGTTTAGAAGCAGCCCTTGAACTAGGGGCAAGGCGGATGGACGTCATCGGGGACTCGAACCTTGTTGTATCTCAAGCAAAAGGAGACTGGAAAGTCAAAGAAGAGAAAATGATGATGTATCACCAGACCCTGGACTTGTTAATTCCTCGGTTTGAGAAGCTGAATTTCGCTCATCTTCCAAGAGAGAACAACAGGTTCGCAGATTCTTTAGCAACTCTATCTTCCATGATAGACATCCCGTTTGGAGTCCGAATGCGTCCAGTCATCATTGACCATAAGTTTTCACCAGCCTATGAGTCGATCGCCACTATAGATGAAGTTCAGGATGAAAACCCTTGGTATTATGATATTTGGAATTTCTTGAAGAAGGAAGCATATCCACCAGGGGCAAATGCCAAGGATAAAAGGGAAATCAGAAGAATGGCCGTTCAGTTCATCATATGCGGGGGTAAACTGTACACGAGGGGTCATCTGGGAATGCACAAGCTGTGTGTAGAAGCTGAAGAGTCGAAGCGCCTGATGGAGGCCATCCATGGAGGAGAATGCGGAGCACACATGAACGGAGTGATGCTGGCTCGGAAGATTCTCCGGCAGGGTTACTATTGGTCCACCATGGAGGAGGATTGTATTGGTTTTGTCCGGCGATGCCACAAATGTCAGATCCATGCAAACCGCATGAATATCCCGCCGTCGAAGCTGTACAACATGACTTCACCGTAGCCGTTTTCAGTATGGAGAATTGATGTGATCGGGGCTGTTACTCCGAAGGGGTCGTATGGACATGAGTTCATCTTGGTTGCAATAGACTATTTCACCAAGTGGGTTGAGGCCCAGTCCTATGCAGTGTTGAAGGCTTCGCATGTCGCAAAGTTTATCAGGAACAACATCATTTGTCGTTATGGGGTCCCAAACGAGATAATTTCAGACAACGGTTCCCACTTCAAGAAAGAAGTGATTGATTTGTTGGAGAAGTACAACGTGGCTTTCCATAAGTCATCCACATATCGGCCACAAACTAACGAGCAGTTGAGGCCGTCAACAAGAATATCAAACATATACTGCAGAAGATGGTGGAAACCTACCGGGACTGGCCAGACAAGCTGTCGTTTGCCCTGTGGGGCTACCGGACTTCAATTAGAACTTCAACTGGAGCGACTCCGTATTCATTAGTCTATGGGATGGAGCGGGTTCTACCTATCGAGAGTGGGGTTCCGTCGAAGCAGAGTATTGGCAAAGCAGAAAGGTGAGCAGTTCGAGGAACTCATGCTTTTTGATGAGAGAAGATCGAAAGCACTGCACCATGTCCAAGGTTATCGGCAGAATCGCCAAGCTTTCAACAAGAAAGTTAAGTCCAGGAATTTGAAAGAAGGAGATGTGGTGCCCAAGGACAACCGAGCACCTATTCACGACCCAAGGGGCAAGTACAGACCCAATTGGACTGGTCCCTACATTATTAAAGCTATTTGGTCAGGTGGAGCTGTGGTTCTGACGAACCTAGATGGCCTAGAGTTCTCCCAGCCGATCAATATGGACAAGTTGAAGAAATATTACCCCTGAGAGGCTCGCTAGGCTGAAAACCCGAAAGGGCGACCTAGGCAAAAGTTAGAGCACAAAAAATTAGAAAATATAAAAACTGAGCTCGCAAGGTTGAAAACCCGCAAAGGGCGGCCTTGGCAAAAGTTAGAGCGCAAAAGGAGAGCAAAAATACTCGAGTGAACCCAAGCCTGAACTACGTAAGGCTTGATTCCCATCCTTGGGATACGTAGGCAGCTTCACCCTGAAGTTCAGCCATAAACATTTTCCCCAATCAGCTGTGTCCATTTGATCATCTCGGTCATCTTTGTCCATCAGCATTTATCGCAATCTCCGGTACAGTGCTATTCAGACTAGGGGCAACTTTCCGTTGCCGTGCAGTGCTGCGGTACTTTTCAAACTAGGGGCAACTTTCCAGTTGCAGGAATTCGGGGTTGTGCGCCTCAGTGACAGATCTCAGGCGTGTCCAGTTCTGATCCATATCGAAAGTAGTTTTGAAAGGTTTTAGTAAAAGTTGACTCTGTTCAAAGTAATCTTTTTTACAACTAAGACCATTTTTGGACCAAAGTGGGAAATTTTCAGTGCCACAACTTTCAACTTCATTGATTTCAAATAGAGTTCTCCTGCTCTTGCATACAAATTGAAGTTGCTTTTTATTACATTCATAAAGAAAATTTGAAAGTACTAATAAAGCAATAAATTCGAGGCATAGTCAAGTCAGGTGTTCCTGCGCCCCCTCCCAGAGCTGGTCGAAGCCTCTGATGCCAAAGTGGGCCCAACCTGTGCTTCTTCATTAAGCCAATCCCAGCACTCATCAGACAAAGGACAACTGAAAGTGGGAGCGGGGGCCAGGAGTTCTCTCGTCCTCCATGCTGTGGCTTATCGGGCAAGCTGTGCGCCTCGAACTGGGAATGCAGCCGGATACTCTATACCCTCTGGCGGGCAAGTCTGATCATGGCCAAACTGATGCCGGAACCGGAAAGGGAAATAGAACACACAGTGGGTCAAACCGATCACCAATTCCGGCCGGGGTCATCTCAGAGCCCATCGCCGGTAGATTGAGCCAGGGGCATCGCCAGGCAATATGGTCCGCGGACAAGTTGCACATCCATGCAAACCACCACTCCTCATCGAGGGCATTAACTAGACGACGCCGGAAGAAGTAGCCGCGAGCTGAATATGCGGGACAAGAGTCCACAGCCTGCAGCTTGTCCATCAACCATACCTGGGGAGGGATGAAAAATGAGAGAATAAAGAATAGAGAGGTGTAAGTTGAAAGAAAAGTAAGAATGGGGTTTCTGTGAGAAAAATCGAGCTCGAGAGCCGAGTGATGTGAGCAATATATCTGTGAGATTGGGTGGGAAGCATTACCTGCAGCAGTAGTGGACTCCCCGCCAATCGGGTCGTCTCTCGGCGATAAAAGGCATCCAAGCCCATCAACGTCTCAGCCAGAGTCATGGCGATACAACTTTTGCCCTCCTTCAGGCCGTGGGCGACCTCAACCAACCGGACGCTAGATCTCCCAGAACCTGAGGCAAACAGAAAATGAGAGAGCATGCACAAACAGAGGGCATGTTGCCGGAACCCTTGCCAATGACGGTCATTGCGATCACCATCATTAGAGAACTGATGAATCAAACTCAGAATATCCAGCATTCCGTCGCTAATCAAAGTACGAGCCTCGGGTATTGAGAGCCCGCACATTTGTCCTAAGGCCTGGGCGTGGCCGAAACGAAGTTGAGGTAGAATCTCATCATCGCGCTCGGATTCCATTAGAACTTGGAAATCTTCAAAGGTGGGACACACCTCTTGCCCGACAAAGCTGAAAACGTGTGTCACCGGATTCCAAAATCTTGCCGCGGCATGAAGAAACGAAAAATTCAGCGGGGTGCGACCCAGAGTGAATAGTACATTTATGCCAAAGCCCCGAAAATTCAACTTTTCCGAGCCATCCAAGCTGTTAACCCAAGCTGTGAGATTCTGGGCAAGAAGCACTTCCATTTGGAGCAAATCAGTGTTGAAATGAAGAGAACCACGAAGCTGAGACCCTTTTGAAGAAGATAAGGTTGAGTGGAGGACAGATGTCGGCATTCTGCTGATGCTGACAACTTATAGCCGACCGGCATGAAAATGTGCCGACCGGCCAACTAATGTGCCGATGGACATTCCCCTCGGCCGATGACCTCTCTGCCTGGCCGATGATCTTCCTCCTGTGTTTCCTGAGCTTTTCGTGCTAGGAGTTGAGGAGTTCCACCATTTTCAATACTCTCCAGTGATCGATTTTCGCCGAGTCGCGCGTATTTGCTTATCGAGTTGTTGTATCTTTGCTTATCGAGTTGTACTCCACTCTCTTTGAGTCGTCAATTTGTCTATCAAGTTATACTCGCACTTGAATCGCTTGTCAAGTCTTTGTTTTGCTTATCGAGTTGTAATTGGTTTACTACCTGATTATTACGATGCGACGCTTTGTTTTCAAAACACGGTTTCGATTTCATTCGCACTGCTGTGGGTGTGATACCTTGCGATGCGATGCATATATAGAACACAAATGCAACACCTTTTTGAGCAAATAGCTGTTTCATTTCCACCATGTGTTTTGCAAAAAAAAGAAAGAAGAAAAAAGAGCGCTTTTGAAAAATAAAACCTGCCTGAGGCAGTGCAATGTGCTTAAACAACTGGTGAAAAGGAATGTAAAGCAGAAAATAGCAGGGTAGCGGAATGGATACCGGAAACCTCTCCTTGCAATCAGAGTACCTTTCGCGCCCTTGTTCGGGTTGATTGTGTGGTTTGGCACCTTCATCACTTAAGATAGTGCGGGAAAGTGCACTTCTGGAATGTTAATGGATCTTCAAGTTGATCCCACGTCATGACTTT
This sequence comes from Camellia lanceoleosa, assembly GCA_025200525.1. Taxonomy (NCBI): domain Eukaryota; kingdom Viridiplantae; phylum Streptophyta; class Magnoliopsida; order Ericales; family Theaceae; genus Camellia; species Camellia lanceoleosa. The sequence continues at coordinate 188,782 of JANUSC010000083.1, read as the reverse complement.
GTGAGCGATGCTCGGAACATGTGAAGGATATCCCTTCCCGTATCCTTTTATATCTTGTGAATTCCATAATTCATTTCAATAATACAATGTTGCAGCACGCTGCGTTTCAACATCAACATGTTTTACTATGTTCAATTTCAAATTCCTTTCTATATACACATTGCATTGTATGCGTGCTTTGCTGTACTTACATGTGTTCAAGTTCCTATATATACACATTGCATTGTATGCGTGCTTTGCTTTACTTACATGTGTTCAAATTCCTTTCTATATACACATTGCATTGTATGCGTGCTTTGCTTTACTTACATGTGTTCAAGTTCCTATATATACACATTGCATTGTATGCGTGCTTTGCTTTACTTACATGTGTTCAAATTCCTTTCTATATACACATTGCATTGTATGCGTGCTTTGCTTTACTTACATGTGTTCAAGTTCCTAGATATACACATTGCATTGTATGCGTGCTTTGCTTTACTTACACGTGTTCAAATTCCTTTCTATATACACATTGCATTGTATGCGTGCTTTGCTTTACTTACATGTGTTCAAGTTCCTATATACACACTGCTTTGTATGCGTGCATTGCTTTACTGACGTGTGTTCAATTACAAATTTTCCTACACATTGCATTGTATGCGTGCTCTGCTTTACTACATGTATTCAATTACGATTTTGCTATACACATTGCATGCGTTGTCACGAGCCTTTGATTGCACTATCATGAATGTTGCTAACAATATCAGATCTGTTAAGTTTGATTTCTTTTCAGGCACGATATTGTATGTACGGTTCATTTGAAGCTGGCGTGACCAGACGAACCGGACAGGTATCGTATTCTCCGCGTGAAACGTAGTGAGAATCGCTCAATTCTCTTACACTTCCTTTGCATTGTAATGTAGTTGAATTTGAGGTTACTAGCTTAAAATTGTCGCATGTGTGCTTCGTTACAACTTTCTTTGCATGATCATAAGTTATGCTCGGCTTCGTGCATTGTCTTGCATTTTGCCCCTGCATCCGGGCGCATATCTTAAGTGTCTTGTATGCTTGTCTGAGTCTTCGGCCTGGTCAAAAATCGGTCGTCTCTGGGCTTTGACATTCACTCCCGTCATTGTTATGACTTCCGAGTTCTGTCAAAGAGGGGCAACTGTAGACACCCTATTTTTGACCGTCCTCAAGATTTGGACGTCACTGATCGAACACTCGGTGATTATCCATGATTGTGTTTGTTTTGAGTTCCCGGAGGTCCCGGCTGTCATCTCGTGATCTCTCAACCGGCTTGTACTGTGCTTGGTTTTACACCAAGACTTGTGTGTTTTTACACCAGAGGGTAGGGGAAGGCTTGTTGGCCATCCCTAATCACCACCGGCTGCCCCACACCTCCACCGACACCCCCTAGTGGCCACCGACACTTATTTCTCAAAATCTTTGGCCGGTCGGCACTGTATGCTGCCGACCGGCACTCTTTTGTGCCGGTGACTGTTTTGGCTGGTCGGTGTGACCCCTTTGCACCCCCAGGGATGGTGCATGCCAGCTGTGACAGCTGGAATTCACTATCACCACTCCCCATACCCGGGTTTGCACCCTTTGCACCCTTGAACCCCATAAGCCTTCTAGAAGGGTGAACCCTTGGCCAAGCTTCTTGGAGAAGCTTGGCCAGCTGTCTTAGCTTCTCCAAGAAGCCTTGACTCACTTGAACTCCTTGAATCCCTTGAACCCCCCCTCTCTTGCTTAGCCACTAAGTATTCTTGCCTATATATGCATCCATTCATCTCCCTTTACAAGGGTTAGCCATTTTAGACCTAAGAACCAGAGATTATATCTATATATCTGTGTGATATACCTTCTCTCTCTATATTTTCCCTCTCTATCCTCTTGTGTGTGTGTTTTTAGGCTTAAATAGTGAGTTTTACCTTACTTTTGCACCATTACACACACCATTACACCTTAGATCGAGATTGAGAGACTTGGAAGGTTGTTTGGGGTGGTTTTGGACTGGTTTTGATCACTAGAGGAGGGCTACTCCACCTGTTCTTCAAAGGATCTTCAAGGGTGAGCTTGTTACTTTAGATTCCCCATTCTTGCAACTAGTTTCTACTAGTCTTACTTTGTGTTTTTGGATTTGTGTTTAACATAAAAAAACTCTTGTTTTTACTTGTTCTTAAACCTTCATTAAGGTCATTTTGTGGTTTGAGCAAAGGCTTGTCCTTTTAGGCCTTGTTTGGCCATTTTGGTTTCCTTTTGGTAAGACCTTCTTTACTTGGTGTTTTTGGCCTTCTCACCACTGAAAACCAGTGGGTTTTCAGTGGTGAGGAAGATGATTTTAGGTCACATATAGGGGAGGGACACCCCTCTCCCCCTTGGCCCTTCGTTTGCCTTTGTTCTTGGCCTAAAGAATAGCATGTGTGCTTGGTTGGTTTTGGCCTCATTTCAGAGCATATTTGTGGTCCATATGATGTGTTATGCCTCTGTTTTACGTTAGATTTATAGCCCTTAACATGCCTCTTATGCTTGCTTTGAAATGCTCTCTTATGCTTAAAAGCATGCCATGCATCTAGGCCATGTTCTTTGCATGATTTAGTTTGGTTCCATGAGGGTATTAGCATCATATTACCATGTATAAGGGCTATGAGCCGCTGTTTTTGTCGCATTTGGCATGCTTGGTATGGTTGTCTTGCATATTGGCTTGTAAGCCTTGCTTGTATGAGCCCCTAGCATGTTTAGTCCACCTTGATCTTATAATTTGGCATCATTTTAGGTCACATTTCAGTCCTTAATCCATGCTCTCATGCTTGCATTCACTTCCTCTTTCATGCTTTAAAGGTGTGCCTTTCTATGCTTGGGAATAGGCATTGTGCATGTTTGTTTGTTTGGGGTATTTTGGGGCTGCCATATGAGGGGATTTAGGTGTCATTTTGCATGATAAAAGTCTGTTTTTGGTTGTTAGATATATGTCATGAATGGCCTTGTTAATGGTGGTTAGATGCTCTCTTGAGTGCCCTTGGTTTTGGGCTTATTGGCTGGCATGCTTGAATGGCATTTTGCGTATGATTTCAGTCCATTTCGGCCACTGTTTTGGGGAAGTTTGAGGCCTCCCCCATGGTGGTTAAGGCCACCATTATATGCTCATTATATGCTTGTGGTATGTTGGGTTCATGTAGAGTTGTGGCATGTTGATTCTATTGCTTGACTTGTTCATGTTAGCATTACACTTGCATCTTGCATGTTTAAGCATCATGCACTTGCCATGTTAGGTCACATTGCATTCGGTATGTTTTGCATCTTAGCCCTCATTGTTGCATCATTTGAGCCATGTTGCATACATGCATTCCATGGCTTGGCTTGGGGATTGTCAAGCCAAGCATAGGGTTGAGAAGAGTTCACACTTCAAGTGGTGCAACTCGTCTCAATTCTTGGTCACCAAGGCCTTTGACTACCATATGATAAGGTCTTGGTCTCATTTATTTGTTTGCATGCATTCCCATTGAAAACGCAACCTTGGTTCTTTAGGCTATCATGCATCAAGATGCACCATTGATGGCCCAAGAACCAAGGGTCATGCCTCCTTGAGTCCCCAAGCATGATAGGAGGCATTGACCATGCTTACATATGCTCAAAATCCATGCCATGCTCTTGGTTTCTTTGTCAAAGCGTCTCTGCAGGAACTTTCTGCCGACCGGCACTATGTTTGTGCCGATAAACCCTACAGGCAGCCGGTGGCCAATTCAAGCAGCCGGTGATCACTTCCTCCAGCCGGTGGGGTACTGTAGACCATGTAGAAGGTGTTCTGGGACTTTGGGAATTTTTGGAGAGACAGGGCAGTAAAAATAGAAGCAGCAGTGCCATGACGCGGGTTTTCCGGGCAAGTCGGATCGAGCATGCATCATTTGCATATCCCGAGGCAGGGCTGAGGCCCCTTTTCTTTTGTTCATTTGATTTAATTTTAATAATTAGAAATTTGTAATAATTTATTCATTTATTATTTGGTCTGTATTATTCTTTTGGTCCCTCCGAGTGAGGGCGAATTTGTAATAAGTGTGCGTGAGTGTGTGTATGTCTTCCAACCCCACGTCTTTCTTCCTTTTTATTTACCTGCTTATGATGGTAGATTAGGGCATATTTCTTTTAGCATACCTTATGCTTTGCATGCGTGCATTCATGCATTTGTTTACATGCATCGGCTCGCACATCATACAAAGCGCATTGTATTTTCAATTCCAAATTGAATACGTGATAGTTGTTGCATCTCATGTGCCATGTTTAGCGTTAGCCGAGCCTGTTTAGATTACACCCCTGTATGTGATGCATTAGCCATTTAACATGATCTAGGTCATGCATGTTTGCTAACTGGTTTCTTGTTTTGGCACGGAGTACTAGGTAAGCTTTTACGCTTTAGCATGCCACATGTGTGTGAGTGTTGCCATGACAGTATGATTACCATGAGGCTAGCTGCTTATGTGATATAACTGCCTGAATGCCTGTGGATGGAGGTCAAATTACCTAGATTGGAATAATGCATTAAGACTGAGAGCTTTAAGCCCACTAGATAGTGGCAAAATTATCTTTTCTAAAGCACACTTGAGGGTGGCAAAACCTGCATCTTAGCCTACCTACGAGTAGCAAATCCTTTTCAAAACAAACATAAAATGTTTTATTCCAATTCAGGCAATTGGGTCTATACTTGTTTGCTGTGCGCATAACATAATAACTCTAGGCTAATAACCGGAATAAGAACACATAATGTTTTCAAAATCGGATATCATGGTTAGTAGAGGCCGGTCCTCGGACCGGGTGAAAGGGGGTGCTCATAGCTGACCTTCCCCGATCGTACCCAAGCTCCCGAGCCAAGTCACTTTGGTGATGACGGACACGTGGCCTTCGGCACCGAGTCAGGGTTTCCTAAATTCCCCCATTTTAAAATATTTAGGTGGCGACTCTGTATCTGGCAAAGCAGTCCATGTTTGGCACTACTTTTCAAAAAATCTATTTTTCTCAAAACGATTTGCCAGAGGTGGACTCTTTGGTTTAGATTTGGAACCGCAATCCAAACAAAAAAAGGAGAGTCCGAACTGTAGCGAGGTCCCTCGCGGGCTTGTTACAATGCCCGATTATAGGGCTGGGTCTGTATATGTGTTTGTGTATAAATACTGTTAAGGGATATTCTGGACCTTATCTGCCTATTATGATGCATGTGATGTATGAGATCCTGGCATATTAGAAGTAGCTCAATGGAGTTTGTTTGTATCAGTATAGTTTTAATGTTTTGTGCTTCCGGCAAGGCCCCATATGTTATATATACCAGGTTATATGTCCATTTCTGAATAGGTCATGCCCAAACTTTTAGGGGTGGGTTTGGGTGTGACAAGTGGTATCAGAGCACGAGTTTCTATCTCACACACGAATCCATTGAGCTTTAGGATGTCTAGAAAAGACCTAGGCCTCATGCATATTATTCTGAATATATAAGAAAAGATTGATAGCAACGTTAAATGTACTCTGATGACACTAACGATTATGATCCATGTTTATTGTGTATATATATATATATATTTGTGCATATTGTGATTGATTGTTGTGCAGAACATGGCGGACATAAGGATAGGGGATCCGAAGAATACTACCCCCGCATGGTTAGACAGAAAGAAAAGGAAAGTTGTGCAATATGTAAGACGAATTGGGGGATATTCAAACAAACAAAGCGGTTCCATGTAATCCTGTATTTTGGATAAGCATCCTGTCCTAGTTTGGAACAGTCTCTACAGCTTTCATTATGCAACTAGGCCAAATGGTCAAAAAAGGGTACCTTAGCAAGACTACCTAATATACTTTTCACACCTAACATCGAGAAGTGAAAGGAGGATCAAACGGTACAGCGGTAGTCCAGATCCAAGGGTTTTGTTCCCATCGTGGCAGAGCTCGCGACCGGTCAACCTTTTGACAAGCTTTTAAGCAAGCCTTTGGCAAACCGTCCAGGAATAGCAGATGGAAAGCACAGTGACTTAAACACACAAATGCAAATGCAATTGCAAAGAAACATATAAGTATAGATAAAGTTTCATATCATGAATTTTGAGTCAAGTTCTCTAACTTCCCAGCAGAGTTGCCAGAAACTGTAGCTCGACTTTTGTGCGCCTCCTTTTCGAAAGTCCAAATAAGCCCTACAGTTCGGACTCTTGTGGTTCTGAATCTAATCTCACAAGTGCAATATGAAATTGACAAACACCAAATAGTCCAAATCCGGAAAATCTTTTGGAAAATCGATTTTTGACTCAAATTGCCAAAAATGGATTGCTTTGCCAAATACAGAGTCGCCAACTAAATATTAAATATTTTTGGAAAATTTAGGAAACCCGTGACTTGGGCCAAAGGCCACGTGCTCGTCATCACCAAGATTGTCTCAGCCTGGGAACTTAGGTACGAGAGAGGAAGGTCATGAATTGTGCACCCCCACTCGCCCGATCAAAGATCGGCCTTTACTAATCATGATATGAATCTTATGTACACTATATGCTCTTGTTCCGATTTATTAGGCTAGCATTACTATGTGATGCGCGCACACACACAAGTATAGACTAATTTTGCAAGTATTGGAACATTTGATTCATGTTTGGCTTTGAAAATTGTTTCGAATATGTACCACTTGAAAAAGTGATCGCATATGAAGATTACTCAAATTATTCCAATTTAAACAATAAGCCTTCATCCACAAGCATTCAAGCAGTTTATCAATTAAGCACCTAGCCTCATGGCAAGCATGTTAAACATGACAATAATCACACTCATGCAATATGCTAAAGCGAGTAAAGGCTCACCAAGTACTCCAAGCCAAAAGAGAAACTAGTTAGAAAAATGCATGATTCCTAACTATGCATCATGACTAATGCAACACATGCGAAAATGCAACTAATAGGCTTGGCTACTAATATGGCATATGAATCAATTAAATAACATGTGGTCTAAGCACGTATTCAAAGAAGTATTAAACTAACAATGCAGTTAGAATGATGAACCGAGCCTGGTGCATGCGATACAAATGGATACAAACATGGAGAATGCTAAATAAAACATGATGTCCCTAAACTAACCATCATAAGCTGGTAAGTAAAATGGAGAAAGACGTGAGGTTGGAAGACATACACATTATTACAACATTTCAGTCTCACGAAGGAGAGTCCGATTGAACTAACTAGCTAACTAGCGAAAGCTAAGTTAATTAATCTAACTCTTACAAACTAAAATGAATAATTAGCTAAACTACTTAACTAATTATTACAACAAATGAATCAACTAATTATTCTAGTTAACTAACTAATTACAAAATGAAATTGAATAACTATTTGACTAACTAATTAGTTACAACACTTTACAAAATTAACTAGCTACAACTAATTAATTACAACAATTTAAACTTAAAACATGCTTGGCACGTGAGGAATGCTCATGCACATGCTCGGTTTCCACCCGAAAAGCCACTGTTTTTGCTTTCAAAGAGCCTCTGTTGCAAAATAGAACACTAACACTATTGTCCACTTCCAGAATAACTCTACTCTGCTTCAAAAACACACTATTGAATTTTGCATCAGTGGCTGGCCGGCCAGTGATGAGGGCTGCCATCCACTAGTGATGGCCAGCCAACCATCAAAGGTGGTCTACTGGCCACCTACTGGCCATGGAAAGTGGCCTACCGACCACTACTACCCAGTTTATCTTACTACAACAGAGAACAAAAAGAGCATGCATAGGGTATTTTCAAGGGTTGTCTGCACAACTCACCCCTCCTTTTCATGAGCAAATCAAAGTAGTAATGAACTTGGTTCACAAACCACCAACTCAAGCAATTTCATTACATGATGGCTTATGAACCAAAGTGTGCAATTTCAATAAATGCAACCAAATAAGACTCTAACCTCCTCCCTTTCATGAATTGATAAAGGGCAATGGTGACCTTGGATACTTGAACCATTTCATCACTAATGAGTATCAAATGCCTCAAGCTTCCATGTGTTCAATTAACGTCCCATTGAACACAACCAAATTATTATCTTTCACCATTTTTAGCCATAATTTTAATTACTTCATTTTAGATTACCATCCATCCTTTAATCAATTGAGTCCAATAGTGAGTTTAAGTCCTCTAAAGGGAAAGAAGGCTCAAACCAAAAGTTATTTTAGGCATGAAAGAGACATCATACCATTGGTAATGAACCCCAAAGGGATTAAACCATTAAGCATGACATCTTAATCTTATGGTTTGAACAAACAAGTTGTTTGAACCACTTTCAAAGCAAAACAAAAGCCAAGAAAAGAGGGAGGTTGTAGAGGTGATTAATGGTGATCACAAGTATGGAAAACCATAAATAAATGCCATTAACTCAAACAAGATGGTGTCTAAGGCCTAGAACACTAGACTTATGAGGATAATTACATTACAAGCATGCAAAACAAAGCTCAAATGCAACCAATAGCCCAAAACAGTGCTAAAATAGTCTAAAATAAGTCTTAAAACATGTTGTAATTAAGCTAAAAATAGCTAGATTAATATGCTAAAGCATGGCACAAACTAGAGTAGTAAGCAAGACACAAGGATAGGAGGCTAACCCCTTCAAATTTGGACTTCAAAACATGATTTTGACCACTGAAATAACTCTCAAAATCAGTGTTTGAAAGATCAAAAAAAGATGATGCAAGGGTGGAAAACACAAGAGTAAAGGCCTCCAAAACAAGGTGCAAAAAAGGGCTATCAACACCTCAACCTTTAATGGCTTTAAAACCCAAGCTTCGGCCCAAAAACACAGAGCTTTTATAGCCCCCAAATAGTTGGAAAATAGCAAGAATAATAGTAGAGAAAGTAAGCAAATAGGTAAAGCCTTATACCTCTTGAAGAGAAGAAGCAATTCAAGCAACAAAACCAAGACAACACACCCTTCAAGAGCTCAAACCAAGCTCAACAGTACCTCAGCTAAAAAATGAGAAGGTTTAGTTAAGGGTGTATAGGCAAAGGTTAAGGATTTGTAGGCAAAAGTGTAGGAATTTCCTAGGGAGAGAGAGAGAGAGAGAGAGAGAGAGAGAGAATTGTAGAGAGAGAAGAAAAATTTTGATCTTATAATTTTCTAACCTTAAAACATGAGAGAGAGGTCTCCTATATATAGAAAACATGAATTCTCCTCAAACATATCCATCCCTACACGTGGGTGAAGATGCATGCATCTGTGCAAACAACTGGCACAGTTGTCACAAAATATCTACAAAAGAAATTGGTGGCCGGCAGACCACATCAGTGGCCAATAGCAAAGAGTGATGGCTGGCAGCCCAAAAAGGTGGCCGGTAGGCCACCAAGGGTTGCAGGCTTGAAGAACCAAGGCTTGGTCAAAGAATGAAGCAACAAGGGTGTAGGGTTTGAAAGCTCAAAGTTGTGGCATTCTGCTGAGGACTTTGAGCACTTGGCGAGCATATAAACTCATCATCAGGTGTGCATGCAATAACATCCAAGTCGTAAGAGCCGTAAAAATTGGGTTGTCTACACACATATACAAGTTTAATTGAATTTTGGAAGTGTTTGGAAATTTGTGTAAAAGTTGCGATTGAAATCTTATTGTTGATCTTTTAGATTGGGTCATAATATGAAACCAAATTTGGGTAAATGAATTGTTAATGGTTGTGGCTTGCTTTTCGTGCTCCTTTCGGATATGACTAGTCCCATAGTTCAGACTCTCGTAGTTCTGAATCTGATTTCACAAAGTGCAATGTGAAACAATGAAAACACAAAAGAGTCCAAATCTAGCAATTCTTTTGGAAAATTAATGTTTGAATCAAATGCCAAAAATGGACTACTTTGCAAGATTTCAGAGTCGCCACCTAAATATTTTTGAGAAAATTAGGAAACCCGAGACTTGTGCCAAAGCCCACTTATCCATCATCACTAAAGTGTCTAGGCTCAGGAACTTAGGTACGAGAGGGGAAAGTCATGAATTGAGCATCCCACTCGCCTGATCAAAGATCAGCCTCTACTAATCATAATGCAATTTTTGTTTACGTTATATGTTCTTGTTTCGGTTTTAGTAGACTAGCATTACTAGGTGACGCACACAAGGTGTAGACTAATTTGCAAAAATTGGAACATTTGATTTCATGTTTTATTTGAAAAATGTTTGTAAATATGTATAGACATCCCATTTTTGACGGTCCTCAAGGCTTGGATGTCATCACTTGTGCATTTGATGATTGTGATTGTTTTGTTCGTTTTGAGTGCTCGAAGTCCTCGGTAGAACGCCCTATCTTTGAGCCTTCGGACCTTGTCCTTTCTATGCCTTGTTTTGGATCAAAACTTGGTGCTTGGGACTTGTGGTGACCTGTTGGCCACCACTAGAGACTGTCGGCCATGGCTTGTGCTTGTCGGCCATTGGTGTGGCTGGTCGGCCACCAGTGGTGGCCGACGGCTACCAGTCCATTTTTCCAGATATTTTAGATATTTGTTGACAGCTGTGCCAGCTGTTAGCACATTGAGCTACATCTCCCCACATGTCACGACCCAAACTCGCCCCTAAAAGTTTAGGTCATGATTGGCCAATACTTAGCCTCAAAACAAAAATCCAACAAAATATTCGTAAAACAATGGGGCCTAAAGTGGAAGCTAATGATAACAAAACGCCCATAGAGGAGTGCATAAATGCCAAGACTGAAAGCATGTGACATCCTATATAGATATATATACGTCATACACAGTCCACAATCAACTAGTCCCAGTTATGTACCAAAAGTTAATAATTTAAAAGTTATACATATTAACAAGATATTGAACAAAACCAATGACCTAACAATATGCGATATAAAAGAAATTCCACAAAAAGGCAAAAGGCTTCCACTTGGGAAGGCTCGATACAACAGGGTCAACAAAGCACCTGGAGTTGACCTAGGGCTATCCTTCAAGCTGATCACCTACATAAACATATATAAAAACAAAGTGAGCAAGGCTCGGTGAATAATAATAATGTAACGAGATTGGTGTGAATAAGCATATGTCTTAGAGAATATTTATCTAACGTTACATGTCTCCCTCGTCATATTCCAAAATGGCCTCGGGCCCAACATAGTACAAAATGGCCTCAGGCCCAACATAAAGCAAAACGGCCTCGGGCCCATCATAATGCAAATGGCCTTAGGCCCAAACATATCTTGTCGTATCACTGCATCTTATCATGGAGTAGATGGAACATCGACATGTCTCCACCTCTCCTTGGGCCCAATACATGTTTTTATAGACCCAAGAGGTGACTCATACGGACCCTATAGGTGACTCCCATTGTAGCACTTAGTTCTGTACAGCACTTTGTTCCATACCCAAAACTCATGAGTCTTAAAGACTGAACAGTTCATATCATGTCACAGTATAACGAAACAGCCTTAGGCCCATCATATCTTATTATAGGTCTTGTAACCCATTTATTCATGTAAAACATAATTCCAGGTTGTCACAATAGTTTTGTATCCCAATAAATGTAAATGAACCTATCTGCACAACGCTATACTCACTAGCAAAAATACATAGATTATAGCACTGTTTATCCCAAATATGCCATTCACCATCATAATGCATGAACCATAATCTCGAACGTGCGAAGCACAGTCAAGGTACGTGTAAACGCGCCCCGAGGGCCTCAATGCTTCTACAGTTTGGACTCAAATGTCACTGTTCTGAATCTAATCCCGCAAAGTGTAATGCAAGATTGATAAATCACCAAAGAGTCCAAATCCGGCAAATTGTTTTGGAAAACTGATTTTTAAGAAAGAAGTGCCAAACATGGACTACTTTTCCAGATACAGAGTCGCCACCTAAATATTTTGTTTTGGGGGAATTTAAGAAACCCCGACTCGTTGCCTAAGGCCACGTGTCCATCATGACCAAAGTTGCCTCGGCTCGGGAACTTGGGTACCATTGGGGAAGGTCATCTATGAGCACCACTGCTTGCCCGATCCGAAGATTGCCCTGTACTAAGCATGATATCTTGTTTTTGAAAAGACATGTGTTTTTATTCCGGTTATTAGCTAGCTTACTACGTGATGCACACTACATACAAGTATAGACTAGATCGCCTAAGTTGGAACAAAACATCTCATATTTATTTGGAAATAGTTTGAAGTTTGCTACTCGCAAGTAGGCTAAAAATGCGGATTTCAATGAATTGTCCCAATTCAAGCAATCCAACCTTCACCCACAGGCATTCAGGCAGTTATATCACATAAGCAAATAGCCTTATGGCAAGCATGCTGTCATGTTGACACTCACATACATGCGAGATGCTAAAGCATAAACACTCATAGTGTACTCCAAGCCAAAACAAAGAACATGTTAGTAATCAATGTATGATCCAAGTCCATGTTAAGATGGCTAATGCATCACATACAAAATGCAACTAGAATAGGCTCGGCTAGTCTAAAATAGCATGTGAGATGCGACAATTTGATACACGTATTCAACTTAGAATTGAAATATAATGCAGTTAGTATGATGAGCCGAGCCCGGTGCATGCAATACAGATGAATGATGCAAACATGCATAGCATAAGGATGCTAATTGAAACTTGCCCTAGAACTAACCATCGTAAGTAGTTAAGTAAAAGGGAGAAAGAAGTGGAGGTTGGAAGACTTGCATCACACACGCACGCTTATTACACAATTGCGCCCTCTCGACGGAGGGACCGAAAGAATAATACAAATTACATAATTAACTAACTAACAAGCTAATTAATTATTACACAACATTTAACTAATTAAACAAATCAATTAAGCTATGAAAATAGTAAAAACAGCCTCGGGAAGAGGGATGCATGCGTGCTCGGACGACTTCGCTCGGAAATCCATCACCATGTCACATGTTGCCTCTGTTTACACTGCTCTGTACCTCTGAAAACTATGCCAACTTTTGTGACACTTCTGAACCAGCTTGGGGACTTTCTAAGAGTCCATCGGCCAAGAGATAGGGCCATCGGCCATGGGAAATTGGTCATCGACCAAATGTAAAGCTCTCGGCCAACAATGTTTAGCCGACCGGCACTGAAGATGGCTGACCGGCCATTTCTTCCTGCAAAATGCTGTGTTGCTGTAGCAGAGGACAAACAGAGCATGGCAATACATTTACAAGGCATTGTTTGCATGACCACCCTCCTTATCATGTTTGAGACTCAAAGGAGTGTAGTCCTCAACCCTCGGACCACCAATCACTCATTTCGATGCATGATGGCCAAAGGAGCCGAATGTGCAATTCAATATGGAATGAAATGCACAAAAGAAAACACATAAGGGACCCCAACCTCTATCATGCTTGATCAAGAGGCAAAGGATGCAAACATGCAAGCAAAACTAATACAACATGAAGCATGTTAAGGACAATGCCATACAAGGTTAATGGTAATAAGCATGCCAAATGCAATGTAACCTAAACAAGCATGCAAACATGCAAGGCATGTGGCAACATTCAAGGATAGGCAAGCATGTAAGAACATGTGGGGCAAGTATGCAACAACATGCAAGGGACAATATATGCAAACATGCAAAGCAACTTAACAAAAGGGGCATGCCAAATGCGATATAACTCAAGCATGCAACAACATGCAATAGGCCAAGTATGCAACAACATGCAAGGCAAGCATGCAACAACATGCAATAATGGTCTTAAACCAAAATGGACAGCTCTCAAATAGGTCCAAATCAGTGGCCAAAGTGATGAAACAAAGGCATGAAATACACATATAAACATGCATGCTAATGGTCCATTACCTTAAGCATTGTAGAGCAACTTTTAAGAATGCTTAAAGAGAGACAAACATGGATGTTAGGCAAACATGTTAAGCTCTGAAATCATGTTAGGAGAGGTGCCAAACTGACCAAAGCACACAAGCAAAGCATGCAAGAAAGCTTAAAGCTTGAAACTAGCCTAAGGGTTCAAACCATGGCTATACAAAGCAAGCCCCAAAGGGCCAAGAGGACCTAAAACAGTCCTAAGGCAGGTCCAAACAGGACTGAAAGCAAGCTCGCACTAGCTAACACAAGCTAGAACACAACGCCAAAACATGAGGCATGCAAGGCTACCAAAGAGGGTGTTACACTACACTTATCAAAACCAAACATGGCATGATTTAAGCAATGAAAAATAGAGTTATGGCATGTCAAAGTAAGCCCAAAAACTCACTTAGATGGTATCCCAAAGACCTAAGCATGGTGGCATACACAATGACACATTCATGAGGCATAAAACACAAACCCTTTAAAGCATTAAAGGAGTGACAAATGCAAGTACATGAGCATACTATATGGACTGAAATAATATTACAAGTGATGCCAAACCACTAAAATGATCCGAATAGAGCATGCTAGTGACTCAAACACCCAAAGCTAACAAGCTAGATTGCATGATAGCTATACAAAACAATGTAAGCATGACCAAAACAATGAAAAACAGAGCTTAAGCATGTTAAAACAAGGCTAGAAGCTTCATGGAGTTGAGCCGAAACATGCAAGCATGGTAGTCTAAATGCTAGATACATATTAAGGCAAATGAGGGGATTGCAAGGTAAGTATATGGTGCATGCAAGAGACCACTAAACCAACTTTAAATAGAGGTAAATCATGGCAAAACAACACCAAATACTTGCTGAAATGAAGTTAAAACAAGCTAGGCATACAAGCCACCAGCATAAGCCACTTATGCTAGTATTCAAGATGACAAGGAGAGGGGATGACCCTCTTCTATTTAGGACACCAAAACCACCTCTCCACCACTGAAAATCCTCTGGATTTCAGTGGTAGAGAGGCCATGCAAAGCTCAAAGCAAGAGCCAAAAGGGATGGCCTAAAACAAGGCCTTGGAGGGGGTAAACAACCCCAAACCTCAAAATGACCTTAAACAAAGTTCAAAAGAAAGTAAAAACATAACTTTTATTAATTAATAGCTAAGCTTAAAACAATAAGCAAGAAGGGCTAAAAGCCTAAGCAAGAAAGGGGTATCTAAAGCAAGAATGCTCACCCTTGAAGAACACCTTCAAGAACACAACATCAGCACCTTTCTTTGATCAAAACCACTCCAAGAACCCTAACAACAACTCCTTAGAACCTCAGCAACCAAGGATGGTGTAATGCTAGGTGTTTGTGTGCAATAGTATGAACAAAAATCACTTTAGGTCACAAATACACACACAAATGATAGAGATAAGGAGATATAGAGACAGAGAGATACAACTTGTTCTAACCCTAATTTCAAAACCTCTGAGAAGGGAGGAGGGCCCCCCCTCTTATAGAAATCCAATCTGTAAAGCTTCTTGGAGAAGTTAAGCAAAGAGAAAATCCCTCAATACATGTGTATGGAGGGTTAATGTGGATGCAGTGTGCGGTGGCAAAATATCTGCATAAAGCAGATGAATAGGGTTCGGCCACCAAAAAAAAGGCCGATCGACCAACATAAGTGTCGGCCGACCAAATATAGTGCCGATCGGCCAATACTTTTGGCCGATGGAAAGAAAATAGGGCCGATGGCTTCAAGCCTTGGCCTGTGGGTTGAGGGTATGGAAAACAAACCACCCTCTTCCCTTAGAAGCAAAAACACAAGTGTTTGGTCCACAACCAAGCACAAAACAGACAAGTTGAGAGATCTTGAGGCAAGACGCGCAGCCGAGACCTCCGAGAACTCAAAACGAACACGAGCATGGATGATCATCGAATGTTCAAACGATGACGTCCAAGTCTTGAGGACGGTCAAAAATGGGGTGTCTACAGTTGACCCTCTTTGACAGAACTCGAAAGTCATAAAGATGACGAGAGTGAATGTCAAATCCCAGAGACGACCCATTTTTGACAAGGCTGAAGAGTTAGACAAGCATGCAAGATAGCAAGATATGTGCCCGAAGGCAGGGGCAAGATGCAAGTGACATGCAGGGTGCCGAACATAACTTATGATCATGCAAAGAAAGCTGTAACGAAGAAAAACATGCACTAGTTTTAAGCAGGCAAATACAAATCTAACTACATTACATATAGAAGGAATGTAAGAGAATTATACAATTCTTGCTACGTCTCACACGGAGTACGCGATACCTGTCTGGTTCGTCTGGTCGCGCCAGCTTCAAATGAACCGTACATACAATATCGTGCCTGTCTGGTTCGTTTGGTCGCGCTAGCTTCAAATGAACCGCACATACAATATCGTGCCTGTCTGGTTCGTCTGGTCGCGCCAGCTTCAAATGAACCGTATATACAATATCGTGCCTGCAAAAGAAAGAAACTTAAAAGGTACAATATTGTTAGAAACATGCATAACAATGCAGTTTAAAACTGCGTGACAACGCGAGTAAAGTGTGCATAACAATGCAGGTAGAACATGCGAAACAACACAAGTTAAAGACGTACATAACAATGTAAATAACGAACGTAATAGAGCAAGTTAAGCGTACGCGAAACAATGCAAGTTAGAGAAGTTTGCGAAACAATGCAAGTTAGATAAGTTTGCAAAAAAATGTAGGTTAGATAAGTTTGCAAGACAATGCAGGTTAGATAAGTTTGCAAGACAATGCAAGTTAGATGGGTGCAAGACAATGCACATAACGAGCAAGACAATGCCACTTATAGGGAATGTAAGACTACGCAAATAACGAGCAAGACAATGCCGGTTATAGGGAATGCAGGACTACGCAAATAACGAGCAAGACAATGCCGGTTATAGGGAATGCAGGACTACGTAAATAACGAGCAAGACAATGCTGGTTATAGGGAATGCAGGACTACGCCAATAACGAGCAAGACAATGCCAGTTATAGGGAATGCAGAACTACGTAAATAACGAGCAAGACAATGCATGTGTTTTCAAAACTGGAATAACTGGAATAAGAATGCATGTGTTTTCAAAAACAAGATATCATGCTTAGTACAGGCCGATCTTTGATCGGGCTAGCGGAGGTGCTCATTGCATGACCTTCCCCAATCGTACCCAAGTTCCCGAGCCGAGGCAACTTTGGTGTTGACGGACACGTGGCCTTAGGCAACGAGTCAGGGTTTCCTAAATTTCCCCAAAAACAAAATATTTAGGTGGTGACTCTGTATCTGGCAAAGCAGTCCATGTTTGGCACTTCTTTATTAAAAATCAGTTTTCCAAAATGATTTGCCGGATTTGGACTCTTTGGTGATTTATCGGTCTTGCATTGCACTTTGCAAGACTAGATTCAGAACCGTGACATTTGAGTCCGAACTGTAGTATGCTAGAGAACAAACGAGATTTCGGGACTTCGCAAAGCGCGAAGCTTCGGGAGTCCTCGGGGCGCGTCTACAGTCACCATTAAAACTTGTTTTGCATAACTTGTTTTACCATCTTTTTGTACTATTTTTGGCCAGGTTTTCAAATACCAAAACTCTATTTTTTATGACCTAAACATGTTGGTTTGAGGCCATTTTCAGTTGAGGGGTTGTCCATCCCTCTTGCTTATTTGCTTGTTAAGGTTTTTGTGCCATCTTTCCTCACATTCAAATCAAACTTTTTGGGCCTTTTGACCACTGAAAATCAGAGGTTTTTTAGTGGCAAAAACTTTCTTTTGAAGTCCAAAATTGGAGGAGTAAGCCTCCCCTCCTTGTGTCTTGTTTACATGCCTAGATAGCTTAACATGTGAGCATGTTTTTCTAGCATTTTGTATCTTAATCTCAGCATATCTTTGCTACTATTTTGACTAGTTTCAGCTTTGTTTTGAGTTGGTTTGGTCCTTTGAGGCTTGTATTGTGTGGTTATACTGTAAAGAGGCTTCACTAGCTTAATGTTTTAGGCTTTTTGGCATGAATTACATGAGTTGCTTGCATGCTTTAGTGTCTTTACATTCCATTTCAGCTCTAGAATCTCTGCAATCTCCCTCTATTCTTCACTCTTTCATTTATTTTGAAAGTGGTTTTGAACCCCTTTTGGCTTGAGTGTGAAAGTGAGACACTTGTGCTTAATGGTTTCAATCCTCTTTTGAGGGTTTCTACTAACCAACGGCATGAGGTCTCTTTCATGCTCAAGGCACTTGTGGTTTAAGCCCTCTTTCCATTAGAGGACACTCACCTTTCGCACTAATCAATTAAAGAATGGAATGGTAAGCTAAAATGAGTAAATAAAAATGAACAAGTAAAAGAGACAAGATAAGCATCTTTCATGTTGCAATGCATGTGTTTGGATTGGACGTTAATTCGAACACGAGAAAAATGGGACGTTTCATACTCAAAGTGATGAAACGTGCCACTTTTCTTTGTCACCATCACCCTTGATCATACATTATAGGGTTGTGGTTTTGTTGAGTCTTGTTTTGCACTCATTAAGCTTGTACAAGCTTGGTTCTTTGGCCATCATGCATGAAAATGCTTGGTTGATGGCTTGGGAGCCAAGAGCTACACTCCTTTGAGCTTGTGTGATGATAAGGAGGGTAGCAGTACATACACTCCTTGAGAATACACTGCTTTGCCTCTATTTGCTCTCTATTGCAGCAAAAAAAAGAAGTTCAGAGAAGGGGTGGCCAACCGGCCACCATCAGTAGCCGACCAGCTACCAATGGTGGCCAATAGACATCATTGGTAACCGACCAGCCAGAAATGAAATTTTGCACAAGTGTGTTCTTGAGTTGGAGTAGAGGTGTTCTGGAAGTTGGCAGCACTGTTGGTGTTTAAGCAAGTGCAAACACAGGTGCCCAATGGCAAGGCGGTGCATTTTCGAGAGGAAACCAACCAAGCATGCATGCGTCCCTCGCCCTCGAGGCCATTTACTTTCTTTGTTTAATTAGTTAGTCATAGCTAATTCATTCATACAAGTGTTGTAATTATTTAATTAATTAATTCATATTGTAATTAATTAGTTAACTAGAGTAGTTAATTAGTTTCGTTTTGTAATAGTTAGCTTAATTAGCGTAGCTAGTTAGCTTATTCATTCAGACTCTCGTTCACGAGGGCGTAATGTTGTAATAAGTGTGCGTGCGTGTGTGTATGTCTTCCAACCCCACATTTTTCTCTCTTTTATTTAATCGCTTTTGATGGTTAGATTAGAGACATTTTCAATTAGCATACCTTATGCTTGCATATTTGCATCCATTCATTTGTCTTGCATGTACCGAGGCTCGGTGTAGACACCCCATTTTTGACTGACCTTAAGACTCAGACGTCATCGATAGAGCGCTCGGTGATTATGCATGTTGTGCTCGTTTTGAGTTTCCGGGGTCTCGGCTGAGTACCTTGCCTCCGGGCCTCTGAACTCTTTGTGCTTTGGCTCAGTTTGTGGACCAAGCCCTGTTTCTCTTCCCTAGAGGGAGGGGCAGGTCTTGTAGACCTTCTTTTTGTGGTCATAGACCACTTTTCCCGTTTGGAGACTAGTTTCTGATTTTCGGAGCCTTCGGCCGCGCGCCTTGTCTCGGGACCACTTAACATTCTCCGTTTGGCGTGGTTTTTGAACCACACCTTGTTGCCTCTACCTAGAGGGACACTGTGATCCGAGATACCACTTTTGGTGCCCGTAGACTAGTTTTCGAGGCTTTTGGCTGCGTGCCTTGCCTCCCGGTCTCTCGTCTTGCATCCGTTTTGGTTTGTTTTTGGTACAAACCTTGTTTTCCTTGTTTGGAAGGTGGTACAAGGGTGGGAGACCAGTTTTTCCCCTTGGAGACCACTTTCCTCCCTGCCAACCAGTTTTCTGGTTGGCCAACTAGTTTTCTTGGTCTTTGGGCCACCTTTTCTGGTCGGCCACCACACCACTCCATTGTTTTCATGCTATAGACCACTCCCACCTATGGCCGACCAGTTTTGTTTCTGGGAGACCACTTGTGGTGGTCGACCAACCATTATAAGTAGCTGGCCGACCACTTCAAGTGATCGGCTGCTTTTTGTCACCTTTTTGTTCTCTATAAGAGGGAAGCTCCTCCTCCCTCCTCTAGGTTAAAAAAAAAAGAGGCTGGAGAGTTATACATACATACTTGTATCTATCTTGCTCTTGTTCTTCATTTTGTGCCTTAAAAGTGTAGTTTTACCACACTTTAACACACAAACACACACTCAATCACCATCATTTTGTTGCTGAGGCTTCTTGAGGTTGTTTTTGGTGCTTTTGGACTGGTTTTGATCCAAGAAAGCTGCTGGAGTTGCAGCCTTGAAGAGGTTCTACAAGGGTGAGTCAACTAACCCTTTAACTCTTTGTTTTGCTTAAGCTTTTCAACCCATTTGCACGCTGTTTTAAGCTTAACTTCCTACTGCAAAAAGTTCTATTTTTTAGTCGTTAAAATGTTTGTTTAAGGTCACTTTTTCGTTGGGGGTGGTCTACCCGCTCTTAGGCCTTGTCAGGCCTTGTTTTAAGCCATCCCTTTTGGCTCTTGTTCTAGTCATTGCATGACCTTTCTACCACAAAAATCTAGAGGATTTTCAGTGGTGGAAAGGTGTTTTGGGGTCCCAAATAGGAGAGGGTCATCCCCTCTCCTTGTGTCTTGTATACTTGCTTCATACGCCTCATGTTTGAGCATGTTTATTAAGCTTGTGTTGGCTTGTTCTTAGCATGTATTTGGGGTTATTTTGAGATGGCATGCCACTTTTTTTGGTTGTCTTGATCATCCCTTGCATGCATAATACACTTGTAGTGTAATCCTCATAAACTAGCTTTGTATGCTTCATGAAGTAGTATGTCATTATAGCTTGTTTTGAGTCCATCTCAGCATGTTTTTGGTGGTGTTTTGCCATGTCATACCTCTGTTAAGGTTTGGTTTGGTTGGCCCTTGCATGCTCCATGCACTTGTAGTGCATTTCCATGAGTTAGCCTATTGTGTATCATGATTTAACATGCCATTCTAGCATGCTTTTGGCTTAACTATTAGAAGCTTTTGTTCATGTTTTAGCATGCTTAAGCTCTGATTTGTGTTGTTTTGGTCATGCATGACTTGCTTTGTATAGCTATAATGCATTCTAGCATGTTAGCTTTATGTATCAAGTCTATTAGCATGCATTGCTTGGCCCATTTGAATGATTTGGCATCATTTATTATGTGATTTCAGTCCATGTTTCATG
Source organism: Camellia lanceoleosa (assembly GCA_025200525.1). Classification (NCBI taxonomy): domain Eukaryota; kingdom Viridiplantae; phylum Streptophyta; class Magnoliopsida; order Ericales; family Theaceae; genus Camellia; species Camellia lanceoleosa. The sequence goes on along the minus strand of JANUSC010000083.1, from coordinate 167,744 downwards.
GTCATGCACTTGCATTGGTCACTTATTCAATGCGTTGGAGGGTTTGCCCTTTATGCCTTAACATGAGCCATTGCGTATGCCTTCATGCCTAAGCTTGTGAGCTATCATTTCGGTACGTTTTTGGGGTTATTTTGCCATGATATAACTCTGATTTTTGTTGGTTAATTCATCCCATGCTTGGTCTTGGTAGGTGTAGTGTAATCCTTCCTTTTGGCCTTGCATATTTCATGCTTCATGCTCTCCATGTGTAGACACCCCATTTTTGACCGTCCTCAAGACTTGGACGTCACCGTTGGAACACCCAGTGATCATCCTTGTTTGTGTTCGTTTGGAGTTCCCGGAGGTCTCGGCTACACGCCTTGCCTCAGGATCTCCGAACTCGATCATTTTGTGTCTGGTTTTGCACCAAACACTTGTGCTTTGCCTTGGAGGGGCAGGGAATGCCTTGTGAGGCATCCCCACACATCACCGGCCGTGGCTAGAGGCCACTGGCCGGATTTTTGTGCCATCGGCAATATATTGTGCCGGTCAGCACTCTTTGTTGCCGGTCGGCAGCCAATTTTGTCAAGATGACATTTTTGGCCAGCCGATTACTGGTCATCTACTTTTGGTAGATATTTTGTGCCAGCTGTGATAGCTGGCACCCACTCCTTCCCCCTCCATACACGCGTATGGAGGGATTTCCCTCTTAGGAAGCTTATTTGCTAAGCTTTGCAAGAGGAATTGCCTATAAAGGAGAGGGTCTTCTCTTGGCAAAGAGGTTAGACATTTTAGAGAGAAAAACATTGTTAGAAGCTCTGGTTCTAGGTTTAGAACTCACATATATTCTATCTGTATATCTCTCTCCCTTAAGTGTTCTAGGTGCTTTTGTTCATATTATTGCACACAAGCACCTAGTGTTTCACCTTATCTTGGCTACTGAGGTTCCAAGAGGTTGTTCTTGGTGTTCTTGGCTGGATTTGAGTCCAAGGAAGCAACAACATCAACATTTGTAAAGAAGTTCTTCAAGGGTAAGAAACTAGGCCTTTTTACCCCATTTTTGCTTTGCATTTTTGCCTATCTTAGAACTGATTTTGTGCTTAGTGTTTAATACAAAAAAGTTCTATTTTTTAGACCTCTTTATAGTTTATCAAGAGTGTTTTTTGCTTTGGGGAAGTTTGACCCCTCTTAGGCCTTGAAAAGGCCTCATTTTGTGCCATTTTGTGAGAGCTCCGGGATTTTGGTGTTGGGGTCTCTTCACCACTGAAATCTTGAGGGATTTCAGTGGTGAAGATGATGCCTTGAAATCCCAAGAAGGAGAGGGCCACCCCCTCTCCTTGTTGTCCTTGAAAAGGACCTTTTTTTTTCCCTCTTGAGGGAGCCCCATGTTTGGTTGTTTGTTGATCTTGTTTGAACTATTTTTCATGCTTATAATGCCATGATATAACATTGCTAAGTGTTGGTTTTAGTACTCCATGCATGTTTTGCATAGATGCTTGGTAATGCCTTGTAATTGCCTTAACATGCTTTAGGTTGTTAACCCTAGTTTGAGCATGCTTTAGGCTTAGATTCATGAAGGTTTTGTGCTTATATTGCCATGCTTTAGGTCTGTCCTAGGTTGTTTGAGTCGACCCAAGCATGCTTAATATAGCCTCTTTGTGTTTTGGGCTTGTTAGCCTTAAGTGTGTGAATGTGTAGCATGCCTTGTTTACATTATTTCAGTGGTTTGGGACCACTTAGCATGAAATTTCAGTCTCTTTGGCATGCTTGTATGCTTGCTTTGGTTGCCTCTTGGTTGTCTCTTGAGTATGTATCATATGCTTCTTGAAAGAGCACTTATGCATGCCTTCATATTTGAGCCACTTAGATGCTATCTAAGTAGTACTTTGGCCTTGTTTTAACATGCTAAAAATCTGTTTTTGGTTGTTTAATGCATGCCATGTTTGTTATGCTAAGTGTCCTTCAAAGCTTCATTACCTTGCTTCAAGTACTTGGACCCTTTTGCATGTCATTGCTTGTCTTGTTTAACATGATTTGGCATCATCTTATAACCTGATTTTCAGAGCTTTCTATGCATGCTAATTGTCCATACTTAGCCTCTTTAAAGTGTGCTTTAGAGTTGCTTGTTTATGCCTAAGTGTTGGTCCAACTTGCTTGCATGTGTGCATGTGTGTTTAGCCTTCATTTTTGGGCATCTTGGCTATTGATTTTGGGCCTAATTAGAGCTGCCTAAGTCATGTTTAAGTCCATCTTTTCATTAGTTTGCATTGCCTCATGTTTGCTTGTATGCTTGCATAAGTGCCTTGCCATGCCATGTTGCATCCTTAGCTTGTATGCCTAGGTCGCATTGCATCTTGCATGCATGTCTTGTTCCTTGATTTGGTGATAGGAATTGGGCCTTTTGTTTGTTTGGTTTGCATACATTTGAAATTGATGTTGCACACTTGGTTACTTGGGCCATCATGCATGGAAATGCGCGATTGGTGGTCCGAGAATCGAGGCACATCCTCCTTTGAGTCATTAACATGATAAGGAGTGTGTTTGGTGCATAAATAGCTTGAATTACATTGCCATGCAAGTTTTTCCCTCTGCTGCTGTGAGTTGCAGGTTCTGCAGGAACTTATTGCCGGCCAGCAGTATTTAGTGCCGACCGGCAGTCAATTGATGGCCGGTGGTCTCATTTTGTGCCGGTGGCCACCTCCTCCAGCCGGTAGTGTTTCCCCTCAGCCGGTGGTGATCCCCAGTGCCCTGAGAGGCATTCCTGAGACTTTGGCAGTTTTCAGAGGAGCAGAGCAGGGAAAACAGAGGCAGACTATGCATGGTAGTGCGATTCCGAGCCAGTCTCGAGCATGCATGCATTGAGCCCTCGCCCTGAGGCGGTTTATTATTTTTCTTTAGTTTAGTTAATTTGTTAATTAATTAAGCAATTTGTAATATTTAATTAGCTTGCGTAGTTAATTAATCTGTATTATTATTTTGGTCCCTCCGAGCGAGGGCATATTTGTAATAAGTGTGGGTGTGTGGGTATGTATGTCTTCCAACCCCCATTTCTTTCTACCCTTTTATTTACCTGCTTATGATGGTAGATTAGGGCACACGTTTATTTTAGCATACTTTATGCAAAGCATGCGTGCATTCATGCATTTGTTTACATGCACCGGGCTCGGTACAACATACAAACTGCATTGTGTTTTCGATTCCAAATTGAATATGTGCATCGAATGATTGCACTTCACATGCCATTTTAGGGTTAGCCGATCCTACTCTAGATTGCATCCTTGCCTGTGTTGCATTAGCCACTTAACATGAACTAGGGACATGCATGTTCGCTAACTAGTTTGTTGTTTTGGCATGGAGTACAATGTAAGTATTTTATGCTTTGGCATATCGCATGCGTGTGAATGTTAACATGACAGTATGCTTGCCATGCGGCTAAATGCTTATGTGTTATAAACTGCCTGAATGCCTGTGGGTGAAGGTTGGATTGTTTGAGTTGGAACAACTTGTTGAAATCCGTATTTTAGCCTACTTGCAAGTAGCAAAAACCAACACGTTTTTCAAGACAAACGGATATGCAATGTTTATTTCCAAATTAGGCGATCTAGTCTATACTTGTTTGCTGCGCGCATAACATAGTAATTCTAGGCTAATTAATCGGAATAAGAACACATAACGTTTTCAAAAACGGATATCATGGTTAGTAGAGGCCGGTCTTCGGACTGGGCGAGAGGGGGTGCTCATAGCTGACCTTCCCCAATCGTACCCAAGCTCCTGAGCCAAGACAATTTTGGTGATGACGGACACGTGGCCTTAGGCACCGAGTCAGGGTTTCCTAAATTCCCCCATTTTAAAAATATTTAGGTGGCGACTCTATATCTGGCAAAGCAGTCCATGTTTGACACTTCTTTTCAAAAAATTGTTTTTCTCAAAACGATTTGCCAGAGTTGGACTCTTTGGTTCAGATTACGAACCGTAACAAACAAAAAGGGAGTCCGAACTGTAGTAGACCCGCAAAACGAACGGAACGGGAGTTCACCCTCTCGGGGCATTCGGGGGGACGTCTACACCATGCTAGCTTATTTTGGCTTCCTGCATGTTTTAGACTCATTTTGACATGTTCTAGGACTGTTTTGGGTTGCCTTAACCATATGCTTCATGTTTTGCATAGTTGTAGCACAAATGCCTATGCTAGCTTCAAGCTTTGAGCACCATAACATGCTTTATTTGTGTTGTGTACATAATTTGGCATCATTTAACATGACATTTTAGAGCTTATAGCATTTCCATGTTCCCACTTCATTCACCCTTTGAGTGCCTTTAAGGGTTGTGCATTGTTGCCTTGCTCGTGGCCAAGTGTGCATGCATGCATGCCTAGGCCTTTGAGCCCCCATCTCAGTTTGTTTTGGTCCTTGTTTAGACCCACTTGAGCTCTATTTGTGGCTGGTTCAAGCATTTGTGCCATGTATTGCATGCCCCCTTTGTAGTCCTCTTTACTAGCTTCATGCTTTAAGGACCTTTGCATGCTATACTTGTGTTGATTGAATGATTTGGCATCATTTCATATCTTATTTCTGAGCTTAGATTGTTGTTATACTCCCATGCTTGTCACTCTTTGAGCACTCTTGAGGGTTGTGTTCTTATGCCTTAATTCTTGAGCCAATTGGCATGCATGCTTGTCTTGCTTTCATTCCTTCATGTTTCATCATTATGGGCACTGATTTTTGGCATGACTAAGGTCTATGCCTTTTTGGTTTAAGTCCATTTAGCATGTTTATTTGCATGTTGTTTGCATGCTTGTGTTGCCTTGCATTGAGTATGCATGTCCCTAGCATTGATAAGTTGCCCTTGTTGCATTGCATTGTGCATGCATGCATTACATTGTGTTTAGAATCTTGCCTTGCCTTGCATTGACCATGCATGCCATTTGCATTGGTAGTTTGATCATGTTGCATTGCATGTTGTTGCATATTTGTCCCTTGCATTGTGAATGCCATGTAGTTGCATTGTGTCTTGTATGCCTTGCATTGCATATTTACATGCTTAAGTTGCATTACATGTTCACATGCTTGAGTTGCTTGCATTGTTGTTTGGAATAGGTGTTAGTCCAAACACGGGAAATAAGGGGCATTTCATACTTAAAGTGATGAAACGTGCCTCAATTCTCGGTCGCCGACGCTCTTGATCACACATGATAGAGTTTTAGGCCTTATGTGTTTATGTGTGCATTCATTTCATATTGAATTGTGCAATTTGGCTTCTCGGCCATCATGCATCGAGATGCGTGATTGGTGGCCCGAGAGTCGAGAACCACACTCCTTTGAGTTTATGAAATGATAGGGAGGGTGGTTGTGCACACATATCTTGCAAATACATTGCCATGTCCTTTCTTGCTCTCTGTTGCAGCAAATTGCAGTTTGGCAGAAAGAACTAGTCGGCTGACCAGTAATACTAGCTGGCTGACCACTTTTTCTGGTTTTTCAGCACAGAAAGTGGTCGATAGGTGGCCTCCTTCCTCAACAACTGGTCAGCAGCATCCCTACAAGTCTCCAAGGTGAGTTGGAAGCTTTCTGGAGCTTGGTGCAAGGTTCTAAGGACAATTGCAAACAGAGGCAAGTTGGGGCATCGCGACGGATTTCAAAACGAAGCGACCGGGCATGCATACACTTATCGTCTCAAGGCTCCTATTTTACTGTTTTCCTTAGCTAGTTTATGCTTTGGTTCTATACCTTTTAATAGTTAATGTGTTTAGCTATTTTAATTTGTTTTGTAATAAATTAGTTAACTAGGATTAGTTAATTAGTGTTGTGATGTAATAATTAGTTTAATTAGCTTAGATTAGCTAGTTAGCTTCTTATTTGGTCCCTTCGTTGAGAGGGCCAATTGTTGTAATAAGCATGCGTGTGTGTGATATATGTCTTCCAACCCCCATTTCTTTCTCCCTTTTACTTAACCGCTTACGATGGTTAGTTTTAGGGCATATTTCAATTAGCATACCTTATGCTTGCAAGCGTGCATCCATTCATCTGTCTTGTATGCACCGGGCTCGGCGTATCATACTAATTGCATTGTATTTCAATTCCAATTTGAATACATGTATCAAGTTGTATTTCACATGACATTCTAGAATAGCCGAGCCTATTTTAGCTACATTTTCGCATGTGTTGCATTATCCATCTTAACATGACCTAGAATCATGCATGATTTCTAACTAGTTCTCTGTTTTGGCTCGGAGTACACTGTGAGTGTTTACGCTTTAGCATACTGCATGTGTGTTAATGTTGCCATGAAAGCATGCTTGCCATGAGGCTAACTACTTAAGTGTTTAACTGCCTGAATGCCTGTGGGTGAAGGTTGGATTACTTGAATTTGAACAATTCATCGAAATTCTCATTTTAGCCTACTTGCAAGTAGCAAACTATAAACCGTTTTCTAACAAACGAACATGCAATGCTTTGTTCCAACTTAGGCGATCTAGTCTATACTTGTATGCTGTGCGCATCACATAGTAATTCTAGGTTAATAACTGGAATAAGAACACATGTGTTTTTAAAAACAAAATATCATGTTAGTAAAGGCCGATCTTTGATCGGGCGAGCAGGGGTGCTCATTGCATGACCTTCCCCTCTCGTACTCAAGTTCCCGAGCCGAGGCAACTTTGGTGATGACGGACACGTGGCCATCGGTACGAGTCAGGGTTTCCTAAATTCCCCCCAAAATTTAAAATATTTAGGTGGCGACTCTGTATCTGGCAAAGCAGTCCATGTTTGGAACTTCTTTATAAAAATCAGTTTTCCAAAACGATTTGCCAAATTTGGACTCTTTGGTGATTTATCGGTCTCACATTGCACTTTATGAGATTAGATTCAGAACCGTGACATTTGAGTCCGAAATATAGTAGTTAGAGAACAAAATGAATTTCGCCTTGATGCGGCGATTGCGTTCTGGCGACTCATTTGAGGATTTAAAACTTGACTCGAACTCATGATATCTTGTTTTGACTACACTTATGTGTTTCGTTGCATTGCATTTGCATTGGTGTGCCTAGGACACCTTGTTCGCCGTCTACTATTCCTGAGCGGTTTGCCTGAGGCTGCATGCCATAAGGTCGACCGGTCACAAGCTCTGCCACGATAGGAACAAAAACCCTGATTTTTACCGAGGCACCCTTTTTGACCATTCGACCTAGTGCATATCAGAATCCATAGTGACCATTCCAAACTAGGACAGGTTGCTTACCTGATTGTAGGTTGTTTGAAACCGCTGCGTGCGTAGTAAACCCTAGCTCCTGACAAAATAGGAGAGGGAAACCCTACCCCAACATAGGGGTGTTTTGGCTCTCATTTGCTTGCTATGTGCTTTTAGAGTGTCTCTACAGGAATGTGCGTATCAGTATGCAAGTCTGGGAATGAGGCCTGAGGGCATCAGTATTTTAGGGGAAATCAGTTTTACCTGAGGGTATCGGTTTACAAGCAAAATTTTGGGCAGAGTTCAGTAGAGAGTGCAGTCATTCAGCTATCCTTGTATCTATTCTAGTGAAATTGGGCTGAGATGTTGTCTATTTTCTCTTTTGCTAGGTAGGGTCTTGAAACCATAGCTTCAGAAGGCTCCAAATATCCCCCCCGGTACGTTGGACTAGTGCTGATATACTTTGTCAGGTTAGAGATTCGGTTCAGAGCAGCTAGTATTTTCCTTATTTGAGGCAAAGCGGAAAAGGCCGATCAAGGCTCACCGGTTCATCGATCCGTTAGTCACCGATCCACACCACCTATTTTCGATTCGGCAGACTTATGATGACGAAATCGGAAAAATTGGGGTCATAACGGCATTAAACGAGGAATCACCATGCGAGGTGAGACCGATCTTTGAATACAACGCCCGTCTGGGGCATCTACCACACATCCAGTCTTGGAACCCCAATCATTTCAAACCCGGGAGCCCACTACTTTTGAGCTGATGGGAATGATTGGTGATCTTCAGAGAACTGTGGCTGATCTAGCCTTTGGAATATCGGCTCTGCCATCAACCACATCACATGCCGAAAATTTCATGTTAGAAGACTCCCCACTCTTGGGATGAATTGTAATTGAAATTGGCCAACCTGAAGCCACCCCAAGTTTGGGCAATGACATGTTGACAACAACCGGACTTCGCACTAATGTAGCGACCCAAACCTTCGACCAAGCTGAGGCAAGTGGAAAGAACAAGGTAGGGGTAGACATTAACCCCTATGAACACCTTCTATGGGTTATTGAGGCTTTGAAAGCTAAAGAACTGAATAAATAGCAAGTGCTCGAAATTATTGCAAAAACTGTGGATGACACTTTCGTCACTCAGAATGAGAGTAGTTCAAAGCAAGGGGAGAACCGGGAGAAGGGCCGTCATACCAGAAACGATCCTTTGAGCTCTAACCCTGCACTCGGAAGAGATCAGAAAACCAAGCCAACACCTGCTGACCCCTTTGCTAGTGCACCCAACAAAAATCCGCAAACTTCGAAGTATCTACCTCGAGGTCGCAGGGTCTTCCATGCCCTCTATATGCCTTTGTCCAAGGCTTTTCAAATCCTTGCTGAAAAGGGCCATCTCAAACCCCTCGAGCCTCGTCCTCTCTCGAATAACCTCCCTCTCTCGCATGATGTTACCCAGTATTGTGCCTACCATCAACAAACCGGTCATAACACCGACAACTGCTTTCGTCTTCGCCACGAAGTACAGGATTTGATTGACAACGAGGTCATCATCCCACCAAGCTCAGCAAAGTCTATTGTCACTGGATCAGTGAACTCGGGAGATCATGTGATTATATGGTAAGGGGAATGAACCACCTGCGGGCGGCGCTTAGTTTACTCTAGATGTAGCGTATGGCACGCACTGTTTTGAGCATTTTGCAAATGCAAGTTTTTGTGCTTTCTGACTTGGGTATTCAGTTAGTTTTGTTGTGTTGTATAGAGTCAGTCTTTTCATGTTAAGTCAGTTGGGGTCTGTCTTGTTGTGTCGAGTCCTTCCTGTTTTGTTAGAGTTAGGTGATTTCGGGGTGTTACCTTGGACATCACTTGCTTGTTTTGGTTTTTGTCTTTTACACCCACTCTTTTGAGTCTGTTTCCGCCATGGGGTCGATTCTTGAAGATCTGAATAAACAAAAAGTGGTTTTCACGCTTTTGTGTTTGTTTCTACCTCGAACCTGTTGTGCCAGAAAATTTGAATGAAATGGCAGTACTTTTCACCTACTTTTCTGTGCCTTGAAAATTATTGCATTGACCTAAGTTTTTCAAAACTTTTTGAACATTGTGATGAAAACAAAGAGGGAGGAATTCCTCGGGTTTTGCAAAATTTGATCAATTGAGAGAAAAAGAGGCGTGCTATGCCCTAAATGATTGAAATCATGCTTGTTAATGTGAGTACTGAGAAGGATCCTGGCTTGATCCAAATTGGTTTCGCATTGTCTTCAGCGCGAGCGACTAGTCGCTTTCTTAAAAGATTTCAAAAAATGTTTTGTGTCGTCCTGCGAAGACCTGGGTGGAATCACTCTTGAGATTGTGCAGTCTAGGATCGCTCTCAGTCTTCAGACTTGACCCCTTACTTTCAAACCTTGAACTTAGATTCAGAATGTTCAAAGGTCAATCATGAAGTGAGGCCAGTGTGGCCAAATTTGAAGCAGCCCATGAACCAGCGGCAAGAAAAGTCATATCAAGAAGATCAGATGTCATCAAAAGAAGCTTGCAAAGTTAGGTCAGAAACAGCCCTTGAACTAGGGGCAAAAAAAAAATGTCAAATGTGTTCAAAGATTCAAAGGATGAGTCCTTTTGCAAACCAATGAAGATCAGAAAGAATGCCAAATCCCAGAACGGAGGAAAGAAGAAAGTATTGCTGAAGGACAACCGAGTTCCTATCTGCAACACTAGGGGCAACTTCAGCCCCTATTGGATGGACTTCTACATCATCAGCGAATAGCAGCCATTCTCCTGGATTCAGATGGCTTAGAGCAAAAGAAAAGCAAAAGGAAAAAATAGAAGAAAAGGAAAAATGCAAAGAATGAAAAATAAAGAAAAAGAAGAAAAGAGCAAAGAAAAGAACAAAAATGAAAAAATGAAGAAAATGAAAAAAAAAAAGAAATGAAAAGAAGAAAAGAAATGAAAAGATGAAAAGAAATGAAAAGAAAAGAAAAACAGAGCTCACAAGGTTGAAAACCCGGAATGGCAGCCTTGGCAAAAGTTAGAGCGCAAAAGAAGAGGTTAATACCCGAGTGTACCTTAACCCCGAACTACATAAGGCTTGATTCCCATCTTTGGGATACGTAGGCAACATCATTATGAAGTCCAGCCATAAACACTTGCAAATCGACTGTGTCCATGTAATGGTTCTGATCATCTTTGTTGTTTCTGTATCCGAGAGTTCGGTTGTGATCTTCACTATGAGAACTAGTTACAGTGTGCTGCGGTGCAATTCAAAGAAGGGGCAACTTTCTGTTGCCATACAGTGTCTTGGTGCAATTCAAACAAGGGCAACTTTCGTTGCCATACGATTGTCTTCTTGATTGCCATTCAAACAAGAGACAACTTTCTGTTGCCCTGCATTGCCATTTAGACAAGGGGCAATTTTCCATTGTTTTGGATTTGAGGTTGTGCATCTCAAGAGAAAATTCCGTGTTGGTCGAGCAGTGGCCATTTGAAAAAATAGTTTTTGAGAATTTTTACTGAGGTTGACTAATTTTCTCGAAAATTGCTCCATTTTTTCAAAAACTGGACCATTTATTGGATCCAAAAAAGGGAAATTTTCAGTGCTCATAACCTAACTTGCATGATTTCAAATCAAAAGTTGAACAAGTATGTTAATCTAACTCTCATTTTGGTCAAAATTGTTTTAGTAGAAAACCAAAACAAAAAAATGGTCAAAATGGTGAACTAGGGGCACAGTTGAGTTAGGCTTCCTGTCTTTTCCCCGTTGTCAACACACTTGCCAGAAAAGGGCACAACTGGAGCTAACAACAAAGGGCTGAAAGCTCTTTCATCCTCCTAGCAGCAAGACATCAAGCTATATGCGAAGCACGAACTAGAATGGATCAAGATATTCCACTCCTTCATCTGGGCCAGTGCGGTCATATTCGAGGCGGCCAAGGGTGTCATCAGCGATGTCACTCTGATTTGTTACACACCCAGTTGTAGCACAACCCTTCTGTGGGAGGAACTCACTAGCTGTGTGTAGAAGAACGAGAATCTTGCAGAGTGCTAGAGGCAAGAGCCCGCAACTTCCTGTTTATCCATCCACCACCTAGGGGAGGGATAAAAAAGAAGAGAGATTGAAGAATAGAGAGATGTACGTTGAGAGAAAAAGTGAGAAAAGGGCTTTTTCAGAAAACAGAGCTTGAGGGCCGAGTGATGTGAGAATCACAAATGAGAAAAGGGTGGGAAACAATACCCGAAGAAACTGGGCTCCCCGTCAAACGAGAGGTCTCTTGCCTTTGGAACACATCCGAGTGTTGTGTGCCTGTTTTGTTTGTCTCGATTCTTGTTGTGAGTTGTTTCGAGTGTTTCTCAATGTGTTTAGGTTGTGTACCTTTGTTTTCCTTTGTCGAGTCGTGGTCCGCTGTGTTTAGTCGTAGGCTCAATACCCAGTCGGGAACTCATTTCTCAATTTCAAAATGATTTGTTTTGTGCTCATAGTACGGTGCCATTCTCCACATTTGTGCAAAACAGGATTCGTTCTTTCATAAAACTGCAGGGTTCAACCCAGGTCATGTGAGAACAGTAAAACCAGGACCTATCTGAAGCAATATGGGTTCCGGACTGCGAAGCACAAGAAAATAGGGAAAATTTGGATCATCTGAGCTTGTTTCGACTTCTGTAAGTTCCGTCATTGCATTTTGTATGTTGCTGTATGAGCCGTGTGTTCAAAATGAACAGAGTACTGTGTTACGAGCTGTGTGTTCAGAATGAACAGTGTGCTGTATGAGTTGTATGTTCAGAGTGAACAAAATACTGTGTTGACTGTGTCAAAGCCAGAATGGCAAACAGAAGTGCTCCCCCTGAGTACCATTTCCCGCCAGATTTATCTGGGCTGTGTTTGTAACGAGTTCTTAGGAGACCAACTGTGACGGTGGAAACTAGAGTTCGAACTCTGTCAAAGACTGCCTTGAACTTGTTTTAAGGGTCCCCTTTGCATGTTCAAAGACTGCCTTGAACTTGTTTTAAGCCTTCTTGGCCTTGTGAGGCTTGGTTGGCTTAGCCATGGTTTAAGCCTCCTTGACTTGCTTCAAGAACTTGGGCTATTTGCATGCTAATGTTTGCTTCATTTTGAGTTGGTTTGGCACCATGTTTTAACATGATTTTCAAAGCTTATGTTGCATACTAATTGTCCATGTTAGGCCTCTTTTGAATGTGTTTAAAAGTTGCCTTTATATGCTTAAGTGTTGGACCATAACATGTGCATGTGTGCATGTGTGTTTAGCCTTCATTTTTCGGCATTTTGGCCACTATTTTAGGCCTAATTAGAGCTGCCTAATTCATGTTTAAGTCCACCTTTTCATTAGTTTGCATTGCCTCGTGTTTGCTTGTATGCTTGCATAAGTGTCTTGCCATGTCATGTTGCATCCTTAGCTTGCATGCCTAGGTTGCATTACATCTTGCATGCATGCCTTGTTCCTTGATTTGATGATAGGAATTGGGTCTTGGTTTGTTTGCTTGGTTTGCATTTCATTTGACATGAAAGTGCATGCTTGATTCTTTGGGCCATCATGCATGAAAATACGTGATTGGTGGTCCGAGAATCGAGGCACATGCCCCTTTGAGTCACAAACATGATAAGGGGCATGATTGGTGCATACATTGCTTGAATTGTATTGCCATGCAAGTTCTACCCTCTATTCTTTGTGAGTTGCGTGTTCTCTGAGCATTCTTTGTCGATTAGTATATCATCAGCCGATGGATGCATCTTGTGCCGATGACCACAATTCACTGCCGGTGGCTATTCTACTCAGCTGGTGGTGATCCCCAATATCTGAAGAAGCATTCCTAAGACTTTGGCAGTCTGCAGAAGGGCAGAGCAGGGAAAACAGAGGCAATCTTTGCATGGCAGTGTAATTCTGAGCAGGACCCGAGCATGCGTTGCATCAGGCTCTCCTCCCGAGGCGGTTTACTGTTTTTCCTAGTGTAGTTAGTTGTTAACTAATTAGGAAATTTGTAATTATTAATTAGCTTGCGTAGTTAATTAATTTGTATTATTCTCTTGGTCCCTCCGGGCGAGGGCAAATCTGTAATAAGTGTGTGTGAGTGTGTGCATGTCTTTCAATCCCCACTTCTTTCTTCCCTTTTATTTACCTGCTTATGATGGTAGATTAGGGCATGTTTAAATTAGCATACCTCATGCAATGCATGCGTGCATCCATGCATTTGTCTTGCATGCACCGGGCTCGGTACATCATACAAACTGCATTGTATTTTCAATTCCAAATTGAATATGTGATAGTTGTAGCATTTCACATGCCACTTTAGGGTTTGCCGAGCCCATCCTAAATCACATCCTGTATGTGTTGCATTAGCCACTTAACATGAACTAGGACATGCATGTTTGCTAACCAGTTTACTGTTTTGGCACGGAGTACGATGTAAGTATTTATACTTTAGTATCTCGCATGCGTGTGAATGTTAACATGACAGCATGATTACCATGTGGCTAAATGCTTATGTGAGATAAACTGCCTGAATGCCTGTGGGTGAAGGTTGGATTGTTTGAGTTGGAAAAACTCGTTGAAATCCGTGTTTTAGCCTACTTGCGAGTAGCAAATTCCAAAGCATTTTCAAAACAAACGGATATGCAATGCTTGTTTCCAAATTAGACAATCTAGTCTATACTTGTTTGCTGCGCGCATAACATAGTAATTCTAGGCTAATAATCGGAACAAGAACACATAATGTTTTCAAAATCGGATATCATGGTTAGTAGAGGCCGGTCTTCGGACCGGGCGAAAGAGGGTGCTCATAGTTGACCTTCCCCGATCGTACCCAAGCTCCCGAGCCGAGGCAACTTTGGTGATGACGGACACATGGCCTTTGGCACTGAGTCAGGGTTTCCTAAATTTTCCAAAATAAAATATTTAGGTGGCGACTCTGTATCTAGCAAAGCAGTCCATGTTTGGCACTCCTTTTCAAAAATCTGTTTTCTCAAACGATTTGCCAGAGTTGGACTTTTGGTTCAGATTAAGAACCGTAACAAACAAAAAGGGGAGTCCGAACTGTAGTGAGGTCCCTCGCGGGCTTGTTACAAAGCCCCATAGGTTGAGGTAGCGGGTATGCACCTCGGTTCTGGATACTGAACCAACCTAATCTGTCACTCCGTTGAAAAATTGGGAAAGTTATGCATATAATCAGGAGGAAAAGCGACATTCCGCGACTTCTACATGCAGAGGTTACTCCTTGTCTGTATTTCAGGACCTTTGAACTGTGAGTCGAAGGTAAGTGTTGAAAGAACAAAAATGAGGAGATCCCCATTGCAGTAGAGCTGTTCATCGCAACTCACCCCATTAGGGGCTTTTTAAAGTGTCGCTTTATTTGTTTATTGCATTTCGCAAAAAATCTTGCACTGCATTACTTGTATCGCATCTTTGCACTTATCGCATTTATTTGCGTCTTGTGTTATCTTTTATCATTTATCTTTTTACGCTGAGCAGCGTTTAGGATCGTTGTCCCTTGGGACTTTCCCAGGTTGCGTCGTGTACACGCTTGGGCGGTTGTTGTTGACCTCCTCTCACGATTTCAGCGTGGTTTGAGTGTTCTCTCTTCTCACAATTTCAGCGTGGTTAGAGTTTGTTCCTTCCTCACATGATTTCAGCGTGTTTGGAATTTGTTGACCTCCTGTCACGATTTCAGCGTGGTTTGAGCGTCCCCTCTTCTCACGATTTTAGCGTGGTTAGAGTTTGTTTCTTCCTCACACGATTTCAGCGTGTTTGGAATTTGTTGACCTCCTCTCACAATTTTAGTGTGGTTTGAGTGTCCCCTCTTCTCACGATTTCAGCGTGGTTAGAGTTTGTTCCATCCTCACACGATTTCAGCGTGTTTGGCATTTGTTGACCTCCTCTTACGATTTCAGCATGGTTTGAGTGTCCCTCTTCTCACGATTTCAAGGTAGTTAGAGTTTGTTCCTTCCTCACACGACTTCAGCTTGTTTAGAATTTGTTGACCTCCTCTCACGATTTCAACGTGGTTTGAGCGTCCCCACTTCTCACGATTTCAGCGTGGTTAGAGTTTGTTTCTTTCTCACACGATTTCAGCGTGTTTGGAATTTGTTGACCTCCTCTCACGATTTCAGCGTGGTTTGAGTGTCCCCTCTTCTCACGATTTCAGCGCTGTTAGAGTTTGTTCATTCCTCACATGATTTCAGCATGTTTGGAATTTGTTGACCTCCTCTCACGATTTTAGCGTGGTTTGAGTGTCCCCTCTTCTCACGATTTCAGCGTGGTTAGAGTTTGTTTCTTCCTCACACGATTTCAGCGTGTTTGGAATTTGTTGACCAGCTCTCACGATTTTAGCATGGTTAGAGTTTGTTCCTTCCTCACACGATTTCAGCGTGTTTGGAATTTGTTGACCTCCTCTCGTGATTTCAGCATGGTTTGAGTGTCACCTCTTCTCACGATTTCAACATGGTTAGAGTTTGTTCTTTCCTCACACAATTTCAGCATGTTTGGAATTTGTTAACCTTCTCTCACGATTTCAACGTGGTTTGAGTGTCCCCACTTCTCACGATTTTAGCGTGGTTAGAGTTTGTTTCTTTCTCACACGATTTCAGTGTGTTTGGAATTTGTTGACCTCCTTTCACGATTTCAGCGTGGTTTGAGTGTCCCCTCTTCTCACGATTTCAGCGTGGTTAGAGTTTGTTCCTTCCTCACACGATTTCAGCGTGTTTGGAATTTGTTGACCTCCTCTCAAGATTTTAGCATGGTTTGAGTCTCCCCATTTCTCACGATTTCAACGTGGTTAGAGTTTGTTCCTTCCTCACACGATTTCAGCATGTTTAGAATTTGTTAACCTCCTCTCACGATTTCAACGTGGTTTGAGTGTCCCTTCTTCTCACAATGTCAGCGTGGTTAGAGTTTGTTTCATCCTCACACGATTTCAGCGTGTTTGGAATTTGTTGACCTCCTCTCACGATTTCAGCGTGGTTTGAGTGTCCCCTCTTCTCACGATTTCAACGTGGTTAGAGTTTGTTCCTTCCTCACACGATTTCAGCGTGTTTGGAATTTGTTGACCTCCTTTCACGATTTCGGCATGGTTTGAGTGTCCCCTCTTCTCACGATTTCAACATGGTTAGAGTTTGTTCCTTCCTCACACGATTTCAGCATGTTTGGAAATTTTTGACCTCCTCTAACGATTTTAACGTGGTTTGAGTGTCCCATCTTCTCACGATTTCGGCATGGTTAGAGTTTGTTTCTTCCTCACACGATTTCAGCGTGTTTGGAATTTGTTGACCTCCTCTCATGATTTCAGCGTGGTTTAAGTGTCCCCTCTTCTCACGATTTCAACGTGGTGAGAGTTTCTTCCTTCCTCACGCAATTTCAGCATGTTTGGAATTTGTTGACCTCCTCTCACGATTTCAGCATGGTTTGAGTCTCCCTCTTCTCACGATTTCAACGTGGTTAGAGTTTGTTCCTTCCTCACACGATTTCATCATGTTTGGAATTTGTTGACCTCCTCTCACAATTTCAACGTGGTTTGAGTGTCCCCTCTTCTCCTTATTTCTGCGTGGTTAGAGTTTGTTTCTTCCTCACACGATTTCAGCGTGTTTGGAATTTGTTGACCTCCTCTCACGATTTCAGCGTGGTTTGAGTGTCCTCTCTTCTCACGATTTCAGCGGGGTTAGTGTTTGTTTCTTCCTCAGACGATTTCAGCATGTTTGGAATTTGTTGACCTTCTCTCACGATTTCAGCGTGGCTTGAGTGTCCCTTCTTCTCACGATTTCAGCGTGGTTAGAGTTTGTTTCTTCCTCACACGATTCTAGCGTGTTTGGAATTTCTTGACCTCCTCTAACGAATTCAGCGTTGTTTGAGTGCCTCCACTTTTCACGATTTCAGCGTGGTAAAAGTTTGTTCATTCCTCACACGATTTCAGCGTGTTTGGAATTTGTGGACCTCCTCTCACGAATTCAGCGTTGGTTGAGTGTCCCATCTTCTCATGATTTCAGCATGGTTAGAGTTTGTTTCTTCCTCACACGATTTCAACGTGTTTTGGAATTTGTTGACTTCCTCTCATGATTTCGGCATGGTCTGAGTGTCCCCTCTTCTCACGATTTCAGCGTGGTTAGAGTTTGTTTCTTCCTCACACTCTTTCAGCGTGTTTTGAATTTGTTAACCTCCTCTCACAATTTCAGCGTAGTTTGAGTGTCCCCACTTCTCACGATTTCAACGTGGTTAGAATTTGTTCCTTCCTCACACGATTTCTTCGTGTTTGGAATTTGTTGACCTCCTCTCACTATTTCAGCGTGGTTTGAGTGTCCCATCTTCTCAGGATTTCAACGTGGTTAGAGTTTGTTCCTTCCTCACACGATTTCAACGTGTTTGGAATTTGTTGACATCCTCTCACGATTTTAGCATGGTTTGAGTGTCCCCTCTTCTCACGATTCCAACATGGTTAGAGTTTGTTCCTTCCTCACACGATTTCAGCATGTTTGGAATTTGTTGACCTCCTCTCACGATTTCAGCGTGGTTTGAGTGTACCCTTTTCTCACGATTTCAGCGTGTTTTGAATTTGTTGACCTCCTCTCACGATTTTAGCGTGGTTTGAGTGTCCCCTTTTCTCACGATTTGAACGTGGTTAGAGTTTATTCCTTCCTCACACGATTTCAGCGTGTTTGGAATTTGTTAACCTCCTCTCACGATTTCAGCATGTTTTGAGTCTCCCCTCTTCTCACGATTTCAACGTGTTTAGAGTTTGTTCATTTCTCACACGATTTCAGCATGTTTGGAATTTGTTGACCTCCTCTCACAATTTCAACGTGGTTTGAGTGTCCTTTCTTTTCACGATTTCAGCGTGGTTAGAGTTTGTTTCATCCTCACACGATTTCAGCGTGTTTGGAATTTGTTGACCTCCTCTCACAATTTCAGCGTGGTTTTGAGTGTCCCCTCTTCTCACGATTTCAACATGGTTAGAGTTTGTTCCTTCCTCAGACGATTTCAGCGTGTTTGGAATTTGTTGAGACCTCCTCTCACGATTTCATCGTGGTTTGAGTGTCCCCTCTTCTCACGATTTCAACATGGTTAGAGTTTGTTCTTTCGTCACACGATTTCAGCATGTTTGGAATTTGTTGACCTTTTCTCACGATTTCAATGTGGTTTGAGTGTCCCCTCTTCTCACAATTTCAGCGTGGTTAGAGTTTGTTCCTTCCTCACACGATTTCAGCATGTTTGGAATTTGTTGACCTCTTCTCACGATTTCAGCATGGTTTGAGTCTCCTCTCTTCTCGCGATTTGAACGTGGTTAGAGTTTGTTCCTTCCTCACACGATTTTAGCATGTTTGGAATTTGTTGACCTCCTCTCACGATTTCATCGTGGTTTGAGTGTCCCCTCTTCTCACGATTTCAGCGTGGTTAGAGTTTGTTTCTTCCTCACACGATTTTAGCGTGTTTGGAATTTGTTGAGCTCCTCTCACGATTTTAGTGTGGTTTGAGTGTCACCTCTTCTCGCGATTTCAGCGTGGTTAGAGTTTGTTCCTTCCTCACACGATTTCAACGTGTTTGGAATTTGTTGACCTTCTCTCATGATTTTAGTGTGGTCTGAGTGTCCCCTCTTCTCATGATTTCAGCGTGGTTAGAGTTTGTTTCTTCCTCACATGATTCCAGCATGTTTGGAATTTGTTGACCTCCTCTCATGATTTCAACGTGGTTTGAGTGTCTCCTCTTCTCACGATTTCAGCGTAGTTAGAGTTTGTTCATTCCTCACACTATTTCAGCGTGTTTGGAATTTGTTGACCTCCTCTCACGATTTCACCGTGGTTTGAGTGTCCCCTCTTCTCACGATTTCAACATGGTTAGAGTTTGTTTCTTCTTCATACGATTTCAGCGTGTTTGGAATTTGTTGACCTCCTCTCACGATTTCAGCGTGGTTAGAGTTTGTTTCTTCCTCACACGGTTTGATCGTGTTAGGAATTTGTTGACCTCCTCTTACAATTTCAGCGTGGTTTGAGTGTCCCCTCTTCTCACGATTTCAGCGTGGTTAGAGTTTGTTCCTTCTTCACACGATTTCAGCGTGTTTTGAATTTGTTGACCTTCTCTCACGATTTCAGTATGGTTTGAGTGTCCCCTCTTCTCACGATTTCAACGTGGTTAGAGTTTGTTTCTTCCTCACACGATTTTAGCGTGTTTTGAATTTTTTGACCTCCTCTCACGATTTTAGCATGGTTTGAGTGTCCCTTTCCTCACACGAGTTCAGCGTGTTTGGAATTTTTCTAAGGTTGCATTGAGCACGCTCCTGATTGGTTGTTTTGGGATTTGTTTTTCCTCCTCTCATGATTCCAGTATGGTTGGAGTATGTCACCCTTTACATCCACGACACTATCTGTTTCATCGCATTGTTTTGTGCACCTTATTTGCATTGAGCATGCATCGCCTCGTGTTGTTTAGCGCATCGCACTTTCCTGCACTTTCATTGTTTAGCGCATCGCACTCTCTTGTGTACTCGCACTGTTTAGCGCATCATGTTGTTTAGCGCATCGCACTTTTTTGTGCACTCGCACACTTTGCTTTTAAGCGTCGCACTACTTTGCACACCTTACTTGCTTTGAGCATGCATTTTCTCATGCTATTTTGCGTATCACGCTGTTTCATGCATTACATTCGTGCTGTCCTGCGCACCTCGCTTGCACTTGTTAGTGCATTGCATTACATTTGCGCTATCTGGCGCACATCCCCTACATTTGTTAGTGCATTGCATTGTTCGCGTTATCTTGCGCACCTTACTTGCACTTGTTAGTTCATTGCATTGTTCGCGTTATCTTGTGCACTCTTTTCTCGCATTGTTATGCACATTTCGCTTGCATTGTCGCACACACTTTTCTCGCATTGTTATGCGTCACACTTAGGTTGTATTGTCATGCACCCCCTCCACTCGCATTGTTATGCGTCACACTTAGGTTGCATTGTCATGCACCCCTTCCACCCGCATTGTTGTGCACTTTTCACTTGCATTGCTACGCACCTTTCCATCGGCATCGTGTATGCACGCGTATGTCTCGCATTGGAATTGTACCATGTTGTAACGTGGGACATATGTTGCTAACTATATTGTGCCTGTTAAGTTTCTTTCTTATGCAGGCACGATATTGTGTGTACGGTTCATTTGAAGCTGGCGCGACCAGACGATATCGTATGTATTGTTCATTCAAGAGAAGTTCCGATGCAGTTTGAGAATTGCATAATTCTATTGCATCCTTTCTGCATGTAATGTAGTTTGGTTTGTGATTCGTTCGCTTAAACTGTTGCATTTGTTGTGTATAATTGCTTCGTTACAGCTTTCTTTGCATGATCATAAGTTATGTTTGGCTTTGTGCATGTCATTTGCATCTTGCCCCTGCCTACGGGTACATCTCTTTGTTATCTTGCCTATTTGTCTAAGTCTTCGGCTCGTCAAAAATGGGTCGTCTCTGGGCTTTGACATTCACTCCTGTCACTTTTGACTTTCGAGTTCTGTCAAAGAGGGGCAACTGTAGACACCCCATTTTTGACCGACCTTAAGACTCAGATGTCATTGATAGAGCGCTCGGGGATTATGCAGGTTGTGCTCGTTTTGAGTTTCCGGGGTCTCGACTGAGTACCTTGCCTCCGGGCCTCTGAACTCTTTGTGCTTTGGCTCGGTTTGTGGACCAAGCCTTGTTTCTCTTCATTAGAGGGAGGGGGAGGTCTTATAAACCTTCCTTTTGTGGTCATAGACCACTTTTCGTGGTCGTAGACCACTTTTCCCGTTTGGAGACTAGTTTTCAATTTTCAGAGCCTTCGGCCGCGTGCCTTGTCTCGAGACCGCTTAAAGTTCTCCGTTTGGTGTGGTTTTTGAACCACACCTTGTTGCCTCTGCCTAGAGGGACACTGTGGTCCGAGAGACCACTTTTGTGGTTGTAGACCACTTTTGGTGCCCGTATACTAGTTTTCGAGGCTTTCGGCCGCGTGCCTTGCCTCCCGGTCTCTCGTCTTGCATCCGTTTTGATTTGTTTTTGGTACAAACCTTGTTTTCCTTGTTTGGAAGGTGGTACAAGGGTGGGAGACCAGTTTTTCCCCATGGAGACCACTTTTCTCCCCTTGACCAATTTTTTTGCCAGTCGATTCGTTTGGTCTTTGGGCCACCTTTTGCAGTGCCACCACACCCCTGCATTGTTTTCATGTTGTAGACCACTCCCACCTATGGCCAACCAGTTTTGTTTCTAGGAGACCACTTGTGGTGGTCGGCTGACCACTATAAGTAGCTGGGCGACCACTTCAAGTGGTGGGGATTTTTGTGACCGTTTTGGAGATATTTTCTTCCGGTTAGCTGGGAAGGCACTGTAACCATCCTCCATATGCGTGTATGGAGGGATGGCCTTGGACCCTTAGCTTCCTCAACAAGCTTTGCTTTTGTTCTCTATAAGAGGGAAGCTCCTCCTCCCTCCTCTGGGTTCAGAAAAAAAGAGGCTGGAGAGTTATACATACATACTTGTATCTATCTTGCTCTTGTTCTTCATTTTGTGCCTTAAAAATGTAGTTTTACCACACTTTAACACACAAACACACACTCAAACACCATCCTTTTGTTGCTGAGGCTTCTTGAGGTTGTTTTTTGTGCTTTTGGACTGGTTTTGATCCAAGAAAGCTGCTGGAGTTGCAGCCTTGAAGAGGTTCTACAAGGGTGAGTCAACTAACCCTTTAACTCTTTGTTTTGCTTAAGCTTTTCGACCCATTTGCATGCTGTTTTAAGCTTAACTTCCTACTGCAAAAAGTTCTATTTTTTAGTCGTTAAAATGTTTGTTTAAGGTCACTTTTTCGTTGGGGGTGGTCTACCCGCTCTTAGGCCTTGTCAGGCCTTGTTTTAAGCCATCCCTTTTGGCTCTTGTTCTAGTCATTGCATGACCTTTCTACCACAGAAATCTAGAGGATTTTTAGTGGTGGAAAGGTGTTTTGGGGTCCCAAATAGGAGAGGGTCATCCCCTCTCCTTGTGTCTTGTATACTTGCTTCATACGCCTCATGTTTGAGCATGTTTATTAAGCTTGTGTTGGCTTGTTCTTAGCATGTATTTGGGGTTATTTTGAAATGGCATGCCACTGTTTTTGGTTGTCTTGATCATCCCTTGCATGCATAATACACTTGTAGTGTAATCCTCATAAACTAGCTTTGTATGCTTCATGAAGTAGCATGTCATTATAGCTTGTTTTGAGTCCATCTCAGCATGTTTTTGGTGGTGTTTTGCCATGTCATACCTCTGTTAAGGTTTGGTTTGGTTGGCCCTTGCATGCTCCACTTGTAGTGCATTTCCATGAGTTAGCCTATTGTGTATCATGATTTAACATGTCATTCTAGCATGATTTTGGCTTAACTATAAGAAGCTTTTGTCCATTTTTTAGCATGCTTAAGCTAGGATTTGTGTTGTTTTGGTCATGCATGACTTGCTTTGTATAGTTATAATGCATTCTAGCTTGTTAGCTTTATGTATCAAGTCCATTAGCATGCATTGCTTGGCCCATTTGAATGATTTGGCATCATTTATTATGTGATTTCAGTCCATGTTTTATGGTCATGCACTTGCATTGGTCACTTATTCAATGCATTGGAGGGTTTGCCCTTTATGCCTTAACATGAGCCATTGCGTATGCCTTCATGCCTAAGCTTGCGAGTTATCATTTCAGTACATTTTTGGAGTTATTTTGCCATGATATAACTCTGATTTTTGTTGGTTAAGTCATCCCATGCTTGGTCTTGGTAGATGTAGTGTAATCCTTCCTTTTGGCCTTGCGTATTCCATGCTTCATGCTCTCCATGCTAGCTTATTTTGGCTTCCTTCCATACATGTTTTAGACTCATTTTGACATGTTCTAGGACTGTTTTGGGTTGCCTTAACCATATGCTTCATGTTTTGCATAGTTGTAGTACAAATGCCTATGCTAGCTTCAAGCTTTGAGCACCATAGTATGCTTCATTTGTGTTGTATACATGATTTGGTATCATTTAACATGACATTTCAGAGCTTATAGCATTGCCATGTTCCTACTTCATTCACCCTTTGAGTGCCTCTAAGGTTGTGCATTGTTGCCTTGTTCGTGGCCAAGTGTGCCTACATGCATGCCTAGGCCTTGGAGCCCTCATCTCAGCTTGTTTTGGTCCTTGTTTAGACCCACTTGAGCTCTGTTTGTGGCTGGTTCATGCATTAGTGTCATATATTGCATGCCCCCTTTGTAGTCCTCTTTACTAGCTTCTTGCTTTAAGGACTTTTGCATGCTATACTTGTGTTGATTGAATGATTTGGCATCATTTCATATCTTATTTCTGAGCTTAGATTGTTGTTATACTCCCATGCTTGTCACTCTTTGAGCACTCTTGAGAATTGTGCTCTTATGCTTTAATTCTTGAGCCAATTAGCATGCATGCTTGTCTTGCTTTCATTCCTTCATGTTTCATCATTATGGCCACTGATTTTGGGCATGACTGAGGTCTATGCCTTTTTGGTTTAAGTCCATTTAGCATGTTTATTTGCATGTTGTTTGCATGCTTGTGTTGCCTTGCATTGAGTATGCATGTCCCTAGCATTGATAAGTTGCCCTTGTTGCATTGCATTGTGCATGCATGCATTACATTGTGTTTAGAATCTTGTCTTGCCTTGCATTGACCATGCATGCCATTTGCATTGGTAGTTTGATCATGTTGCATTGCATGTTGTTGCATATTTGTCCCTTGCATTGTGCATGCCATGTAGTTGCATTGTGTCTTGTATGCCTTGCATTGCATATTTACATGCTTAAGTTGCATTACATGTTCACATGCTTGAGTTGCTTACATTGTTGTTTGGAATAGGTGTTAGTCCAAACACGGGAAACGAGGGGCGTTTCATACTTAAAGTGATGAAATGTGCCTCAATTCTCGGTCGCCGACGCTCTTGATCACACATGATAGAGTTTTAGGCCTTTTGTGTTTATGTGTGCATTCATTTCATATTGAATTGTGCAATTTGGCTTCTCGGCCATCATGCATTGAGATGCGTGATTGGTGGCCCGAGGGTCGAGAACCACACTCCCTTGAGCTTATGAAATGATAGGGAGGGTGGTTGTGCAGACTTATCTTGCAAATACATTGCCATGCCCTTTCTTGCTCTTTGTTGCAGCAAATTGCAGTTTGGCAGAAAGAACTGGTTGGCCGACCAGTAATACTAGCTGGCCGACCTCTTTTTCTGGTTTTTTAGCACAGAAAGTGGTCGGCAGGTGGCCTCCTTCCTCAACAACTAGTCGGCAGCATCCCTACAGGTCTCCAAGGTGAGTTGGAACCTTTCTGGAGCTTGGTGCAAGGTTCTAAGGACAATTGCAAACAGAGGCAAGTTGGGGCATCGCGACGGATTTCAAAACAAAGCAACCGGGCATGCATACACTTATCACCTCGAGGCTTCTATTTTACTGTTTTCCTTAGCTAGTTTATGCTTTGGTTCTATACCTTTTAATAGTTAATGCGTTTAGCTATTTCAATTTGTTTTGTAATAAATTAGTTAACTAGGATTAGTTAATTAGTGTTGTGATGTAATAATTAGTTTAATTAGCTTAGATTAGCTAGTTAGCTTCTTATTCGGTCCCTCCGTCGAGAGGGCCAATTGTTGTAATAAGCGTGCGTGTGTGTGATGCATGTCTTTCAACCCCCATTTCTTTCTCCCTTTTACTTAACCGCTTATGATGGTTAGTTTTAGGGCATATTTCGATTAGCATACCTTATGCTTGCATGCGTGCATCCATTCATCTGTCTTGCATGCACCGGGCTCGGCGCATCATACTAATTGCATTGTATTTCGATTCCAATTTGAATACATGTATCAAGCTGTATTTCACATGACATTCTAGAATAGCCGAGCCTATTTTAGCTGCATTTTTGCATGTGTTGCATTAGCCATCTTAACATGACCTAGAATCATGCATGATTTCTAACCAGTTCTTTGTTTTGGCTCGGAGTACACTGTGAGTGTTTATGCTTTAGTATACTGCATGTGTGTTAATGTTGCCATGAAAGCATGCTTGCCATGAGGCTAACTGCTTAAGTGTTTAACTGCCTGAATGCCTGTGGGTGAAGGTTGGATTACTTGAATTGGAACAATTCATCGAAATTTTTCTTTTAGCCTACTTGCGAGTAGCAAACTTTAAACCGTTTTCAAACAAACGAACATGCATTGTTTTGTTCCAACTTAGGCGATCTAGTCTATACTTGTATGTTGTGCGCATCACATAGTAATTCTAGGTTAATAACCAGAATAAGAACACATGTGTTTTCAAAAAAAAAAATATCATGTCAGTAAAGGCCGATCTTTGATCGGGCGAGCAGGGGTGCTCATTGGATGACCTTCCCCTCTCGTACCCAAGTTCCCAAGCCGAGGCAACTTTGGTGATGACGGACACGTGGCCTTCGGCACGAGTCGGTTTCTAAATTCCCCAAAATTAAAATATTTAGGTGGCGACTCAGATTCCGCAAAAGCAGTCCATGTTTAGCACTTCTTTATAAAAATCAGTTTTCCAAAACGATTTGCCAGATTTGGACTCTTTGGTGATTTATCGGTCTCACATTGCACTTTGTGAGATTAGATTCAGAACCGTGACATTTGAGTCCAAACTATAGTAGCTAGAGAGCAAAATGAATTTCGCGCCTTTGTGTGCTGAGCCAAGACGTTCGTGCACGCCTACAGTTTCTGGCGACTCTGCTGGGGATTTAGAGAACTTGACTCGAACTCATGATATCTTGTTTTGACTACACTTATGTGTTTCTTTGCATTGCATTTGCATTGGTGTGCCTAGGACACCGTGTTCGCCGTTTGCTATTCCTGAGCGGTTTGCCTGAGGCTGCATGCCATAAGGTCGACCGGTTACGGGCTCTGCTACGATGGGAGCAAAAACCCTGGTTTTTACCGGTGCACCCTTTTTGACCATTCGACCTAGTGTATATCGGAATCCATAGTGATCATTCCAAACTAGGACAGGTTGCTTACCTGATTCTAGGTTGTTTGAAACCGCTGTGTGCGTAGTGAACCCTAGCTCCTGACAAAATAGGACAGGGAAACCCTACCCCAACATAGGGGTGTTTTGGCTATCATTTGCTTGCTATGTGCTTTTAGAGCGTGTCTTTACAGGAATATGCGTATCAGTTTGCAAGTCTGGGTATCAGGCCTGAGGGCATCAGTATTTTGGGGGAAATCAGTTTTACCTGAGGGTATCGGTTTACAAGCAGAATTTTGGGCAGAGTTCAGTTGAGGGTGCAGTCATTCAGCTACGCTTATATCTATTCCAAAGAAAATGGGCTGAGATGTTGTCTATTTTCTCTTTTGCTAGGTAGGGTCTCAAAACCATAGCTTCAGAAGGCTCCAAATATCCCCCCCGGTACATTGGACTAGTGCTGATAGACTTTGTCAGGTTAGAGATTCGGTTCAGAGCAGCTAGTATTTTCCTTCGCTGAGGCAAGGTAGAGAAAGGCTAGTCAAGGCTCACCGGTTCATCTGATCCGTTAGTCACCAGTCACACCACCTCTGTTCAGTTCAGCAGACTTATGATGACGCAGAATTCAGAAGAAATTGGGGTCATGACAGCGGCATTAAACCAGGGAATCACCATGCAGGGTGAGACCGATGCTGAAATACAACGCACGTCTGGGGCACCTACTACACATCCAGTCTTGGAACCCCAATCATTTCAAACCCGGGAGCCCACTACTTTTGAGCTGATGGGAATGATTGGTGATCTTCAGAGAACTGTGGCTGATCTAGCCTTTGGAATATCGGCTCTGCCATCAACCAAATCACATGCCGAAAATTTCACGTCAGAAGACTCCCCACTCCTGGGACGAATTGTAATTGAAATTGGCCAACCTGAAGCCACCCCAAGTTTGGGCAATGACATGTTGGCAACAACCGGACTTCGCACTAATGTAGCGACCCAAACCTTCGACCAAGCTGAGGCAAGTGGAAAGAACAAGGTGGGGGCAGACATTAACCCCTATGAACACCATCTATGGATTGTCGAGGATTTGAAAGCCGAAAAACTGAATAAACAGCAAGTGCTCGTAATTATTGCAAAAACTGTGGATGACACTTTCGTCACTCAGAATGAGAGTAGTTCAAAGCAAGGGGAGAACCGAGAGAAGGGCCGTTATACCAAAAACGATCCTTTGAGCTCTAACCCTGCACTCGGAAGAGATCAAAAAACCAAGCCAACACCTGCTGACCCTTTTGCTAGTGCACCAAGCAAAAATCCGCAAACCTCGAAGTATCTACCCTAAGGTTGCAGGGTTTTCCATGCCCTCTATATGCCTTTGTCCAAGGCTTTTCAAATCCTTGCTGAAAAGGGCCATCTGAAACCCCTCGAGCCTCGTCCTCTCTCGAATAACCTCCCTCTCTCACATGATGCTACCCAGTATTGTGCCTACCATCAACAAACCGGTCATAACACCGACAACTGCTTTCGTCTTCGCCACGAAGTACAGGATTTGATTGACAACGAGGTCATCATCCCACTAAGCTCAGCAAAGTCTATTGTCACTGGATCAGTGAACTCCGGGGATCATGTGATTATATGGTAAGGGGAATGAACCACCTGCGGGCAGCGCTCAGTTTACTCTAGATGTAGCGTATGGCACGCACTGTTTTGAGCATTTTGCGAATGCAAGTTTTTGTGCTTTCGGACTTGGGTATTCATTCAGTTTTGTTGTGTTGTATAGAGTTAGTCTTTTCATGCTAAGTCAGTTGGGGTCTATCTTGTTGTATCGAGTCAGTCCTGTTTTGTTAGAGTTAGGTGATTTCGGGGTGTTACCTCAGACATCACTTGCTTGTTTTGGTTTTTGTCTTTTACACCCACTCTTTTGAGTCTGTTTCTACCATGGGGCCAGTTGCACTAGAAGATCTGAATGAAACAACAGTGGTTTTCACGCTTTTGTGTTTGTTTCTACCTCGAACCTATTGTGCCAGAAAAGTTGAATGAAATGGCAGTACTTTTCACCTACTTTTCTGTGCCTTGAAAATTATTGCATTGACCTAAGTTTTTCAAAACTTTTTGAACATTGTGATGAAAACAAAGATGGGGGAATTCCTCGGGTTTTGCAAAATTTGATCAATTGAGAGAAAGAGAGGTGTGCTAAGCCCTTAATGATTGAGATCATGCTTGTTAATGTGAGTACTGAGAAGGATCCTGGCTTCATCCAAATTGGTTTTGTATTGTCTTCAACACGAGCGACTAGTCGCTTTCTTAAAAGATTTCAGAAAATGTTTTGCGCCGTCCTGTGAAGACCTTGGTGGAATTGCTCTTGAGATTGTGCAGCCTAGGATCGCTCTCAGTCTTCAATCTCGAACCCTTACTTTCAAACCTTGAACTTGGATTCAAAATGTTCAAAGGTCAATCATGAAGTGAGGTCAGATTTGAAGCAGCCCATGAACCAGCGGCAAGAAAAGTCATATCAAGAAGATCAGATGTCATCAAAAGAAGCTTGCTAAGTTAGGTCAGAAACAGCCCTTGAACTAGGGGCAAAAAAAAATGTCAAATGTGTTCAAAGATTCAAAGGATGAGTCCTTTTGCAAACCAATGAAGATCGGAAAGAATGCCAAATCTCAGAACGGAGGAAAAAAGAAAGTATTGCTGAAGGACAACCGAGTTCCTATTCGCAACACTAGGGGCAACTTCAATTTCTATTGGATGGACTTCTACATCATCGGTGAATGACCATTCTCTCGATTCAAATGGCTTCGAGAACTCAAAACCATTCAACATGGACAAGTTACACTTTTACCCTTGAGAGGCCCGCTGGGCCGAAAATCCGGAAGGGCGACCCACGCAAAAGTTAGAGCAAAAGAAAAAGCAAAAAGAAAAAAAAAAGAAGAAAAGGAAAAATGCAAAGAATGAAAAATAAAGAAAAAGAAGAAAAGAGCAAAGAAAAGAACAAAAATGAAAAAATGAAGAAAATGAAAAAAAAAATGAAAAGAAATGAAATGAAAAGAAAAGAAAAACAGAGCTTGCAAGGTTGAAAACCCGAAAGGGCGGCCTTGGCAAAAGTTAGAGCGCAAAAGGAGAGGTTAATACCGAGTGTACCTTAAAAAAGTGAAAAAGTTATTAAAAGATCCAAACTTATATTACTATTAGATTTTGGCAACCGAAATTCAAATAATTATTAGGATGGTCCAATTCATTTAAAATTCTTAAAAAAATAATAATAATAGTATTAGTTTATATATATTGAGTTGAGTACGCGGGATTAAAATTTAGATTTTTTTTTCCCCTTAAGATTGGATTTGGGTTAGCTACAGTAATCATATTTTACAAATTAATACACAAAATAATCAAATTAGTAATAGTGTGAGTTAGAATAATCTATTCAGATATTTTAAATTTCAAATATTATTTTTAGAGTAATAATATACAAACAAAATTATTAGTATACTAAAGACCTATATACATAAACAATAATGTTTGGAAGCTCTAATTTAAAAGTACTAATAGAACTCTAATGGTGGGTCCTACATGATAATGTGATGTTTTGACTTGCTTTTCTTTTTCTTTTTTCTTTTTTTCTTTTTTTTTTTTTGCCCTTTTTTTCTATTTGACACCTCACTAATGCTCATGTCAGAACTCTAGTATTACAGCTCTCTATCACTATATAAGTTTTAACAAAGATACAGATATGGTGTGTAAATACAATGCCTGTAACAAAATCATTTACACCTCTTTTACAAACCATGCTATCTTTTATATCACAATTCTTGTTATCTTAATCCCTTTTTAATTCAATTCTTTTATTTCAATTCATGAGCTATTTCCATCTATGACAACCAGCCACATTGAGAATACAACTCAAGGTTCTCAAATCCACATAATCATCACACACACTTCTATTTGCCATTTTACGAAAATTTCGTCCATGGGATCGACACCCATGTATACACAATATTTTCAGGATTTTCACCCTGGACACAGAAGCCAACTTAACTCAATGGAGTCCATCCCCTTTCTCCTCTCAAACATGAAGTGCATCCACTTTCTCCTCTCAAACGTCATACATATACAATGTAATAAAAGCATAGTCATGTTCAATGACAATAGTTAAGAGATGAGGTTCAATTCACCTAATTCTTATGCAATTTCTACAACAATCACGGTTATCCTCCACCAATAGCCCAAAACAGATATTTCTAAATAGCTATACAATTTTTATGACAAATAAATTATCCAAACTCCCATTGGTGAGAGGTGATACACATCCAACTCCACAATTCATATAGACATTCATCTAATTCCATATTTCCATGACCAATTTCATTATTTATACCAAATAATCATTTGAAAAATTTAGGGCAAAACCTCATTTTCTTTCAAATCAAATCTATCTGTCAAAATTTACAAATCTAACACAACAACTCTTCATTTCTACACCCATAGCCATTTCTATTATCTCCATTTGAAAAACCCCCCTTTCATTATGAACCAAAACCCTAGATTTAACCAAAATAATCTCAAAGGCCCATATACTCCATACATCAACCAAAATCCAAGTTAAAACTCATATCAAGGTGTAAAGCGTCCATATCGCAAGCTTAGAAGACCAAAGAAAGAGATGGAGAATGTAATAACTCGACCCTCACATATGTTTCTGGTACACTTTCAGTCCCTTAATCTGTGCATTTAAATGCCCTTTGTGGAATTCTATGTGAAATTAAATTTAATTAAGCGATGTTTATAAATGCATATCTGTTGTTGCACTCCTAATGTTTGAATAGAAATTGGAAGCCTCAGAAGCTTAATATTTTGAAATTGATTTCATATTTAAAGTCAGCATGATTTTTAGGCCATAATATGATTTTCTGTGAAATTTCAATTTGGAATGATTAAATTGATTAAATTTCGTCCTCATTCATTTATATATATATGTGGCTCCCTAGACATTTGACTTAGGATTGTGAACTCAATATTTCTGAGAGAGTTAGGGAAGGAGAATTGGGGAGGAAGACCTTCAAGGAAGGCATTGGGAAGAAAATTTAGAGGGAACTTGAGAGATTTTAGCTCAAAGTATGTTTATTTATCTTCTTTAACTCCTCTCTTGAAATGGAGTGTGATTTCTTGGAATTGAACCTAGGGTGTGATTATTGTTTAATTTGGATCATGTTTTATCATTTGAGTGATTTAGAACTAAGTTGGTTATACTATTTCTTGTTTTCTCATGAAGAACTTTTTTAGTTTACATATGTGATGTTGTGTGCAAAGGAGAATTGAGTTATATTTATGTTTATGGGTTTAAGAATTAGAGATCTAGTTTATATCTAGATTGATGTGTGTGTTTGAGGAGCCTATGAACATGATTTTATGCCATGTTTTATCAATGAAGAAACCTATTTTGGGCCTTGTTGACGTTCACCAAAAAAATGGGGATTGTGTTTGAATTTTCGACCTGTGGCTACATAGAATCGCCGCACATGCGGGGGTCATGGCCGCACATGGAGGAGTCATGGCCGCACGTGCTAGAAATGGAAAAATTGGAGACTTTGGCTATTGCTTAAAAGGCACGTGCGGAACTTCCTTTGCCAGACGCTTGGGCTCTGCCGCGACGTGTGGTCCATCTTTGAAAAAATACGGGTTGCTCCGTTTTGTGTGCTTGACCCTCGAATATTTTTAGAATTTGTATTTTATGCCTACTAATGTTTGTAAAATTTATTTGAAGTAGAATGAATCAGGAACTAAGTCAACAAAGAGAAATGAACTAATTTCCAAGTTATGAATGTGTGCAGGACACACTCCGGGAGGAACTAGTATGTCGTCACAACACTGTGAGTAGTAGTACTGTAATCGTACGTTTAGTACCGTTAATGATTCTTATTATTAACGCTCTGCTCTGTGCAAGTAATTACGTTAACGCTTATGTTGTTGGAAATCGTTGAGGATGTTGGAAAAACTCTGTGTACATCGGCATGACTCTGGAACTGCTCTGCATTCTGGGTACGGTTAATAGTTAGCGTTAATGTGCTATAACCTGTAAGTTACCTATGGCTTTGTATAAGAATTACATACAATTATTATCTTGTGCAACGAGTTGACGAAGGCATTAAAATGTAAACCCCGTTTACCGGAAACATGAGATTGTGAAGGTCCTATTAGGGACTTCTATAGTTTGTATGATGCAATACATGTCTTATGAGATAGATATCTGCCTAGTATGTTCATTGGAATTAATAATCAAATAAAACTACGAGTTGCTTTATATGTTCTTGATTGTTGAGGAACTATGATAAAAATCGGATTGACCTATGAATGACTCAACTTTGAGGAAAGAATTGGAAATCAATACCTTTATTATGTGACTCACGTTATAAGGTGAATTATTCATCCCTCTTGATCATACTATAATGATACACGTGTCTTCTGTCGATGAGCATTGTTAATGTTCTGATACATATAAGATAATTATGTCAACTTGTAAGAAACCATGGGGTACCTTCTGTTCTGGTTAATTGTTCTGTTTATGCCATGACGTGATATGAATTGTTCTGTTTTTAAGACCAATTAACTTCTGGTATGGAGCAAAGTGTTGTACGGAACTAAGTGCTGCAATGCGAGCCACCTCTAGAATCCGTACGAGCCACCTCTTGAGTCCATACATATGTGAAAGTTATGAGGCCTATGGCCGTTCTGTGAAAGTTATGAGGCCTATGGCCGTTTTGTGAAAGTTATGAGGCTTATGGCCATTCTATGGCATATGTGAGGCCTATGGCCAATCTGTGACATCTGAGCCTATGGCCATTCTGTATGATCTGTTAGTATGAAACAAAGTGCTGCACGGAACTAAGTGTTGCCATGCGAGTCACCTCTAGAATCTGTACCAGCCACCTCTTGAGTTCATACATACATGAAAATGGCTGATTGCCATTCTCTTTAAGGGCTTAATGCCACTCTGTTCAAGGGCTTAAAGCCATTTTGTTTGAAAATTGGGCCCAAGGCCGTTCTGGAGCCAATTACAGGATAAAATTAACTACATGTATTTTGCATTATATACGCATTAATATGCATTGTAATTCAAGTTAATCAATGAATTATTAAAGTACTATTATTCACTGAGTTTGTCTCACTTTTTATTTTGTCTAATTCTGTAGATAGCAAATCTGGAGGTTAGACTTAACCCTCGATGCTCATCTCTCCCTTTGTCAGCCTCTGTGTGTCCAAGCATTTGGGTGAAACCTACCCGTTTTGTAAAGTTTGCTAAGTTTTGGCTTATACTCTGATTGTCTATAATATGTTGAAGTTCCAATGTTTTTGTTATACGCCCAAACAAGGGGCGGGGTTGTATATGTGTATGTAAATATTTCTCATCTGATTCACTGTTTGTGATCCTGGCATGATAGTGGTCGCTCAATGGGTGTAGTTTCTTTTTACTTCATGTTATTTTGTAATATTTAATGCTTCCGTTCAGGCCCCATATGTATGTATACCGAATTTATGTCCGTTTCAGAAATGATCATGCCCAAACTTTTAGGGGCGAGTTTGAGGCGTGACAGAGAAGCTTCAAAGATACCAAAAACAAGCCTTAATCGGACCAAAAGCAAGCTCCATAGGTAGGGATATCACTAGAACTAGGTGAAAATGTAGAGAGAGAGGGAGTTTTAGAGAGAGAGGGTCTCAACTTTAGGGTTTAGATGGAAATGGATATGAAAAAGTGATGTAAAATGACCTTTTCACGAACTAATATACGCATAGTCCGCTCGAGCGCAAGAAGTGACGCTGGAGTATTAGACATAATAAATTGTTCCACTCGAACATAAGAAGTGACACTCGAGCATAGAATACACGCTCCCAGTAGTTTTGCAGACAATAGAACGATCGCTCGAGCGTAGGACATTCCGCTCGGGTGCCCACTCGCTCGAGCGTAGGAAATGACGCTCGAGCGTAGAATACAACCTCCTAGTATTTTTGAAGACTTGCAAAAGTACTGAGATTTCACAAAGCCCGCTTGAGCGCAAGAAGTGCCGCTCGAGCAAAGGGCCAAAGACCTGGGCAACATAAGGTTAGAAAACTAAGTTACCAACTAGTTCCAAACAAGCTCAATACGACCCAAAGTCAAATTCAAGGAGATACAAGGGGAACAAGATGTAAACGACAATATAAAATCATTAAACCTGAGTCCAGGATACAACAAGAGTCGGATCAAAATCGGAATCACTATAACCTCTCCCCTTAAAAAAATTTCATCTCCGAAATTTCGAATCAAGTTTCAAAACCGAGCTAAACCAATTATAATAAATGTAACCATCTAACTACACCACCATGAACCATTCTCCAGCCATTCAATCCCAACAACAAGATAAACAATTTCTCCATATTGAATATATTATTCATATTTTTCCAAAACATATGCAATGTTTAAAATCAACTCGTATTTTCAAAACATAAACAACATATACAATGTTTCCACCTTTTTCAAAACAAACATCAACGAATAGGTCTAGATATTTCTCACGGACTTCCAACTCACATTCCCAAGTTGCTTCCTCTATCCCGTGATGCTTCCACAATACCTTAACCAAGGGAATTGTCTTGCCTCGCAAGACTTGGTCCTGAGTATCCAAGACTCTCACTGGTCTCTCCTCATACGAGGCATCCTCATCTACCTCAAAGTCGGTCTGAGCCAGCACATCCGATGAATTCGACTAATACTTCTGAAGCATAATAATATGAAACACATCATGAACCCCGAAAAGCTGTGGCGGCAAGACCAGACAATAAGCTCCCTCTCTAATCTATTCAAGGATCTCAAAAGGCCCAATGAACCAAGGGGACAACTTCCCACTCTTTCCAAACCTCATCAAACCCCTCATAGGTGATATTTTCAAGAACACATGATCTCTCACCTTGAAGGACAAGGGTCTCCTCCTACGATCGACATAACTTTTCTGGCGACTCTAGGCTGTAGCCAACCTCTTATGGATAAGTGCAACTTTCTTCAGCGTTTCTTGGACTAACTATGGGCCCAACATTGGTGCATCACCCACCTCAGCCCAACACACTAGGAATCTACACAGTCGGCCATACAAAGCCTCAAACGGTGCCATGCCAATACTCAACTGAAAGCTATTGTTATAGGCAAACTCCACTAAAGGCAAGTGCCTCTCCCACAACCCCTTAAAGGTAAGGATGTAACCTTGAAGCATATCCTCTAAAATCTGAATGATGCACTCTAATTACCCGTTAGTCTGAGGATGATACGCGGTGCTAAAAGTCAGCCTCATGCCTAAGGCACTCTATAGGCTCTGCCACAATCGAGCTGTAAAACGTGGATCTCTATCCGAAAGAATCGTCACAGGAACCCTGTGCAACCTCACTATGTCCCTAATATAAAGGTTCGCAAGATGATCTACCGAGTCACTCACACGCATAGGAATAAAGTGCGCCGACTTGGTCAACCGGTCAACTACCACCGAAATTACATCACTACCCCGTTGAGTCCTCAGAAGAGCCATAACAAAATCAATTTTGACATGCTCCCACTTTCACTCGGCTATAGGTAAGGGTTGCAACAAACCTGCTGGCCTCTGAAACTCGGCCTTCACTTGTTGACAAGTAAGGCACCTTGACACAAACACGACTACATCTTTCTTTATACCTCTCCACCAAAATTGGCGACTAAGATCGTGAGACATCTTTGTGCCTCATGGATGCACCGTAAGGTGTGAATGGTGAAACTCTCAGAGTACTTCCTCTCGGCAAGACTCCGGCACGAATAAACGATCACAGTATCTCACACTCAGGTCGGGATACACATTCAAGCCTCTCTCCACCTTCATACTAGAGATCTTTTTGCGGAGGGATTCTACCTCAAGGTCACCCTTCTGCGCTTCTATCACTGGGTTCACAAGTGTAAGTTGTGTAACAACCAAAAACAAGGCTGCAGACTTAACAGACTCGCCAAGCTGCAAGTCAAACTCCCCAATAGCACCCAACATCTACCATTCCCAAATGGCAATACAAGCTACACTGCTAATGGATTTCCTACTCAAGGCATCAGCCACAACATTGGGCTTCGCTGAGTGATAGTGCAACTCAAAATCACAATCTTCTTTGAACTCCATTCACCTCCTCTGTCTCAAATTGAAGTCTTTTTGTGTAAATAGATATTTCAGACTCTTGTGATCAAAAAACACTTCAAACTGTAGACACCCCATTTTTGATTATCCATGTTGGATTACACCATCAGCCATTAAGTCTTGGCTTGTATTTTGTCTATACTCCATTGCTTAAAGGTTAGCAATTTGAGGTCAAAAGAGCTTATACATACATTCTCGATATATATCCATATATATCTATATCTCGGGTGTTTTAGGCCCAAATAGTGTGTTTTACCTCACTTTTACACCATTACACACACTATTACACCTAGCTTCATTGGATCTCCAAGGGTGAGCTTGTTACTTTAGTTTCCACATTCTTGCAACCTCTTTCTACCCTCTTTACTTTGTGTTTTTGAGTTTGTGTATAAGATAAAAAAGTCTTGTTTTTACTTGTTCTTGAATCTTCATTAAGGTCATTTTATGGTTTGAGTTAAGCCTCATCACTTTAAGCCTTGTTTGGCCATCTTTGGTGCCTTTTCCTTCTTGTTTTGGTGTTGGTCCTTTATTTGCCTTTGTTTTGGGCTCATAGCATAGCATGTGTGCATGTTTGCATTTGGCTTCATTGGGCTGTTTTAGGTCATGTTTGATCTCTATTTTTGGTTGGAATTGTAGCCTCTAACATGCTTCTCATACTTCCTTTGAAATGCTCTCTTGTGCCTAAAAGTATGCCATGTTTTGAGGCCATGATTTTTGCATGTTTTAGCTTAGTTTCATGAAGATACTAGCATTGTTTTGCCATGTTGCTTGTATGGAGTTATAGCATGCTTAACTTGTCTTTATCCCATGATTTGGCATCATATTAGACCCTATTTCAGTCCATTAGCCATGTTTGTATGTTGGCATATGTGGCTTAGTTCATGTTTTAAGGGTGTGCTCTTGTATGCTTTAAAGTAGGCCCTTGCATGCTTACATGTTTAGTGCATTTATGATTGGTCTTGTTAAATGGTGATTCAATGTCTCACTTTGTGCCTTAGCCTTGAACCTTATGGCTTGCATGCTTGTGTAGCATTTTGTTCATGTTTTGAGGCATGTTTGCATGCTCATATCATGGTTGTTGCATGTTTGATTGATGAAACCTAGTATACATGCTAGTTCCATGCTTAATTGGTCCATGTTGCATGACATTTGTACCTTGCATATTTTAGCTCTTTGCATGCCTAACATGATAGGTTGCATTACATTTGAGCCATGTTGCATGAGTTGCATTCCATGGTTTGGTTTGGGGTTGTCAAACCAAACATGAAGATTGAGAGGAGTTCACACTTGAGTGGTGAAACTTGTCTCCATCCTCAAGTCCCTAAGGCCCTTGATCTCCATATGATAGGGACTTAGTCTTCATTTGTTTGTGTTGCATGCATTTTCATATCAAAAGAGCAATCTTGATTCCTTAGGCTATCATGCATCAAATGCATAATTGGTGGCCCTAGAACCAAGAGTCTTACCTTAAAATCCATGCCTTGCATTCCATTTATTTTATTTGTTTAATTTAATTTTAGTAATTAGAATTTGTAATATTTATTCATTTATTCTTATTCATGCATTTGTTTACTTTCAATTCCAAATTGAATTAGATTACATCCTTGAATGTGATGCATTAGCCAAAACTTCTCCCCATAAAAGTAATGCCTCCAAATCTTTAGGGCAAAGATCACAGCCGCTAACTCTAGGTTGTGAGTAGGGTAATTCCTCTCATGGGTCAACTACCGCAAGCCGTAGGCTACTACCTTTCCTTCTTGCACCAACACACAACCTAAACCTTCTCGTGAGGCATCACATTACACCGAATAGCCCAAACCCCTCTCTGGAATAAGTAACACTGGAGCAGTGGTAAGTCTACCCTTAAACTCTTAAAAAGACTTGTCACAAACCTCATCCCACACGAACTTGATGCCAATCCTCATCAATCTGGCCAATAGTGAGGCTAGCCTAGAAAAATCCTTCACAAATCAACGATAATACCTAGCCAACCCTAAGAGACTACAAATCTCGAAAGTATTCT
The DNA here is from genome assembly GCA_025200525.1 of Camellia lanceoleosa. Taxonomy (NCBI): domain Eukaryota; kingdom Viridiplantae; phylum Streptophyta; class Magnoliopsida; order Ericales; family Theaceae; genus Camellia; species Camellia lanceoleosa. The sequence goes on along the minus strand of JANUSC010000083.1, from coordinate 129,460 downwards.
TAGGTTGCTCCCAATCTTGCACTGCCTCTATCTTGGATGAATTTACAGTCACCCCCTTCCTGGTCACCACAAAACGGTCTAGGAACTCATAGAAGATCTAGTTCATCAAATCCATAAATACAGCTGGTGCTTTTGTTAGCCCAAAGGGCATCATTAGAAACTCATAGTGGCCATACCACATATGGAATGTCATCTTTGGGATATCCCCCTCCCTCACTCTCAACTGGTGATAGCCCGATCTCAGATCTATCTTAGAGAAGCAACAAGACCCCTTTAACTGATCAAACAAATCATCTATACGAAGCATTGGGTACTTGTTCTAGACAGTTATCTGGTTTAACTTCCGGTAATCTATACAAAGTCGCAATGCACCATCTTTCTTTTTGGCAAGAAGATCTGGTGCTCTCCACAGAGAAGTACTAGGGCGAATAAAACCCTTATATAACAATTCTTGGAGTTGAATCTTCAACTCACTCAACTCAGCAAGTGCAAACCGATACGGTGCCATAGAAATAGGTGTCGTACCAAGCACTAAGTCAATAGAGAACTCGATCTCTCGATGAGGTGGTAAACTGGTAAGATCCTCGGGGAAAACATCCAGATATTCACAAACTACCCTTGGTAACTCAATTTGGACTTTATCACACTCACTACCCAAGAAGTTGGCAAGAAGGCAACTAAGTTCACTCTGCCTACGTGGATCATACACCGGTGATAAGACTCTATCAACCCTGTCTCCTAAGAAATAAAAACAGTCACCACTCAAAGTACATACAGTTACCCTCTGACAATAACAATCTATAACCGCCCGATATGAAGACAACCAATCCATACCCAAAGTAACATCAAAGCTAGACATATCAATCAACACAAAAGCAAAAGGAAGTCGGAGACCAGCCAGCTCTATGTCACAACCTTGACACCCCTATTTCAAAATCATCTCACCACCAATAGGTGACTCTACACAGATAGGAGATGCTAACTGAGCCAATTCTAACCCCAAAACTGATGCAAATGCAGATGAGATAAATGAATGGGATGTACCCGTATCAATCAACACATTAGCAATTGAATTGTAAAAGAAGGTACCTCTCACTATCGAAGGTACTGATACAAGATCTGGCACGGTAACAGCATACATACACCCTATAGGACTCTGGTCTACCTGCTCACCCCTCAGAGCATAGGACTGATGCACTAATTGAGTCAAAGAGGCTCCCGGATTGGCTATCGAGGCCTACACTGACTGTGCTGGCTGGTGGCTCTATGTCTGTCTCAAACCAGACACACCAGGTGTGCCACACAATTGAGAGTAAAACCTCTTCATGTGCCCCACCTGCCCACACTGGTAACAAGTGAGCGGCTGGCCTCTCCCCTAACTCTGGCTCTAAGAACGAGCCAAAGACGATGTGGTTCGCTACTTTCCTCCTCTCTACGAACAAGCTAGAGACTTGTGGCCCAACTGGCCACACTTGTAACAAGTAACATCTCCCTAACCACCCCTCCCAGAACCCGAACACGGCACTGGAAAGGTGGATCTCGACTAAGCTCTCTCGGACAACTAGGGTTTAGAACCCTTCTGCCTCTTACTGTCCCCCTAAATGTCCTAACTCCTTCTGAAGCCTCTTATCCTCCCCTTCTCCATTTGCATCACGGTCTCTAGATGAGCCATCGGCTCCACAAGGCGTCCATAGTCCCTAATCATCGACCCGACCACCTTGAACATGAGCCTGGTCCTCAATCTCTTCTCAAACTCCAAACAATGGTGCTCCTCTGTCGCCACTAACTCTGGTGCAAACCTAGAGAGGCTAGTGAAGGTTGCCTTAAACTCAGCCATCGGAGTGTTCAACGACACCAGCTTGGAAAACCGGTCTCTCAACTTCTCCTTAACCATGGGAGGTAGAACCTTGTCCTAGAAGGCACTGACAAAGGCCTCCCAAGTCACCCTAATGAGCCCTCACGCATACTTTCACCACTGACCCGCATCTCTCTTCAGCTGGAAGGATGCCAAGGTCACTCTCAATCGGTCGTCCTCGATTCCAAGCATCTCTAACGTCTTCACCATTTGCTCTAGCCACTTATCTACCATCAGTGGCTCCTTTGGATCTCCCACAAACTCATCTGGATTTGACTGGAAAACTCTCACTTTAGAAAAGATGGCCCTACCTCAGCTACTTAGGCCTGGACTTGATTCTCAGCTCTGAGAATGTCCATGGATTCCCGTAACACCCTGGCCATTTCACGGGCTAAGACGTCCATAGCCTGTTGACCAACTGGTTCAGCTACATTAGCCTAACCAACCCCTTCTTTGTGCCGGAATATCATCCGATATCGGCATCTCCTGCCTTCTAGGTCTATCACGCCTACCACCACGACCACATCCTGACATCCTAACAGAGGTAACAAAGGAGATTAGCACATTTATAAATGTGTCAAAGCTAGCTCACTCGCATCCTAATACAATGGACAGCAGTAATTCACTCTACGTAAGTATGTATTCAGATAAACATATACGAATTTGATTTCCGGATAATGACCATCCCACAGCGTTGCCAGAGTTCCAGATAAAAAAGCAGTGATCAAAAGCCTTTCTAATAGAACTCCAAGAAACCAGTTGACTTGACCAACATCCTAGAAATTAAATCCCATACCCATCTAATCACATAAACATGTTATCACATAACATAGCAAACATACAAACATCTTTGTCAAGCGAGATAAACCCATTGTGGTACAAATCACTTTCCACGTACCCAAAGTATTCAAACCCGGTACGCTCTGATACCAAGTTATAAGGCCCTCGAAATAATCGCAATAATCTAACTCCAAACATTAGTATAAAGTGAAATAGATAACATGTGAAGCTTTCATTAATCATAATTCATCTACAAATAAGTGACACATACGATATACATTCATAAGCTTTACCTTGAATGTATAGCATGTGGTACCAATTAAGTGATTACCAAAATAAATGCCTAACAGGCTTATACCTTTCCAAGACAGTGCTTGGTTACAACAAAAGAGAGAGTCTTAAGTTCCATACATAGAAAGCCTACGCTTGTACAGATATCAAATACAAAACAACAAAATAGAGTCTTCAACTACCAGGTCCTCCCAAGCCAAGTCCTTGGAGGAGGCATGTCACTAGTATCTAAAAATGATTTTCCCAAGTAGGGTGAGCCAAAGCCTAGTAGAAACAATCTAGCACAGTATATAAGTCTTAACAAAGGTACAGATATGGTGTGTAAATACAATGCTTGTAACAAAATCATTTACACCTCTTTTACAAAACATGTTGCCTTTTCTTTCACAACTCATGTTATCTTAATCCCTTTTTAATTCAATTCTTTTATTTCAAATCATGAGCTATTTCCATCTATGACAACCAACCACATTAAGGATACAACTCAAGGTTCTCAAATCCACATAATCATCACACACACACTTTCATTTGCCATTTTATGAAAATTTCATCCGCAGGATCGGTACCTATGTATATATAATATTTTCGAGACTTTCACCCTGGACACACAAGCCAACTTAATTCAATGGAGTCCATCCCCTTTCTCCTCCCAAACATGGAGTACATCCCCATTCTTCTCTCAAACGTCATATATATACAATGTAATAAAAGCATAGTCATGTTCAATGACAATAGTTAAGAGATGAGTTTCAATTCACCTAATTCTCATGTAATTTCTATAACAATCGTGGCTATCCTCTACTGATAGCCCAAAACAGATATTTCTAAATAGATATACAATCTCTATGATAGATAAATTATCCAAATTCCCATTGGTGAGAGGTGGTACACATCCAACTCCACCATTCATATAGACATTCGCCTAATTCCATATTCCCATGGCCAATTTCATTATTTATACCAAATAATCATTTGAACAATTTAGGGCAAAACCTCATTTTCTTCCAAATCAAATCTATGTGTCAAAACTACAAATCTAACATAACAATTCTTCATTTCTACACCCACAACCATTTCTATTATCTCAAGTTGAAAAGCCCCCCCCCCTTTCATTATGAACCAAAACCCTAGGTTTAACCAAAATCATCTCAAAGACCCATATACTTCACACATCAACTGTCACGCCCCAAACTTGCCCTTAAAAGTTTGGGCATGACCTATACAGAAACGAACGCATAACCTGGTATACATATCATATGGGGCCTGAATGGAAGCATTTACCAATATAAATTAACATAAATAAAAGAACTGCATCCATTGAGCGACCACTATCATGCCAGGATCACAGACAGAACATAAGGCAAATAAACATACAGTGACGTGCATCAGAGAATTAGCTATATACATATATATATATATATACAGACCCAGCCCTTAGAATTGGGCTCAAAACAACATGGACAGGTAAAAGAATTATATATACATCAACCTTAAGCAGACAATCAGGGTGCAAAATTAAAAGCTTAGCAAAATGAGCCGCCTTCACTTAACTGCCTGGACACTCTGAGGTTGACAAAAGAGGCACGGATGCCATGGGTTAAAACTGACCTCCAAGTGGAATGCCTACAGAAACAGACATAACACAAAATGAGTCAAGCTCAGTGAACAATAGTACATAAACAATTTAAAGCTTAACTTAACTTACTTACAATGTACATATTCATTTAATTACATAAGTAAATGCAAAAAATCTTGTGGTTAGTCTGATTCTATACACATTTCAGAACGGCCTTGTCGGTTCATAACTTCACAGATTGGCCCTTGGCCTGATGGGTTCACACATTCACAAATTAGCCCTTGGCTTAGCTTAGATGCACAACTTCACAAATTGGCTCTCGGCCTCATACTTCACAAGTTGGCCCTCGGCCTCATAATTTCATAATCCACAAGTTGGCCCTCGGCCTCATAATGTCATAATTCACAAGTTGGCCCTCGGCCTCATAATTTCATAATTCACAAGTTATACCTTTCATATCTTCACAAATTATATCTTTCATAATTTCACAAATTGTATCTTTCATAACTTCACAAATTATATCTTTCTGAAGCGGCCATAGGCCTCATAACTTTCACATCGGCTTTAAGCCCAGTTCACATATGTATGGACTCAAGAGGTGGCTCGTACGGATTCTAGAGGTGACTCGCATTGCAGCACTTAGTTCCGTACAGCACTTTGTTCCATACCAGAAGGTTCATAAAAATACTATCACCCAATAGTGTACACAAATCTCTTCATAGGTTATTCCAAGCTAAAATAATCGTCTTACGTATATCGGAATTGTAATAATACTTATTGATAGAAGACACATGCATCATTATTCCATTTGTTCATCATGAATCAATAAAGTGAACTTCCAGATAACAAGACGTTAATAACACCTATTAACGGTAAACAAAACGTACCAGTTTAGGACTATCCACAGTCCTATTTGATCATCCAATTTTGATGGTTCATTATGGAATGTCCAAACCGTCATGTTCCCAAAAAGGGAGGTTCACATTTACCATTCCTTCCTGTTAACCAATTCCATAGTATTAACTCCCGATTATGGAAGTACAGTAAAATCGTTCCCTTAACACACACAGCTTCTTTTCCATAACATGGGTTGCTTTTTATCCTAATGGACTCGACTTCAATAGTTCCATGAGATAATTTACAGATTCTAGCACATTAATGATAGCCCTTACTCGTAACCGGAATGTAGAGTAGTTTCCAAGTCATACTAACATACACAAAATCTTCCAACCAACATAACATTAGTATAATCACTTGCAAGAAACGAAATGTTAACAATAAAGATCAATAACGATGATTAAATGTATGACCACAGTACTACTACTCACAGTGCTACAACAGAGTGCTTGTCCCTCCTAGAGTGTGCCCTGTACACAAACATAACTTAGTCATTAGGTCTTTTCCTTTCTTAATTCATTTCTTGCTTCATTTTACTTCGAACGAATTGTATGGACATCTTCCACATTTTTCCAAAAATCCCTGAATGTCTAGGGTTTTCACCAAAAACCAAACATTACCCATCCCCATAAAGAAACCCCATTAAATCATTCTCTTGATTTTAATAACTTAGCAAGCCCACGAATATTTAGTAAAATGATTTGGGATTAAACCCATTTTTAAAAACTCCACATTTTAGGTCACAAAAATCAAAATCAACATAGTCAATACCATCCCACATAATCACCACAATTCAACATAAGCAACATGATTCAACTCAACATCATTAAATATAATTCAACATAATTCAAGAGGAATTCTTAAAATCCATTTCAACATTCCATAACCGAGTTTATGCCATCTATATCATTAATAATCATTTCCCCTAATTTCCTTCTCATTATAACATGATTTACATTGCTCATAACAAAATTCATTCGCAAATTTTAAACATAATTTTCAAACATAACAAAATTCCAATTAAACTTGTACATATATAATTCAACCTACCAATTTCATGATTCAACTTTCAATTTGGGCCAAATCATTGGTTATCATCAAAAATCAACCTAGGGTTTCAAGAAAAACCTAGAAATTTCAAGAAAAATCCAAATTTCTTAACCCATTATTTTTTTGTTCCAATCTTCCCATTTATTATACACCCTAGGTCCATAATCCATAAACCATAATCTAAACCCCATAATAGAACCCCAACATTGCAAACCCTAACCCCAAAATTTCAAGATTTACACTATATGCTCACAATGTAGATTTTGCATTTATATACTCCAAAATACCACAAATCTATCTATTAATGTAAGCATTGAAGGAGAACTAGGACCCCTATCTCAAGATTCAAGAAAGAAAAGCAAGCTTTGATAAGGTTCCTCCAAAATTTCGAAATCCCAATCGGTGGAAAATGTTGATCTTCTCTTGTTCTCCATCCTTGATGCAAGATCCATGGTTGATTTGTTGATAAAAGTGGGGGAAATCAAGGTTTTGGGAGCTATGGTTTCAGACATGGAGGAGGGAAGAAGAAGAGAGGAAAATAAAATGTAAGAAATGGTCCAAAATCACGTTTTTGAGCTGCTGTCCCGCACAGCCCGCACGTGCGGCGCTATTCCCCGCACGTGCGGCTCTGCTTCCAACACAGATGTGAAAACTTCAAATGGGTATAAATATCTCATCGGGACTCCATTCTAGGTCGTTCTTGTGTCCAAATTGAAGCCCCGGAAATAAGATTTCCAATGGTTCCAACCTCACATTCAAATTCTAAGTATGGAAGGAGAAAAGGGCAAAAGAGTGACGGCTGGTCAAAAATTCAAACTCAAATTTTGGGACTTTTTATCTAATCTTATCTATATATCTTGTTAAGGCTTCAATCAAGGTTCCAAACATCATCCAAGGGTCCTCAATTATAATATTTAAAGTTCATTTGCCAACCCATCAATATCAAGAGTCCAACAACCATACAAGTTTTAAGGTGACAGGCACCACTATACATCAATTTAATGTGAATTTAAAATCCGAGTCGTTATATCAACCAAAATCCAAGTTAAAACTCATATCAAGGTGTAAAGAGTCCCTACCTCAAGCTTAGAAGACCAAAGGAAGAGATAGAGAAACTTCAAAGATGCCAAAAGCATGCTCTTGAGATGCACTACCTTTTTAACAAAGGCACACGGGTATGGATATCACTAGAACTAGGTGAAAATGTAGAGAGAAAAGGAGTTTTCGAGAGAGAGGGTCTCAACTTTAGGGTTTGGATAGGAATGGACCTGAAAAGGTGATGTAAAATGACCTTTTCATGAACAAATATACGGACAGTCCGCTCGAGCGCACGAAATGACACTCGAGTGTCAAACACAGTAAGTTGTTCCACTCGAGCACGAGAAGTGACGCTCGAGTGTAGAATACATGCTCCCAATAGTTTTGAAGGAAATAGACCGATCGCTCAAACTTAAGAAATTCTGCTCGAGCACCCACCCACTCGAGCATAGGAAATCACACTCGAGCATAGAATACAACCTCCTAGTATTTTTGCAGACCTACAAAAGTATTGAAATTTCACAAACCCCGCTCGAGCTCAAGTAGTGCCGCTCGAGCGAAGGGCCAAAGACTTAGGCAACATAAGGTTAGAAAACTAAGTTACCTACCTATTCCAAACAATCTTAACATGACCCAAAGTCAAATTCAAGGAGATACAAGGGGAACAAGATGTAAACGATAGTATAAAATCATTAAGCCCAAGTCCGGGATACAACAAGAGTAGGGTCAAAATCGGAATCGCTATAACTGAATCAACAAATCTCCATCTAGAAACATACACATTCAACACCAAAAATAAAGAGAAAAGAAAATTTTATCAACTTTATAGATTCACATAATGAATCTACATTACACTGAGGAGATAGTATATATACAAGACTAATACACTTAACTGATACACTTAACCTAACCATAACCGTCTAACTAAACTATAGTTAACCTCTAACAGACTAACTGCCTAGCCTTGGTAATTCACACGTGACAACTAAAGTTCTTTGCTCTGCTATCTTTATTCTTCTTCTTTCGACTCTACCATGTTCTTTCTGCTTTCGGCTCTACCATGTTGTGGTCTGCCATTTCTCTGACTCTGTCATTGCTCTATCTTATCATTTCCCCACAAACTCATAGGACTGGAAAGAACTAAGAGTTTCCTTTGAAGGTACTGAAACCTAGCCACAGACAAAGGTTTGCTGAAAATGTCTACAATTTGATCAGTGGTAGGAATGTGACAAATGTAAAGCTTCTTGGCTGCGACTCTCTCTCTCGAACAAAATGATAGTCCACTTCAATATGCTTAGTTCGAGCATGAAATAATGGATTGTAAGACATAGCAATAGCAGATAAGTTGTCACACCAAAGAGTGGGAACAGGCACATGAATATAAAGCTCTGCTAATAACATACCAAGCCAACTAAGTTCAGCTAAGGTCTAAGCTAAGGCTTTATACTCTGCTTCTGAGGAAGACCTAGACATAGTTGGCTGCTTCTTGGCAGACTAGGAAATTAAGTTGGGACCAAGGCAAACACAATACCCAACAGTGGACCTTCTATTAAGCACATTTCTTGCCCAGTCTGAGTCAGAGTAGGCATTAAGAAGAAGAGAACCATTAGAGAAATGAAGACCATGGCCTAATGTGCCTTTAAGATATCTGAGAAATCATTTTATAGAGGCAAAATGATTATTCAAGGGTGTTTGCATGAATTGGCAGACATGATTAACCACAAAGGCAAGATCTGGTCTAGTGATAGTTAGGTATTGAAGAGCACCTACTAAACTTCTGTAAAGAGATGGTTGACTAAAGGGTAAGTCAGCATTAGAAGAAATATAGGCTGCCTAGTTCTATTCATTGCCTCTAGTAGTGCCTGTCTATGATCCCAAGACGCCATCAGTAGCCCCCAGATTGATATGCCTGTGTGAATCTTCTTAAGGTTTTTCAAGACCAGGCCTTCTTCAATGTCTTTCTTTTTTGATTTCTCAGCCTCTTTGCCAGAGGATTTTGGCTGATCTAAAGTCAGGGGTTTGAAATACCCCATTTTTTACCGCCTTTAAGACTTGGGCGCTACTGATTGTTTACTTGGTGATGAAAGTTGTGCAATGCAAAGGATCGATTTCTTCGGCAAGGAGAGAGTCAAATCCCAACCTTACACCCCAGTTGTGGACCAAAACCATTTTGACTAAAAGATTTTAGACCTTAAACCCTCTCTTTCAAAATATTTTTGAAAAGAGTTCCTACGATGTTCTGACGCTCGCATTTTGTTAAATGTTACACTTTTTGGTAAACCGAGCAAGGACAAAGTGAAAATGAATGGAAGAGAGGTGAACTCTTTAAAAAATATTTCAAAACACCTTATCTAGGGGTTTGAGGTTGAAGAAAATGGGAGAGGAGAGAAGAAAGCTCGTCAAGAAGAAGTTGGCATGAATTCGGTTGGACCGAAACTGAGCAGTCTTCACTAAAAGAAGGATATCTCTTAGCATACTTGGAATTTTGATGTGAGGCTGCCACCATTGGAAATCTTACTTCCGGGGCTTCAATTTAGACACAAAAATGACCTAAAAAAGAGTCCAGATGAAGGAGTTATGCCCATTTGAAATTGGACCTAGAAAGTAAAATTTTATGCCGGCCACTGGTGAAGGGTGCCGGCCATGGATGGTGCAGTGCCGGCCATTGATGATCAATGCCGGCCACAAATGATCCTCTGCCGGCCACCAGTGATGGCCGGCTAACCAACAATGTCAGAAATCAAATTTTTTGCAGATATTTGTTCTCCAACTGTCTCTTTTGGGATATTTTCGATCCAAGGCTCTCTTTTTGCTATATATGGAGGCCATATCTCTTGTTTTGAAGGGTTAGAACATTTTAGCAAATGTTTGGGAGCCTCTCTCTCTAAAACCTCTCTCTCTAGATTTCTCTATCTCTAGAGCTTTTGTGCTTAAAGGCTTGCATGCCTCAATCTTCAACCTATCAACCCTTAACAAGAGTGGTTCACCTTTGGACTGAGGTTGCTTGAAGCTCTCTTGGAGCTTCTTTTGAGCTCTAGAAGGTGGTTTAAGCTCAGATTGTTGCTTACGTTTTGTCTTCCCTTCAAGAGGTATAAGACTCACCCTTTAAGCTTGTTGTGCACACTTGTTTTGCCACCTTTTCAAACTATTTTTTAGCTGGTTTTCAACTGTAAAAACCTCTATTTTTAAGGTTTAAAAATGTTGGTTTGAGTCTTGTTGAGTTAGAGGGTAGCTTCCCCCCTTTGTTCTTTGGCTTGTAAAGCCTTTTGAGCCATCTTTCAAAGCCTTTTGAAACAACTTTTTTTGGCATTTTAACCACTAAATTCCAAAGGAATTTCAGTGGCAAAAACTTTGTTTTGAGGTCCAAAATAGGAGAGGACGGCCTCCCCTCCTTGTGCCTTGTTTGCATGAGTAGATAGCCTAACATGTGAGCATGTTTTTCTACCACCTTATGACTTGATTCAAGCATGGTTTAGGCTCCATTTTGACCTGCTTTAGCTCTGTTTTGAGCTGGTTTGGTCACTTGAGGCTTGCTTTGCATGCTTGTAGTGCAATGGTGCTTACTAGTCTAGTTCGTGCTATGTGTTAGCCTTTCATTCTAGCTCTTTTTAGCTTATTTCAAGCATGTTTTAGGACTGTTTTGGACTGTTTGTCCCTTTTGAGCCATGTTTTGTATAGCTATAGTGCAAATGCTTTCACTAGCTTTGAGATTTAAGGCCTCTAACATGTCTTGCATGTGATGATTGCATGTTTTAGCATCATTTTACAAGTGATTTCAGCATCATAACTTCTGTCATGTGTGCATGTATTTCACTCTTTCATTGCTTTTGAGAGTTGTGCTTTGAACCTTGCTTGTGAGCTAACATGTGCGCATGATTTTCTTGCATTTTATGCTTCCATCTCAGCTCATTTTAACCTATGATTTGGCATGTTTAAGCTCTATCTAGAGTTGGTTTGGTCTTTTGAGCTTGATATTGCATGCCTCTAGTGTAGAGCTCCTCACTAGTTTTGATGCTTAAGTCCCCTAACATGTTGTACATGAGTTGTTTGCATGTTGTGTTTCATGCCATTTCAACACTGAAATTCTGCCCCCTCCGTCATTTATTCACTTTTCTATTTGTTTTGAGGGTTGGTTGGTCCTAAAGTTGTGTTTAAGCTTGAGATTGAAGCTTGTGCTTAAATGGCTTTAACCCTCTTTTGAGGGTTCCTCCTAGTCAAAGGCATGGTTTCTCTCATGTCTTAAGTCATCTTTTGATTGACCTCTTTGTCATTAGAGGACTTTCATATTGGAAAAATTGGTTAATGAATGGCTTGGTAACTTAAAATGTGTAAACAAGAATTGAGCAAAGTAAAACTTGTGCAAGATAAGCATTTGTATTGCATTGCATGTTTTTGGATCAGATGTTAATCCAAACACAAGAAATGCGAGACGTTTCATACTCATAGTGATGAAACGTGTCACGTTTCTTGGTTGCCGAAACCCTTGATCATGTATGATAGGGTGAAGGCTCTTCAAGTCTTGTTTTGTGCATTTATTGAATGTGTACAAGTTAGATCCTTCGCCATCATGCATTGAAAATGCTTGATTGGTGGTCTTGGATTCAATAGTGCAACTCCTTTGATGTTTTGAGATGATAAGGAGGGGCATAGTACAAACATACCTTTGGGAAACCCTCCCCTTTCCTCTGGTTTGAGCTCTGTTGCAGAATGGTGATGCAGCACACCAGTGGCCGGTAGTGCCTCACCGATGGCCGACACTGCTTCATCTTTGGCCGACAGTATACATCTTTGGCCGGTAGGTGGCCGGCAGCAAGCTCCCATGGCCGGCAGGCTACTGGTGCATTCTTCAGCATTGGTTTGGTAAGATGGTGCAGAAAGTTCTTGGAGACACCCTGCAAACAGAGCCTCTCAAGAGCAGACCGAAAGGCTTTTCGGGGTGAGAAACCGAATGCATGCATGTCTACTTTCCAAAGCAGAGCTAAGGCAATGTAGTTTAAAGCTTTTCTTGTTAGATAGCATGAATTTCTAATTTAATTAATTTGTTAATTTGTTAAAGTGTTGTAATAATTAGTAAGTAGTTTACTAGTTATTCGTTTGGTTTGTAATAATTAGTCTAATTAGTTTAATTAGATTAGTTGATTAGCTAAGCTTAGATTAGCTTAGCTTATTTATTCGGACCCTCCTTCGAGAGGGCACAATGTTGTAATAAGGGTGCGTATGTGTGCATGTCTTCCAACCCCACTTCTTTCTCCTTTTTACTTAACCGCTTTCGATGGTTAGTTTTAGGGCATTTTTCGATTAGCATACCTTATGCTTGCATGTTTGCATCATTCATTTGTCTTGCATGCACTGGGCTCAGCGCATCATTCAAACTGCATCGTATTTCAATACCTATTTGAATACGTGTATCAAATGTTGCATTCATATGCCATCTTAAATAGCCAAGCCTATTTAGTTACAGTATTGCATGTGTTGCATTAGGCATCTAGCATAGTTAGGATCATGCATTGTTTTCTAACTAGCTTTTGTTTTGGCTCGGAGTACACTGTAAGTGTTACGCTTTAGCATACTTGCATGAGTGTGAGTGTTGCCATGATAGCATGCTTGCTATGAGGCTATTTGCTTAAATGATAAACTGCATGAATGCCTGTGGATGAAGGCTTGATTTCGTGAATTGAAACAATTCAATGATTGTGAGTTTTAAGCCCACTTTGCAAAGTGACAAATCATCATGTTTTAAAGCCCACTTGAGGGTGGCCAATCCGCGCTTTAGCCCACTTGCGAGTGGCACTTTTAAACCATTTTCAAAAACAAACATGAGTTGTTTCGTTCCAATTCTCGTGATTTAGTCTATACTTGTATGCTGTGCGCATCACGTAGTAAAGTTAGATAATAACCGGAATAAGAACACATGGTTTTTAAAACAACATATCATGTTTAGTAGAGGCCGATCTTTGATCGGGCGAGCAGGGGTGCTCATTTCAAGACCTTCCCCTCTCGTACCCAAGTTCCCGAGCTGAGGCAACTTTGGTGATGACGGACACGTGGCCTTTGGCATGAGTCAGGGTTTCCTAAATTTTCCAAAAATAAAATATTTAGGTGGCGACTCTGTAATCTGGCAAAGCAGTCTAGTTTTGGCATTATTTGATTTAAAATTAATTTTCCAAAATGATTTTCTGGATTGTACTCTTTGGTGTTTATCAGTTTCACATTGCACTTTGTGACATTAGATTCAGAACCGTGACAGGAGTCTGAACTGTAGTAAGACCAATTCACGTCTCTCCAAAAGGGGGCGCGCGAAGAAAGTCGAGTCTACAGTTTCTGGCGAATCTGCTGGGGATTTAGAGAACTTGACTTGAACTCATGATATATTGTTTTATCTACATTTATGTGTTTCTTTGCATTGCATTTGCATAGGTGCACCTAAGTGACAGTGTTTGCCGTCTGCTATTCCTAAACGGTTTGCCGGAGGCTAACTTAGAAAAGCGTGCCATAAGGTTGACCGGTTGCGGGCTCTGCCACGATGGGAACACAAACCTTGGATCTGGATCACCGTTGTACGGTTTGATCCTTCTTTCACTTCTCGGTCTTAGGAGCGAGAGGTATATTAGGTGGTCTTGCTGAGGCACCCTTCTTTAACCAATTGACCTAGTTGCATATCGGAAGCCATAGAGACTGTTCCAAACTAGGACAGGTTGCTCACCTGAATGCAGGATTGTTTGAAACCGCATGCATGTGTAGTGAAACCCTAGCTTCTGACGAAACTAGGACAGGGAAACCCTACCCCACCATAGGGGTGTTTTGGCTGTCACTTGCTTGATATGTGCTGTTAAGGTGTGTTTCTACAAGAATGCATGTATCAGTTGCAAGTTTGGGTATCAGTTTGAGGGCACTAGTTTTGAGGTGGAAATTTGAGGCGAGTTCGATGTGAGTAAAGTCATTCAGCTATGCTCATATCTGTTTTGGTGAAATCAGGCTGAGGTGCTGTCTGTTTTCTCTTTTGCTAGGTAGTCCTGGAACCATAGCTTTAGAAGGCTCCGATATCCCCCGGGGACATTGGAGTTGAGTCGATAGACTTTGTCAGGTCGGAGATTCAGTTCAGAGACAACCAGTGTTTCCTTCACTGAGGCAAGGCAAAGAATGGCCAATCAGGGCTCACCGGTTCAACTGATCCGACAACCACCAGTCACATCACCTCTGTTTAACTCAGCAGACTCGTGATGGCACAAAGTCCGGAAGAAGTTGTGGCCATGATAGCGGCATTAAACCAGGGAATCGCTAGGCAGAATAAGACCAATGCTGAAGTGCAACGTCCATCTGGGGCACCTACCACACATCCAGTCTCGGGACCCCAGCCAAACTTTGACCCACTTTCCGCCAGCCGAAGATTTGCATGGTCCGGATCCCTGAGAAGGGTTGGCTCAAGCCCGAGTTTTTAGACCCTTGGTGCAGCCTAATAAGAGGCTTTATCCCCTTTGTAGACCGCCCGAACTCGCTTCGCGCGCCCCCCTTTCAGAGAGGGCGCGGATTTGGTTCTAACTACTACAGTTCGGACTCCTGTCACGGTTTTGAATCTAATCTCGCAAAGTGCAATGTGAGACTAAAAAATCACCAAAGAGTCCAAATCCGGCAATTGGTTTTGGAAAATCAATTTTAATCAAAAAGCGCCAAACATGGACTGCTTTGCCAGATTTCAGAGTCGCCACCTAAATATATTATTTTGGGAAATTTAGAAAACCCTGACTCATGCCTAAGGCCACATGTCCGTCATCACCAAAGTTGCCTCGGCTCGGGAACTTGGGTACAAGAGGGGAAGGTCCTGAAATGAGTACCCCCGCTTGCCCGATCTAAGATCGGCCTCTACTAACATGATATGTTGTTTTTATAAACATTATGTGTTCTTATTCCGGTTATTAGCTAGCTTACTATGTGATGCGCACAACACACAAGTATAGACTCAATCACTCAATTTGGAACAATACATCTCATATTTGTTTGTCGAAAATGGTTTGAAGTTGATACCCTCAAGTAGGCTAAAATCTTGGTTGCCACCCTCAAGTGGGCTTAAAACATGATTTGCCACAAGCAAGTAGGCTTAAAACACACATTTTGATGAATTATTCTAATTCAGGCAATCAAGCCTCCACCCACAGGCATTCATGCAGTTTAGCAAATAAACAAATAGCCTCATGGCAAGCATGCTATCATGGCAATCACTTACACACATGCAAGGATGCTAAAGCGTAAACACTTACAGTGTACTCCGAGCCAAAATAGAAACCAATTAGAAATCAATGTATGATCCTAATGATATAAGATGCCTAATGCAACACATGCAAAATGCAACTAAAATAGGCTCAGCTAGCTAAGATGGCATATGAATGCAACATTTGATACATATATTCAAAGAAGTGTATTGAAATACAATGCAGTTTGAATGATACGCCGAGCTCGGTGCATACAATACGAATGAATGATGCACGCATGCAAAGCATAAGGATGCTAATCAAAACATGCCCTAAAACTAACCATAAAAAGCTAGTAAGTAAAAGAGAGAGAAGTGGGGTTGGAAGACATGCACACACACATGCACTCTTATTACAACATTTTCCCTCTCGACGGAGGGTCCGAATAAAATGAAAGCTAACTAGCTATGCTAATTAAGCTAACTATTACAAACCAACTAATTCACTAACTATTCAAGCTAATTAATTATTACAAACCAAATTGAATAACTAGCTAATCCAAGCTAATTAGAATATTACAAAGCACTAAGCTAAATTAATTGAAGCACAGGTAATTAACTACAACTAGCTAACAAAAGCGATAAATGGCCTCACAGGCGAGGGAGATATGCATGCTCGGTTGCGTCCTGTCGGAAATCCACTGCCTTGCCTCAAGACGCCTCTGTTTGCACTCTTTTGAATCTTTGAAAATTACACCGATTTCCAAATTGCTTCTTTCTGATCTCAAGAACACCTTGAGGGCTGAAACTCCTCCTATTCTTTGAACAGAGCACAGATAGAGGCAAGACAGTGTATTTGCAAGGAAATGTATGCACTTCCACACTCCTTATCATATCTCAAGCTCAAAGGAGTATAGCACTTGACTCTCGAGCCAACAACCAAGCATTTTCAATGCATGGTGGCCAAAGGATCGAGCTTGCGCAAAACTCAATGAATGCAAACATAAGACTCGAAAGGCCTCCACCCTATCATGCACAATCAAGGGGGATGGCGACTAAGAAATGAGGCGCGTTTCATCATTTCAAGTATGAAACGCCCCTCGTTTCTCGTGTTTGGATTAACGTCCGATCCAAACACAATGCAATGTAACACACATGCAAACAACATGCTCATCTATCAATGCTAGAGTGGCATGCACAAGGCTCTATCATGTAAGCAATGCATGCATGGCATGTTTAGAAGCTAAGGCATTAAAGCAAGTGAGGTACACCACACTAGGACTATGCAATACTATGCACAAACAACCAAACCAGCCCAAAACAGAGCTATATCATGGCAAATCAGTGGCAAAAACATGCTCAAACTAAGGCTCAAAGGAGTAGAAAATCATGCTCCTTTGGTAGCTCTAAATAAGGCACAAAGGCACAACTCTCAAAAGCTCTCAAGGAGTGAAAGAAGTGAGAACATGACACATGTATATGCTCTGAAATTACATGCTAAATGATGCCAAAACATGCAACCATCACAAATATAGCAGGCTAAGGTCATAAAACTCAAGACTAGCCAAGGCACTTGCACCATAGCCATATCAAGCAAGCCCCAAAGGACCAAGATCACTCAAAATAGTCCGACATAGCCAAAAATGTGCTGGAGTAGAGCATACACATGATAGATCAATAGGCTAAAACACCAAACATGCTAGGCTAGTGAACAAAATTGCACTACAAGTGCAAGGAGCATGCAAGAGGCAACCAAACCAACCCGAAACAGAGTTATGACATGGAAAATAATGGCTAAAAAATGGAGCCAATTCAAGGCACAAAGACATGCTACTTTACAAGGCTACAAGTAGGATTACACTACAAGTACAAAAAGCATGCAAGAGGTGACCAAGACAGCAAAAATAGAGTTATGGCAGGTCTAAAAAGTCACAAAAATGAGCCCAAACAAATCCACTAAGAAGTAGGAACACATGCTCTTTTGATGGGCCATCAACACATGCAAACAAGAGAAGAGGAGGGGAGACCACCCCCACCCATTTGAGACCTCAAAACCACTTTTCCACTACTAAAGTTCCTTTGAGTTTCAGTGGTAAGAAGGCCAAAAAGAGATGGTCCAAAAGGCCTTAAAAGATGGCACAAAGTAAAACAAAACAAACCGCCAAAGGGGGTAAACCACCCCTAACTCAAACAAAGCCTCAAACAACCTTTTTAAACGCTTTAAAACAAATATTTTTGTAGTTGAAAACAAAACCTAAAATAGCATGCAAAGATGGCTAAATAAGCAATGAAAATAAAGCTTTAAAGAGGCTATTACTCACCCTTGAAGCACAACTTCAAAACCAATCACTTCTGAGGCAAAATCAAGTCAAAACCACTCAAATAAGGCTTCCAAGTATGAAGGTGTTTGAGTGCAAAAGTATGAAGAAACAACCCTTCAAGGCACAAATATGGAGAGAGCCGGAGAATTCTAGAGAGAGAGTGAGAGTTTTTGTCTTCCAAAAATCTGAACCCTTTGGACGGGGGAGACACCTCCCCCTATATAAAAATGCAAGCCAAAGCTTGCTTGAATCCCTCCCTACATGTGTAGGGAGAATGCATTATGTGCCTAACAGCTGGCACTAAAAATATCTGCAAAAGCAGAAAAAAGGCCGTAGACCACTTAGGCTGGTTGACCGACCACCCCCCCCTGGTCGACCGACCACCTCAGGTGGTCGACAGGGGAGAAAACTGGCTGGCAGGGGAGAAAAAGGATCTACAAAGAGAGGATAAGGTGGTGGCAGGCTGCAGACCACTTAGACTGGTCGACTGACCACCCACCTTAGCTGACCGACCACCAAAAGTGGTCTATAGGGGAGAAAACTGGCTGGCAGGGGAGAAAAGTGGTCTACACCCCTACTTCTCCCTCCAGGAAAAAGGGGGCACCAAGGTTTGGCTTAAAACAAGCACAAAACCAAGAGAGTTCAGAGACTCAGGGGCTAGGCGCGCAACCGAAAACCTCGGGGACTCCAAACGAGCGCAAACATGCGCAATCATCGAACGCTCAATCAATGACGTCCAAGTCTTTAGGACGGTCGAAAATGGGATGTCTACATCCTTGATATTAATGAGCCTGACCCGACCTCATTAAAAATTGCTAACCTTGAGAAGCAATTCAAAAAGGCGCAGGGCCTTAACTCCATTCCCGACATTGAGGATGGGTACACCGAGGCTGCCGTACGACTCCAAGACAGATTCAAAATGTCACATATTGACCGTTTTGATAGGTTTGGAGATCCTATGGTACACATTCGGCTTTTCTTGGATGTCCTGAAACCGATGGGTCTGACTACGCCGCAGAAGCTCTCTCTGTATGGAAGAATCCTGTCGGGTATAGCAGCTACTTGGTACACTAAGTTGGAGGATGCAGTGAAGCAAAATTGGGAAGAGTTGGCTGAGGCCTTTGTCAATCAGTACTCTTACAATACCCAACTTGAAATAACCACTCAAGACCTTGAAGCAACCCATCAGAATCCTTCAGAGTCTTTTGTAAAATTTGTTGCAAAGTGGAGAGCAAAGGCAGCACAGATGACAGATCGGCCTTCTGAGAGGGACCAAGTGCGGATAGTGGTGCAGAACCTCGAGCATGATATGAAAATTTAATAGTCATTCCACTATTCATTTTCAAAAGTTTTCATGAATTGGGGGTTCAGATCAAGAATGCATTCAACAGAGGGATTATTCCTAGAACAAGTGAACCAACGAGGAGAGTGATTTCTGGGAGTACCCATGCTAGTAATAGCGCTATTCCCAAACCCATTGAAATCAATACAGTCCCCACAGCCAACCCTTTTGGAAAACCAAGCCTACAAACAACCAGCCCAACCCAAGCTCAGGGCAGAACTTTCACCCTCCTCTATATAAGCCTAACCAGTGCACTAAAAGTCCTGATGGAAAGAGGGTATCTCAAACCCCTCGATCCTCAGCCTCTGCCTGACCCACTCTCTATCAGACAAAGCCCCACCAAATACTACGTGTATCATCAATAGCGCGGTCATGGCACCGATCGTTGC
The DNA here is from genome assembly GCA_025200525.1 of Camellia lanceoleosa. Taxonomy (NCBI): domain Eukaryota; kingdom Viridiplantae; phylum Streptophyta; class Magnoliopsida; order Ericales; family Theaceae; genus Camellia; species Camellia lanceoleosa. The sequence goes on along the minus strand of JANUSC010000083.1, from coordinate 109,736 downwards.
TACCCCCTTCGTCATGAGGTCCAGAATCTCATCAACAACCGGACGATAGCTCTACCTCCAGACCCCAATGACCAAATATCTCCTGCCTACCTCAACCTCATCCATACACTGCCATCCACCTACAACCCTAGCATATATATCACCCCAGCCCATCTACCCAAGCCTGAGGTGTTTATTCCAAAAAGTATGGACTTATGCATGATGGATGCACTTGAACCCCCAATCATCTCAAACCCGTAAACCCATTACTTCTGAGCTGATGAGAATGATTGAAGAGCTTCAAAGAACTGTGGAAGATCTAGCTTTTGGGATATTGGCTCTGTCATCAATCACATCACATGCAAAAATTTCACGCCAAAAAGCTCCCCAATCTTGGGACAGGCTGCATTGGAAGAAGGCCAATCCCTTGGCAAAGTGGAGGCAAGTGGTAAGAACAAGGTTGGGGCAGGCATTGGTCCCTATGAACATTTTCAGTGGGCTACTGAAGCTTTGAAAGCCGAAGGGCTGAACAAACAACAAGTGCTCACGGTAGTTGCAAAGACTGTGGATGACACTTTTGCCACTCAAGTTAGGGGCAGTTTAAATCAAGGGGCAAGCCAAGAAAAGGGATGTCATACTAGAAACATTCCTTTCAGCTCCAATCCTACTCTCGGAAGAGATCATCAAACCCAGTCAGCACCTTTCAATTCCTTTGCTGGTACATTCAACCCGACCGGGCAAACCTCTTCAGGACAATTTAGCTTGATGATAAAATTTACGCAAGTGTGTGGAATTCCACAGACGTGGCAAACTTCTTCCATCTATGTCATTGAGTCGATATACCCCTGTCCTTGCGATTGAGTCAATTTGATAGGAACCATCCCAATTAGGACTTAATTTTCCGTTAGCAGGATTCCTAGCAGCAGGAAGCACCTTCTTCAGGACCAATTCTCCTGGTGTATATCGACGTAGCTGAACACGTTGATTATACAATTTAGCGAGCTGTTGCTGGTACTGTGCCGTGGAAGCAAGGGCACGGTCTCGGTGTTCTTCAATCAGAGTCAAGTCCAAGGCCAGTATCATGTCATTTCGACCCATTTCAAAAACCCTCGATTTCAAGGTTGGAAGGCCGATCTCCAGGGGGATGATTGCCTAGGTTTCGAAGCACAGAGCAAATGACATTTCCCCAGTGAACCGCCTTGGAGTAGTACGATGAGCCCACAACACACTAGGTAACTCTTCGACCCATTTGCCTTTAGCTTTCTCCAATCTTTTCTTGATGCTGTCCAAAATAACTTTGTTGGTGGCCTCCGCTTGACCGTTGCTTTGGGGGTAAGCCAGAGAGGAAAAGTAGGGCCGAATACCATATTCTTGGCATAATTCTCGATACATGCCACAATCAAACTAGGTACCGTTGTCTGAAACAAGTGCTCGTGGTATGCCGAATCTCGTTATGATGTTTTTCCATACAAAATGCTTAACGTCGGAATCTCGAATACGTTTTAGTGCCTCCGCTTCGACCCATTTTGTGAAACAGTTCGTCGCGACAATTAAGAATTGCTTGTTCCCAGGTGCCCGTGGTAATGGTTCGACGATATCAAGCCTCCATTGAGCGAACGGCCAAGGACTAGTGATAAAGTTTAACTTCTCTCCAGATAGATGAGTTAAGGGGGAAAACTTTTGGCATTGTTCACATTTCTTGACATAACACTCGGCATCGGTTCGCATGGTTGGCCAATAGTACCCCTGCGTTACGGCTCGATGGGCAAGAGATCGTCCGCCCGAATGGGCACCACAACTGCCTTCATGTATTTTGGACAAGAGTTCTTCGACTTTATCCGGGTGAACACATTCTAAGTACGGCCCAGAGAGAGATTTTTTGTAAAGCTTCCCCTGCGGATCCAAGTAGTATCTGAGGGCTTTGTTTTGTAGTTTGTGTGCCTCTTTCTCATCCGTCGGGAGCTGCTTTGAGGATAGAAGTGCAATGATAGGGTCCATCCAACTTGGAGCTAGTTCAATAACGTTGATCTGAACAGATTCTGCAGAGGCAATGCTCGGCTCAGGGACAAAACCTACCTCGATTGTTCGCTTAACTTCTAAGTTGATGGCAGAGGCTAGGCAAGCCAGGGCGTCTGTGTGCGTATTCTGATCTTGGGTTATTTAATTCAGTTCGTGGTGGTCGAATTTTGTGAGCAAAGAATTCATCGTTTTCATATAAGCTACCATGCGGTCATTTTTGGCTGCATATTCCCCTTTTAACTGGTTGATTACTAGCTTTGAGTCACAAAAAACTAGTAGACGACACGCATCAAGGTGAAGTGCATTCCGTAGGCCGGTTAACAATGCTTCATATTCGGCTTCATTGTTTGTTGCATCAAAGCCCAGTTTGACAACCTGTTCTATTATCGCCCCTTCGGGGGTCATGATTACCACATCAACGCCACTGCCATGTTGGTTGGATGACCCATCACAATACATCTTCCAAACGTCTCCAACATACATTCTCCAATTGGGCTTAGGTTGCACTTGATCAGATTCAAAGTCAGCGAGAGAAGCTGTGAATTCGGCCACGAAGTTGGCAAGTACTTGCCCCTTGATGGAAGTTCTAGGTAGAAATTGGATATCATACTGGCCGAGTTTGAGAGCCCATTTTGAAACGTGCCCTGATGCTTTCGCGCTGCGGAGCGCAGATCGAAGGGGATATTTCGTTGGTACCCCAATGGTATGCCCCTGAAAGTAGTGCATCAATTTTCTTACAGCCATGACGAGAGTAAGGATAAGATTTTCTAATGGAAGGTAACTTGTTTCGGCGTTGGCCATAGCTTTGCTCACGAAGTAAACTAGTCGCTGCTCCCCAAGTTCTTCCCTTAATAGCATGGCGCTGACCGCCCGGTCGGATACTTCCAGATACAAAATGAGTGGATCACCCACCGCAGGTATTGCCAGGAGCGGTACCGATCGGAGATAAGACTTCAGGCTGTCCAAGGCAGCCTAGCACTCGGAGGTCCAATCGAATGCTCTGCCTTGCCGAAGTGTGTGAAAGAATTGTCGGCAGCGATATGTGGAACGGCTGATAAACCTGTTGAGTGCGGCGGCCATTCCCATCAGCTTCTGGACCTCCTTGACTGACCGAGGAGATCCAAGCTCTAGAATTTTCATAATTTGCCTCGGGTTGGCTTCGATTCCGCGGTGGTTAACGATGTAGCCAAGAAATTTGCTGCATCCGACGCCGAATGCACACTTCGAGGCGTTCAATTTCATCTTGTACTTTCAAATCGGCTAAATAGGCATGCTTCTCCTTAGATTTTACCACCATGTCATCGATGTATACTTCCATGGTACGGTCGAGTTGTTCCTTGAACATGGCAGTCACTAGTCTTTGATAAGTTGCCCTCGCATTCTTCAGCCCAAAAGGCATGACCTTGTAGCAACAGGTTCCTCTTGGGATGAGGAATGTGGTCTTTTCTTGGTCCTCTGGATGCATGGCAATTTGATGATAGCCCCTGTAGGCATCCAAGAAGCTCATGCGTTGATGATGTGCTGTTGTATCTACGAGTTGGTCTGTTCTGAGCAGGGGAAAGCAGTCCTTGGGGCAAGCGTTTGTTTAAATCTGTGAAATCCACACAAACTCGCCAAGAGCCATTCTTCTTCTTTACAACCACAGTATTGGACAACCATGTGGGATAAGTCACTTCGCGAATTGCCTCGGCGTTAACTAACCGATCTACTTCTTCAACAATGGCCGAAGTATGCTCCGCGGCTGACCGACGACTTCTTTGAATAATTGGCATACATTTCGGGTCAATGTTTAGGCAGTGTTGGGCTACAGATGGATCCACTCTTGGCATCTCATATGGGGACAATGCAAACACATCAATATTGCCGATGAGGAAGGATACCAGCTCCTGCTTTTCAACTTTATCCAAGGAAGCACCGATCATGAAGAACTTGTCAGTACTTCCGTCAATTTCGACCCGATCCAAAGCTTCGGTTGCCTTCTCACTTAGGATCTTCCCAATGTCTTTGAGGCTCTCCCTGTCCGGTACCTCAATTGAGTGCACTTCCAACTCCTTTGGTCTCTTTGCAGCAAGAAGATAGCATGCCTGTGCCGATTTCTGAGAGCCGCGAATTTGTTCGACATCGTACTCAGTCGGAAAATGAAGTATTTGATGGTAGGTGCTCGACACGGCTTACATTGTATGTAACCAAGTTCTGCCAATGATGAGATTATATGGCGAAAGAAGCTTGACAACCAGAAACTCCACATCTATAGATCTAGTGCCAGCCCGTACTGGCAGTCTGATCTTGCCTAAAGGATACTCCGGGTTAGCATTGAAGCTGAACAACGGGTAATCAGCCTGAGACAGGTCCGAGTCGGTGAAGCCAAGTTTGGCAAAAGTTTTGTAATACATTATTTTCGAAGTGCTGCCCTGGTCAATGAGAACACGCTCAATGGTGAATCTGTTTACGCATAGCTCGATGACGAGGGGATCAATGTGGGTTTGAGTTACTCTAACTAAGTCATTATCATCGAAACTAATCCTTCCAGTGTCATGGGACTGTTTTGCTGGCGTCATTGGGCTATGGGGGCTAGACTGCAGCTAAATTGTGTGTACCTCGGATGACGCCGGCAAGCTGTATATCATATGAATCACACCAAAAGGAGGTGACTCCGGCCGTAGAGCTACTACACTTGTTGAGTTATTCTTTCAAACATGTTGCGTAAGACAGTCGTCTTGCACCAATTCTTCTAGGTGGTCTTTTAATGCATAACAACTTTCGGTGTCATGACTGTGGTCTTTATGATACTCACACCGTTTATCCTGCCTTCTTGCATCAGGAGGTCCCGTTATTTTAGGCGGCCATTTGAAGAACGGAAGGTGTTGAATTTTTGACATAATCTTACTGATCGGCTCTGTTAGCTCCGTGTATTTCTTGCCTGAGCACCTCGCGTGCCTGCTATCCACTTCATATTGTTCATTAACTCGGTGTGAACATTGGTCGTTTGATCGGCGCGAGTCACATCGTTTGTCTTGTTTAGCCTGACGCCGCTCGAGGCTTCTTGATGGCACGACGCTAATCAGCCGAACAATTCCCGACGTGGCCGTCTCAACAGCCTTACGTCCGGCTTTGACCCGCAAGGCATCATCATCCATTTTGCAGTACTCTTCGACCTTCTTCATTAACGGCCAAACGGTTTTTGAGGGCCATCTGGTTAATGAACTGCAGAGGGGACTATCAGGATGCGATCCCATCTCAAAGGCAGTGATGGCCATAGAGTCATTGCATGCATCATCTACCAGATTAAAGAACTCCCAATAATGGGACGAATATTCACGAAGAGTTTCTTCCGGTTTAATTTGCATGGCCCAGAGAGAATCGGCTTGCTTCGGCTGGATCTCATCAGTGATGAATCTGGTCCTGAATGACTTTTGAAGTTGGTAGAAGCTCTTAATCGATGCCGGCTCCAGTTTGTAATACCACCTGACGGCCAGTGGTCCCAGACTGCTTGAAAAAATTCGACACATGAGGGCTTCGTCGTCAGCATAGAGCGTCATTGCATGTTTATAATGATGGATGTGATCAGTGGGGTCCAATTTTCCGTCGTAGAGGGTGAATGACGGTGCTTTGACCTTTTTGGGCAGCACAGCCCGTGCAATTCGTTGTACGAAAGGGTCGTGTTTATCTTCCTCATCTGAATCGTCGTTTCTCCCTCGCCCATGACATACATATGGACTTCCTTCAGATGAGCTAGATACGTCAACACGCCTTTTCTTCCTAGGTTCCAAATGTGGTGAATCGAAATCACTGTCATTATCGTGTTTCCGAGATCGACGTCGTCGACCATCTTTCTTTTCCGAAGATTGACCTCGAACTAGGCGTGCGGCCTGCTGAGATTTCGCTACCTCCGAGGCCAAATCTCGCGAGCACTTGTTCTCACCATCATGTTCTCCAAATTGCTCGTTTTGTTTTGCTTGATCCATAATTGTCTGCATTGTCTCATGCATTGAAGTTGAGAGAGAGGTCTGAGCTACTGAGTTGAAGTTCAAGACCTGTCGTGCGGCAATGTTCTCTGGTCCCAGGATGTTTCTTGGAGTGAGGTCGTCTCTTGGTGTAGTTTTGTCAGCGATTATCAAAGGGTCTTCTGTTACGCCTGCCCTGGATGTGTTTGAGTATTCCCCGGCAACGGCACCAATTGTGGAGAAGTAAGTTTGGAAATACTCTTGGATCTTGAAGGAAGTCCCTAATCCTCTAATTTCCACCTAAAAAATAGATTAACACTCTGGTCGGGGGTGTCAGAATTAGCACTCCGACGGGCAAGTTAGTATAGTCTCTTGTTTGCTTGAGTCTTAAGTTTCTTGGGTTAACTCTCACATACCTTTCTTTGATTGATGTTCATCTATTTATATTCGCTTTTTTGGGCCCTAGGGTCGGGCCCACTCTTAATCCATCGCGTGATTGCTCATTCGGTCCCTTCTGTCGTATGCCAACTCCCACTCGGCTTTTTGTTCAACTGGTTCTATAGCCGATTAGTATATTCGGCTTCGGGATCGTACAGGACGGAGCCAAATATAACATATATCCTGATTTTCTTCAGAGATCTTCGGCTTTCCTACATCTACCGATATTCGGCTCCCACATTCACAAAGCTCGCTCGAGCGCAAGAAGTCTCGCTCGAGCGAAGAAGCAAATCACCAAAGCTCGTTTGAACGCAAGAAGCCTCCCTCGAGCGAAGAAGCAAATTTTTGGACAGTAACAACTTGAACAACTAGCAACCAACCTGTCCCAAACATGCCCAAGACACTCCAAAACTCCAACTCAAGACAAGTGAGGGAAAACAAGACATGGATAAAATATTAAACCATGAAACCCGAGTCCGAAATACATCAAAGGTCGGGTCAAAACCGAAATCGCTATAGACATTCACCTAGTCATTGAAAATTGTCTTGATTGTTTAAAATTATCTTTATCAGTTTGTAACCAATATAAGTTAGTTGAGGGTTCCAATATTAGATTAAATATTAAAAATGAGTCTAGAAAATTTAGTTTGAGTCGATTTTTTTTTCCAACAATTCTTGGTTTAAGCCTATAATACATCTTATTTTATTAACTCAATATAATAATTAAAAAAAACAATAATCTTAATGTTTACGGTGCTTTTTGTCAATCAATAAAAAATATTTATAAATATTAAGAGAATTACATTTGAACAAATTGTAACGTAACTTTTTTATTTTAAAACTCTAAGACCTGCACATTTTGTTTGATTCTATCTACATCACTAATTTTTGGAGGTTTAATGATTTTTTTTTTTTAATGGAATGTCTGTTTGCTATAATATAGATATATAGATTGGAATATCAATGCAATTATTAAACATTAAGAAAAAAATCTATGAAAGATGTAGATTAATTCCTATATTTTAGTAGAATAAAAATTCAAATTCAAATTTATATTTAGTTAACTTTCCTTCTCAATTTCTAAATTTAAATTTTTAAATAAATTAATTAACTTTCTTTTTGAAATGTGTAAATCAAGGCATAAAAGTTATTTAAAATTTAAAATTTTAAATAAATTAACTAACTTTCTTTTTAAATTTAAATTTGTAAATGAATTAATTAACTTTCCTTTTAAAATGTGTAAATCAAGGCGTAGAAGCTATTTAAATTTTTAAATAGATTAATTAACTTTCCTTTCAAATTTAAATTTTTAAATGAATTAATTAACTTTCCTTTTGAAATATGTAAATCAAGATATAAAAGCTATTTAAATATTTAAATAGATTAACTAACTTTCCTTTTAAATTGATTAATTACTATTTTTTTAGATTTTTTATAAAAATAATTTAACAATCCCATCAGTAACCATACTGTATGGGAGAAATTGAAAAGGTTGTTGCAGTAACTATAAGAGAAGTCAAAAAGGCTTGTGGATTGGAAAAAGTCAATAAATGCTGAGTTTTTTTTTTTAAAAATCAAAAAATTAGAAAATTAAGATTGAAATATTGGAGCTCCCACAAGACTTGTGGGTTAGAAACCCCATTTTCCTTATATAATATGTAGATTAGATTTTTTGTAGAAATAATTTAACAATCCTATCACTAACCATAGTGTTTGGGAGAAGTTGAAAGGGGTACTGTAGTAACTATGAGAGAAGTCAAAAAGGTTTGTGGGTTGGAAGAAACTCATAAATGATGAGTTTTTTTTTTTAAATCAAAAAATTAGAAAATTAAGATTGAGATGTTGGAGCTCCCACAAGCCTTGTGGGTTAAAAAAAAACCATTTTTTTCTTATATAATATACTAGCATATTACTCGTTCTATGCATGTAACGCCCCGAAAAATTGGGCAGGGTATATCTATTTAAACACATATATATAGTTAACTATTCCATACATCCATTTCCATTTAATCCCAAATGCTAAATACATGTTGTTCACATCTCAATGCCGTAGTTCCAATCCCAAGCATGCATTTTACAACAAGTGTGAAATGGAAGCCAAACAGATAATAAGTGCCCTACAGGCTTACAAATTTATCCAAGAACATTCTTGGTTACACAAAATGCAGTTTCAACTCAACGCAAATACATCCTGGGCTTACATTCAACAAATAACAATAAAACAAAAATGAAGCCTCAGCACCGAGTCCTCCCAAGTCAGTACCTTGGCGGAGGCATATCACCTGTACCTGAAATGGTTTCTCTTATAGGGTAAGCCACAACCCAGTAGAGATATACTACACAACATATGGACTATGACAAGACTAAAGAGGAGTATGCTCATGCCATGCTCATGATAAAACAGTTTATCTCTCTTTTCATAAAGCATGCAATGCTAAGATGCAACAACAGATATAAAACCATATCCATTTTAAACCATATCTGTTATATGAATACAAGCTCTGTGAATCTCTAGGTGAGTGTCTGCAAGTAGGCCCAAATGCACTACCACTGCCATTTTTACCAGTAAACTAGAAGGCTCGACACCTAACCGCGCGGTTCTACACCCCCTACCCAGATTCACCAAGTATTCATATTTTTGCAAACAGATACATTTCCAAAACATTTCTCAAAAACAGATACATTTCTAATGAAATGAATGTAATGCAATGTCCAATACAACAAATGAGGAATGTGGTTCAATTTACCTAAGTCTCATGCATTTCTACAACAATCATGGCTATCCTCCACCAATATCCCAAAACAGATATTTCTAAACAGATATTTAAACAATTAAATTCTAAATTTTTTTTGATAAATACAATCTATTACACATCTTATCAAATATGAACAACTACACTAGTTTTTATATCACAATCACGTCCGGTAACCTCTCAAGGTCCATTTCTAACCGTGCCAGTTTTATTCCAATAGATACATTAAGCAAAATAATCTCGTTAATGCCCAAGAAAACATCATTTTCTTTCCAAACTCATTCTCCAAGCATTATTCAACTATGACATCCTATTTTGATCAAAAGCCTCAAAAGTTAAACGTAATTCCTTTGTTTTCTTTATGTAACGCCCTCAAAATAAGACATAATCATCCATTTAGAAAATCCAAAAAACATAACAGAAATGTCACAATTATATTCATCAGAGTATTCTTTACAAAAGATATTAGACAAATAAATGCCCTACAGGCTTACAGTTTCCCAAGAGATAACTTGGTTACAACAAAAGAGAGTTCTAACTCTATACATAGAAAGCCCTCGGCTAGGATTTACATTTATCACCAAAACAAAATATCAAAAAGTAGTCTTCAACTCCAAAACCTCCTAAGCTAAGACCTTGGAAGCGATATCACTGCACGAAAAATGGTGTCCCAAGTAGGGTGAGCCAAAGCCCAGTAGAGATATGCTAAACAGTATATGAGAGAATTAACTAAAACATTAGCATTCGATAAATGTTTAACACTTATAAGCCATCTTGCACCTTTTCCATAATCAATCAACATTGACCCCCATATATCCATTCACTTCCAATTATTTATCCAAGTCAATTCATTGACATAGTTCATTATCATTTAAACAATTCAAAATGAGACTACAACTCATTTATCAACACTTCAATCATAAACATCATTCATACACTTCCTTATCTTGCCATTTTACAAAACTACGTCCAAGGGAACCGACACCCAAATATAAATAAGATTTTGGGACTTTCATCCTGGACACTCCGACCAACTTAATTATCCATAGAGTCCATCCCCTATCTCCTCCCAAACAATGGAGTACATCTCCTATCTCCTCCCAAACAAGATACATATACAATATATTTACACACGTTGCCATATACAATGACCAATTCAACCACATATACAATGTTTACATCCAATCGTCATATTCAATGACATATTCCAATTGATTAGTTTCAATTTACCTAATCAACATGCAGTTTCTACAACAATCATGGCTATCCTCCACCGATAGCCGAAAACAGATATATCTAAACTGATAAATAAATTTTTCAAAAGATAATATATTACATTTTCCATAGGTGAGTGATTCATCAATCCAACTACACCATTTAATCACAATTTCCTCCAATTTCGTGATTCTCAAACCAATTTCATGTTTCTACATTTATTTCACTATTACACAAATAGTTATTTAATTCAAATTAGGGCTTTTTTTCTCATTTCTCAAATGTTGTCCCCAAGGCCAAACCTCACCCATCATACACAAATAACACTATTTTCAAGACCTTACACACATATAGAACCCAAAAATAGAAAACCCCTCTTTTACCATTTCAAGCTCAAAACCCTAACTTCACCCAAATCAACCATTTATACAAAATGACCAAATTTATGTTAAAACTCATAGAAATGAGTAGATTATCCCTACCTCAAGAAAAGAAGACAAGCTAAGCAAGAGATGAGCTCCAAAGATGATGAAATCGACTTCTACTCGGATGAAAAGGTAGATCTTGAGATGCTCTAACTTTTTATCAAATGAAGGAGGGTGAGAAGATCACTAGATCTAGGTCAAATGTAGAGAGATAGAGTATTCTTGAGAGAGAGGCTCTCAACTTAGGGTTTTGGAAAGTTTTAGAGAGAGAAAGGACAGAAAAAGTGATTTAAAATGTCACTTACGTGATCTGATATACGTACAGTCCGCTCGAGCGGAGAGTTTGACGCTCGAGCGTCAGACACATAAATTTGACCTACTCGAGCGTAATAAAGGCCGCTTGAGCTCCAAGACACAAAAGCAAGGCACAGCCCGCTCGAGCGCAATGAGACCTGCTCGAGCGTAGAATACACTCATCCAGTATTTTACAGACTTCAGACAGTCGCTCGAGCGCCAGAAGGGCCACTAGAGCTCAGACCCGCTCGAGCGTAAGAAAAGCCGCTCGAGCGTGAAAAACACATCTGCAGTATCTTTTGCAGACGCACAAAGTATTGAGTGATTGAAAACCCCGCTCGAGCGCAAGAAGATCCACTCGAGAAGAAGACCCGCTCGAGCGGAAGACAAAAATTCTGGGCAACAAGATTCTTGACCAACAACCAACTACCTTGTTCTGAACACGCCCAAGACATTTCAAAACTCAAATTCAACCGGCAATAAGAGGGAAAGATGTAAACAACAACATTAAGTCACAAGACTCGAATCCGAAACACCATAATGGTCGAGTTAGAAACCGAGATCGCTATACTTTAAAAATGCTATTTTGGTCGCAAACCGGTAAAAATTTCAAAACCAATTGAATCGAAGTCCATTTTTTTTTCAAATTTAAAACATAGCTCTTTCATAACCTTACAAACATATTCCAATTTTACACTTTCGCAATTTGGGCATCAATTCTTTATTTTTCTCAAAATTTCCCTTTTAAGCAAATAAATCACAAAATTTTCAAATATTCTAACTAAATTATATGCAACTCTAAGCTCTATATAATCAAGTAAAAGTTCATAAATAAGTGTAGGAAAAATCCCTACCATAAACCAAGAAACTTTCAAATTTTTTGGCAACAGAAATTAAATCTGCTTGGAGCCAAACGACGCCTTTTCCGCCCTCTATAGTTTGATCCAAAGCACTAGGGGTCAAAAATGACTTACACAAGATCAAACCCATGAAAAACCAACTTAAAACTCTTTTTCTTTCTTTTCTCACAGCAAGGCTCCAAGAACTTCCAAAGTTTGACAAAAATTCCATTCGGTCACTTTTATAGATATTTTGCTACACAAATATATAACTAAACAAATATCTAACTATATATATACACTTATATATATATATAAATATATAAATTTAGAAATACATTTCAGCATCTTTATTGACAAAAGTAAATATAATATTTTCTTATAACAAAATATATTTCGTTTAATGGTACACACTATGAATATTTACAACTCTTTTATGATAATCAAACAATAATAATAAAACCACAACAATATTACATGGTTACTAACGGGTTAGGATTCAATCAAGTCAGTTCAAAATGAATGGAGTTTAATAATTTAAAATAAATCTCCAACTGAGATTAAAGTGTAAATTCAATTTGATTCAACTTGTTCCAATGCACAAGTATAAATAAATAATTAAAAATTAGTTTTTAAATTAAAATAATAATATAAAATTTATTTGAAATATATTGTAAAAGTGATTTAAATTTTATTAATTTTTATTAGAGTTACACTAAGAGAAGATTTTTATTCTAATGTCATTAATTGTATTTCCAAAGTTCTTAATAAAAATCTGCATGTCATAATTTAATTGGTAAAATTTAAATAATAAATTACAAAAAAATTATTTACAATAAAATATAAATACATTTCATTTTATAAGTTTCGTAATTTTAATTTTAGTAATAAATTATATTTTTTAATATACTAATTTTTTCTTATTTTGTAAAACTTAAAAATTTGTTTACTTAAAATTGTTAACTCTTATGTGAAAATGGATTAAAATTGACTTGTGGTGCTGGACTAAATATTAGAAGTGACCTAAAAGCTAGTTGACTAAAATATTTATACCAATGTGACATTAAAAATTGTCTTGATTGTTTAAAATTATCTTTATCGGTTTGTAACCGATATAAGTTAGTATGAGGGTTTCAATATTAGATTAAATGTTAAAAATGAGCTTAGAAAATTTAGTTTGAGTCGATTTTTTTTCCCCAACATTTCTTAGTTTAGGCCTATAATACATCTTATTTTAATAACTCAATATAATAATAATAATAATAATAATAATAATAATAATAATAATAATAATAATAATAATAAACAATAATCTTAATGTTTATGGTGCATTTTGTCAATCAATAAAAAAAATATTTATAAATATGAAGAGAATTACATTTGTACAAATTCTAACGTAAATTTTTTACTTTTAAACTCCAAGACCTACACATTTTGTTTGATTCCCAAATTTTTTGCTTCACCGGTGGATAAACATAGCTGCTTCCCAATGCTATATATCTGTAGAATATACCATATGTAAATGTTGGTAAGAAAATATATCATTTTGTTGTACAGATTATAAACATGTATATGGAAGATTTAGGACTCACTTTCTTGTCAACATAATCACCAGAACACGGCATTGGATCTCCGGTGAGGATCGAAGGCAACAATGGGGATTTGTGGTTCCAGACTTCATCGATGTCTTGAACAATGATGAGTGACTCGCATACCGGTTTGCCCTTGTGGATCAACACAGGGATTTGCTTGCCAACAGGATTCATCTTGAGGAGCAGTGGGCTCTTGTTGCTCAAGTCCTCTTCTCTGGACTCATAGTCTATCCCTTTCTCAGCCAAGGCAATTCTAACCCTTGCTGCAAAAGGGCTAAGCCATAATATAAATCATTCAAACTTATTTCTTTTGATTTGCAGAATTTCTTTTCCAAATCTGTTGCACGGTGTATCATTCAAATAACTCAAATCTGCACACACCATATACAAAATCCAAACCGTATAACTCAAACCATATCACCCGTATAACTCAAAAACACAAAAACAGAGCAAGGAATTCAAATGGTAGACAGAGAGGGAAATAGAGAGGGAAGGTAGACAGACGGTAGACAGAGAGAGAGATAGAGAGGGAAGGTAGATAGAGGGTATGGAAAGACAGATGGTAGACACAGGGTATGGGGGAGACAGAGGGTAGATACTGATACATTGATCTAAACCATCTGATGGCAGAGGGTAGAGACAGAGGGCAGACAAATCAAATGAAATGTGTTTGGCGGGAACACCCATTGATCTAAACCATCCATATACACTCAGGATTCATCTTGGCCCTTAAAACTAAATGTATCTGTTACACATTTGGGACATTTTCAAAAACCATTGTGACTTATTAAATAGATATATATATATATATATATCTTTATATCTATAGATGAAGAAAAAGAAGAAGAAGAGGAAGAAGGAGCTGCTGGGTTCATCATCAAGGAAAAAAAAAAAAAAAAAAAAAATTGTTCAAAATCTGGATTTGTTTGTGTGTATGTATGTGATTACCTAGCTGGATTTGATTGTTGATGAAGATGATAAAGCTGATGATGATGTTGAAGATGATGATGTTGAAAAAAAATTTTGATCGCCGATGGCCTCTACTTTCTCTACCTTTTTTTTTTTTTTCTAGTTGATTTGGATCTGGATCTAAAGGGGAAAAAAAAATGATTCCTGTGTTGAAGACCTCTGTGTTTTTTTTTTGACCACCGATCTGTTTTTTTATGCATTCAAAAATTGATTTGGTCACCGATCTGTTTTTTTTTTTTTTTTTTTTTGATCTGGAAATGATGAAGATGAACTAAATGTTGAAGATGAAGGTGTGTTTTTGATGATGAAGATGAACTGAATGTTGGTAGATGATGAAGACCTCGGGTGTGTTTGGATCATTCTTCAAGAACTGAATGCTTCCTCAAATTTTCCAAGAATGCTTCCTAGATTTGGATCATTCTTCGTCTCTTCTTCTTCCCAAGTTGCTGATGGTTGAACTGTCAGGCTCTAGCCAGATGCTCCTACCCATGTATATAGGGATGGCAATGGATAACCTATCCTGTGGGTATCCATAGAGACCCAACCCAAATACATGGGTTTTCCCCTTTTTTTTCTTATCCATTAGGTAGGGTAAGTGATATTCTTTAAATATTCACAGGGGATGGGTTGGGGATGGGTACCCACTAATTTCCCCATATATATATATATATATATATTTTTAAGATTCACAATCAAAACAAAGTATACATTCAATCTTTTTTCTTTTATTTATTTATTTTTTCAAGTTCACAACCAACTCTTTTTTTTTTTCTTTTTTTCGTTTTTTTTTTATTATTTAAGATTCACAATCAAAACTAAGTATACATTCAATCTTTTTTCTTTTATCTATTTATTTATTTTTTCAGGTTCACAACCAACTTTTTTTTTTTTTTTTAAGATTCACAATCAAAACTAAGTATACATTCAATCTTTTTTCTTTTATCTATTTATTTATTTTTTCAGGTTCACAACCAACTCTTTTTTTTTTTTTTTTAAGATTCACAATCAAAACTAAGTATACATTCAATCTTTTTTCTTTTATTTATTTATTTATTTATTCAGGTTCACAACCAACTTCTTCTTCTTTTTTTTTTTTTTTTAAAGATTCACAACCAAAACTAAATATACATTCAATCTTTTTTCTTTTATTTATTTATTTTTTCAGGTTCACAACCAACTTTTTTTTTTTTTTTTTAAGATTCACAACCAAAACTAAATATACATTCAGTATTTTTTCTTTTATTTATTTATTTTTTTTTTTTTCAGGTTCACAACTAACTTTTTTTTTTTTTTTTTTTTTAAGGTTCACAACAAAAGTTAAATATATTTTCAATCTTCTTTCTTTCTTTTTAAATATATTTAATGTTAACAACTTTTTTATTTATTTATTTATTTTTTTTAAGGTTCACGACAAAAGCTAAATATACCTTTGATCATTTTTCTTTCTTTTTTAATATATTTAATGTTAACAACTTCTTTTTTTTTTTTTTAGCTAAATATACCCTTAATCTTGTTTCTTTCTTTTTTAATATATTTAATGTTAACAATTTTTTTTTTATTTATTTCAATTAATTGGCTTGAAATAGACGTGATTGCATATGATTGTACTCTTTTTAGGTCTTGCAGGAATGTGGTTGGATTGTGAAGAATGCTTCTATCACAACACTAACTCGCTTGTAAGATTTTAGGAAAGTTGATTATCTTGTCTTGCTACTAATTTTTCTTTTCTAGTTTTGAATGATAAAATTTAATACCATAATAATTCAAAGTTTAAAATTGTCATTGACAATTATAAGAGAGATCAGTATGACAATAATTTGATTAATTTCTTTCTAATATCAAAACAAAATTATTGTTTTTTTTTTTTTGGTTAAAAAAAAAAATAATAGAACCAACACAAGTTTGCAAGGTACTGAATGATGAGTATGACTCGTTGGAAGAGTGATAACAAAATTTCCATTTCCAATATAAATAGAGTAAATTATGCCAATTTTTTTAAATCAATTATGTCTGTAGACTAAATTTCCGTTCAATTAAGCATTTTAACATTTTAAATTGTTTCATGCCAGCGCTTTTATTACATAATGTTCACTTTTGAATAATTGTATACAACCTAAATGAAAAATTGTTAAATTTAATCATAAATTTTTTCCTAATACCAAATCAAATAAATTATAGAACATTATGAGATTCTAATCATTTTTTTTTTTTTTTTTTTTCAAATGCTACAAAGAAAGATTTTAGGATTAATCTTATCAAAAAAGACTCACGCAGGGCTGGCTTTGCCTTACTTTTTAACAATAGCTCTAAGGGGGTGTTCTGAAAAAATTGTTAAAAATTTATTTTTTAAACATTTTTGACTGTTTTATGTGAGATGTGATATAATCCAAAATGAGTTAAAAAAAAACTTTTGACTGATGTTCTCAAAAGAAGCCTAAGAACTGTCATTATCAAATCCAGCTATAGTCAAAACGATTGTTTTGTGATAGTACGCAAAAAATAATTGGCAAAATATATTCATCAGTTCTAGTATTTAAGAGATCTTATTTTTTGGCCAAGCTGCATAATTTATATGCTCAATTCCGTTTATAAGTAGTAAGATTATGTGCCAACATTGAGATTGGGTTCAAGACCCCCTTGCTACACCATCTCACTCTCACAAATAAGGGTCGTGCTCTGGTCAAATCAAGCTGCGAAAATGAAATCCAAGTTTACTTGTGGGCTAAGTAATTTTTTTCATATTATATATGCAACTATGAACATAATCATCTTGGATTCAAACTTATCTCCCACTCTTCATGCCACTACTTGAATTGGTGTACTAATTTTATTCAAGTGAGATACGGTTGGTATTTTAGTAGGATTAGGCAAATTATTTATAATAAATAACTGCAAATCAAATCATTTCAATGGATCTATTAATATATTTAGATTATTTAGGAGCAATTAAATAAAATAGTAATTGTTAACAAATATATATATATATATATATTAGATTTATATATTATTACTATTTATGAATAACGACACACGGATTTGGGATGCCTGCTGTGCACCCAGCACAACAAGCACTGTTGTGCGGCCTTTATTTTGAAATCCGTCTTAATAATTTGAACAGTTCACAATTTAAAGTATATTGAATAGAACACACTTACAAAATATCAAGTTAATTGAATATCGTTAACCCTTTCATCCATTCATATTTGTATTCATTTTAATACTTTAAATCACGTCATTTATTTTTGAAGATATAAATGTGAGTAGATGAAAGGCTTAATGTTATCCGATTAACTTAATATTTTACAAGTATATTCTACTCAATGTACTTTAAAATGTGAACAATTCAGATTATCAGACTGGACTCCGAAATAAGCCCATAAGGCCGCACAACAATGTCTACCCCAAATTCGCCACACACACACATATATATATACATAAAAAAATTGATATAGCAATCTATTTTCTAATTACAATGACGTATAAATGATATGATTATTTAATAATTAGAGAATACATCAGAGAATATCACCTTTAATATCTTAATTAATTGTCAAATCACAAGATTTAAAAATTTAATTTAATTTTTTATCTACTATAGTAAGGAGCCTTGCGATCTTTCTTGTCTGGTCGTGTATATATGGAATATAAATTTACTGTCCCGTGAGCTTCGCGTGCACCATTTAATGGAGTCGTAATAGTGAACCGCACTTCTTCTGGTACGAGCGTGACAATTATTGAGCCCATTTCTGCTTTCAATGTATGGCCAAATTATTTTGTGAATTAAAATCACGTTTGCAAATTAATTATTTTAGTTATTTTTTAAATATTTATAAAAAAAATGTAAAAAAAACAAAAATAATATAACAATTCATAATAGCTTTTTCACTATAAACTCGAAGACTTCAAAAAAACTAGACCTAAATTAGGTGAGATTACAGGCACAACGGCACAATGAAAAGGGTCGACGTTGTGCCTGCTATGCCACTTGATGGGCCCTTTGTCCTCGGACTATTTCAAATTATTTGAAGTATTCATATTATAAAAGCCGTCAAATAGATTATTCACAAAAAATTAAATAAATCTGATATTTGTAACCACATAACAAGATGGCGTTTTAAAAAACTTTACACTAAAACTTTACTCATCTAAACAAACTGAAAAAATAAATAAAAAAAAGATTTGAAAAAAATTCATTAAAGATCACCCAAAAACTATATTTTAAACTTTTTTGACTTTGAAAATTTTTGCCTAAAAAAAATTAATAAGAGTTGATAACCCGGAGCCATTTTCAAACTCATTTTCCGGAGCCCTTCTACAAAATTGGCAGTCACTGGTTACACTTTTCCTAACATGTCAAAATTTATAATCTCACTTCTCAAAAGCATATAAAATCAACTAGAGATCACTTTTCCCAACATGTGATCATAAGTTTCACTAGAGATTACTTCTAAAGTACAAATTACAATGGCATGACCCGAAAACTTCTAAAAAAATAAAGTATAAATTACAATGATCCTATCTCTATTCATCTAAAATAACATGACCCTGAAATATCACTGTCTTCTTTTATTTATATATATATACATATATTGTAATGATCCTTTCGCAAGTCAACTGTCAAAAACTTCTAAATGGCAACTTTACCCTTGCTAGAGAAATATTTTTCCTCTCCACCACAACCACACTCACATCAACCACCTCCACCACCCTAACTACGATGACACCCAATCTCTCTCCTATCCTCCATATATACATACAAGTAGGTGTGCAAGTTTCCCTAGCATTCTTGAACACACGCTCGAAACCAACTAGTCCCATAACCAGTAACAAAAATTACTAACCAGGGACTGAGAAACAAACAACAGGCTAAAGTTCCAAAAAACAGCTAAGAAACTTCCACAGCTCCAATGAGGCCCAAAAAACAGCAATTACAATGGACCAACAATGGAGTTGAGAGTCACACCTAATATTAAGCAACAAGGGCCACACAATCCACCAAATGACAAAATTATGATTTTACTAGACACATTTTCCTCCATATCATTTCTCTCACCCGATCATTGTATTGTTTCTTGTCTGTAATGTACATAAGAACCTAATTAATCACACTTTGTTTTCTATAAACACAAGATAAATACAAATAGAGATACAGATACAAATACAAATACGGAATGGTTACCTCTGGTTCGCTGCCTCCTTTCACCTTGAGCCGCGGCACTTCATATAAACATCACGCTGGACTTCTCAGAACATCATTCTGTAACAAGAAGTATCTGCTCCATAAAATACTGGATAAATGAAAAATACGTATAATAAAATTTTAATTGAAGCAGTGAACCAAAAGCAGAGTGGTCTCAAAATAGGACATTCAAGCAATAGCTATGTACAAAAAGTTTCCATATTCAACTTACACATTTGACCAATCATGACTCGTGCGCCACAACTAGTCGCTTCTAATCAGAGTGCCTTGTTATCATGAATTTGTTCTTGAGGTTTCAAGGGGAAGAAAGACAAGACTCGAATCCTACAGAAAAAGAAGATGGATGAAAAGATGCAGCATTAGTGGCCTTTGTTAAGACTTCAATAATAAAAAGCACCATGTCCCCTTCATTTTTCAACTAGAATAGGATTTTTCTGTCCACAAGTATCAATTGCTATAGAGAAAATGATTCATAATAACAAGATTCTAGTATTACAGAATTTCAGCAACATGTGTCAATTGCTATAACATTTGTAAAATCTAGTTTTCTGTAAGCCAAGCAGCGCCTTTGCATCAGAGTGAATTTCCAAAATATCTAGAGCTAGAAACTTTCAACAGCTGAAAGTAACAATACAAAGAAGATTACAAAATGTATGCACCAAAATGTAGAGCAACATTTTGGCTCAACATCATCTATGAAATCTAAGCATATCACCCTCTCCTCATCCCCCTAGTCACAAAGTGCTTCCTTGAGGGGTAAGTGGACCAAAAGATCAACCAATAGCTCTTAGCTTCCTTCACAACACTGGTCCAAAATATCTAATTGAAACCATTCCTAGAATTGTTCTCTTCCCTAATACTTTGCACTACCTCCAAATACTGGACTTCATAGTTATAGATGACTGAATTTTAAATAGAATTACGTTTGTGTTTAAAGTAGATGCAAAATTGCTATGACAACCCTCTCCATGACGGATTGTTTACTTGGAAGATGCTTTCTTTCACTCTACAATCCTCAAAAATGAAACTAGGAAGCATTAATACCAAATAACAACAGTTCACAACCTGAACACTAACACAAAAGGTTGAATTAGTCTATTTTGAATCATTGGTATTATTGCCAAAGTATTTGAAACAACCTTCGAACATCATATTGAGGCTCTTTGCATTTTAAAAAATATATAAATTAAATTAATAAAAAATTTGAAGAAAAAAAATAAAAACTTCAGAAAGACATGTAATTTTGAGTCTCCACCATCTAAATCACAATGAAGATCAAAATAGCAATACAAAGTTTCATCACATAGTCAAGCATAACTTGAAGTAATAAATCATCTATATTGCTAGCATAATTTGCATACATCCCTTGCCATTGTGCTTCAGAAAATATTATACTAGATCATGTGAGAAACTAGATGAATAAAATTAATCCAGCCTACTTGCCAAATCCTATATTGGATAAAACCTCACCTTGCCAAAAAGCATAAAACTTAAAGATGCCAATAAGTACAAATACTTTCAAATCTCAAGAAATAAAGTAAAATTTTTCTTTTGAAATTGAATGAGCGCATTGAAATTCTTTAAGCATTTAAAATAACATTGACATTTATAATATAGTATAGAATAAAACCAAATCAGGATTTCATTAAATGACCTTATTTTTATGGGGTTTTTTTTTTTTTTTTTGGTGATTTTAAGCACAGGGAACCATAAAAGCTCTCTGCCGAGACATCCTCACTACTTCAGAGATAAATATTCTGAGTAAATCTCTGTCAAATTAAATATAGCAAAGAAAATAAATGAGTCCTTAAATTCCTATAAATTATAAAGATTAAATACATTAAAAATCTCATTAAATTAAAATTTTCAACACGAGTTAGTGGTGAAACTGTAGCTTACAAGAAATAATTTGCAGAAGAAAATATTGGAAGCCTTCCCAAACCTGCACCCTTCCATTTGCTTCTTTGAGAAGTAATGAGTTTGTCAGCATCTGAACCTGTTGCTGTCAGAACAAACTACAAAGTACAATTGTTACCACCATCAATGCAAGCATATAAACGTACATGCGAACTTTCTCTAAGCCTAGAAAGCTGTTGCAACTCAAGAAATGAAAAAATAGATAATGATGCAAAAATAGCAAGGACAAGAGAGAGAGAGAGAGAGAGAGAGAGAATCCTTTAAAATATAATGCCTAAGTTAGAGCATGCTTGAGATCATGAAGAACTGCTAGAACATGCAGCTATGAAATATGACAAACAATAAGATGTGGCCCGCCAAGTGGCAAGCATCATACATGTGGGAAAATACGCTATACAAAGTTTCACACAAAAAAGATGTTCCAAGAGAATACAGTGCAAATAGGAACTTAGAAAAGTCAACCTTCCAGTCTAAGCTAAAATATAATTTGCCTGCAAGAAGACTGAATGTTATGACAAGTTTGTGTTTTCATTGTCCCATCGTCGTGTTAGGAAATCTTAAGAGGAAAAACAGTCATTCCGGCAGAGTACATTCATTTGGCAAAGTTAACTAATCTTCACCAAGTGCCTTTGTTATGAATTACAATCAATCCTTCAAAAGTTCAAAGGGTCAGTATGGTGGAGTTTCGTCATCTTGTTATTCAAAAAGCAAGCCAACTTCTAGTATAACATAACAACTTAAAAGCAATATTAAAAGTATAAGATCAATCCAAATAAAATGCATATATATGGCAAGATCAGGAACAAGAACAGGAGCAAAAAGTCAACCAATGACATTAAGACAGAAAGTAAAATATATATACAGAGAGACAGAGAGAGGGCGAGAGAGTTAACATACCAGAGGAAAGAGTATAGACATGACCCCGTAGCTCACAAGAGGAGAGAAAAGGAATATAGCCAGAACGCAGGGGTTTCCTGAGAAGTTAAAGAAAATATAACTCTATTCAATGTACTACCATAACACCTTGAATAAATTGTGACAGTCAAATTCGCATGAAAGAGTACGCACTCACTAATGAAACTTTCTGCATCACACACATTTAATCAAATTCAATATGGAATGAATACTCATAGCAAATGTCCACGTCACATATTCACTTCATAAAGAACAAAAGCATGATAAGGCAAATAGGTAACTTCGAGGGGCCAGTGGCCACTAAAAGTACTTTTTGTTTTGTAATAACCTTACAAAATCACCAGGGAACATCATTTTCCAAAGCATACAAATGGTCGAGAAACATGATTCTAAACCTTTTTTCCCCCTATCTCATGGGGTTGAATGGGGAGGGGGTAGTCTAAAATTTTGACCATCAATTCCATGAAAATATATAAATCCAACATGTTTTTGAGAATCACCACTTAAATGCCCAGTGAATAGGAAAATACCAAAACCAGCAAAAAATATCCAGTTGGATTCAAAGAAGTCAAGCCTTTTGTCCAAACTCAATCCAAAGAAATTCCATTTGTACTTGAGATGTTATAAATGTCAATTGGCAATTGGCAATTATATAGCTAAAAGCAGGTGCAAACAAACAAACAAACAAACAAAAACAGCATCAGCAAATTCAACACATACTCAAAGCAGTAGTATGCATACATCCAGGAAATAAGTAGGAAATTCAGAGCCTTTCCAAAATAGGGTATAAATCCTGTAATATAAACCTGCATATAATCTTCAACGAACTTTACTATCTTTAAAATTATAAATAAATTGCAATGAGTTTAAAATGAATGTTCTAAAACAGAAAAGCAGTAAAAAGATAAACTGATGGGGGGGGGACCAAAGATCAGTTTTACCTCCAAGAAGAAAAAGCTCAAAAGGAGGACTGAATAGACCTGTTCGGCTATTCCAATCACGACCCTGGGAAAAAATGTTTTACAGGAGTTGATACTCATAGATGTAATCAACACATAATTTCTGTTCTGAAAGACAATGCCTCAAAAAAGCAGTAGTGTCTCTATTCAGAAACCATCAAACACTAAGTTGGAAATTTACCCCCCAATATCAGTACACTTATCCATCTGAGTTGCATTTGAAGAGCTCGATAACTCTGGTTGGATTGGCATTTCTGTATAGGTAGGCCCTATTTTCCAATCACAAGAAAACCATATTTAGCAATGTCACTGTACCTGGATTGAGGTATAAAAAGATGCAGATATGAATAAAATGATGTAAAATTATCAAGTATTCCAACATTCTGCATAAATAGAGGAAATGATTTCCATCACTACTGCATGATGTCAAATAGCATGCAATGGAATCAGAAGGCCTAAAATAGCTTAACTCCTTAAGTAGCTATCTAATTCTTCAAACATTTGTATTATTAGTTCTACAACCCTCTCCTACAATTTTGCTAGAAATGCGTGTAGGACACTTTTCTTCACACTTGTCTTACATTACTTGTACAACAAGTGGCTAAATCACCAAGAAAGCATAACCAAATCATATGTTTCTGAGAAAAGTAGTAATGCTGTCCTGATAAATGTAACTTGGCTAAAAAATAAAAATAAAAATAAAAAACACACTTGATTTTATGTGGATGAATATTGTTGAGTAAAAAAATATACATATCACAACAGATTAGCTGGCAAAAAGGAAAAGGTCAAGTACTAGCCAAGGTCATCATGCTCAAATAAATAAATATATACAACAATGGACCACATAGTAAAAACAGCAATACAGATGCAGAAACCATCCTTCTTGTCTTTGCTTTAGCATAGATCTAATAAAATGAAAAGGGTAACAAGGGTAAAGCAAAAGGAAAGGGCAATACCACAAACTGCTTAGAATAAAGCTGAATACATACAATGGGTAGAACCAAAATACCTGTAAGGATTAATCAAATGAAGTAATGAGTAACGGTCAAAGTGAACGTTTATAGCTAAAAATAAATTTCCTATAGAGGAAGCAAAAACAGAAATTATACAAAAATGCTGACACATTACACAATAAAAGGAATATGATAGAGCACTTTCAAATCATTTCAACAATTTCTGTTCAACTATCACATGCTTTTCTTCAAGTGATAAAAAAAAACTAGAAGAAAGTAATAAATGGGCATTCCTAGTGCACGAGGCTCCTCTTGGTTTTACATCAATATGATATTAGCCTTAAGTTTTATAGCAACTCTAGCCTTCCCAATATCTTTCATCAAATTGAAAAGGAAGAAATTCACAACTCTAAATGAATAACAAAACAGGATGTAAAACAGAAGGATCTACTAAAATTCCAATTTCCAACCACCAACATCCTCATGGTTTTGGCATCTAAAATTTCTCTTGTTGGTGAAGCCCATCTGCTAAAATTTCATGCTGCATTCTTTCACATTAATTTCTTTATTTTCTTTTCCAATACAAATTTACCCATGCTTAGTGCTAACTTTTAGAACAATAGTTACCTAATACTCTAGAAGTGCCAACCAATTCCTTCTATGCTCTACAGTAAATCTACATAAATGTATATATATAGGAAAATGTGTATATATACACAACTACATATATATTTATAGAAACATAAACCAAGGTTTCTTTTAAATACATGGACTTGAGACAAAGATATTTGGGGTTAAAGTTATATAAGAGGCCTAGCTCTTGTTAATTGTTCATACTTAAGAGATCTAAAGGAGAAAATAGTGTAGTGGTAGCAGACGTATTATTGGGGATCTTTGTACAACTAGAATCCTCCTTAAGATGAATTTGGAATAACTACACATTCACCTAATTATTTGAATGCAATCATTGCTCTCAAATCAAATCTATCTATGCATCTTGTTGAAATCTATATCTAAGCTATTAAACCTAAATATTAGCCACAGTCCTTAAAATGATTATATTCAGATCCATTCATTTCAAATCCACATGTAACCTAAGGGAAACTACAAGAAAACAAGTTTACAATAATAATATAGGCTAATAAGTATCCTCCAATATAAGGAGCTAGAAAGCACATTTCACCACATGCTTATGAATTTGCATGACTTCTTGTGCATGCTTATACTTTTACCTAATTTGTAAGCTCTTCATAACACAACCAAAATTTTATCATATCGAATGCAATTTTCCTAAAGAGATTAGTTAAATTAAATGGCAGTTAGTTGAATTAATATAAAGACATTTTCTCACAACATATTATAATATAAAAATTACGTAAGAGAGCACAAGGAAAATTAATTATCAAGCGTTTACTCACATAGAAGAGTTGTAGAAGTCCAAGACGTAAGAATGAGTAAAGTTTTAAAATACCACCAGATGAGCACAATTTTTGAGAACCAGAATGTGGGCATTGATCAGGTAATATCCATTGTAGTGTTGGAATGACAACCGAGTTTACGATAAAGATACTGCAAGTGATAGAGTAATTTTAAGATATTAGGTTTGCAGTCCAAAATCCAACAAAAAAGAATCAATACATCAATTGACGATATGTAGCAAGAAATATTAACCCTTGGAAGATTAACCTCCAGAAAACTGGAAAAACTTAGAACTTGCACACAAAGCACATTCTAGCATGAGTTGGAATGTGGGACTCTCAAGCAATGAATAGATACACACAAATACATATGCATATGATTATTATACAGTAAGCAAGAAACAAGGATGATGAGAGATTTACCTTCCTAAGAAAATCAAGCCGTTTAAGAGAAAACACTGCCCAGTTCGTATCGCAAGTTGTTTAGAACTTCCGTAGAAAAATACAACACACATAAATGTCAAAAAAATTGAATGAAGGAATCAAAAATTGAGAGAGAGAGAGAGAGAGAACCTGAAACACTAGATGAGGACCCTGTGGAGACAGCAAGCGTCTCTAAAACTATGGAGCCAGAGCAGCGATGCCTGCTTCAGTCTTGGTCCCAAAACCCCCAGAAAGGAAGCCATTTTTTTTGGTTAGTTTTGGGGGTAAAACCCATTTCTAGGGCACATTTGGATTTTGCCACCAAAACCAGTTGAAAATGATTGTTATTAATTAGGTTTTTTACTGGCCGGTCCTGAGTTTTTCACTTATTTCCCTCTTAGTCCTGACTTTTGATCTTGTGCACCAACAGGTCCTGAGACTTTTTTTTTTGTACCGTTCTACCGTTTGGATCTTCCATCAAAATATTGTGTTTGTGATTTGGATTCCTGTGGAACTTCACGATTTGCTGTTGTATCTTCGCGATTTGTGGAGCTTCGTGATTTCGATTTCGCGATTTGTGGAGCTTCTTGATTTCGATTCGCGATTTGTGGAGCCGTGATTTCGATTGGTGTATCTTCGCGATTTGTGATTTGCGATTGCGTGTTTAGTGATTCTTCGTATTTGCGATTTCGTGTTTGGTGTATAGTTACATTTTTGATTTGCGGTGTTGTGGAGTTGGGTCTGGTATGTTTGATTTTGATTTTAATTTCAATGTTTTGATTTTTTAGTTTGAGTTGGTGATTTTGATTTTGTGGTGATATTGTTGTTACTCTGTTATTTTTGTGATTGAATTTGTGTTTTGATCATAATATTGAAAGTTTTGAGATATGTATTTGTTGATTGAATTTTAGATTTTTATTTTTTTTGGTTCTAAATTATGTTGATTGAACAGTGTTGGTTTGTTATTTTATGATAATTTTATCACTTGTGTATTTTGGGGGTGATGTTGGATTAATTTTTTCAACAGTAATAAATTTATGAGTGAGTATGGGAATAGGAGATAATTTTATCACTGTATTTGATTTTGTTTTAGAGTGTTTGAGTTGTTTTCTGAAATGTAATTGTTGTTTGTTGCAAGATTTATAATGATGGAGAATTGTTTGTTTCTTATGTGCAATTTAGAGGTGTGACATTGGTTATCAAGTATAATGATGGATTTAATTTTAAGGATTTAGTATATAAATTGTGTGCAAAGTGGAGTGAGTTAGTTGGTAATTCTTTGAATATATCGTATTCAATGGCTGGACATTCTTCTTGTGGACTAGAAAGTGAAGAGAATTTGGATGTTATGGTTGGACTGGCACTTTCTTGTGATATTCATCGGATTTATGTTTTTGTAAAGTGTTGTTCTTTGGGTGAAGGTTATATGATTTGTGATGGTGAAGCTAGTAGTAGTAGTAGTAGTAGTGTTGTTTGTGAAATGATTTTTGCCTTCATTTTATTCAAATCAAACCTTTGCTCTCGATGGGTGGGTTAATTGTATGAAAGGAGTGGGACAAAGGTTTGCTCAAGGAGTTGTTGAATTTCGAGATCGTTGTCAAAATATTCTATTCATTCCGGCTTTAATTTTGATTTTGTTAAGAATGATAAGGATCGTGTCCTTTGTTCATTGTAAGAGAATGGGTGATTTAGGATGTTTATAGGCGTGCATGCTATAGTGGAAAATTATAGTAAAGCTTTTATTATTAAATAATTTGATGACGTTCATACTTGTGGATCTTCTTTTCATACAATTAAACATGCTAGGATGACTTCAAGTATGATTGGTGGGCTAATTTCTAGTGATATTCGTAACAAGGCTTTGACATCGGTTAGTGAGGTGGTTTGTGATTTCAAAGACTATTATGGAGCAGTTTCTTATCGGCGAGCTTGGATGGGTGTTGAAAAAGCAAGGGTCTTATTTTTGGTGACTATTCATTATCATTTGATGATCTTCGTTGGTATGTTGATTAATGCTTGCAATCCGGGAGCGTTTTGATATGGAATTTGATATTGATAGTAAAGGAAGACATTTCAAATGCTTGTTTTTCGCTTTTGAGGCATGTATTCATGGTTTCAAGTATTGTAGGCTGTGTTGATGCTTGATGGAACTTTTTGAAAGAAAGACACAAAGGTTGTTTATTGGGAAAGATGGTAACCAAGATATATTTTGTGTGTATGTGTTATTATTATTGAAATAGTGATAATTCTATCATTTTTGTTACTAGAGAGTCTTGATAATTGAATATAGTCAATCTATTAGTGATAAATTTGTCTTTGTATACTTTTTGTTAAATTTTTATATTTATCTGATGATAAATTTATCTATGGGTGCTACATGTTATATACTTTGTGTTTTGATTTTCTTTTTGTAATCTTTTTTGATTTGTTACTGATAACTTGTATATATATATTTTGTTTGTAGGTTTGTATCCGTTATGTTTTGCGATTGTTGATGGTGAAAGTTATGACAGTTGGCATTGGTTCTTATCAAAGTTATTAGGTATTTTGACTCTGGAGAGGGATATTGCGTTTGTTACTGATCGACATGGAGGTTTGCTGAAAGCTTTAGTTGAGGTCTTTCCGTTTTCTTCTCATTCTTTTTGTCTAATGGATTTGAAGACAAACTTGAAGACTTATTTGTCAGTGAAGAGTCGTGAATCAAAAGAGTATTTGCTTACTCTTTTTAGTAGATGTGCATATGCTCCTACTATTGAGTTATTTAATAAGCTATTTGAAGAATTTAAGGGTCGTTGTGGTCGTAGTGTTGAGAGGTTTCTTGAGGATTTGCCTAATGAGTATTGGTGTAACGCTTATTTTCAAGGCAAGAGGTATGGTGAAATGTGCACAAATGTTGCGGAATCTTTTAATTCATGGATTAGGGATGAACGCCATTTGTTTTCAACTAGTCTTGTTGATGCTATGATTGAAACTAATAGAGCAATTTTCAAGAAGGAGAGAAGTTGGGAATAAGTGGAATCATATTGTTTGTCCTTTTGTAGAGAAAAAGTTGGAAGAAGCTTTTAATGATACAAAAGCATGGATAGTTAAGAAATGTAGCGATGACATTTATGAAATCCAATTGAATCATTCAGTTATGGTTGATATTGGGAAGCGTTGTTGTTCTTGTCAATTGTAGGAAATTGATTCTTTTCCTTGCAAACATGGTTTTTGTGCTATAAAGAGGAGTGGGAAGGATGCGAATCGCTTTCTTGATGATTACTGTGTTAGTAGTTATTGTGATTCTTATTCACACTCGATCTAACCAGTTCCTGGTATGTGGAAGCCAAATGTAGTTGTTGATGATGATGTTGTTTTACCTCCTCTTTGTAAGAGACCATTTGGACATCCAAGAGCAGAGAGAATACCTTCTAAGGGCGAAATCAAGAGAATTAGATGGTGTGGAAAGATGAGAACTCATAATCGGAAGACATGTAAACAAGTTTTGTTTTAGTTGTATTGATTTTAATTGAATTACTTTGTTTGAGAGTTGAGAGGTGTTACTTGCATTGAATGATTGAGTATTTTTTGAAAGATATATCATTTTGGTACTCGCATTGAATGATTAAGGAATTTGTTGATCGAAATTATATTTTTCTTGATATTTTGATTAAGTTTCACATATTTATATTATTTGATTTGGGTTAAATGTAGTTGCTATTTTTTGGTGTTTTATAAAGTGATAAATTTATCACTGGTTGGTTTGGACAAGTTGATAGCTTATTTTTTTGTAAGAATGATAAATGTATCATTAATGTGGTTCTTGAATTTTGTTATTTTGAAGAATGATAAATTTATCACTTATTGTGTGGGGAGAGTTGATGGTTTATTACATTTATGTCAGTGGTTTATAAATTTATCACTATCATATCCAAACAAATGTTCTTTTCTACAGTGATAAATTTATCATTGTATGGAGTTATCTAGTTTTCCCAGGAAAAATTTCCACAATACAAAGGTGTAGATCAAATCTCTAGAATAGATAATTGCATATCTGCTGTGTTAAGTGCTTTAAAAAGCAAAATTTTTTAAATCGACTACGATGTTTATTTGGTTTAACAACAAGTTCTCAGTCTGCATACTGTTTTGTGGTCACTCAAAAATTAGCTTTGGATGTTTGAGTTGTTTAACTGAAGTATCAAATGGTTTTGATTATTCAGAAATCACCAAAGATGGCATGTTCTTACATTCATTTTCAAAGTCGAATATCTACAAATTGTGATTTTAATTTCCAATTTGGACAATGTAATAGTGCTTGTGTTTTAATTTTCAATTAGGTAAATTTTTATTATTTTTATAGTGTTTTGTTTACTTGAATTAGGGAAAAAGAATGAGAGAGAGAGAGAGTCATGGTTTTTGTTTGAACATTGGTAAATTTATCGGTGTTGTGATAAATTTGTTAAACGATGATAAATTTATCAGATAAACAAAACACTATAAAAATAAACTTATCGATGTAGTGACTCCAAACTGTTATTAACTTTTAAATTCAACACAAATACGATTAGAAACAATTTTTGAAAGAAATTTGGATAACAAAACTGATATGAAAAACCAGGTGTGGTAACGATATGGTTAAAAAAGACTGAATATTTCATTGAAGCAAATTTGAGATTGTAACAAACAAGCATTATCCATAACTTTGACATTGTAACAACCAAGCTCCATAACTTTGACATTGTAACAACGAAGCATTGTAATATTCATTGGATTAAAGTGAGAACCAAAATCATCAAAATACAAGTAACAACGTAACATATCAAAATGTAACTTTGTTTTCTTCTATTCCAGATGTGTTGAGTATTGCGAGGCAAGTCATCAATGTTTTGATCAGTATTTGTCGTTGAGCGGCTTGTTGGTCACCAAGAAGTTAACATATCGACTCTCGATTGATTGCATTCTTCCTTGGTAAAAGTAGGCATTATGTTGTTATTGGAAACATATTGCCTTATGATGTAACAAACAAGGATTTAATCAAACTGCAAAAACATTTTGAAAATAAAATATTATAATTTGGTTTTGTTGCTTTTTTTTTTAATAATAGTGTTTTGTTATTGATAAACTTACGATGTGTCATCTTTGATGACGTTGTCTATCGTTCAAATTTAGCAGGTGAATGAGAGTTGGGTTCTTATGCTTTATGTATTTTTCAATAATCTGTCTCGCAACATAATCATCTTATGCTTTATGAATTGGGTTCTTGTCATTTGGTTTGATGATTTTGCATGCTCACATATCCAATCTTGTTGAGGACAAAAAATGTTATAAATTAGTTTTTAGTAAATGTAAATATTATAGTTTACAAGTTGTAAGTGAGGTATTTTCTTGCCAATAAGATGATCACACATTCGCAGACTCTACAATTTGGTTGATATTGCGTGCTATTGATCTTGTAAGATGTTGTTTCACACCAATCATAAGACTTCATTTCATTAATATTCTCAAGGTATTTCATGAACCCCCAACCAATTGTTGTCGATACAACAAAAGCAAACAAACGAAGGCACACAAGCCTAACGACATCTTCTACATCTTCATTGTTGTTGCTTCTCAAAAGTTTCGTTATCAACTTTTGGATTGAAGCACTTGTCATTCTGCTCTCGGTTATTTTCCTTCTTTGCACCATAGCTACCTCATTTTTTCTTCCGTATACAAGATTCATCTTCTTCTGTTCACATGCAATCCCAAAAATTAATTTGAAGTCATTTTCTTTTCAACTTCAGCTTCTTCAATTTCAAATGTGGTTCCATCCATTTGGTAAGTTTGTAAAATTTTTGCAACCACATCATCATATTTAATTGAATCTTTTCTTTTAACTTTGTTTTCACTCAATGTATCAACCAGAAGTGAAAAATGTGTCTTTCTCAATACTGTCAAATGCTCCTCTCTGAGTTTTGTTGTCTTGAAAAATTTGATAAGAGATTGAATGTTGGAACGGTAGACATTCTTTGCTTCATTATCATATATCTGTTAAGTCCTAGTTTTTCTTCCATCAATTTTTTTCTTCCCTCTTGGTTTGTGGAGCTCTGTAGGTTGTTTCAATGGTTCCTGTTTGGGCTCCTCATTGTCAATGTTAGATTCAGGTTGCACTTTTAGTTGATTTTCACTTTCATATGTTGTTGGCTCTATAACAAACTCAACCTTTTCAATCTTTTTCTTCTTTGAGAAACTTGTTTCTCGATGATGTGATCTTTTACAATGACTGGCATCATCTGTACAAAAACATTGAGCATGAACATTAAAAATTAAGAATAATTTTATTACTGAACTAGGCAAACTAAAAAGAATTTATCACTCTATTATGCAAATTAAGCAAATATATAATTGTATAGCAAAGTTTAGATTCCAAATTGTAAAAGAACATGAAGCATCATGATGAAGATGAAAACAATTGTATAGCAAAGTTTAGATTCCAAATTGTAAAAGAACATGAAGTAAGAAAATGCATCATTGTATAGCAAATGAACATAAAGGTATGATTATTATGACGTTGAATATCACTCATAAATTAGATTCAAATTTCAAGTCAAATTGTATCACTCAATTATAGTTATGAGAGAAAAAGGAGGCAAATCTATCATTATAACAAATTTTATCACTCAATTAAGAAAATTAAGCAAATCTATTATTGTTGTAACAAATTTTATCGAATTGGGCAAAGTAAGCAAATCATTATTGTATATCAAATTTTATCGAATTAGCAAAATAAGCAAATCCATCATGAAGATGTGATTATTATGAAGTTGAATATCAATCATAAATTAATCTTGTATGATACACATTGAAAATAGTTTCAAGTCGAATTTTATAACTCAATTACGCTTATGAAAGAAGAAGGAAGCAAATCATCATTATAACAAATTTTATGACTCAATTAAGAAAATTAAGCAAATCTGTCATTCTCATAGCAAATTTTCTCACTAAATTGGGAAAAATAAGCAAATCATTCTTGTATAGCAAATGAACATGAAGATGTGATTAT
The DNA here is from genome assembly GCA_025200525.1 of Camellia lanceoleosa. Lineage (NCBI taxonomy): Eukaryota > Viridiplantae > Streptophyta > Magnoliopsida > Ericales > Theaceae > Camellia > Camellia lanceoleosa. The sequence goes on along the minus strand of JANUSC010000083.1, from coordinate 76,460 downwards.
AATGAAGTTGAATATCACTTAATTATAGTTATAAAAGAAGAACGAAGATGAATGTAACTCACGTTTGATTGGTTTGTTGAAGATGAATCAAGCAGGAATATAGATCGAAACGGTGGAGGATTAATATAGATCAAAGGTGATTTCTTTGGAAACGATGAGAGATTCAGAAAATCTCTTCATTTGGTTTGATTTCCAAATCGCAAATCGCCTCGAATAGTTTCAAACCGAACAATGGAGAAGGAGTGTGTGTTTGGAGACCTCGTGATATGTTATTTGCTTCACGCGTGTTTTGTGACATTCAGGGGTAAAATTGGAAAGTGAAATAAGACAGGACTTGGTGGGTAATAATTTATTTGCATGGGACCGGCTGGTAAGTCCCCCTATTAATTATAAGATAAATTATAAACTTATTTTTTAAAATTTATTTAAAATATGAACTTTCTTTATTTTCTTTATATTTAAAAAATTATAAATATGTTTTTATCATAATTTTTTATTTAAAAAAATAAAATTCTTAAATATTTTTTATCTAATAATAAAATTGGAAAAATTAGCCAATTATCCCTCTCTAACTTTGTATGGTAGGAAATGTCCAAAATATATTTTTTTATTAGTTAAGGTTTCTCAACATTTTCATAAAAAAAAAATTCAACTCAAAGAAAGTTTGCCCGACTCAGAAAAATTCCACTTGACTCAGAAAAATTTGTCTGTGAAATCAGAGAAATTTATCTATGAAAATTGAAATTTCTCTAAGTCAAATTTTCCTTGTAGAAATGTTGAGTTAACTATTATGAAAATGTTGTATATCCTTTATCTTGGGACCTTAAAAAGAATTTCTCAATAAAATTAACGAGCTGTTATTTTCACTTGACTTTGTTCCAATTACACTTTCTTCTTTGCTTCAAATACATTAATATTCTTAAAATTTTAGTTTTTTAAGGGAATGTATTTTGTGTGAAAAGTTATTAATGTAATTATATATAAGCTTATTTTGGGAAGCGGGTTAAAAATCACTTCTTAATTTTTATAGTGTTGCTATTAGCACCTACTTTTCTTCTTTGGACCCCTCATTCTTTCTTTTTCTTTTTCTTTTTAATTCCAATTTTGTTCAAATGTGAAATTACATTTTTACCATCATCCTTAACATCTTAACTCTAATTTCCCAAACACTAACCCTAATTTCCGAAACCCTAACCCACCAACCTTTTCACTACTATCTCTACCGGTGACCACCATCGCTATCGCTCGCTTACGACAACCAATTTCAATGAAAGCAAGAACATCAGCCGCCGCCTTCTCTACCTCCGCAACGAGAGTAGTTTCCAGTGATAGGGCTTTTCACGCCGCCTCGATCCCTTTATTGCCGCTACTGGTGCCAGGAAACATCTGAAATTAAATCTACATATGGCATTGGTGTTCATCTTTCACATGCAATTTGCACTATTACCAAGTCAGAGTTTAATTGTCTTAACCCACTTCCTCTCTTATAAAAAAAAAAGTCGAAAAGCCAAAAAAAATCAAAAAATTACTTTTAACCATATTTCCAAAATAGGCCATAATAAACAAAGAATGAAATATATTTGAAACAAAATAGAATAAAAATATCGACTTCCTAAAATTATTAATTATTTATTAATAAAATAGACTATCTGAAATTAGCAATTTGAGGAGTAGGAATGTAAATTGTAATTCTTCAAGATCACAATTTGTATTTTACCCAACAAACAAAGCCCACAAGTTTCCCTCATTTTGAAGCAATTAATGATCAATTTCGCCGTCATTGCTGTACAGTAATCAACTTCTCTAAACAGTTCTAGAGAGAGAGAGATGGCACAGCAGAGCAAAGAGCTGTGAAAGAAGGAGGCTTGCGACATTCAAGCTTGTCCCTCCAAGAACACTTTCGATCCTCAAAAGTACACTCTTTTTTCTTCATTTTTTTTTAAAGAAAATATTTCATTCTCTTGTCGAGAAATCGCAAGTAAAGAAAACGAATTTTGAAATATATTTACAAAATTTCAAAGAAAACCAATCTCATTTATCAAACTAAGGATTAGTGCTTAATCTTTCAAGTTCTTCCTCTGTTTTCAATTTAGTTGATAGAATTCGATGTTTTTTTGGCGATTGGGGTTTTTTTTGGGGATAAATATTTAGGCGATTAGGGTTTATATTTTTTAATTGACTTGAATCTTGGAAATTTGATAATAATATTCGGTTAACTCCATGATAAATGGGTATATATATATAGGTGGTTCTTATTGCTATTATGCGTAATAAACATATAGAAATTAAAATATGTGACAAGTACATAAAATTATGAGTAATGCTTAATAAACCAACAAATCTTTAAAAAAAAAAATTCTTATTTACTAATGGGATACATATTATATCATTGAAGTGGTGATATAATATAAGTGGTTTTCAAAGTTTTATTATTGTATAACAATTTGCTAGTTTGTATATTTTCTTAAAAATGTATAGAAGAATATATAAATATATAAAATGTGTATTGAAATATGTGCGCGAGACATTATTTGGTTCTGAATGAACATTGAGGGAGTGGTGGTTAGTAGGACCCATTATTTAATGCATCTGGTTTACATTGGTAGTACTATTTTCCTATTGAAACACTTATTCTTAACCCTTGGCAACATTAGGTGTTTCTTAATTTCTAATTGTAAAGCTTGTAGTCAGCCTTTGTCTAGTCATATCTAAGGAAAAAAAAAAAAAAAAAAAAACCTTTGTCCGATAGGGTTTGTTGTTGTCTGATTTGTTTAACTGGTTATGGAAAATGACTGTTTTGAAGAAAAGCCATTGTCTATTTGCATATTATTAGAGCAGGGCAGTGTAGGAAGACTCACCCTAGGCACTATACACTACAATAAAATTGAATTTTTACTACTGCGTTGTATGTCATGAAAACACTTTCAAGTCATGCATACAAATGCCGTTATATGACATGCCGTGAAAAGTTAAGCATCATTTACGACATGTAGGTAAATTTGTAAAAAGTAATAAATTAAACATTAATGACATACTTTGTATGTCGTATATAATTTTTTACGACATTTTTGTCATGCCATAAATCATCATACTTTCCATGGCATAATTTTGCATGCCATAGAAGGTTATTTTGAATATATTTATGGCATACTTTGTATGCCGTATATAATATTTTACAGTATTTTTTTGCACGTCATAAATCATCACACTTTTCACGATATAATTTTGTATGTCGAAGAAGGTCATTTTTAATATATTTATGACATACTTTATATGCCGTATATAATCTTTTACAGGATTTTCTTACATGTCATAAATCATTACACTTTTTATGACATAATTTTATATGCCGTAGAAGGTTATTTTTAAAATATAATATATATACAGGAATATAACATTGCCTAACAGTTTGCAGATATTAGCTTATAAAATGCAACTTGTGAACAAACCAAGCAGAAACACCAACTATGAAGTAAATAAAAAAATCTAATATCAATACGCCAAACAGCCTGTATACTAACTACCATCCTCAACTTCTATCATATCAACCTGATAACAACCTCAAACATATAAATTAAGAAAAATATCCAAATCATAAGATTTACTAATTTCTAAAATAGGACTTTAAACATCCAAAAAGTATAACTACAAATCGTAAATCAATTAGTCTAATATTTAGTCCAAAAAAATGAATTGACTAGGCCATGCAACTGTAGTTCCTATTGCATCTTGAAAATTATATATTTCATAAATGAAAGTTAAATATGTTCAAGAGTATATACAAAAGAATTAAATAAAAAGTTTTTAACTGTGCTTACATAAATTAAAAAATGAAAAACTTGAAAAACTAAGTTCTTGAATTCTGACCATATTTTGCATCTCTCCAGGAAATTTCTGACTTGAAAAATGAAAACATAAATTAAGAAACCGCTAGAAGCATATGATTTAATACCCACATAATAAGTTGCCATGGGAAAGGCGTAAAAGAAAAATGAACTGTAACTATGAGAAACAACATGGTCAAATATGATTTATTTGTTACCAAGTTCTAGAGTGTGATAAAATAAAATGGTTGTAGCCAACATAAGTAATGCAGATTAGTTTTGTTTAGTTTCAGTAGTAACTAAAAATTTCATAACAAGAAAAACAAGTTACCCATCAGTCATCTCAGCATGTAACTCATCATCCATATCAAACATCAGCTGAAGACCACCGGTCTTCCTAACTATTGGGACTGAAATAATCGAATTTTGAAGTATGCCTCGCCTCAAGTGCGTTTTTGTTAACCAATGGTCTTGAGTCTGTTGGACATATGCATATTCTCTAAACAAAAAAATAAATAAACAAATGATGCAACTAGTCTTTTTGATTATTACAGATGACCAATTCTTTTGCCATATGATTTTTATTTTTGATGAGTGGGCATATGATGAAAACTGAATCCTTTAATCCAACCTTCCTTTAGATGCCATGTCAGGAGTATTAACACTGCACCTATAATGGCTTTGGCAAAATGTAGACAAATAGGTATTACATGGATGCATAACTGGAAGAGGAGTGAGTTTACATGGATGTAGACAATGATAACTGAGCAGTGAAGTCAAATAGTCATTACTCATTACCCAGACAAGAGAAAAGGAGTGAGTTTACAAGATAGTATATACCGCTCCATAACGCATTCCAATCATTTGAGCAAGTCTACATGGCTCATATATGGAATGAACTAATGCCATGTCTGTTGCAACATAAAGCATATGTGACAGCTCCTCACTACATAGTGGATTCGATATCAAAGCATAGAGAACACGCGAAAAACTCAATCAATAACCAGAATAGTTGACAACATATTATTCAGGATATCCGCACTGAATCCATCAGTGTGGCAGCATCCCATTTCTATCTATGAAAATTTTGGTTAAGTAAATAGTACTAGCTGAACTTGGGAGAAGACATGATACTCCAATTGCCAGCATAGCATGCCATGGTTGATTATTAACCTAAGAGTTACATTGGCAAATCGAATCTGTGATTTATAATGTGACAATGGTGTGCATAAGGTAGAAGTTATATACAATCATATGATATCACATCTCATTTTTAACAGGTCCCATCTCTAATGATTTTTACAGTTGAATCACAAAAGATAATTAATAAGGAAGAATCCAGTAAAGTAAATGAGTATAAGAGCATACCATAAGAATCTCCAACTCCGAAACCATGTCTAATGATCCACCCTTTACTAGTTCCTAGTACAATAACATCATTGCCAACAGCCATGCATGTGATAACTCAATGCCCCTTTGCTGCATATCATTCCCTTACAATAATGAATGAGAATTTCATTTGCAATGCATTTTTCATTACAGCGATTCTGGTTTTGACTCGTTACCTATTGCATTTTGGACACGGGTTAGTATGGTTTTGAATAGTTATTCTTATCTCTTTCCCTTGTCTTCCCATTTATTTTGGTTATCAAGTTGTAATTGTGTGTTTGAGGCAAGATGGTTGCTTGTTTTTCCAAGCCTTTGTTGCCCAGATTTTGGCTCCTCCGCTCGAGCGGGCATTCTTGCGCTCGAGCGAGCTTCACAAATTTTGCTCCTCCACTCAAGCGGTCATTCTCGCACTCAAGCGGGATTTGTCAACCTTCAAGGTATTTTTGCAGTTCTGAATACTGGGAAAGTGCATTGGATGCTCGAGCGTCCAGTCTCACGCTCGAGTGGGGACCTTTGTCTGCAAAACTTCTGGAATTGTGCATTCTACGCTCGAGCACCACTTTTCATGCTCGAGCGGAACCTTGTGTTTGACGCTCGCGCGGACTGCGTGTATTTCAGTCCGAGAATATGACATTTTGAATCACTTTTTCTTTTCTCTCTCTCTCTCTATAACATTCCAAAAAGCTTGTTCTTGAGCTTCTCTCCCTATAATTCACATTCTCTCTTCGATTTCATCTAGATCCATTGGGATTTCTACCCTAGCGCCTTTAAGAAAAAGGTAGAGCTCATCAAGATCTTCATTTTGAACCGAATAGAAGTGGGTTTCGACGTTTTTGGGGGTTTCACTCTTGCTTGGCTCGTCTTCTCTTTTGAGGTAGGGATCTTTCTACACCTTCATATGATATTTAGCTTAGTTATTTGTCACTTGTGTAACAATTGTGTGATTTGGGGATATTTTAAACAACCTAGGGTTTGGGCATAAAATGAAAAGAGGGGTTTTGGGTGTAGGTGAAATAAATGCTTGTGGGGTTTGAAAATGATGTTGTGTTATGTCTACTTTGATGATTTTGGCACTTGGCTAATATTTGGGGAAAATGGGGAAGTTGCCCAAATTGGATCAACTATTATTTTGTACAAATAATTGGAATTATTATTAAAAATGTGAAATTGAGAGGGTATTGATATGAATAGTGGGATTGGTTATGCATTAACTCAGCCATTTAGAAGTTTCGAATAACCTATCTGTTTGAAGATTTAATATCTATTTAGAGATAACTATATTGGGCTATCAGTGAAGAATAACTTTGATTGTTGTAGAAATTGTATGTGATTAGGTGAATTGAAACTAATCTTTTGATGGTTATCATTGAATATGACCGTGTTTGTATACATTGTATATATATATGTTTGTTTGGAAGTGGAAATGAGATGTGCTTCATGCTAGATTATCTGTCTAAACATATTGCTTATGTATGAATATTTGTTTGGGAGGAGAAAGGGGATGGACTCCATTATAATTAAGTTGGCCGGAGTGTCCTAAGTGAAAGTCCTGAAATTATACATGGGTGCCTAGCCCACAGACGAAATATCCGTAAAATGCAATTGTAGTACTTGTATAGCCTACGTTTACATGGGTCCCGTCTGACAGCTTCCTGTGGACGAAATTTATGTGAAATAGAAGTTTGACATGGTTATGCATATGTGTTGTATGATTTGAAAATTATTGCGTTGTAGCCTCAATTCGATTATTAAGATATAATGAAATTGACTCATGAATGGAGATAAATAAGTGAACGGAATATGAATTGGAAGAGAATGGATTAATACTTGAAATTGATATCTCACAAGTATGTAAAGTTGTGAAACGTTTTACCACATTGCGTTGTTTGTGCACTTGTATTTATACCTTTGCTAAGTTTCATATATTGTGTTAGATGATTTCTACTGAGCTATGACTCACCCTATTTAGGAATAACATTTCCAGGCAATGATTGCATGCCTCCTCCAAGGAAATAGCATGGGAGGGATGTTTTGGAAGCAAGAGCTTCATGTTTTTTTTATTTTTTTATTTCTGTGTAGCCTAGGGCTAAATATGTAATGAGTGAAGCTCACTTTTGTTGTAACCAAGTTAATGCTTGGAAAAGTGTAAGCCAATAGGCCATTTATTTATATTAAACTCTTTTGTATACTTAGCTCTATGTAATGAAAGGACTACTTACTCTGATGCATGCGATCATTAATGTATGTTTTAGGTTGTATCTATTGTGTATTTTGGGGGCGTTACATTCATTATTTTCTTTGTCAACCAAACATGGGAATGGACATTTTGATGGAATGAACAATCCATTCCAATGAACCAAATACTACCTAAGGCCTTGTTGGTTTGTGATATAACCCGTAGAAGTATAAGTAACACCACCTCCCCCATGGTATTACTTGTACAGGACCATGAGATTATATCCCTCCCCAATCCAATGGTCATAAATAATCTTCAAAATTGCTAGAGACCCCAAAAATTCTACCAAAAATTTTACCAAATGTCTTACATAGGTGTGAGTCCCACATTGTGTGTGTCCCACACCCATTCGAACCGCAATCATCCCAATAAACTAAATTGCTTTTGAATTTTTTTTGAAAACTGAAAACAAAACTTCTTTGAATTGTTTTTATTTTAAAAAAAGTGAAATTGATTTCAGACATTCCAAATTTTTTGGAAACGAAAATATCAAAACAAATTTTCACTCTCTTTTTCATTCCCAACCACCTCCAATCACCAAAATGAAGAGTGTTTGTGGATGATGATGCCCTGTTGTTTTAATTCTAAACCATCAATGGGTTTTTGAATTATGGATGATGAATACATTGTCAAATCATATTTGCAGGTTTGTCTATGTCTCCATCAATACGACTCCACTGGCGCATAGACGAAGAGGATGGTTTTGGAATGGAAGGCATTCCTCTCAGGTGGCAGGAAACATCGAGATCAATTTAAAGTGGTATTCCTACAATTCCCTCAAAAAAATCGTATATGCTTCTTTGGGGAAGGGATCTGAATAATGTCAACTTGTATTTTATAAGCATTGGATCCATCCCCTCGTGTTCATTTTGGGACAGTTAGTTGGTGAAGAAAGAGGGAGGTTTTTAATTTCTTTATTATTTTTTAAAATTTCTAGTTTTGGATCAAAATGAGGCGTAGGGCCTCGAAATGCCAGACCCCTTCCCCCTCAATACAAGGCACGGCCAGTGCAAATGTAATTTTGAGCATGTCGGTTATATAATCATTTTACAAAGAATTATGTAAAGCTATCTTAGCAGCAGAAATTACAAAATTATCGATCCTTACAATTGTCTTACAATAATTGCACCATTGTTGCCATATTATATTTGACTTGTGCTCCATTTGCAACCATCAGCTTCATTGAAACAAAACTGTATAATTTTTCAATCTGACACTTGACATTTCGTACTAGTGGTTTGCTTGTGTTGACAGTTTTGCATGTTTTGGAACATCGTTGGCTAAAATCTATGTAATCCCTCTGGTTAAATGAGCAAAAATTTTGGTGACTGTCCTTATTTTTATTGAAAGATTATACATATCCTCTCTCTCTCTCTTTCTCTCTGTCTCTCCACAATATTTGTAAATTGCTCATTTCAACTATTTACGCTGCTAATGACTATATGAGTTTCAGGCCAATGATAAACTTCACAAATTCACAATATGTTTTCCATTTCAATCCTATATGCTAGAGATGATGGGAGGGAATAGAGAATTGCATCAAGACACATCACTCCCTGTAATAAAAAAATACACATCTTTCTACACCTTTCTTCAAAATAACCTCCTTGCCAATTCTGTTTGGTTTGATTTTTAAAATTTATTTTTTAAAAGTTTAAGAACTAAAATCTAAATACAAATAGAGAAAAATGATAATAAATCAAAATACTCATCATTTTAATATAGTAAATTTTTTTTTTGAGGGCAACAATAATTTTTATTTATTAATTTTTTTTGTCTTTATTTTTGTTATAATCAATTTTATTTTTTTCAAAAAAAATTAAAAAAATTGATTTTAATGGCCAATTGCCCACAATGGAAACAGATCAATTCTTTGACTCTCAAATATGAACAAAATGAAAAAGATACATTCAAAGCTATTACATTTAAGAGAGAGAGAGAGAGAGAGAGAGAGAGAGAGAGATTTGGCAGTAACATTCTATGAACTTGTATTTCTCGTATACAAATGTGTATTAGTAACAAAACCTCGAGCAACTAACGTGCAAAAATCGCAAGGGAACGATATCTCTGTGTTATTCAAACCTGTAATTTTATTTTATTTTATTTTATTTTTCATTTTCTATTTCTCTAGCAAGATCCTTTCAAAAAAGCCACCATTTTTCATTCTCTCTCTCTCTCTCTTCCATTCTACTGTCTTTTTACTATATATGCTGGAGACTAAACTTCTAACCAAACCACCGATGCTCTGAATGATAAAATCTCTGATAATTGGCAGAAACCTGGGATTCTCTTCTCAGTATTTGCAATACAGACCAGAAAGACAAAGAACCACATACCAATTTATCGACGGGCAAAATGTAGTTTTAAGTTGGGGCTCTCTCACTTGGGTTGTCTTTGTCTTTGCTTTAGAATGCCAAATAGAGAAGCACAATGTGTTGACTTATAATCACATTTCTCGCAGCATGATTGAAGCAATTCAATCACTTTAAGGCACCTACACACACAAATTGAAAATAAAATTAAAAAATTAAAAATAGATAGGATGATAACAACTCATTAAGTTATGTTTGGTTTTGGCTTTTTGGCTAAAAAAAGATAAAATTGGCTACATAAATCAATAAGATAAAATGTTACATCCAAACCTTAATCATTACACTTTTTCTCTCACAGAAGTCAAAAAATGTTTATCACTAATTATAAGTTTTAGCAATATTTTTAAAAAATTGTCACAAAAAAGTTACTAATTTTCAACTTTTAACGACAGTTTGAAAAATTCATCATAGAAAATCATCACTAATTGTAAGTTTTAGCGATACTTTATAAAAACCGTGACAAAAAAAAAAAGTAAATTAATTGTCAATTTTTAGCGACACATGTGCAAAAAAATCATCACAAAAAATTTTAATGGTAATTTTACTAGGACTTATTTTCAATAGCACTTAATGGTAATTAAGTCCAACTATTAAGACCTATTTTGAATATTGAGGTTGGGATTTCAAACAAAAATGTTATTTCCAGATGTTCAACAGCAAAATTAGTAAAAATTTACTATCTATCAAAGTAAAACTTTACTATTAATATTATTAATTCGATATTGTAACTAATTTCTCATTTAATATTTATAGTAGTAATGGTAACGATCATAGTAAGTATGGTGGTTAGTGATGTTAATGGTAAAAATTTACTATTTATATGTTTAAATTAGACAGTAAAATTTTACTGTCTAAATTAATAGAGTAAAATTTTACTATCCACAATAATAGTGAGTTTTGAATTTTTTGTGTTACTATTTTGTAGTTGTTTGCTAAGTGGTGGTGGTGGTGGCGGCAACAACGTTGGTCGTTAGTTGATGGTGGGGAAAGTTGCTGGAAATGATGGCTAGAGTAGATTGTTGAGGGAGAAGCCGTTGGAGGATGATAAAGAAAATTGTCAAAAAATGGTCATTGAAGATTTTTGCCAAAATATGTCATTGGAAAGTCTGTGACCTTGACGTTGGTTGCTAGAAAATTGGCATCGGCCTATAGCGATCCCGATTTCTTTACCTTTGATTGTTGTATTCCGGACTTAGGATCCGTGAAGTTAATGGTTGTATGTCATGTTGTCATTCTTTAATTCCCTATGTTTGAGTTTTAGGATGTGTTGGGCGTGTTTCGAACAGGTGGGTTGAGCCTTAGTTCAAATTCTTGTTGCCCAGTTTTTGAGTGGTCCGCTCGAGCGGACCCTTGTGCGCTTGAGCGGAGCTTCCATACTTCCAGCATTTCGTGCTTCTGTAAAAGTACTGCAGGCTTGTTTTTCACGCTCGAGCGGGTTTCCCTACACTCGAGCGGGCCTTTTGGCTTAGAGCGGTGTTCACTCAGATGAGAAAATACTGGGAGGGGAGAATCCTCGCTCGAGCGAACTGGTTTTCGCGCTCGAGCGGATGTATTTTATTTTTGTGTCTTGGTGCTCGAGCGGACTTATTGGGCTCGAGCGGGTCCAGTTTTTGTGCTTGCGTCTATTCTCTCGGCGGGTCCTATGGCATACAATTGGGCATTTTTGAATCACTTTTCACTTATCATTCTCTCTTACTTATCCAAAAATCGATTTTGAGAGCTCGTCTCTCTAGAAAATACCTTCTCTCTAGGGATTGATCTAGCTAGAGTGACCTACTCTCTTAGTGCCTTTGTAAAAAGTGTGTTGATCGTCGAGGGCTTCGCTTTGATCCGAAAAGTTTGGAGTTTGGAGCATTTTCGATTTTATCATCTTCTCCGTTTGAGCTCTAACTTCGAGGTAGGGATTCTTACTCATCTTTATGATCTTTAACCTAAATGTAGAGCCTTTGTATAAATGGTTTGGTTTGGGAAGTTAGGATTTGTAATGTATTATATTGAAAAAGAGGGGTTTTGTCTTTTTGGCTTATATATATATATATATATATTTGGGTTCTTAAAAAGAGATTATTGATGTTGTTGGGTCAATATTGAGTTTAAAGGGAAAAATGCCATATTTGGGTATATTTTGGTCATTAGTGTAATTAATGACATTTGTTATGAAATTGAGTTGGGGATAATGAAATTTGATCATTTAGAGATAGAATGGTGGAGTTGGATTTATAAATCGCTCACTTTTGAAAATGTCAATTATATATCTGTTGAGGCATTTATAATCTGTTTAGAAATAATTGCTTTGGGCTATCGGTGGAGGATAGTCTTGATTGTTGTAGACATTGCATGATGATTAGGTGAATTGAAACTAATCAAGTTGTGTATTTGAATACATGGGTGTCGAATCCCGCAGATAAAATTTCCGTAAAATGGCCATTTGAATATAATAATAATACATGGGTACCGAATCCCGCAGACGCAATTTCCGTAAAATGGCAATCCGAGTATATCTATACATGGGTGCCAAGTCCCGCGGATGAAATATCTGTCAAATGGCCATAAGAGAATGAAAATACATGGGTGCTGAATCCCGCGGATGCAATTTCCGTAAAATGGCAAGTTATAGAATTGTTGGCATGAGATGTAGTCTCACTTCAGTTATTTGGCCAGGTTCTGAGCCATGTTTATAAGTTGAATTGTGTTAAGTTAAAAATTTATCAAGTGCTAATGTTTTAGTTATTGCTCATATTATGTTTAGCATATCTCTACTGGGAGTTGGCTCACCCTATATGGGACATCATTTTCAGGTACAGGTAGCATGCTGCCTCCAAGGACGTAGCTTGAGAGGCTTAGTGGCTGGGACATCTTTTGTGATTACATTTTTGTATTACATGTATATCAAGCCAAGGGCTTTTTTTGTGTAGAGTTAGTACTCTCCTTTTTGTAACCAAGTGTTGACTTGGAAAGTTGTAAGCCTATAGGGCATTTACTTTTGTTGTCAACATGTAATACATTTTGTAATGAATACTCTGATGAAATGTAATTAGGCTTCACTCTCTTATGTTTAAACATGTCAAGAATGTATGATTTATGGGTTTATTTTGAGGGCATTACAGGCCGATGGTGGTCGTTGAAAAATTGTTACCAATCGCCAGTGGGTCGAGTGGCCGACAATAATTAGTGGTGATTGTGGTAATGTAAGGTGGTGGAAATGAAGGTTAGAAATTGAATGTGACATTATTTTAATATTTTGGATTTTGCCCTTATTGAATTATAACATTTTATTTTTTCCTTTTAGACAACAAAATTTACAATTGAGAATTTCTTACCAAAAACCCTATCTTATTTGCTCAATTCAATTAATAAAAACATCAAAATTTACCCCCCCTTTTTTTGCACCACAAGGTACACATTAGTTTAGTAGGGGCTAGAGGTCAGTTGTTTTTTTTTTTTTTTTTTAACATGTAATTTATGAAATAAAACGTACCATTAACTTTTTCATCTAAAATCACAAATTGTGAGTACCATAGACTAAATCTATTTTTAAGAAAAAAATACTCCTACATCTTCAAATTTACAAAAAAAAAAATGTCACCTTCCATGTTTCTATTGTTTCTCTCTACTCCTTTCCTTTCCAACCATTACCACCCCCTCTCTCCTTCATTTCTCCTTCTCTTCCTTTACTCTTTCCTTGTTTTTTGGCTCCCTCATCAACCTCAACTGTTTCACCATGTACTGCCTTAGCCTTCTCTTCCTTTCCTCTTTATTTTTTTTTGGCTCCCTCATCAACCTCAACTGTTTCACTCTGTACTGCCTTAGCTTCCTCCATGACTCCTTCTTTCCCTCAAACCACCACCCACTGCAAAATCACTTTACCACACATTGCTAATGCGCTCCAAATTCATTAACTTTTAATGCCCAACTAACACAAATTGATTTACCATATATTTTATCTTTGATATTGATTGTCCAAAATCAAACACTTCTTTGATGCCAAACAATATGTGTGTGTGTGTGTGTGTGTGTCTGTGTGTTTAATAGATACTAGTTGTGTGAATAATTCTCCATAGCAGTCTATTTTTTTTTTTCAAGCCAAAACAAAGTGACATTTTGTGGAGTTGATTTTCAATGTTCAAAGGATGGCTGGTTTTTAAATGTTGGTGAAGTGGAGACTGTGTTTTAGAATTTCAGTGGCCATTTGTGTGGGTGTATTTTACTATTATGATGGTGAGATGAGAGTGGGTGAGTGATTTTCTAGTGTGCAGGAGTGTGTACTGCTCGAGTGCTGAAGTTGGGATAGAATTTACTACCGTTGGCAACCATGGGAGGAACATAAAGTAAATATGTATAGATATATAGGTTTAATTTAGAAGAGAAAAAGAAGACAGGTGACAGTATAAAAATCAATTTAAATACTTTATTAACAGGAGTTATATACACATGCCATGAGAACGGGTAGAAACATCTCAATAGACGTTCTTCTACTTATTCTTCTCGTTTTCTTTCCTTTTTGACATTGGCTAGTCTTTGAACAACGACACTATTTGAGCATTGAATTGAAACAATCGTATTATACAAGACTAAAGCCTACTTGTCAGGGATCTCCTCAAATAACTTGATTTATTTTTTTCTGCCACTTGAATTGAAGTACATGTGAATGCATCTCATGTTAGAAGAGCAACAATTGAATGTACAACAATATGCTAGTCTTTAATCTGTTTCCCAGCTTTGCGGTAGATATTTCTCCTTGTACTGATAAAACTGGCTGGCACCTTAAATTGGTACTCTTCTCTGCATTATGGCCGCCTTCTTTTCATTTGTCTTCATTTTTTGTGATGGTCACCTTGCTCACAAGAAAGTGCAGCCTGGCAATGAGAGGTTGAGGTGCCCTTGTTACTAGTCAAATCCCCTTACACAGAGAAATCTTGCAAAATAATTATTCCATTAACATTAGCAAGTAAAGCATGGTTGAATAAAATTCCTTCATGAGACTGATGAGTAGGTATTAAGGGATAGGGGATCATCTCTGAATGAGCTGAACAAGTTGGAATTCGATTAGTTACAGCCTTCAATTACATTAAGCCACTGTTCTGTGAAGTATATAGTATATTTTAGATCTCCTTAGCATATAGTTTATCGTTTTATATTGTGATTTGATTTGTAGAGAATGAACAGCTTGTGTGTAAGGATGACAGTTGGCGGAGTTAGAGTGGTGTTTTGTCAACTGAACAGTGCTATTGATATTTGATCATTATTTTGTTGTTAATAATAATTCCAAAATTTGTTGGGGTAATGAGTATATTAAATGAACAATGGACAATTGAGAAGTTTGTTGTTGTATCATCATCATGTTCTCTTAGTTTATTAGTTACCATGGGTAATGGAAAGAAGCATGGGTAATAGACAAGTTCATGGTGATTTTGTGTCCAGATAGACCCTTAAACTATAGCAGAGCAAGGATGTAACTCACCTACAAAACATTATTAGGTCTCAAGAAGATTTTTTCCCAAAAATGTGTTATGCTGGCATTGGTCTTCCAAGATCAAGAAAGAAATTTGAATAAGAGAAGGGGGATAGGATGAGTATGAAAATCAAATCCATTGAATTTTGGTCTCTCTAAAAAAGTTCATCGGCTAATGAGCTTTGCTACTATCAAGCTTAGTTTGGTTAGATAGAGAATATAGGAAAGTGAAAGAAAAAGCAAAAAATATATTTTTTATGTGTTTGTTTAGATAGAGTCCTAACAAGTAATGAAAACTAAAGTTTCTTGTACAATTCAAATTAGCTTGTTAGTTAGGCTTACAATTTCTAGCAAAATACACAAATTTATTTTTCCCACAAAACTTGACAATGCTTTTTTTATTTCCCTCTTTAAAATGCTTCTCTCCATAACTCCCTATTATACGGTGATTACATTTTTTCCCATAATTTTCTTGCAATGTTGACAAATTTAGTGTTTATGGTGAAAAAGATCTATTTACCTTTAAAAATTTATGATACAGAGGCCCGTGCCCATGGAACATCAATAGGATTAAGACTGGATTCATGTTCAGCAGACATCTGCATTAGTGGCCAATGTGTGTTATAATACTATCTATGAAGAAAAAAAAAAAAAACGACGACAACAACAACAATTGGCTTCAACTTTTGCCAAAGTAGGATGGTAAAGCAAGCTAGCATTTTGCAGGTTTCAATGGAAATTCATAGTCCCTTTATTGGTGGGTGGTGAGGTTATAAAGCTGCTGCAGAGGTTCCCATGGGAAGTGGTAGTTCTACCATGCAAATAGATTACTAATAGAGATGAGAGTAATTAGATGGAAATAATTAGACTACCTCATTAATTTGGAAGGACGTGCCATTGAGTGGAAAGCTTCCTCTCATAGGGCCAGCCCTAGCCTAAGGCCAGTAAGGCCTGTGCCTTAGGCTCCAAAATTTTGGCCCGAAAATAAGGCCCCCAAATTTAGTAAAATGTTCTAGGCCCATTTTTTTTTTTTTTTTTTTTTTGGTTTTAGGATCAATTTAAAGGGTCCAAAAATATTTTTATTGGATTCATGTATGGTTTAGCCCATATTTATTTGTAAGTGTAGTTTGGCCCATATTTATTAAAATAAAAATATATATTAAAAAACAAAGTGTTAGGCCCAAGAAGAACAATACATACAATTTATGGGCCTTATTTTTTTTTTACCTTCTTTATCTATTAGATTTTAGTGGAATAAATAATTTTGCCCGATTTTTTTATCTAGGTCTTTATCAGTTTTAATTGAATAAATTTTTCCTAATTTTTTTGCTCTAATTTTGTTTCATTAAATTGTTTTGTTTACAATTTTAATGATTATATGTGCAAGTAAATTTTTTTTGTAGCTACAAACAAATAAAAAAGTTGTAACTTATCGTTTTATCCCTGACTTTTTTCTTCAATGTAAGAGGGGCCTCCATTTTCGAAATTCACCTTAGGCCCCTTAAATCTCAGGGCCAAAATATTTTATTGGGTCCATGTATGGTTTAGCCCATATTTATTTATAAGTGTAGTTTGGCCCATATTTATTAAAATGAAAATATATATTAAAAAAAAAAGTGTTTGGGCCCAAGAAGAATAATACATACAATATATGGGCCCTATTTTTTTTTTTTGTTTACCTTCTTTATCTATTAGATTTTAGTGGAATAAATAATTTTCCCGAATTTTTTTACCTAGGTCTTTATCAATTTTAATTGAATAATTTTTTTGCTCTAATTTTGTTTCATTAAATTGTTTTGTTTATAATTTTAATGATTATATGTGCAAGTAAATTTTTTTGTGGTTACAAACAAATAAAAAAGTTGTAACCTATCGTTTTATCCATGTCTTCCTTTTTTTTTTTCAATGTAAGAGGGGCCTCTATTTCCGAAATTCGCCTTAAGCCCTCCTAAATCTCAGGGCCGGCCCTGATAGGACAATGCTAAAACAAATTACCTATGCTCTCCTCCTCTCTCCTACCCATAATACACCACTATGGAAGTAAATGACAATGATATCCCCTTTTTTGAAATGTAACATTAATATTGAGTTTCTTATGAGCCATAAACCATACAAATATTTTAATTTTAAGAGGCACATTCCAAATCATCTTTTGAAAAACAAAAAGTGATAAATTAGGATTGTTAATAATCCTACAAAAGAAATAATAGCCCACAATCTTTTATCAATAACATTGGGCGTCAAAGGAACATCCTCAAGAATAGACAATAAAGAAGATAATTCAATAGCTTTCCAATTGTTAAGGTTTCTAAATAAATTAAAGTTTCAAGAATTCATAGCTAAATAAGAAGAAGCCATAAGGAGCAGTAGAAGAGTAATGAGAGCAAGATAGACGATACAAACAAGGAAACAAAAGATCAAATGAGATTTTTCCTTTCCATACATCCTCCCAAAACGGGCTCATTTCCCCATTAGCTACAAATAACCAGGAAATCGAGACAAAAATGAAAGACCTTGAGAAATGGACTTCCATGGAGATCGCAAATTTCCCCAGTTAACTACATAAGAATCCCAATAATTAGCTTCTGTTGGAAAAAATGGTTTTTTTGTGACTTTAATTAAATATTAAAGTGGGTTCCAACCATCTATTGTGTTGGGTCCAAGTGGGTCTAGATACTTTGCAATGAGATCTTTACACCACAAATAGTATAGCCAAAACCATTGAAAATTGAATGAGAAATTGCCTCATGAAGTTAGCTTCATGAAAGAGTTAATGGGGTTTGTAACTCCTTCCTTTATTGCAGAGTTTAATAGTGCATTAATGGGGTTTGTAACTCTTGCCTTTATTGCAGAGTTTAATAGTGCATTAATGGGGTTTGTAACTCTTGCCTTTATTGCAGAGGTTAATGGTGCATTAGTGACCAGCCATAAATGCTGGAGGCTTCTCCTCTCTCCCCTATACATGTATAAATTGAGACCCTCATGTCAAGTCTTCAACACAGAAATTGTTTCTTCCATTCTTTAGTTAGTTTGCCAGAAAGTTCCTACTATGAGAGAGTGCTGCCACTGTTTTGTTCGCTAAGCTAGACAGATAGTGCTTCTGTCGTAGCTGGTTTTGATCGTCAGATCTCGGAGAGAGAATTGGGATTCCTCAAGCACTCAACCCGTGAGGCGGCAAAATCTGTTTTAAGGAAGCTGCTACCGTGCAGGCTTCGGTTTCGTTTGTTTACCCTTTTATTGTTTTGTGTATTTCTGTTGAAATTTAGTTGTAATTATCTGCATGTGTTCTTGGTATATAATTTGATTTCTTTATAAATCTATTTATTTACTTTCATAATTTGAACAACAAGCTTAAAACAGATTTATATATATTCTCTATGAAATTGATCGAATAGATTTATATAGACAATTGTATAATGTTACTAGGAACTGTTGCGGAATTGCTCCCTATTTCAATGATTGTAAATTATGCAATGTGATTCTCTAATTGCTTAGTTTAATTAGAATGCTCTATCATAATTTGTATACTTAATTGTACTAATCTGATCTTATTTTATGCGTATGGTTCATCATTCCCCTCCCATGATTTGCATGATTTAATCTTTAGAATTTTTTGGATGTTAATTGCTAAATGGTTATTGGTTTCTAACAATTATTTAATAATTCTTATATAACTCATGGCAATAAATTTAATTTTAGTATTTGAGATCATAAATTTTAAGGTTTGTAACTTGTGTATTTATTTCCATGAATAGTGTGTGATTTAGTTGGATGAATTAAAGTTTGAATTAAATGTAGTTATTTTGGAGTTATAAGATTTGTGTAACTTGCCTATATTTATTTACATGGTTATTGTGAATTAAATTCTTATATAATTTATGGCAATTAATTTTTAATTTAATGGTTAGAGTTGTAAGTTTTGTAATTTATGTAGAAGTTATAAGGTTTTGTAACTTGTATAGTATCTTAATTCCTTAGTTATTTTGCTATTCTATGATTTGCTAGAAGGTTAAATAATATTTGATTGTATGTACAATTGCTTTAGATTAGTTGCTTTATATTAGGTTGTCGTTTGCTACTAACTTTCTTTGTAGGAATACTTATGCGAAAAGGAATGGAAAAACAAATACAAAACCAAATAAATAGTATTTGGGATGTAAAAATAAAAATGTTTGGACTACTAACTTTTGTGTTGAATAGGAATACCTAAGCGTGGAAAGGTTTTTGGACTAAATAGAATCCGTATGGATTGGCTATTTTATATAAATGGTTGAATCATTTTTTGCTTGAGATTTAGTTGGTTTGTTTACCAAATTTGTAGTAGCAAGTTTTATTTGCTTGTATTATTAGAAGCATTTTATATGCATGTATTTGGTTGTAGCAATTTTTAAATTGCTTATAAATTTGGAATTTGGTTTGGTTTTCTGTAATAGAAACCAAAGTGTTTAGCCTTAGCTAAAGAGTAGTTCTTATTTGTTCAGAAATGACAACGAAGACGGATTTGGTTTCAAACCTTTGGGGTTTGAGGAAGTCTTTGGGTTTAATCATTTTATTCCCAAAGTGTTGGAAAACCAAGTTTGGAGAAAATCTTTGATTATAATCTGATTATTTCCAAAGTGTTTTGGTTTTGAGAAAGAAATCAAATTTTAGCATTAGCTAAAATATCTCGATTTTATTCAAATCATGGGCTCGATTAAGAGTACCGGTTAACTTTTATGAGTGGTATAATTTTGGTAGCAAATTTTATTTGCTTGGGAATTGGTTTGTTATAACCTGGTTTATCCCCTGGAAATCTTAATTTTAAAATTGTTTCCCATGGACTAGGAGTCAACATGCTCTTGGATGTTTTGTCAAAAGGTTAACTGGGTTTTAAGTGGGACCAATGTGACCCTTCTAGTCTTCCTGGGAACATTCCTGACCATGTTCGATTCTAGGTTAAATGGTGAGACTAGTTTTGAATTAAATTTCCGTCTGAGGGATTTTCTAAGAGTTAAGTTTAATTTCTGGAATCATAGAAGTGAAATTCTGTTGTGATGTTTCAGAAATGGCTTCAAAATGTGACAAACAGAAATGTTGTTCCACCTGACAATGTTAAGCCTTGCAAGATTCTTAAAAGATGATCTAGAGAGATCTAGTGTGATTAAAGGAAATCATAAGATTGCATGATAACATTTCTGAATTAATCAGAGGCAATTAGTATGTTATCCTTGTGTCAATTATAGCATATATGATTGCTATGTGACTTTGCTTGAAAGCAAAGATGAGACAACCTGTTATGGTGGGTGAATATTTTTTGGATTTTTAAATTCCAAATATATTCTTAAATTGGTGGCTCCTAGTGAGTATAAGATCACTGATCACAGAGATAGAAAACTGGTGGTTCCTAGGAGGTGTTAGACCACTGGCTACACAGTTATGAGATTGTGGTTCCTAGTAGTGAACAGATTACTGATCACATGTCAAGACATGATGGTTCCTAGTAGTAGAGAGGCTACTGATCATATGTCAAGACATGCTGATTTCGAGTAATGAAATAGTCTATTGATCCTATGTCAGGACGTTGTGATTCCTAGTAGTAAAGTGACTACTGATCACAGGTTAAGACATTGTGATTCCTAGTAGTAGAAAGTCTACTGACCACATGCTGAGAAATTAGTGATTCCTAGTGATAAGACTACTGGTCATGTTATGAAGTTCCGAATAGTAGACTATTGAACACTAGATTTGTGTTTCCTAATAGTAAGACTATTGGCTTCAGAGTGATAGGTTGGACCAAATATATTTGGGTGCCTAATTCGGTTGATGACATTTTGGGAATGTTTTTACTGTGATATGATTTTGAGAGTTTCATAATCATTGTGACACAAGGATTTGTTTAAAGACCCTGTATGAATTTTGGAAAGGCCAAAAGCCTTTGTTTAAATTCTACAAAGAAGACTTAATTATCGACTCTGAAATTGAGGAGGATAATAAAAAGAAAGGAGGAGTACCTCCTCGGTGAAGGCAAATGTCATTGAGCATAGCAAATTTTTTACAGGATAAGGAAAGAAGCCCCCCTTGAACAAGGGCTCTAGGCTGGGGGCCTAAGGGTGAGTGTTACAAAGGCCAAGCGTACCTGGCCTTGGGACACAGTTGCTCCGGTTCTTTGGGAAGTGCTAAGCGCTGGTAGCAAAGAGGCTTTTGGATTTACTAAGACTACATATCTTTCGAAGGAGTTGTTTACAACTTTGAGGCGATTACAAATGGTAGAAGTTGTTTATGGGAAACTCTGCTACCTCGTTTGACAAGGGAAAGGAAAGGTGGTCTGAAGTTAACCTCGGGGAAGAAATATGATTTGTTAGGACATTTGTTTAGAATATCTTGTCTCTCAGGACTCTTCTCCGATGAAAGCATGTTTTCGCATGGTTTTTGAGTCCAACAAAATTCGTTCGATGAAAAACACAAGTGTGAAACTTGTGTTGAAGTGAAAGTGGACAAGATCCCGTATGAGTTATGGAAAAGGCGTTACAAGCCTTCTTATAAATACCCACCTCTTACAAATGTGGGGAGTGTATCTTGCTATTGTGGCCGATTCTTACACCCTACTATGGGTTAGGCATAGGCGAAATCCAGTGGATTGTATATATTATTGATTGGTTATGCACATAATAGTAGTGCATATAGGTTTCTCACAATACATAAGTCTGAAATTTCGGACATACAGGGAATACCATCATGGAGTTAAGGAATGCATGTTTCTTTGAAGCATTTCCTTTCTTAACCACGAAGAAGGGTTCGAGGTTTTGGAGCAATTTGATGAGCTTGCTAGTGATGATGATCATTTAAGTTGAGTCAAGGTGATGATCAAATTGAGGTTTTTAGATGAGCCTAGAAGGAGTAAAGGGCTAGGATATCCAAGTCTTTTGATCCAGACTTCTTGACTTACTATGGTTGAGAGCGAACCTCAAACTTTTCCATGAAGGTAATGACTTCTCCTAAGAGTCCTTTATGGAAAGAAGCGTCAAAAGTGAAGATTGACTCCATCTTACAGAACCACACCTAGGAGTTGGTAGATTTACCTCCAGGGTTGTAAGCCTTTAAATTGCAAATGGATTTACACAAAAAAAAGAAAGATGAAGGATGGAGTAGATTACCAATTGAAACCAGAAGTATGAAGGCTAGATTATCCAAAGTGTGAACAACGAAGGCACAGGATTGCTTTAATACGTGCTCACTGTACTGAGATAACATCCATTCACATGGTGATTCAGGATAGCAGCTTTGTGTAATCTGGAGATACATTTACAAATGGATGTAAAAACGGACTTTCTTAAATGGGGATTTGAATGAAAAGAAATCTCATGGAACAACACGAGAAGGGTTTTCGGCTCGAGGACAAAAGTAGAAGAAATCACAGCAAATGGCTTGTCAAATCTTTGTATGGTTTGAAAACGAAAAGCGCCTAAACTTGATGGCATGAAAGTTTGACAATGTAATGTTGTCAAATGGGTTTCAGAATCAATAAGATAGTGACAAGTGTTATGTTTATTTCAAAAGACAACGATAGAGGTTATGTCGTATATTTGTGTCTATATGTTGATGATATGCTCATTATAGGTAGTCACGATGAAATGATCAAAACTACCAAGAAGTTGTTATAAACTCTAAAGTTTGACATGAAGGATACTGGGCATTACCCGGATGTTATTCTGAAATTAAGATTACAGAAGTCTGGTGAGATTATACTCTCAGTCTCATTATGTTGATAAGATACTTGAAGTTTAGTGGATCGAATCTGAGTGTGTCTTGACACATGAACAGGATCTACTTTTGCAAGAATAATAAAGAGAGTGTCTCTCATTAGAATATTCTCAGATAATTGGAAGTTTAATGTGTCGATGAGTTGTACTAGACCGAGATATAGCTTACTCGGTTACTTGGGAAGCTTGGCAGTACAAGTAATCCGTCCTTCTCATTGGAAGGGCATTGTCGCTGGTGTTAAAATTATTTACTACACTGGGGATTATGGTGCATTATACTCGATATCAGCCAGTGCTTGAAGGATATAGTGGCCAGGTGGATACTGAGATATAAGGACTCAAAGTCAACTAGTGGATATGTGTTCACTCTTGGTGGGGAGGCCGTGTCTTGGGAAATCTTCGAGCAGCGTGTATATCTAGATCGATGGAATCCCGAGTTTATTACTGGATAAAACTGATGGAAGAAAATTTGAATAAGCCGCCATTTCATTAAAGATATTCACGATGGTCTAAACACATTATGACTATTTGTATTCATTTATGATGATCAATTTGGGTGTGGTGTTGAGGACGCCGCAGTAATATGTATAATGGAAAGTCTAGACATATCGAGTCGTAGACATAATTCATCTGACAACTACTCTCGAATGGAGTTGTCTCTTTAGACTATATGTAAGAGTCTAAGGACAACATTCTCCGGATAAAAAAGCTAACCAAAGGGTTAAGTCGAGTGTTAGTCGAAACAATGTCGTCTCGTAAGCAGGGTTAACGCCTTTGGAGAGTCTCACCGAATGAAACCCATACCTAGTTATTTGAGATCCCAAGATCTAGGTTCAATGGGACAACCAATTTGCGTGTATGTGAGTGGTGGTATGTCCTTGAGGAGGTTAAACTACTCGACCCATTTCTTCTATCAATGATACACGCAAGTGTAGAGGTTAGGGTTTG